>JAAXCT010000020.1:2400000-3000000 GCA_012490785.1 Eragrostis nindensis
CCTTGAACCACTCTAATGATCCTGGCTCCCTTGTGACCCAGTAGAAGTGCGCAGAGCTTGTCCGGTACGCCCTCCTCTTGGTGCTGCTCACTGTCGACACACTGAAGCTGTTGGCACTGTCTTCAGACCTGCTGGTCTCCATTGCCAGGTCCTAACGGGTTCAGATAAGAGCCACTCTCAGGCCAGAGATCACAAAAAAATAAAAAATAAAAACTGAATAATATAGCCTATAGATAGGAAGATACCATCAGCTCATCAGCCAGCTTAATGTTGTTCAGTAGATCTCTCAGGATGCTGATGAAAGGCGTTGCTCCTATCCCAAGTCCAACAAGAAGCAGAACATCGTAGTTCCTGAAGTCCTGCGCTGGGGCTCCATAAGGGCCATCAACGAGCAACCTCGGGGGACTGCAGCAGATGCAGAGCATTCGTCAATTCCATGTCCATCAGGAAGTCAGATTATTGATAGCAAAGAGAAGGCATGAACCTCTTCTGCTCTGCCATGCCTAGTTCCCCAAATGCAGTTCTTCTTGGCACGCAGGGCGTGAAGTAGTTCTCGACAAAGATGCGCTTGAGCTCCTGCGTCCAGTCGCCCCTGGTCTGGATGTGAACACTGATGCAGTCATCTCCGGGAGCTGACGTGATGGAGAAAGGATGCCTGGAACAATGGGGACAATGCAACAGAAGCATGGTTGATAAGTAAAAGGACAAACTGGGAGCAGGCTGTTTGAGTAAGCAGATGAAGAGGCATACTGACCATTCAAATGGAGAGATTGTTGGACACTGGAGGAATATGTACTGCCCACTTCTGTAGCGAAATCCATAGGGTTTTGACATCGTTATGGTCAAGACGTTCCCTGGTAGAAGGCACACCTGAGCGAGAAAAAAATTGCCGTAAGGAAATGCTCGTGCATTCACCCGCTTCCATTAATGTCATCCTAGTAGCCAGAAGAGTGTAACTGCAATATGCCGTCATCAACTATTTCAAAATGAACTGAAGAAAACCCAAATAATTCTTTTTACAAATCATTATTTTTGTGTCATCTTGTTGGCCCTTAAAATGATGAAATTTTCGTACCAAGCGACAAATTTATGGGCAGTTGAAGGAGACAATATTTCCAGTTATGTCCACATGCCCAATACATATCCTAGTGCCAAACCTACCACAGTATGTATCCCTATCTCACTGTCCACATGCTACAATCCTTGATGACTCTGAACCCGTCCTTTCTCCAAGCGGCAAGGACGCTTTCAGCAATTTGCAAGTTATAATTGACAACCAAACCGAATCAGTACATTCACATGAATGAATATCACACTCTTTCGTTGTCTTTCTACAAACTGATTATGTTATAATGATCTTTGTCAGTGAGTACTGGTGTTCCGGCCTAGACATTCAGAAAGTAGATGTGATCTTCAAAGTTCAGTTACCTTGAGGATTTTAACCGCATAAGCCTTCGACCTGAAGGCTCGCAGCGTCCGTTCGCCGACATAAAGAACCAGAGGTACAGATATGTACATCCATGTCTGAAAATAACCAAATAGACCACACTACTAACATCAGCTTTTGGCTAGCAGGAAAAGAAAGGTGCTCCAGTTTCATCAAGAGAAAATAAAAGTGACATCACAAAAAACAAAAACAATGCACAGATTAATGTCTCAACAATCTATCAGGCTACCTGATCAACAGGTGAATAGGCAGTCTTACTAATATGCGTGCTACCAACAGCGGGGTAGAAGTTCAGATGGCAATTGCTGATTACAGCGCTGCCGATTAAGCACGGAATATTGTTCCAAGTTCCAAATGAAATAAGTCAATGTGAACTTGACCAAAGCATCCAGCTACTCAATGTGGCAGCTGTCAGATTCCCTGGATCGTTTTCTTGAAAACAGCATAGGAATGTTGATGCAGGGTCACACAACGGGCTAAAGAATAGTACTAGCAGTTATGGGAGAGCAAAAGTTGTATTCTTCAGCATTTTTTAAAGTAGATTAGCACCTTTGATGGAACTGATTCCTAGATGCCACATCCGTGACACCTTTACAAAGACAAATCCCTCAAGCAATCATATGACATTGTGTAGCCGACATGTGTCAATGGACCAGAAATAATTCAGAGTTCAGTAAGGTTGCAACGAGTACAAACTGATGCATCGCTCTGAAGCTATCATTGCTGCCAAACATTGGAAATAGTAGAATTCTAAAGCGCGTGTGCTGGTGTCGAATCCGTGCAAAATGTGAATGAGATGACCTTGTCCGTGGGTGTCAACCATGAGACCTACATGTCGTTGACATACTAGCATACTAGTTGTGGTTCAAAATGATTGGCCATGTGATTGGAGTCTACCTCATAATAAAATTTGAGCTTTGACAACTGTGGACCCTCAAAAAAGAATGTAGGACTCAAATACTACATGCTCATCATATTTGGCCTGGAAAAGGGCAAGTGACAGCTCACGGCATCTGATCAAGACCAGTGAAATGCAAATCATATGGACAGGTTTGGAGCACGGTTTATGTGGTCCGTGTGCAAATTCAGCTCCCTCAAACTATTATTAGTATATTCAGTAACATCATGACTAATCGCTCTGCTTCGCCTGATATTGATGCCCAAAGACTAACCTCCATTATTTTTTTTTTCTTCTTCTTCTTCTTGCGAGGACTCCATTACCCTTTGTTTACGACCGCTTGGCTACAACGGGTCCCAAGGCGTGAATTCGATCTCATCCGTTTCCAGAGCTGCTTGTTGCAGCCCTGCCGGACAACGTCGCTCCACACATCGCGACGCTCCTGTCGGTTGGGAGCTGAGGTGGTGGTGGCGCCGCTCATGCATGGTCCGACACATTCATGAGCGCACGGCTGTGGAATGGCTTCTCGCCATGCCCTTGCACCGCTAACCAGCCTCGTGAACTCGCCGTGCCGTGCTCGTGCAAACGTGCTCCCAATGGATTTGACAAGTCCGGGTTCGACCTGACTCGAACAGACCACCTAACGTATGAGTACACAATCTCTTCACACTAGCTTAGATTCTCTTGTGAGCCAGATTTTATAAGAAGCGCTAAAAGTGTTTGGAGTCACACATCACAGTTCCATTGCTAATTAAAAGCAAGATGTCTTCCTATGTGGGCTCGGAGCACATTGATGTACAATATCCGTCCGTCAGCCATGACCTTACTCTTCCGTATACTAGTAATGGTCAATAGACACGCCGCCGGACTACAGTAACGAAGCGCTACTAAATCGGTGACCAGACCATGCATGTCTCTTTCAAACGTACGTACAACTGGCTAGTCATGATGATTAATTAAGCTGCAATTACATTTCCGTTCCTTTTTCCACGTCACATACCAACGTATACTAATATAATAACAGCCAACATCGCGACGTACGCAACCAAATGAACCAAAAGTAACCAGGAAATGAGCTCGCTTAAGTAAACGAGTAGTGAAGTTAGCGAGGTGATCAAGCCAAGCTAGGCACGTTAGCACGTACCGTCCGCTGGTACCAGCGGTGGACGAGGAAGAGGAACCATCCGTGAGCGAGGAGCAGGAGGTAGACGACGATGAGCAGGTGGTGCGAGTACCAGAAGGCGTTGAACCCGGCGAGACGGCGCAGCAGCGGCGAGAAGAAGCTGGGCTTTTTTGGGGGCCGGCCGGCGCCGCCGGCGCGCTGCTCCTCCCACTGCCGGAACGGGCGCGTGGCCAGGGTGAAGGAGACAGCCATGAGCGTCACCATCACGATGCCCGTCACGCCCTCCCGGCCGGCGAGGAGGCTCCGGTACGTCGGCTTGTCGGCGCCGAAGAAGCCGGCGACGAGGCGGTACTCATCGGGGCCCGACGCGATCAGCCGCGGGAAGTCGCACGCCAGATGGTTCCCCGCGTGCAGGCAGATGCCCAGCGCGATCGCCACCGCGATGATCTTCAGTCAGCAAAGAAAATGGGATATTAATTATGCACAGTTAGTATGTTTTCGACAATTAATCTGAGACAGTATTGCCAATTCAAATTCACCCATCCTTTTGGACAAAGGAAAATCTGCTTCACAAAGCTAATGCATACAATTTGGACACGTGCCACTCCAGGTAGTGAGACCGGTGGGCCTGGCCCACCTGGCAGCGGAAAACGAGTCCGTCCAACGACTTTTGTCGGAACCGCAACTTTGACCACGACTCGGACCCACGCGGCAGAGACCCAATGACGCGTCCCGCCCGCAACACGACGGCGACGGAAGCCGGCGCCTCGAACGCCACCGACGGCGACCACCTAACGACCGTGGGGCCCACATCCTCGGCAGTGCGCGGCCGGTGCAGCAGAGGATTTTCAACTTTTTCTTTTTACCTTGTGGAAGGCGATGCTGTCGTCGAAGGGGACGAAGAAGCGGGCCCACGAGGAGCGGAGCCACGTCAGCGTGTTGCGGCACACGGGGAGCAGCACGAGCGCCATGTTGAGCTTGAGCGTCTCGGCGGCGCCCTTGGCCGTGGGGAGGCAGTACCCCATCACCTCGAACGCCGGCGACTGCCGGTACTCGGCGAACTTCCACGCGAACAGCGCCGCCATGGCCGCGACCCACAGCGCCACCACCCACGCGCGCCGCCACCCCTCGGACGCCGCCACGCGCGCCCGCGCCGCCGCGCGATGCGGGCTCCACCGCCACCGCCGTCGCGGGGCCGGACCGCCGCCGCCGCTGCCTACTCCTCCCCCCTGCAGCTGCGCGCCGGCGCCGGCGAGGTTCTGGCTCCACTGCGTGGCGCTGCTGCTGCTGAGCGGCCGGCTGTAGGTCATGTACGAGTCGCGCTGCAGGAGCAGCGCCTCCAGCTGCCAGAGCTGCATACGCGCGGGCGTACGTACGTGGCGAGTCAGCGTCTGTACATTTATACGAGTACAGTCGCGTACAGAAACAACAGTGTACCTGGCTGTACGTACCTCGATGTAGCCGAGGTTCTCCGGGTCGAGCTCCTCCATGATGAGGGCGGCGTACTCCTCCGCCTGCTCCTTGAGCTTCGACAGCTTGTTCGCCGACGCGCTCAGAACGATCAGCTGTTTGTTTCATCAGAAAGAAAACAAAATATTTTCTTAATTACTGCCGGCACATAGGAGATCAAATTTAACTGCCGGCACAGTGAAGATCCATGCAGAACTCTCGATCCCCAGGTGACAGTGATAAAACGTTGCGCGCCCTGCACATGCTGGGACTAAAGTACTGAACTTTGCTGATTGCTTAATCAAGTGAGCCTCGATCTTTGCTTAATTACCTCCTGCACTTCCTCCCGCGTGATCCTGCCGTCCACGTTGGTGTCCACCCTGAAACGAAAGAGAGAAGCATCGAAACAGGCCGCAAGAGCTGTGTTGATTCGTCGCAAGTAGTAAAGAATTGCAAGAACAGGGGAAGAGATTCTTTGAGTGGCAGGTGCACACGCACATGTCGAAGAAGATTTGGAGCCGCGCGTCGAAGCTCTGGTCGGAGATTTGGAGCCAGAAGTCGTAGAGCTCCTCCTTGGTGATCCGCTCCAGGTTCTGGCGCCGCCGCCGCGCCAGTGCGTCGAACACGCCCACCGCGAAATCCTTGGACTCCGCCGCCATCCCGATGCAGCTGCCGAAGTCGTCGCGGGCGAGGAGGCCGTCGCGGGCCAGCGCGTTGAACCGTTCCTCCACGCTGCGCCAGAGCTCGGCGGCGGGGATCTCGCCGGCGCCGGCGCCGGCGGTGGTGCGGCTGATGAACCGGAGCCCCTTGAGCGCGCGCCGGGCGCCGGACCGCGACCGGTTCAGCCGCGCCTGCGCGCGCCGCCGCTCGCGGGCCGCCAGCGCCGCCTCCCGCAGCGGCGGCGGCGGCGGCGGCTCCGGAGCTGCGGCGGCGGCAAGCGGGTGCCGCCGCTGCGACGTCGACGGCGACGGCGACCGCAGCCACGCGAACTTCCTGCGTATCCGCGACGCCGTCGACGAGCACCGGCTCAGGCTCCGCGCGCCGTCCGGCGTGCTCGTGCCAGCCCCGCCACCGGCGGCGGCCAGAGCAGAGGGCGCGTACAGAGAGGCGGCGGTGGGCGTGACGCTGCGCACCACCATGGACTCCTCGTCCAGCTCCAGCATCACCTCCACGAGGTCGCTCTGGTCCGCGAGGAACGCCGGCAGCATTCCCGTACCCGCGACGCGCCACCGACAGCGCCGGACGTCGAGGCGGCGAAGAACTCCTCGCTGCACGCCGTGATGAACGACTCATTGTCCGAGATGCCGTCCGTCCCGTCGTCGGCGAGGTAGTCCGCGATGCGCCGGTGCCCCGTCCGCCGCCCGCTGCCGGTGCCGGAGGACCCCCGCGACGGCGCCCACATGGCCGGCCGGGCCCCTGTCTACTGCTGCTGCGCTTCTTGCCACCACCGCCCCTGCTGTTCTGCTCGTGCTCGCAGACACAGCATAACCGGCCGGTTGATCAGCACGAGCAGAGGAGGTGGATGTATATGGCGCCCGCCCGGCCGGCGCCACGCGCGGACCGGTGGTTGGGATTCGGTGCGCCAGGTTTTCGTTCGGACGCATCCCGTCCAAAGAGGACGAGATAAAAAGTTGGCGAACGGGTGAGTGTCGTGTGGCACGGGCGCATGCGTCTGCCTGCCATCGGACGGTCCAGATCGTGAGCCGCGTCTCGTTCAGACGAGGTTCGTATACAGAGGAGTTCTCAACTTTGGAACCGCTCTGCAGCACAGGAGTTTTCCTTTCCATTTTTCTCTCATGTCTTTTCCGCGAACAATGTTTGGTTTTCTTCTGTGCAACTCCGCGAAACTCCCATCAAATTTCTGCGTTCCAAATATAGGCGTTGTAATCATCTCAGCGCGTTTTGCTCCTGGCTGGCACCTAGTAGTCTTGGTTTCGACTTCTGGTTAGCACGGCTCAGTGTGTAAGACAGTCTGAAAGCGTTTGGTGCTAAGGAAGAATCGGTGGACTCTGGAAGTGCCGTCTGTCTGAAAGATTGTTTTTTCCGGAAAGAATTGTCTTTTTTTTTTAGATGATCCGGAAAGAATTGTCTGAAGATTAATAGCATGTGACATCGAGCTGAGCGCAAAAGGGGTGTTGTTTCTGCTGGATCATTGAAGTGGTAGCGATGAGTGAACCGCTTGGCTGCGTCTCAACTGAACAGCTGAATCCTTGCGACTTGTGATGACCGTGCCTGCCGAAGCTGCCGAAACGGATGCAGGGATGCAGGGATGCTGCGCCGAGCACTGAATCATCATCACGCATGGCGTCCGTATGTCGGAACAGATTGGCACAGTCGGCAAACATGCTAACAAGAGCGGTTCTCCATTGCCGTGTGATTACTGGAGGTAAGATTAGCGACACCTAAAACAAAAAATACTAGTAGTTAATTTCTCCACCTAAAACCCAGCGTGATTTCGCCTTTCTGCGACTGACAGTAACACATCACACGTCTTTGTTATGAAAGGCACGCGGTAACGGACTGACGCGAACGGAGTGGCGAGGTAGACAGATAGGCGAGGCAGGCAACGTGTAGAGCACGGCTAAGCGTATAGCATCGCTCTGTTGTGTGCCTCGTCTCCTTTTTCACTCACAAGCATGCTTGCCAAATGAATTTGCTAGCATCAGATCATGTTCTTTAAACTGTGTCGCTCAGTCATCACGTTGCCATGCATCGATCTGGAAGTTGCATGGCGTTGCAAACCTCATGAACAATCAGTTAGTTGGATCACACAATGCAAATTCTCTATCCTTTGTATGGGGGGCTATCTGCATGAGTCCTCCTGACAGGCAGAGAAAGATGAAGTGTGTGTGCGCGCGCATGACTTGACACAACCACTAATTTCCCGCCAAAAAGAAACAAAATATCGTCAAACATTTAGATATGTTTTGTTTGATTCTTTTCTTTAATTTATTTTTTCAAAAAATAGGCAGGAGCACCGCCCTTTCCTTAAGGTAGTGAAGACTTATTATTACATAGCTATTTGGATCATACATTAAGCGATTACATGATGTTGTGATCCTTTTATAACGAATGGAGAGCTGTAGTGGTGTTCCTTTAATTTGGTATTTCTCATCTCTGCTCTAAAGTTAACATGTCTATGCTTTAAATGGAACTTCAAATTCTTTTTGGTTATTATCATGACCATAGTTACTTTGTATTTTAGTAGCCTCGTTTTGTAAAGAAGCAGCAGTGTGCACTTCGCATGTGAGCTTCAATTTAAAGCACTAATCCCACTTTTCCATGACATGACAATTTATCATTCACATGGCGATGTAATACAGGCCTTCTTTAGTTGTTGCCACATGCTTATCCATCTTTTGAGCTAACAGAATACATGAGCACTCGATGGACAGTTAAACTAACGGCTCAAATCAACTTGCAAAGTTAGAGTCACAAGAAAGAATAAGGAGATCCGTTTGATTAAAGAGAAGTGAGAAGGCTAAATTCGGTGTTATCATGTCATGGAGCACTATATATTCACTGAAAATAGACAAAAGTTGAGCTTTGAAAATTAGCAGACATTGTTTTTGACTTTCCGCAAGCAGAGTCTTAAAAACTTGCGGAATCTGAATCCTGCCCCAAGAGCAATGCAACATTTTTGTTTCCCTTTTGACGCAGCCGTACCTATATTAACTGCTTGCAACATCTTTGAATCCTTCTTGCCACGAATTCAAATAACTACTGCAACATTTTTGTGCGTTCGTGTACTGTATTTCTAAAAGAAAAAACTAAGGCCAATCTCAGTGAGATTTCTTATAGAGTTATACTATAAGCATTAAATTTTACGCCACATCAGAAATTTTTTAAGGAAAGAGGAGGGAAAGTTTCATTAAAATAGAGGAGTTTCATCCTATAAAACGACCTAGCTGGCTCGGTTATCAAAATCTCATTCTTGATAATATAGTGTAATAAAACCGTGCACTGAGGATGGCCTAATGCAAGAATCAATCTTTTCATGCTTCAAACGCTTCCAGTGTTATTGGATATGTCCGATCATATCAACTATGCCTACGCATTGCTAATTCAAGTGATGATAGGTAGGAATCGTCGTCCTCGCATGTGTCATGTGTGCATTATTTTATATTACTTTTAGAAAAAAAAATGTGTTTGTATTCCTTCAGCCTTCAGGCATGTCAACCTGTGCATATCCAGATCGGGGAAAAAAAAAAACTGTGCATATCCAAAGGACGCAGGCTCCTTGGATGAACCTTTGCTACCGTGCGGACACTGTTTTTTGGGCGCAAGACAACGAGTTGATAGCAGTGGCGGAGCCAGGGTTGAAACTGAGGGTGGGCCGGTCAAAAATTTTTTTTTGTGACACAACAGATTTGAAGCCAACTTGCAATTAACAAAATGTGTCCGAAATACAAGTAACATGAGTACAATGCTTAAAACAATATAAGAAACTGCTACTGCTGCCTACGCCTTCTAATACTCATAAAGGTGTCAATAATGTCATCTTCCTTCACATTCAAGAAAATCTCTCGCTCAATGAAAGTGACTAAACAATCATCCAAAAGAGTATCCCTCATCCTATTTCTTAACCTATTCTTGATAAAATTCATGGCTGAAAATGATCTTTCAACACTTGCCATCGCCACTGGTAGAATCAATACCAATTTGAGAAGCAAGTATATTAAATCATACACATTATGTCTATTTGTTTCAACCATCTTCATATGAGAGATCAACAAGATTGTTTATGCCTTGGAAGCTATCATCTCTTCTCACGTCATCAATATAGTTATCAAGTTGTGTTTCAAGTCTCAACAATGCCGAACTTGAGAAGTCATTGGGGTAAAATTCAGCAAGCCGGCGTACCTTGTGGGCATCAAATGAAGCAAAGGAATTTGAAGGAACTTGGATGTCTCCACTTATTCTTGACACATTGGTAGAGGGAATCGAATCATGAGCCACTGCCTCGGGCGAAGGAACCGAGGGCGAATAGGATGAATCCTTTTTTGCTGCAACTCTCCGCCAAAGAGATGCAATGTCTCCATCCTCCTTATGTTTCTTCATGACTCAGACTCAATAGTTCACTGCAATCAAATAGTACTACGTAAGACTTAGTTTTGTTATGCCAAATCGAATGGAGAAGGAGCTATTGGCCAATTGCCTTGTCGTTGTTCTATAAAAAAAATTGCCTTGCCGCTGTATACTGACCTGAGGGAGTGGTGACTCCAATTGAACCGAGCAGGAGGCAGACTCTCGCAGTAGGGAGCAGCAGCCGTCGCCGTCGCCGTCGCCACTCCTCCGCCCTTTCCTGCCTGCCTGCCTGCGCGCCCACCGACTGCTGCTCGCCTGCCCCGGCTCCGCAGCGCCACAGCGTCGCCTTTGCTGCCTGTTCCGCGCGTCGCCTGGCCGCAGCTCTCGCCGCCGCCGCCGGCCCGCCGAGCCGAGCGAACCCCCACTCGCCGCCAGCGCCGCCGCAAGAGCAACCCTAGCCTCCCCCTTTCCTCTTTCTCGCGACTCGATTCGCTTTCGGCTTCCGCTCAGGCACAGCACCAAACAGGAGTCGGGGACTCGGGAGGAGCTGCGCTCCTGGGGTGGGCTGCTTCGCAGCCAAAACTGGGGGTGGGCCGCGGCCCACCCGGCCCACCCCTTAGCTCCGCCACTGGTTGATAGCCGCATTAATGAGACTAAGACTGGATGGGCTCGAACCCCGAACTACTAGTTTCTGAAATACTCTTTGCTAAGAATTATATGGACTTCTCTTGGCTAATTCATGAAACTCTTTGCTAAAGTCTAACGTATTAGTTAACCTACTACCTTATAAATACAAATATACACCTCAGCTCGTTCATATTCATGCATTATATTGTATGATTTTTTTGAGAGGGCACACACTTCAACGGAGTACATATACATTTTTTTTTAATCTCTAACATATACTACATTTGTCTGTAATAGGTGACCTTCAGACCCTATTAAGACTCCGAAAATAGTTATCGATAGGATTCCTACTCTTCTAGGATGAGAACTCCATTAATTCTAGTTAAGAATAACAACAAAAGGTATTTTGGCTAAGCAGACAAACCAGAACCAACCAAGAAGATTAAGGGGTGTCAAGATTCAAATTTCGGGTTCATACAGTGGGGATATAGCCTTCTGATGTAGTTACGACTTACGAGTAGGACTCAAATACTCGCATAGAACGAAAAACTATAAGGGCCTTTGTGAGCACATGCATCCGAGACCAAATGTACCATTTTCAAGCCAAAAAGTTGCACCACCCAATCCTACAAGGAGCAACAAGGTCTGAAAAAGTCGAGAGTTTATTGTTTCTAAAATAAACACAGAAAATTTGATTCCTTTCCATTGGTAGAAAGAGCAGAAAAATATAGATATGGCCTTTGAAGTTGTGCTTGATCACTTGTTTTTTATCGGCTTCACCAAATTAACATTGTCTTCTTGTCATGATTGTTTCACCACTCTTATTTGAATTATTTTAGTATATGATTCATCTAGTAGTCCTGCATGGTGACGCTTCTTCGCTTTATTTTGCCTGGCAGGGTCTAGACACGAATTTGAGGATATGCTCATCCTTAACTTCAGAAATTCTTGAATCTCGAGTTGTGGGTGTGAGTCAGGGCATCTCACACTGCCAAAATCGGATTTGGAGATTATATTACTATAAATAAAATGAGTATCACAATCGCAAGAAAAAAAGAGAGAGAGAGAGAGAGAGTATCCGCTAGGGTGTCGGATATGTCTTCGTCCGGTACTTAGGATATATGCAGAGACACCTATAAAGAAAGTAGTATATTGCGCCAGCGTTGGACGGAGTGTCACGCCAAAACAGTAGTGGTCACGTATGATGAAGCGCTAGATATACACTCTGTCACATATACATACACAGGATATGCACCCGAATGCAGATCGACAGATTCCCCATAAATTAGTGGCAATACATGAAGGTATGGTGATCAAGGTTCTAAATAGCCGGCTATAGCTGCCGCTATAGCCCGCTATAGCTGTTTTAGGGGGTCTGCCGCTATTTGCCCTCTAGTACAATTTAGCTGATTTAGCCCGCTATTGCTTCGCTATAGCCCTATTAAGCTGTTTTAAAGTCAAACCGCTATCAATCCATAGCCCGCTATTTAAAACACTGATGGTGATGCAAAATATCATGAACGACTTCGGATTGGGACTTGGCTCTCACCGGCACAGCATGAGACCTCCATGGATTGGGTTGTACCTGGCTACTTCCATGTTTTGTGCACTCCAAAGGATCAAGGAGGTATGGGAATTTTGAATTTAGAGATCCAAAATAAATGCCTTTTGAGTAAATGGTTGTTTAAGCTTTTCAACACGGAAGGAGTATGGCAACAATTCTACATCGCAAATATTTATGAAACAGAACTCTAACTCAGGTACAACATGTACCAGGAGACTCTCACTTTTGGACTAGTCTTATGCAGGTGAAGAATGTCTTCCTGCGATTAGGTTCATTTAGAGTGGGAGATGGATCTCAAATTAGGTTTTGGGAAGATGTTTGGATAGGCCAAGATAGATTTAAAGACAAATTCCCTAGCCTTTATAACATAGTTAGGAGAAAAAACGTAACGGTTGCATCAGTTATGTCAACCACGCCTCTTAACATATCCTTTAGACGTTCCCTCACTGGGGCGAATCTGGTTTTTTGGCATCAACTGGTGGCTTCTGTTATGCTTGTAGATTTATCGAATTATCGAGACAGCTTTATGTGGGCTTTAAATCAAAATGGGACCTTCTCAGTGAGATCCATGTATCGAGCCCTAATGCTAACTCAGGCCCTACCCTTTACAATGGCCATTTGGAAACTTAAAGTTCCACTTAAAATTAAAGTCTTTATGTGGTACTTATATAAAGGAGTCACTTTAACAAAAGATAATCTTGCTAGGAGGAACTGGAATGAGAATTTAAAATGTTGCTTCTGTAATCTAAGTGAGATTATTCAACATTTGTTCTTTGATTGTCCTCTAGCAAAGTTCATATGGCGCATTATTCATGTTTCTTTAGTATTTTCCCTCCGTTGAACTTTCAGCATATGTTTACTGATTGGTTGGGGGGAACTGAGATCAAATTAAAGAAACTTATTTGGAGTGGTATATCTGCTTTGTGTTGGGCAATATGGCTGTCTCGTAATGATGTGGTCTTTGACAAAACAACAATACCATCGTATATGCAGGTAATCTTCATAGGGACATACTGGAGCCGTTTTTGGTCTCTCCTACAGAAGGAGGAGCTTCGGCACGTGATGAATATGGCGTGCAGCTTGCTTGAGACTGCAGCCATGGAGATCTTCGCAAATAATGGTTGGCGATTTACCAACAGGCTCATGTTTTAGTTATACCTTCGTGGCGTGAAACAATGGATGCAAACTTTATTTTCTTGATACCTTGGTCTGGTCATTTGTCTGAGTTTGTCATAATAGACAGCTACATGTATCATTCGATACAGAGGCTGGAATATTGAGTAATATATTCCCTTTTCTAAAAAATATTCCTGCTTGAACCTTAACACCTTGATTGCTCAACTGCACGCTTTATAAAAGCATGAGCATCATATAAATCGTTAATTTTCTATTCTCAGCATCATCTATCAACTGAATGATCATATAATTATAGTATAATACAGAGAAAATGGATCTGACCACACGTACCTCAACTCCAATAATTAAACTGCTGACAATTTTCGGAACCGACAAGTTCAGGCTTGCAAGCAATTAGCAAATGAGTAGTTGGGCTTTTGCAGGCTAGGTAGTGCTGGCCATAAGGCAACGGTAGTGAGTACTATAGATTAGGGGCGGTCCCTAACCCTATCCATAATTATGGTTGCATGCGTTTTACTAGATAAGATAATAATGCTTGATTAATCCGGTTAATGGGACACCGTTGCTAGTGCCGATTCGTTCATCGCATGGCCATGCATCAGCAGGTTATCATCTGCAGCCGGAGATTCCTATCGTTTGGGGGACTTAGCGTTTGTCTCACCGGCTGTCTGGCAGGACAGCGTGCACTGCTTATCCTCTGCGTTATATTTCTTCTTGTTTCTCCCTTTGTTTAGCAGCTAACTTTTGTGCTCAGTCCTGTGGTGATTGATGACTATTTCACTAGGCACTATGGGTGATTATAGTAATGATCAATCGCCTTATTCGAATCATCTGAGTGCAGCACAATGGGTGAAATTTGTCTCGGTTCTCTGAATATTTTTGTTCTTCTTTTATTTTTATTTTTTTGTTCTTATTTTATGACTGACTATGTTCGATCTGAATTGTTATAGCTAGAGTCTATCAGAATAAAACAGTTCAATAGAAGTTAGTCAGCTCGACGTTAATCTCGCCACTGATTGATCTGATAGAGACCACTCGTGCATGAGACTATGTCAAACAGATCTTGAAAATCTGCACAAAGGAACAAAGGCGTCCAGTAAGCTATGAAGAATAACCCATCCCGTTAGCTGAATCTAGCACTAGACATCAGTTCCAGCATTTAAGTTAACTGCTTGTAGCATCGTTCTAGATCTCACCAAAAATCAATCTCCATATTTGATTCTCCATGATCATCGATAAATAAATCCAAATCGCGGTTGTTGTAGAAAGTTAGCCGTCATATGGGTGATGTAAATGGAAACCAACCTCAAGTCTCTCAAAGGTAAAAGTAGTACATAATCGTCGTTGATGCTTCCTTCCGCCTTCCCTCTTTCAGAGGATTTTACCTTTCCTTTGTTTACTGATAACAACTTTTGCAGGAGTTTGTGATGAGAGTGGTTAGCAGTTGATATGGAGAAAGATAAATCTTGGTTTGCACGATATGTTACGTCATTAGTTCATGTTATTTCTCTAGAAGAAGAGAGGAACTGACACCAGTCAGAAGCATGTCATCCACCTTTGCAAGGCGACAAAGCGCAGTTGTTGCTGGGCGTTATGTCACTAACTAAAAGTGAAACAAATCTTACTTTTCTTGTTAGGAATGGGCATTGCCGTGTTGTTCTTTCAGTCATGTGTTTGATGCGAATTTTGCTGTTTTTGCTTGCAGCAGACTCGACTAGCGTGCCATAAAAGTGGAAAAGGAATAGGGTGATTCAGTGTAAAAGCTATTTAATTAAATCCTTTCAAATAAAAGAGGAATTAGAAGCATTCATCACGTCGTTCATGCTTTCATATGTATTCAACTGTTACAAAGAAGTAAAAATGATCCGTCAATGACGACAATCAAGCAAGCAGCAGCTTGAGCTGATGCTATGCTACGATGAATTGGACAAATAGCAACCCATCAAACTAACAATTTAATTGAACTTTGCAGCCCATAGTGACAACGCAAACTGAGTCTGATTAGTTCGTCGCGGTCATGCGTGGCGGTGCGCCCGTTCAATGGAGGAGAAAAAGGTATTGAAAAAGTTGTGGCTAGGAACACTGGAGGCCGTGACCACAATGTTCAGATGTATTTAACAAACTCTGCATGTACACTGAGTGCAAATGTAGATGCCGAACTCAGGGACAGATATACAACAGGTTCAGACAGGAACAAGCAGATGTGTTTTCTGGGCTGGTGATTGCTGTGCTACTACTGTCCCAATGGTACTGTTTTCACTCAGTCCAGGATCTTGATGGAACTCTAAAGATTCCACGTACCGAAAACAATGCCTCCAATGTCTGTGTTTTAAGACTTGTAAACAAAAAAAACTGTCCCTCGGAGACATTCAATGAAACTGAAACGATAGACTCTGAATCAGGACCAATTGATAAGCGCCGAGATAATCCTGACACTAATAAGAGCAAACTTCAGGTGGAACTGAATAAACTTATTACACAACAACATGGCAAACTCCAAATTGAAGACCCTAATTTGGTGCAGTGGCAAGAAGCCATGCAAACTGCGACACCAAGAAGCGGGTAACCCGGAGAGGCTTTGGGCCGGTTGGTGAGGACCAGCCCGTCCGTCAGCAGCAGGGGAAAAGCACTAGCTGCACGCACGGAAGAGACAATTTGATCCAGTGTTTTCTCGCAGTTGGAGACAGTGACAGAGACCAACCACGGTCACCACTCACTACGGCCAGCACCATGTGTAGTGGCCACCATGACCCCAAGTCAATCTGGAGAGTGAAACTTGCACATCGCGGATGTTAATGCAGATGCGATTTCGATTCAACAACGATAACAGAGATGCTAACGAACTAAATTGTCTGTTACTGAGAAAAGTTTTCTTGGATCGAAGACATTCAGCCTCATTGCCTCAAAAACAATGATGACTGGCACTTCTTTGTGGTTGAGCAATGAGCATTATATGGTCTGGGATTTCAGTAGAACAGCTTCAGGGAAATCTCTGGTCTATCACGTGGTTCAATTGTAATGGGAGTTGTCTCTTTCTAAGAAATCCGACCCTTCTTGTTCCATTGTGATTTGGGCCTCAGGTCCAGTGGGAGAAAAACCGTCTTGACAGCTTTGCATTAAGAAGAACCTCTTCCTATTAGCAAAAAAAGAAAAAGAAAAAAAAGGAACCTCTTCCTGGCCTGGTCAAGAAAAATATGCATGGCTCGGCACCAATCAGGAATCTTGCAAGCTAGATCTATTAGGAGTTCAAGGTTTGTTTTCTGAGAGCTTTTAGTTAGCACTAAAATGTTTTTCTTAATTTTCCATTTCCAGATGTGGTGTTTTTCAGACGTCTGTTCTTCACGTGCCTCACTCAGACATCTCATTTGCTGGCACTGATAATATTTGGCCTCGCTCTCCGAATCGTGAGCCGCGAGCCTTGACTTGCTCTCCTCGTTACTTTGCAATTAGTATTCTAGAGAACAAGTGCTATCACCACAGTTCGTCGATGTTGGTTACCATTATTGTTCATGAGATCATGGTACCTTTCCATGTCATATATATTTGATTTCGTGCGTGGATTTAAGGATTCATGGGTCTGGTCAAAGTTTTTTTTTTTGAAATGAGGGTCTGGTCAAAGTTAGACCTTTTAAACATTGACTATCAATATTAAAAAATTCATAAAGATTGACATCTTGAAAATGATATAATTATGAAACCAACTATCACAACACGCAACTCTTTCTATTTAAAACACTTTTTTCAATTCTCGCAAAAAAAATTCAATGAAATTTTATCAAAATTAACAACATTTAACATTGACCAAACTAACAATCCTTATATTTTGGGACCAAGGTAATTGCCATATAGTAATTATCACGTATTATAAAAACCAAAGTTTTTTTAATTTCAGGTATACAAAGCTACTATATTTCATGAAAAAACATGGAGATTCTTTTCCTTGGAATGGAACAGCTACTTTCATAATAAAGCATTTAATTTTTGGGACAATTTTAAGGTTTTCCCTCTTCATAAGTTTAGAAAGTAATTAAATCTAGTTCATTAACTGCATTCTTCTCAGTTAGAACGTAAGTCAATACGAACTTGTTGCTTCCCCCATGCATGTAAAAAAGACTAACTGCAAGGCCAGAAAATCCTTCACCTTTTCTAGACCACAACGCGCATCCAAATTTATTTCTTTGTACCATTGGTGGCATCACATTGGTGGCAAATTTTAAAATGTATACCAAGATTAGGAGAACAAAGATGAATCCAACCGTCTATATATTTTTAGTTTTTACAAGTTCCTTTTTTCTGCTTCCATGCAAATTCGATGACTTCTACTATGCTTCTTGTCACCCCACCATGTGAAACAATTGTATCACAGGAAACTGCTGATTATTAATCGCATGACTCATTATTATGGACTTCTAAAAAATGATTCTACCAAATTAATCTTAACAAATAAGGAAATTAATTATATACACAGGAATGTGGATTTAGAGGTAAGGATGAGCATCGTACGGCTTTAAAAATATTTTGATTCTCCTTTTAGACGAAATATCCAGATTCTAGAACTTCCGTGCTAAAATATCTTCCCAGGTTGTATGTAGTTCTCTGAAAGAACTATATAATTAATTCCACATTTTTTTCATCCTCATTCATTACCCTAATAAGACATCTATAAGACTACATTCCCTCTATAAGCACATTGTATACACTTTGAGAGCAATGTCATTCTGCGTAAAGTTATATTGCAGCGACAACTGGTATAAGCAAAGCATCATAAATCTATATCACACAGATGAATATATGATACCCAAATGCACGGCTGCTTGTCAAATATTTCTTTTGGTGACATCACCTACTAATAAAATTAAATTACATTATTGTTCTTAAGGACCCAATACGAACCTTCTTCATATTAGCATATCCAATATTTTCTACCAGTCAAGAAATGCCCTACATATTAACATGTTCAAAAACATGAGCTCACTTTAAATCATATTCATCAAAATCTAGATGCAAACATAGATAGTAAAAAATGAAGCATCGAAAATTATTTTTTTTGCTAACTCATGGTTAAACATATGCATAAAGAAACAACAGTACCTTGCTATTCACTAAAGTGTGCGCGAAATTAGTTCTGTTTGCAGTGGTATGGACTGGTAAACCTCATGGCAGGTGGCGTATCGGTTTTCAGGCTGAGTAAAATGAAGGGTGTAGAATATGGAATTTAGATATAATATAAAGTGTCTGTTCTCGCATAAAAGAG
Organism: Eragrostis nindensis; assembly: GCA_012490785.1. Lineage (NCBI taxonomy): Eukaryota > Viridiplantae > Streptophyta > Magnoliopsida > Poales > Poaceae > Eragrostis > Eragrostis nindensis. The sequence continues at coordinate 2,418,528 of JAAXCT010000020.1, forward strand.
TCACAAGAAGAGAGAAAGAATGTGTTCGATCTATGGTTTGTCGCAGATGGGTGTGTTGGATCTTTGAAATAAAGACACAGTCGTAGCTATTAAATAATTGTTGATTAAATATGTTGCAGCGGTGCATACAAAAGTTATAAAAAAATTAATATTAGTGATTTAATGGTAAGTATAGAAAAAACAATCCGAGTTTAAATTGAGAAAAATAAACTTATTTGGCTCGATGTTCACTTGCTAATGAGCACCCAAAGTCATATAGTAGGTCCCTTCCAATAGACGGTAATATACTTACTGGTGACCACAAAGCACATCATCATTTCAATTTGGAAAACTTATATTTACACAAAGCCAGCTCGGCTCGGCTCAGTCTTCTAAATGAACCAAGCCGATGCTTCATCATAGCTCGTTTTTAACAAGCCAGCTCGTAAACTGCTCACGAACAGTTTCATTAGGTCGATAGGCTTGATTATATAGAAATATCAATTTTTATTCTCTAATAAAATGGTAGTTTTTATGTTGGATGAAGCTCATTTTTTCATCTAATAAATAAACTAAGTGCAGTATATATAGATAAAAATCATGTTCAATGTTGAAGCATCTTTTTTATTTGTTTTATTTTCCATCTTTGTTGATTTAGATTGAATTTGTATTGTTCACACATGCTAACAATTAAAAAAATGCTTATAATCACTTATGTTTTGATCATCAAAGTTTAATATAAGGATGTAATTGCCTCATGAGCCTAACGATATTAGCTCCCCTAGCCTTGCTACTCTCTCCTTCTTTGAATTGATGACGTTAAGACAGGATTTTTGACTTATAGCTAGCGCAAACTTGTTGTCTGAAACGCCAAGAAAAAAAATGGAGGGAATACAAAAGATGGCAAAAAATTGGAGACGCGGGGAATCGAACCCCGTGCCTCTCGCATGCGAAGCGAGCGCTCTACCATATGAGCTACGTCCCCGTCAATGTTCATGGCTTGTACTTGTTGTTAAACTATCATTAAGATATCTAAATAGGATGAAGATTAGGACCATATGCCCGCCGTAAAAGAGCTCTCGCCGGACCCGTCCGTCCCCGTCCGTCCTTTGCCTCGCCACATCGCTTTTGCAATGAGAGAAATCGAAGTACGCACAAGCTAGCATCCTTGACCCGGTGACCCCGGTCACGGACGAGACACCAACCTTGGGCCAGGAGCAGGACCACGCACGACAGGCCTACCTCTCACATGGAATGTTTCAGTTGAAAGCCAATGCAAGCAGAGCAACGGAACCGATATTGTAAGGCTGCCATGAACGAAGCCAAAACAATGGTAGGGCGAATTCAAGAAACGGGATCAGGTCTCCAGGCTCCAGCTCGCCATCAGCCTGCGACAACGCCTTCCATTCGCCACAGATGGTCCCGTTGTTTCGACGCAGCTGGCTGGTGCCGGACGGAGCCGGACTGTCCACCGTTCTTCACTCGACCACTGGCTTGCAACTCAAACGCTTTAGGATCGGATGCCGCCGTGTTATTCGGATTTGGCGATGCGCGCGAGTACGATCGACGAATAAGTTCTGCGCCATTATTGACTCTTGTTGCCTTTCAGATGACCGGACGAGCGAAGGGCGAGCAAGAGTGGAACTGACTGAAACGAATGCACGTACTGTCTACGTACACAAAGGCACCCAGCCGGCCAGCCGGATCTTGATTCTCGACAGAAGCTACGGTAGAAGCTACATATTCTTGAAAGTAAAGGATTTGTATGCTTCATGGTTCAGGCAAGAGGTTCAAGGAGCCCAATGGAATCCCTGATCGGAAATGAGGCGTATTGCTGCGCGGGGACGGATGAGCATGAGTCTGAACATGGTATTCTCACGCATCAGAGAAGCCAAAACCAGTTGAAATGCATGTTTCAGAGGGCCGGTGACACTGACAGGATCATTTGAGACGGGCAGCGGAAGGCACACATCCATGGAATCCAACAGAATCCCTGAGCTTTTGAATTGAAATAAATGTTTTTGCTTTAGAGGGATGCAAACTTGAGAGAATTTTAAGAAGAAACAGACTTGAGAGATTCACGGAGTCTAATGGAATCCCTGATCAGAAATGAAGTACTGGCTGCGCCGGGTGGGAAGAGCATGACTCTGAACTTGGTGTTCACTAATCAGATCGAGGAGCGTACAGCTGTTCAAATTGAAATGATGCAGCAGAGGGCCAGAGGCTAGTCTATTGACGACCAGGAGCAGCAGAAAGCAAAGCAAGCAGAGTAACATGACATCCTCATTGCAGAGTTGTTCGACTCAAGAACATATCTGGCCTAGGCCAAACAATGATATGATCGCCGCCTACTTGCTTCTAACCCAACATCAGTACACTCTATACATACACTACACTCGTTCGCTGATCACCAAAAGGCGCATATATAGCTACGGATACTAGCACGTACTGCACCATCTCGATCTCACACACGGCCGGATTCACAAGAACACACAAGACATATGTACTAGAACGCAAAACGCAGCCTCAAACGACACATGCTAAGTTAGCTTCCTCTGCCATGTGTCCTCTGCTCGACTGCTTGCTTATCCCACGCTTTAGCCACTCGATCTGCGTCTTGCGAGCTCATTGGTCCAACGAACTGATCACCACCCTGCAAGAAGGCCCAAGCGCATGAGTCAGGTTGAAATCCATCTCAGAAGTTCAAAACCAGGTATGTCTGCGTGCACGAAACATGGAGTGAGAGCAAAGGCCACGCACGCACCAGTCGTACACGGTGGGGCTCCTCGGCGTGAAGACAGCCTCCTGCCCGTCGGCGACCTTGGGTTTCCGGCGGAAATTCCTCCAGCCTTCGCCCTTAGGCGTAGTAGCTGCACCAAACACACCAGCAAGTCAGGTTCAGGTGTACTGTATCAGTAAGTGAAATGCATGCGCAAGTTCTCACTGCTTTCTGAACGGAACCGTTCACTTCACTACGGCAACGAAAAAACTTAATCTTGAGGCGGCTCATAGCCACTTAACTCGCACAAATTACTTGCATCATCGATTCAATACCACATAAATTTTATATTGCTATCACCAATGTTCCGGTGTTTTACTTCCTAGTCATAGATATGCGACTGCATCTTCTAGCTCAAAAAGGCGTAAAGCATGAAGCAACAAACTATTGATTCTTTTTTCGTCTTCCATTTCATCGGAGCTCTTGTTTTCTATATGATTTCATCAGGGATCCTATAATAAAACTACGCGTCGGATTCCAATCCCCAAGTCCCCAACCAAACACCGCACTGTCTATTCTAACAAAAAGAAAGTTTTTTTTGTCCATAGACGGAGAGAGATCAGCGAGGACCAAGAAACAGAGGCGAACGGCCCACCTGACGCGAACGGGGAGTCCAGCGTGCTGGCCGGGGATTCCGGCCCGGAGGAGCCGTACGAATCGCCGCCGCGCGGCGATGCGTCGACCGACAGCGCCGTCATGGTGGTGCTTCGCGTCATCGCCGGCGCATCGTTCGCCGCCACGGCCGAGGAGGGGGAGGACCAAGAAAAGCGCGAGAACGACGAGGACTTGCGGAGCTTGCCGAGACCGGAGTCCGGCCGCGGCCCGGCCAGCGTCTCGTCCCAGAGCTGGTCGAGGAGGCCCATCCGGTCCGGCACTAATGCAACGAGCGTTTGGACGCGTGCGCACGCTGGCGTCGTCGCCGGCGGGTGAGAGGAGACGAACAGATCAACGGAAAGCCTTCTCGCCGTGAGCAGGTGAGCCTTGGAATAGAGCGTGTGATGATCCGGCTGTTCGTCCGGGGAGGGATGGATTTTATAGAGGGGAAATGTGGTGGGGGACAGAGGATTCCGGCGAGATAATAGGGGTGTTGGTGTAATTTTGGATAAGGGATAAACTGGGTTACTTTGTGCTAATCTCTTATCAGGGCTTGGCTCGGCTTGGATCAGCTCATCTAGGCGTTTTAGAGCCGGCTTCAGTATTTCCTCCAAAGCTAGGAGCCTAGGTGCCGAAACAGTTGTTCTCAATTGAGTAGATAGATCATGGCTACTATCGTTGCCTCTATGGTGTCATCTCAACGCTAGTGACTCAGAGCATTAGTTTATCTGTCATCTTTACCAAAAGGAATTGTATTCAAAGTTTTCAAAAGTCAATGTTGACCTTAATTACCGATCATAAAATATATAAACATCTATAATATTTTAAAATATACTACTCCCTTTGTCTATTAATAGAAGAATTTCTGAATCGTCCTAAGTCAAAAAAAAAAAAAACATTGACTTCCATTACAAAAATTCTTAAAGATTGATGAGATAGAAATCATGTCACTATATTCAACGTGAAACTAATTATCATTATATGGTTCAAAAAAACTAATTATCATTATACGTAACAACTTTAATTTTAAATAATATATTTTTATAAATATTGTTAGTCGATATTTTCAAAAAATATCGTAACGCAAACAAAAAATCTTTATTATGGATAGAGGGAGTAATTCATAGATTAAATGCTACAACATTTCATTACATCAGCTTCCTTAAAGCTACTCACTCCGTTTCTGAAATGTTGTCGTTGTTTACTCAAATTTGCAACATTTCAAAATGAAGGGACCATACAATGCCTTTGCCACATTTTATGAGAGGGAAACAAACACATATTTTCTTCTAGTTTTTTGTTTTGGCGAATTACACACATTTTCTTCTAGTTGGATGTGACTTGTAAAATTTTAAACCTTACACCACTTGCGCGTATATGTAAAAGTTGCATCGACAATAAAAATGACTAGTTGCCTTAAATATGACTCGATGGCACACATCGTATGCAAAGTAGTTGGACCTGGATGCTAAATGCAAAGTTGTTCTGTATGCACTGGCGAAGCTACATTGGTCTTCCCTGGTGCACCGGCACCATGGTCCAAAGAAAATTTCAGTTATTTTCATTAGATTTTTACCATGTGTGCATCACCTTAAGCCAAAAATATGCACCATGAGACTGCTGCAGATGCCTGTAAACAAGCTCAGATGAGGCACCACATATGTATGTGCACTCGGTTGGCCGGAGCTCTAGCTTCGCCACTGTCTGTATGCAAAGGGGTTGGACATCGATGCTGTTTTGATTTTTGAACATCTCAACCTACCAGCTAGTAGTATACCATTGCTCGTAGTACTAATTTGTTTTTTTTTTGAGGGACGTAGTACTAATTTGTTTGTACAAAATAAGCAAGGACTCGGTGGGTGATATATAAGAGTACAAATGTTACCGCGTGCGAATGGAGCCGAGCCATCTCCTTCAGCGGAGCCGAGCTCACGGCACGGCTCCCGTGAGTTTGGACGGACGCCGAAGAATTCTAGAGTTTGACCGGGTCCATTGTACAGGGGGACCACCCGGCAGCGTCCGCGTAACGGATAAGATCCATACCTGTCAACACGACGGTAACACGCTATGAGTGGGCCCGGCATTTTATCATGACCTCAGTTAACTAATGACCACAGGCATGGTCAGGCGATCACATCTTTGCTTTCGCCTCTGCATGATAATAAAAAATATCAAAGATCCCTTTATACAATATGAACTTTCAAAGCAAGCGTGTATTCACAGGACTAAACATACTAGAAATGTTTTCCGAACTGCCTTCTGTTCTGCTTCTTAATAAATAATCTTCAGATGCCGATTTAAGACTTGCTGCCCTCCATTTGTGTAATCTGACAAGCAGCTAACATTTTGGCTGCTCCTTTTCTAATTCCAGAAATGTACAAGAGAAAAATCCATTTTAATCTGCAGAAGTACAAGTGCTGCGAGCACCATTCTTTTTCTGTTTGGTAAAGTGGGACCTGAGACAAAAGAAAAATTGCCTCGCAGAATAAAGCTGAAAGCATGTGGAGGGGCCCCAAGCACATGCAGCGATCGATCAGATTATATATGTTCCGGCTTGTTTTATCTCAAAATATCAATTATAAAGTGCTGTGTTTATGGGCCAATACAATATATATTACTACTCGACATCTTAACGCAAATGTTTTTTTTTTTTCGAGAACATGCCTAGGCACGCATTTCATTAAGCGGAAGAGGGAAAGTACAACATCCGGATGAGTAACTCAAGGTGAGTTCTCATAGCCTTTAACACACCAAATGCAAAGACTACTACTCGCGGTATCACAACCGACCCGTGACCTACGACCAGAGAACATGCCTAGGCATCTTAACGCAAATGTTTTTCTAGAGGAAACTACAGTGGGGGAGCTCCCCACCTGAATTCTTAAGGCAAATGTTAGGTTCTTCGATCTCAGGATTACATGGCCACTGAATTTGTAGTGGCGATCTCATAGGTTTTGTCTCTAGTTTGTACCTTTGGTAGTATTTCCTACCAAGCATCCAGGGTGATGGGGCTGGAAGATAACCGCTACCTGAAGCTTGTAGCGCTAAATCTCCTTGTTAGAGAAGCAAATGATTTTGAGCGTGCTTGGTTGCGGGACTCTGTGGCGTCGAGAAAGTATGCCACACTGGCCACAATTATTACCACACTCTAGACGACGAGCTAGCAGCAGGAGCAAAACGACACACCAAGCAATATGTGGCGGCCCAAGCTTGGCAAAATCGCCGTGCATTAGGCGTGACGAGGTGTACGTGGCAGGAACCAAAACGTGCTCTTTGTCAGAAAAATTCATGCCATCCGCCTTTGGCAACCATCAGAAGCTGGTAATCAGACGAAGCACCCTATTCATGCATTTTTGCGTTTGTAGGGAACCTTTGGCAACCATCAGAAGCTGGCAATCAGATCAGCCTTGAGTTTGTTGATAGCTTGCGGGCGAATATTGGCCTCCCGTACTGTCCGTTTCTGCTTCTGTTTACCTTACCTTGAACGGCAAAACAGTCCCAAATTTTACCTCTGGTGTCCGTGCAGTTTTCATGGACGGTCGGACTGCTGCCAGGAGATGGACTTGTTCGGGATAACACCAATCCTGATGGCAACATGATATGCAGCTGGTGAACTATGGCTGCGTTCGGATGAGGCTATAAAAACTTTAGAGGGTGCTGTAGCAGTCACATCAATAATGCCGGCACGATTTATGTGTACTAAACAAAGTCAAATCACAAAACTAAGTCCAGGACCCCCCTCTATTTCGCGAGACGAACGTAATGAGGGTAATTAAGCCGCGATTAGACGATGGTTACTGTAGCATCACTGTGTCAAAACATTGATTAATTAGGCTCGTTAGATTCGTCTCGAAAAATAACGCCCGTCTGCAGAAAGGTTTTGCAATTAAATTTTATTTAGTACCCCTAAATAGTAAGATTCTTTTTTACTTTAGAGGGTAGAAGTTTAGAGGGTGAAATAGAGGGGGATCCGAACGGCCCCTATGAATACCTTGGTGCACTCGTGCAGTCAACCTACTGAACAGCACGCAGTGCTATTGAGCTATCGTTCAAGCTACTGATTGGCTTGAACTGCCTCGATGGTCGCTGTTCCTTGGAATGGGTCGATCGCCATGCGCTGATCCCCATCTTCAGTCAAGGAATTCCTTTTTGGTCAGGCCCGGTGTTGCTTCTCTTGGATCTACGGCTGTGACCTTTATTTCTTTTACCTCTCAATCTGGTGCTGCGTTCGAGGAGGCTTCCGGGAGGATCGCCGGCGAGTTAATCGACCAGCTCAGTGAGGCCCTTGCCCGATCTTGGCGCAGTGGCTTGATGGATTTAATCCGTTTCCACTGTCTGGTCCCGTCGAGATCGGAGGCGCCATCTGTAAGGGCTCTTCTCCCTGTTTCTCCGGTGACATCTATCTCCATGACGGAGCTGCGGCGGCGGAGTAAGCTTCTTCTCCGCCATGTCTGTTGGCTGTTTTCTCAAGAGGACCTGTATGTAATTGATATTTGTATTTGTGTCCTCTTTAGCTATTCAAAGGACCCATATGTAGTTCCAATCTTTTATGAGGGTCTCTTTGTAAAATGGCTTCTGTACTTCACTGAGAAATAAAGAAACTTCTAGCCCCTCTGGGGCGTTTGACCTTCAAAAAAAAAAAAGCTACTGATCTTGTGAGAAGCTATACAATATGTGCTATTAAGCTATCGTTTGATGTCCCATCAGACTTGATGGAAGGAAGCACGCAACCTGATCGCGCACACACACCAAATTTTCTTCTCCTTGACAGCAACTTTTATGCAATCGATCTGCGAGTAATTAATCAACCAAAGCAAATTGCGATCGCTAACCACCTGCGGGTCCAGTACCGCGACGCAATTATTGGTGCCGCTCAACTTGCCTCGCCGGCCGTAGTTGAAGTAGAGGCAGAGGCAGAAGCTTGAAGCTGGAGCAGCCATCACTCGACCACAGCACAGCAGCGTCGGCGTCGGTATCCGGGGCAGTGCGGCGTCGGCATCTGGACCGGCTGCTCGCAGGCCCTCAGATAAGCTCACACAGTCACACCTCACTGTTTTATCGCGGTGGCCTCTCGTTGACAAGTGGTGCGAGAGAAGCGGGGCCAGATTCGTGGTTGGAGAGAGCCGGGGCGACGAACTGAGATCGAGATTTTTTTTTTTCTGGGTAGGGCATGCAGCAAAGAGTGGTGAGGGGTCAAATTAACTGGGGGAAGTGGGGCGTCTGATGAATGATGATTGGCCGGTTTTGGTTCGCCGATTACGACCTGATGTCATGCTTGGGTATATCTTTTAGGTAGAAGAGTAGCTCACTGGAGTATCAAATCAAATCAAATCATAGGTCGCGTCATCAGTGAACAAACATATTCTTGCTTTCCCTTTGTAACCATGTAGTAGTATCAAGGTTTTATGAATAGTTTGAATCATATCCATGTAGTAGTATCATATTCTCTGCAAGAATCAGATTGTTCTGGAGGCCAATTCAAAAGTGACGTCGATATTTTGGACCAGCGTAAAAGCAGATGCAGATATATTCAAAAGTGACGCGCCCAGAACTATACTGATCACTGGCACCATCTCCGGCCATTTTCCTGAATTGCTGACCATGGCAAGAACCAACACTTGTGCTCGTCGCCGTGCACACGTAGCACTAACTGAACCACATCTACAGTTGTAGGCTATATATAAACCACAAACGGTGCCGCTCGTCCGCGCCTCGCTGATACCAACCCTGCAGTACCGACGAACGCGCACCACTCGAGCAATTTTCATCGCTGATTACAAAGCAGATTCTCTTTTATTTAGGCCCCTGTCTGTTTCCTCTTAAAATTATATAATCCAAATTATAGGTGCTATATTATATAACTTACTGGTACTGAGAATACTGTCCTTTCACATTCATTTATGACTTTATATACGTTATAAAAAATTAGTAAAATATCAAATTAAATAAATAAGCGCAAAATATTCTATATGCCGTGCCTATCCCTGCAGCGCATGGAATCATATTGGTATTATTGAAAAAAAAAATTCTTAAACTAAAGACATGTTACGGTACATACCAACCCGACGATCTGTAAACTCGATGATAATTAGTATGCTATCATATGTTCTAAACAAACAATCTGCATGTTTGATTTCAGATTGCATTATGTGTGGATTATAATTTCTCGATGATCTCAGTATATGCGCGCAAGAGGGCAACCTGGAGTAGCATTAAGACCGCAGCTTATAAACCGGAGGTCGGCCCCGTCACACCGACGGGACGGTGCTATCGGCGCGGTCGCTGCTAGGCTGCCATGGCTAGCGAGCAGAGCACCAGGCAATGCGTTTTCCTCTTTTCGCACAAGCAATCGCGAGGCAGGAAACAGGGGACGATGAAAATGCGTTTTCCCCTTTTCGCACAAGCAACTGCGAGGCAGGAAACAGGCGACGATGCACGGCCTTGTTCCGTTACTGTTATTGTCTCGTGTCAATTCGATCTGCGTGAATGGCAAGCGATTGTTTTGCACGTATTGGGGCTGGGCAAGAGCAGGGCAGGACGGCACGGTCGGCCTCACGTGACACTCGATCGGCGACGCGGGCAGCGGCGACTTTGACACGGAATCTTTCCACGGAGTACATGAGTGAGGAGTCAGAACGGAGGTGATGACACGAGCATTCTCACGCAGCTGATTAACCACAAGCTGCGATTTTTTTCTTTCTTTCCTTCTTGATTGAAGCAGGCTGCGGGCTAGTAATACAAATCAATGTTGAATTCCTCCGTTCTGATGAACGCGTCGACGCAACAGGGGCCCAAGCTCGCGTCGAAGAAAACCGGCTGGGGGGTGATGGATGGCCGTGATATTTTCGGCTAGGGAAGGAAAGAGGTGGTGGTGAAGGGTCAAGTACTCAAAATGTGGTGGAGCGACAGATTGGTCTGTTTTGGTTCGCCGATTAAGACATCACCTCCTCATGGATCACATCTTTTTAGCGCACTGATGCATCAAATCATAATATACTAGATCACATCAATGAATGTACTAGTATACAGTATACTAATTTGTTTGGATGTATCTAGGCTTTGACTGCGAGAGATTAAATCAGGTGGTTCTTAAGTACACGTATACGATATCGCCAAAGAGTGGCATCGATCTGTGGCAGTGCGTTTGTTTGCTGCAAGAATTTCCGACCAGAGGCAGAGCTACGTGTTGTCGTCGGGGTCGATCAGGTGGCATCAACGGAATTTTATAATGCTCATGCTATTATAAGCAACTCGCGTTTCATCGAAAGGGGGGGGGGGGGGGGGGGGGGGGGGGCGGCGGCGAGCACACGTGCGAAACCAAACGCGCCACAAACGCTCCTGGCTGCATAGAGCTAGGGTGCGTTTGGATGCTCGAAACGTTTCTGATTCTGAGTAGAATCAGCTGGAGCGGCTCCAAACGGTGAAAGTTCGAAACGTTTCGCAGGAGAATCGGGTTGGAGCGATTCGCAATTTTGGCTTACGAGCGTGAAACGGCTGAAGAGGTGTTCCGCAGTGTTTCGCTCCGATTCTATCTCCCGATTACTCCTTTGCCCTTCTCTGCTCAACCCCGTTCCTCCGTCACAGTCGCCGCCCGGAGCCTCAGCCGAAGTTCAACTTCAAATCCAACCTCAAAAATGGGTTGCTTTTGATCCGTAGGTCATTTCCCCCAACTTTCCTCGTCCGATTAGTCGCTGAAACACCGTGAATCGATCAATGCCTCCACCTTTCTCTCTCTTCTGTTTTCTTTGCGTTAAGAGTTGGCGTCGTGAGGAAGAAGAAGAGCATGACGTCCTGGTGGGCTGGTGGGCTAGATGGGCCTAGCATTATAACGTCCTGGTGGCTGGCTGGGCCTATTTAGAGAGCCAATCAAATATACTTCTTTTTCTTTTTTCTTTTAAATTGATTATGACATGTATTTTGCAATGACAATTCTTTTGAACTAAAGGGTAAATGTGTCATTTGGATCCTCCTCTTCTCTTTGCTGAAACTGAATCCAGAAAACCATCCAAACGGTTTCCTAGACGCGTTCCCGATAAGGTTTTACTGTTCCAACCGAGCCAGACCGTAAGACCGGTTACCGGTCGGTAACCGCGATAATCGTTCAAAACCGCTGAACACCGGACAAAATTTGTCAAATTTTCAATTCATTTTAAATTCAAAATCGAAAACCGACATACCGAAGAAACCGAACCGGACCAGTAAGGTCGGTTATCGCAATAACCTACCAGTTTCTGATACCAATTGTTAGAACAAATTCATCGTTAACTTAAAAGGATCAACTAGTCAGAATTAGATCACACCTAGAAACATTAAATTAACACTGAATTGACTTACCGTTCATGTTCATCCTGTTGATTGAACGCTTAGCGAGGTGTAGATGAAGTAGAGGTTGAAGAACAGCCGTAGATGTAGAAGATCAGGACACCGGTCTTCCAAACCTTCCAGCGCCCTCAACGATCGGTTGGTTGGAACTTAGATTAGGGTTCAAGGTCGCCCAGGGGTTCCCTCTTCTTATATAAGCGCTGTAGGCCCGAGGCCGGGTCCGTTTTAGAAAGAGATTGCCTCCCGATCAAGGCGAAAACGGATCTAATCTTGTCAGGGAAGAAATTAACTTAGAATATTAGTTTCCTAATATATCTCTCTTATTTCTGTTTATTGTTGAACGAGGTCAAACAATTCCAATATTCTCCCCCTTGACCGATGGTCAAACAACTTATCTTCAAAACATTTGAATTTATTGATCACGTGCAGGTGGATACACATGGATCACTAATCTCCCACTTAATTGAACAATCTTAATCTTATACTTAGACTTATGTTCGCATTATGTTCACACTTAATACCATAACAGAACTCAGCGAATGGGTCGTCAGCAGCGTAACAGCATATTGGCACAACATTAACCAAAGTCAACTACAGTATCTTGATAGAACGTTTATTAACTTATTTGGGAATTTATTTATTCGGCCTCATCCAGAATCATATTTCAGGTTAATCATCAAATCCATACTAATTTCGCGAAGATAGGATAAGAGATAAAACCTCAATCAGTCATGTTGCTAGCTATTTACTTAAAGCATTATAAATGACTTGGTCCTGGGACCCTTCTTTCATAACATAATAATGTAGTTAACGATGGGCTTGACACCATCAACTATATGTCATTACTTGAAAGGAATACTGTAATCAAATACAGCAATATTGATTATAATTAATGTAAACTTAATAATAATGCCGGAACATATTTTATATACCTGTCTGAATTAAAACATGCCATACAAAATCAGCTTTAATAGTGCTAATCTTGTTCTAGAGCTTTCTGCAGAGTCGCTCATATCTATAAGAATGAAGGACATAAAACTTAATTGTGCACATTTACATCCATACACCCTCACAGAACCTTATCTGAATAGTACTTAATTAAATAAGCATGTTATATGGTGCCTTTAACTTTAAGTACCTTTTCCAGTGGACCTCCCCTGGACTAAGACTAATAAAATTTTGTCAAGCATTCCGGCTTGTCATGCTAAGTCAATGTCCTATAGATCTCAGCATATAGCTTCTATCTGAAGCTTTAGGAACGTCTTCCTATTTATCTTATTCTTAATCTCATACTTATGATAATATTTGCTATATCACGCAAAATGATACAGGCATAATTATATTTGCATTCACATAATGTCACTTCAGAATCTCTCTCAACTTTTGTGCTTGAATGACAATCCAAATACTCACTTTGGTCCCATCAAAATGTCACACTCCCCCAGAACCTAGGAAAACGTCACTAGATGTATCTTATGATATGAAATTATTTCTCCTTTCTTGGAATGCATGCTTATTTCTTTCAACTTACGGAGAAAATAATCACCTTAGAGTATCAGGATCTTAATTAATCCACCTTAACCTAATAAATAAATCACGGTTGCCCATGATAGATACAAACTCGAAATGAGTTATGAATTTAGCATCTTAGCTTCCTTTCGAATCACTCCTTCAATATAATCTTAGAAATAACTGAGACTCTTACTTTTGTGCCCAACACTTAACTTATCATTAAACATTACACATCTCTGTTATGGTTAGACAACTAATGCAAAACCTCAACGGAGTTTGGAAAAAGAACAGAGGAATACTTATGGCACGATATATATGAGAAAATCATATATCTCATCTTAAATCATCAATATAGCAAAACTTATCCTACATCTCATTTAGATTGTCTTCTCCCCATTTCCTTCCTTCTATGTGAGCTTCCATTGAACTCTGAATAATCAGAATATTACATGTGTCGGCCCATAAACTTATCTAAAATAATTTACAACGATAGCTCTTCAACTTATCTTGGCACGACGTTTATTATACCACTGATCAGCTCCTTTGCCAAAACTAGAACACATCAGCGGTGGCCAGAAAATGAACTAGAGTAGCAAAGTTATGATTAAATGTCCACAAAACAGCGGTGGCCAGTATCATGAACACAATCATACTTCAATCATCTCTGATTCCATTGCACCAACCCACAACAGCGGAGGCCAGAAAATGGGTGACACAACACAATCTGTGACAAATATCCCGTACCCAGCGGAGGCCAGAATATAGAATAAAAATCACACTTATTGAGACAATTGGTCTTTATGGAGTATATACTCCCTTCACAATGGTAATCATATCTGAAAGGATCAAGGGCACCGAGAGGGGGGGGGGGGGTGAATCGGTGTGTCAACAAATTCTCCCAAACGTACTTTAGGCGTGAAGCTAGCAAGACTAGATATGGTGACAACAAGAAGCTAGCGATGCGCGCACACAATCTAGTCTATGCAATAAGCAACACCCTAACAAGCAATTCTACCAAGTAGTAAAGAGACAACCTATCAAGCAATTCTACTAGCACATAAGTAAATGCGGAAGCGTAAATGCTAGTAAGTAAAGGAGATAAGGATAGGAATGCTCATGATTTTTCCCGTGGTCTCGGAAGGATGGCGCCTTCCCCTACTCCACGTTGGGTCACTCCCGCCGGAGTCTCGACCCCGTCCCTCCGCTCGATGGCGATCCCTCCTAGAGCACACTTCACCCTCCGAGTGAAGTCGCGGGCACGTCCCGCCGGGCTCGATCCCGGGTACTCTTCCGGAGGTAAGGCTCCGCACGTGATGCGTGCCAAAGGGCGCTCCACTAGTGATGCTTCTTTCGCACGGGAAGCAAGACCGTGTACAAACTTGTGTTAGCTTCCACAATCTCCTTGGACAGCTCAACACCAACGCCTAACCGGTCTAGGCCTCGCCATAGACCAAGAGTAACAGCTCAACTTGACTCTCTCAAGCACTCCCTAGCCTAGAGATCAATGGATGCAACTTGTTACTCTCTCAAGCACTAGGATCACTCCAAATCCTTCTCAAGTGCTTCCTCTTCTTGCTCTTGGCTTCTCCCTGTCTTCCTCAACTATTCCAGTGGCCAAGAGACCCTCAAAGGGGTAGGTAACCAGCTATATATAGGCCTCCAACCTCAAACTAGCCGTTACCAAAAAGCAGTCTGTCGATACAGTCACCGTAGTAACCACCGTATGATACGGTGACTGTAGCACCGTATCATACGGTGACTCCTTTCTCACCTGCCAGAGCAACTCCAATCTCTGGACTTCATCTTCTTAGTTCACCGTATCATACGGTGACACCCACCGCATCATACAGTGACTTCTTCTCTTCAGCTTCCAGCCAACTGCCAAGTCTCTGGAAATCATACGATGACCACCGTATCATACGGTGGCCACCTCACCGTATCATACGGTGACTCAAACTTCACTGCCAGGTCATCACCTCATCTGGTCTTCTCTTCTCGCAGTCACCGTATCATACGGTGACTGGCACCGTATCATACGGTGGCTTCTGCTGAAGCTGATCTTGATCTTCTCCTCGATCCTCGACTCCAACTTCATCCTTCTTGGTTCCTTCACTTCTTCTCTTCTACTCCAAGTGTCCGAGAGACTCACATTTGCATCCAAAGATCTCTACACTATTGAGTACCTAAGAGAACCAACTTGAACCCCCTTGATAGTCCGGTTTTTCCTATGGACTCAAGCTATCATCTAACCAAGCAACACTCGCTTGGTCTAGCATGTCCTTAGCCTTGAACCATATCTTCTCCGCGACTCCATCAAGTCCGTTCTTGTGTAGATGAAGGCAACCAATCATCCTTGACGTTTGAATTAGGGTGTGTCGGCGTACACCACCAAACAGGACGGAGCTCTCTTCATATGTGACCATTGATCAATATCCTACATGAAAACGTTAGTCACATACAAAGGGTCATCCAATCACCAAAACATTCATACCTTTGGGGTTTCCAAACACTCCAATGGCCATGAAGCTTACAATCTCCCCCTTTTTGGTGATTGGTGACAACATGAATGTAAGACATCAAAAGATGTAAAGGATAAGGAAATAAAGCGCAAGGATTGATCGAGATGAAAGGATATGAGATTAAGCACATGGTAGACCGCTCAATAAAAGAACACGGAGAACGTAAGAGCAAGGCGGCATCTCGAACAAGATAACAACTATGCATCATGATATAAGATAGATAAAGCAAAGATCATGATGAATAGAGAAAGCGTGGGTCATAGCTCAAAAAGTGTACCACCTGCAAAAATAGAGTTAGTGCACAGTAGGTGATAACTAAGGAATAAGCCAAGTGAGCTATGACGAATACCCCTGCAAAGATATGATATAAGATAAGTCCTGCAAAAGCAAGTTAGTGCACATATCATCACAGGTACACAAGCATACTCAAGAACATCTCAGGCATATATATATATATAACAGGAACTGAGTATGTAAAAGAAACCAAGTGCATTCTTAATGTGCTAAACACCGAGACAAAAAGAAACCAAGCACATTAAGAATCACGAACTCCAAAAGAATATACAATAGAAACACCAGACTCCCCCTGAATACAAAAAACAATCTCGATCAAGTCTCACTCCCAACTCCCCTAGACACATTCTCTCCCCCTTTGGCACCAAGGACCAAAAAGATCATTGAGAAGAAGATATGCTATCCTACGCGTCGATGTCTGGAGGTGGTGCAGTAACAGCAGGTGCTGAAGAACTGGCAGTAGAAGCACTGTCCTGCTGCTGCTGAGAAGGTGGCACTGGAGGTGTCCAAGTCCAAGTCCGCGGCATCCCCAAAGACTCCTGAGGCTGAAAGAGTGGCGTGTACGGCACAAGCTGTCTATAAGCTATCCCAGGTGAGTCTGTCTGAAGAAGGGTCTGCTCAAGCTGTACTGCATACTGGACTACCTCATCATCAGAAGCTGAGTGAACTGACGGAGAAGGAGAGCGACTGGGAGTCCAAGTGAAACTGCCAGTAGGTGATGATGCCTTTGCCGGTGAATCCTGTCTGGTAGCAAGAGCTGCATCTATCTCCTCACGGGTGTAACCAAAGTCAGAGATGTCTGCAAGCCTGGTCATCTCATCAGACGCTGCAACTGTCATAGTGACCACTGCCTCTGTAGTAGTGGAAAGTGGAGCTGTACCTGAGGCTGTCTGGGCTGAGACTGGAACTGTCTCTATCTCACTGAAGTCAAGTGAACGTGCAGCTATTGGAGACGAGAGCTGAGCAGCTGAAGTAGCAAGTCCCTGCCCACGAACTGGAGTGGTACTCATCAAGAAAGCAGACGGTGTCATGAACTAACTAGGTGACAGAAAAGGAAATGAAGAAGGTCCTGCCTGAGAGGGACCGGCCTGAGAAGGTCCTGCCATCTCTGTCAGTCCAGCGAAGGTCGAGCTCATCAAACCCTGGGAAGTCTGGCCTGAGGGTGTAGCTGGGGCTGAGAGCATCGAAGCAAAGAAACCTGGTGCTGCTGGAGGCTGCTGTAACTGAAACGCTGGAGGAGGTATCATCGATGGTAGTGGCACTGGTGGGAAAGAAGGCATCCCTGGAATGAACTGACCCACATACCCAAAAGCTGCAGCAAAGGAACCGAAGATAGTCTGGTTGGTCAGCTGAGTGGTCCTGAGTGTGTCAGCAACCTGCTTGGTCAACTCTAAGTGTGTGGCCTCTCTCTGCTCCTGCTGAGCTCTCCACCTGTCCTGCTCCTCAACCCTCCGTCTGAGATGCTCAAGCTGTGCAAGTATGGAGGGGTCAGTGGCTGCTGCTGCTGGAGCTGAGTGTGGTGCTGTCACTGGAACCTCTGGCATCGCCTCTGGTATGTCATGATGAGGCGCAGGTGAGGCGTGTGAGAAGTCCTGGCCTGTCTCCTCTGTAGCTCCGCTGCCACCAGCTCCATCCCCTGCTGTGGACTGAGAGGCACTACCCTGTGAAGCAGTAGCCCTCCTGAGAACTCGTCTGTCTGTAGGGGGTAGGAGCACGTACTCAGAGGTAACCTCAGGAAGTGTAGAGTACGTCTCATAGGACATGTAGCCAGTCATCCAGAGAAGATAGCAAATATAAGGTCCAAACGGGAGAACTCTGGAGCCAACTCTCTCTGCAAGGATATCCTCCATCTGACTCAGTATCAGATCAACAAGATCAAAAGGAATGTGACTGATCAGTGAAAGAATACCCCACTGGAACAAGCAAGAGATCCTGTCCTGGTATCCACCTCTGGGAATGATGGTCCTGCTGAGAAGTGCCCTGATAGCTCTAGCCTCATGTGTCAATCTGTTGGGCATCCTGCTGTAGTTCTCCAGATACGGAGGAGGAAAAGCAACTGACATATCAGCATCTGGAGGCTCAACTCCCCCTACCGGTCTGCGAGGTGGCCTGACTCCCTCATTAGCGAGCCCGTGGAGGGTCCGCTCAAACGTGTCTGCATTCAGGGCTGCCCTGATCTCCTCTCTGGTCCACCTGCAAGGCTGTCCATTATACATGAACCATACCTCTGACCTGTCCTCTGCAATCCAAAGAGTGGAGTAAAACTCTCTGACAATGTGGCTCCTGTATCTCATCGGAGTAGTCAGCAGGGTCTGGAGTCCTCTCATGAAGCTCAAGGACTGTGACACGTCCTTCCCTGCAGCCAAGGAGAGACGAGCTGCTGTAACGTGAGAGTGCTTCGCATACAGCTTGTCCCCCTTGGTGGTCTCCCTCCTGTGATAGGCCTCGCCTATCCTCCTCTGCAGCACTGTCCAGTATCTGGGGCCAGCCTCTGGATCTCTAGCAACTGGTGCCCAAGTCATCCTGTCAACTTGTCTGGCTGCCTTGATAGTCTCCCCCTTGATCTTGAGCATATCTGACTGAAGAAGAGCTGGGTAGCCAGAAGCTCTCAGAGCTGCCATCTCTGCTCTCTCTGCCCTCTTCTTCAGAACCTCTGGATCCTGGTCAGGAGGAGTGTCTCTGTAGAATCCCCCAGAGCCCTGACTGTCTGAGCTGGAGGTGGAGCTGGAACTGGAGCTGTCCTCTGCGGGAACAGCCTGCTGCTGCGCAGTCCTCGACGGACCAACCTCAGGGATGGCCGGAGTCTGCTGCGGTGCACCTCTCTGTCTGATGGACCTCCTCAGGGGTGTCTGCTCCCCCTGGACTGAACCAGCTCTCTCCCTGATCTGGAAACCTGTGCTCTCTCTAGGTGGAGAGTAGCCCTGAAGTGCGTGGGAGATCGCTCTGTCATCTGCTGGGTTGCCTGTGTGAACAGTAACCCTCGGCTTCTTTCTCTTGGGCTCCTCAACAATCTTGGCCTTGCCCTTCCCCCTGTCCTGGTCACCTCTGCCTCTGCCTCTGCCTCTGTCTCTAGCCATGTCTGCCACTGACAAGCTGACTGCCACAAAGATAGGATCAAGGGCTTGGCCCTAAATCCGTCCACTGAGAACTCTGCACTGCCAACTGTCACTGTCCTCTGGGCTGCTCAACTGACAACTGTCACTGCACGATAGGAGATAGACAGGGTATATGAGTATAGAGTAACCTACTATAATCTACAAGCAAGAATCGTAGGTAAGCGCGAAAAAGTCTATGTGAAACCCTAGCGCTGAGGTGAAGGACACAATGCCGGCAATTAAATGCAAAGGGGAACTACGGCATTGTCGATTATGGGTGGTGACCAACTAGTGCACATATGGCTAAGCAATCGAAACAATGTGGCACTAATTGAGGATCAATAGCTAGTGACATGATTAAGTAGAAGACAAAAAAAAACTCGATCATGACACTAGAGCCTACATGCCGTAATAAAAGATTGAACTTTACGACAATTACGACATATAGACTGGAAATTCAACTAAACTAGCAGTGCAAGTATAAGCAAGAATGCTAAACATGCTAGAATGAGATGAATTCCTAAGCAATTATGGGCAAATCATCGATGAAAGGGAAGAATGGCTCAACATGCCCTAGGTATGGACTCCTGCTACTGTGCATTGCGATCAATCGAGCCAATTTCGCCGGAAAGCAAGAACTTGGTTGGTGACCTCACCGGAAAAGAGAGGCGACGCCGTCGACGGCGAAGGGCGAGCTTGGACTCGGTCCTCCTCTTCCTGTGCGCGAGCAGCAGCTCGGCGGCGTAGAGGGAGTCGACGGCGGCGGCTCAAATCGACGGCGAGGCACGGCGGTGGCGCGGTGGAGCGTAGTGTGGCGGCGCGCGGGTGAGGTGGAGAGTGGTGCGCGAGCTAGGGCGAGGTGGAGCGTGGAGCTGCTGGTGGTGGTGTGCGGGCGCGGCGGCGAGCTCGTCGGCGGCGAGGGCGCGCGCGTGAGGAATGGCGGCGGCGACGATGATGCACAGTAACAGGGAAAAGGTACGGTGGGTTAGGGTAAAACAGAACGGACGGCCGAGATTGATTAGAGTTTGAATCAACGGCTCAGATCGAAAAGAATAACGGTCAATGCGTAGGTCACCGTATGATGCGACGATAGGCACCGTAGGATGCGGTGATCTCCAGGAGCTGGGCGCAGAAGCCACGGTCACCGTATCATACGGTGACTGGCACCGCATGATACGGTGACAGTAAATGCCAGCTCACAGAAGATCAGAGGCAGAAGCCTCACCGCATATTACGGTGACTACCACCGTATGATACGGTGAACACCAGAAAAGCTGATTTCAAGGAATTTCTTTCTAAGTCCATACATCTCACACAAAAACCAAATAAACACCATGCATGGACTAGAAAGGGAACACTCAAACACTCCTTTGAAAATAGACCAATATAGGTTGCGCATAGGCTTATAGTAATTTTTCAATCGGCAAATAAGATGCAACCAATAAGATCCAAAAGAGATAAAACCAAAGGAGGGGTATGTATGAGCCCTTTGCCTATGATCCGTGCAAGTAGATTTAACCTTGAGGATCATTTAGCAAGACTCAACGGGCATGAAGCGCAAATCTTTTCTTTAGTCACACTTCTATGAGATGTGATATCATATTACAAATGAAGCACTTCCTCATAGTGTGACAACTCCTTTGTGATTTCCTATATGCAATGCATGAGACAAGCATATCATACAAATGCAAGGGAAAGTAAACATGCCATGTGATATGCAAGCAAAGTTAAGACAACGCATAAAGGAAACCTACTCAAGGTCAAGTTTGAGCCTCTCTCAAGCTTACTCACTATGAGCCAAACCTTGCCTTGAGTCATTCGGTCCACCAACTCAAGCATCCCCCTTGCTCATAGCTATCTTGAGAAAGTTAGACCTTGAACTAATTTTTTTTGTTCTTTTCTTTTTAGTTATTTACATATGCATGGATGCAAACATACTAGTTCACAAAGGAGCATCTAGCTACCATGCAAGCAATGCAAGAAAGAAACTACTATGATACAAGTTACCTCCTTGAAGAGTAGATTTGTCGATGAAGCACTCAAAGCTTGTGGTGGACGTTCATGGATCATCATCATGGCGCACGGTCCACCACCATCACCCGTCTAGGTCTTGGTCTTGGGAGCCCACTCGCACTTGGTTGGCCTCTCAAGGTCAACTATGCATTTAGGCACCCAAATCTTCCTCATCATCCTCCTTTTGTCGGGTGATCCAAGAGCCTTTGCCTTCACCTTGCCCCGCTTGTCCCTAAAGAGCTTGTAGTGTGTATTTCCATGGAACAAGTTAGCGTTAGGCAAAACTTTGGAACTTCTCACCTTGGGACAATTCTTGCTAGTGTGGCCGTCACGGCAACACTTCTCACAATAGTAGTCGTCCGCCATGAGAGGGACTACCCAAGGTGGAATGTCCTCGTCCTTGCCGATGAGGTTGATGGCGGCGGGGTAGGAGCTGAGTCCCTTGTGCCCGGGGTTGTTCACAAGGTTCCGACCAAGTATCTCCTTATATATGGTCCTTCCCCTCGTAAGCCTCTCGAAGCCGTCCATCACCGAAGCTCTCTCCTCCTTGAGTTGATGATATTCCTTCAATATGTTCTCATCAAGAGAGATGCTCTCAAGAGAGGGAGTTAGTTCATCACAAATAATATATGAAGAATCGGAAATAGATGAACTAGAAGAAGAAGTGTTACACTTTTCGAGGAGGGATTGATGTTCTTTCTCAAGAACTTTGAACTTGCCGTTGAGCCTCATGTGTTCAACCTTGAGCTTGTCATAGCTTTCATCCAAGGTCATGAGCGAAGTGGAAAGGTGCTTGATCTCATCCTCTAGTAACTTGGACTTCTCCTTGAGCTTCATGTGGCCTTCCTCAAGCTTGTCATAGTCCTCATCAAGAGCCTTGTGAGAGATGGATAAGTCCCTAAGTTCACCCTCAAGTTGACGAACTCGGAACGCGGCCACTTCATGTTCCTTCTCCAACCGAGCAATGGTCTTGTCCCTCTTCTTGATCATCTTGCCGGTTAGGAGAATGCTATCCAAGAGTTCCTCATATGTGGGCTTATCCTCCTCACCAAACTCTTCATCGGACTCGCTCTTCTCATCTTCACTACTATCATCATCTTTGGCCATCAAACAAGTAGGTGGTGGACGTAGAGTCTCGGACATGTTTGTGAGAGCAATGCCGGCCATTTTCTTGCCCTTGGAGGATGAGTCATCACTCTCTTCTTCATCACTATCATCATCCGAAACCCACTCTCCAACATAGAGGCCCTTGCGAGATGATCTTCTCTTGTCTTTGCCTCTAGAGCTTTCCTTCTTGACAAACCTCTTCCTTGCCTTGTACTTGCTTCTAGGGTCTTCTTCTTCATCATCGCTTGACTCTTGAGTCTTCTTCTTGCTCTTCTTGATTGGCTTCGGGCATTCCTTGGCAAAGTGACCCTTCTCCCTACAATTGTAGCACTCGGCATCTTTCTTGTTGATGAACCTTCTCTTGAAGAAGTTGCTTCTCTTCATGAGGAGTGCTAGATCATTGGGATGAAGTTGCAACAAGTCTTCAACATCTTCTTCAAGCTCTTCATCACTTGAATCTTGAGTCACCACCTTCTTCATCTTTTGCTTGACCCCTCGGATGCAAAAGCAAGATTCTTGGAGGGCTTCTCATCAAGCTTCTTGTCGAGGTTGTAGCTCTCGAAGGCGGTGATCTTCCCAAGTAGCTTGTGGGTGGTGGGGTCTCGCATGTCGGTGTTGAAAAGGCATGTGATGAGTGCTCCATATTTCTCCCTTGGGAGAATCCTCATGATCTTCCACACAAGGTCACCATCATCAATCTTGTCCTTCACACCGAGAGAGTTGATATCCTCTACAAGCACATTCAAGCGAGAGTAAGTGTCATTGATTAGCTCATTTGAAGACATGGCAAAGTCATCATATTTGTTCTTTAGCATATAGTATCTTTCCTCTTTCACGTCCGTGGAACCCTCATGAATTTGTTGAATTTGAGTCCATACTTCATGAGCGGTACCCGCGGACTTGACTCGAGCAAAGACCTCTTTAGTGATAGCTTCAAACAAGGCATTTTTAGCTTTAGCATTTGCCTTTGCGAGATTCACATCAAGAGTACCAATGGGAGTCCTGAGAGAGACACCGGAACTTGTCACCTCCCACGCGATAGGATCGAGAGCCTCGAGGTAAGCTTGCATGCGAGCTTTCCAATAGGCGTAGTCGGTCCCATCGAACGGGGGCGGTCCATGATCTCTCGGCATCCTTACTCAAGGCGGTTAAGCCCTATTTGAGCAACGAGGCTCTGATACCACTTGAAAGGATCAAGGGCACCGAGAGGGGGGTGAATCGGTGTGTCAACAATTTCTCCCAAACGTACTTTAGGCGTGAAGCTAGCAAGACTAGATATGGTGACAACAAGAAGCTAGCGATGCGCGCACACAATCTAGTCTATGCAATAAGCAACACCCTAACAAGCAATTCTACCAAGTAGTAAAGAGACAACCTATCAAGCAATTCTACTAGCACATAAGTAAATGCGGAAGCGTAAATGCTAGTAAGTAAAGGAGATAAGGATAGGAATGCTCATGATTTTTCCCGTGGTCTCGGAAGGATGGCGCCTTCCCCTACTCCACGTTGGGTCACTCCCGCCGGAGTCTCGACCCCGTCCCTCCGCTCGATGGCGATCCCTCCTAGAGCACACTTCACCCTCCGAGTGAAGTCGCGGGCACGTCCCGTCGGGCTCGATCCCGGGTACTCTTCCGGAGGTAAGGCTCCGCACGTGATGCGTGCCAAAGGGCGCTCCACTAGTGATGCTTCTTTCGCACGGGAAGCTCCAAGACCGTGTACAAACTTGTGTTAGCTTCCACAATCTCCTTGGACAGCTTAACACCAACGCCTAACCGGTCTAGGCCTCGCCATAGACCAAGAGTAACAGCTCAACTTGACTCTCTCAAGCACTCCCTAGCCTAGAGATCAATGGATGCAACTTGTTACTCTCTCAAGCACTAGGATCACTCCAAATCCTTCTCAAGTGCTTCCTCTTCTTGCTCTTGGCTTCTCCCTGTCTTCCTCAACTATTCCAGTGGCCAAGAGACCTCAAAGGGGTAGGTAACCAGCTATATATAGGCCTCCAACCTCAAACTAGCCGTTACCAAAAAGCAGTCTGTCCATACAGTCACCGTAGTAACCACCGTATGATACGGTGACTGTAGCACCGTA
This sequence comes from Eragrostis nindensis, assembly GCA_012490785.1. Lineage (NCBI taxonomy): Eukaryota > Viridiplantae > Streptophyta > Magnoliopsida > Poales > Poaceae > Eragrostis > Eragrostis nindensis. The sequence continues at coordinate 2,442,833 of JAAXCT010000020.1, forward strand.
TCATACGGTGACTCCTTTCTCACCTGCCAGAGCAACTCCAATCTCTGGACTTCATCTTCTTAGTTCACCGTATCATACGGTGACACCCACCGCATCATACGGTGACTTCTTCTCTTCAGCTTCCAGCCAACTGCCAAGTCTCTGGAAACCATACGGTGACCACCGTATCATACGGTGACCACCTCACCGTATCATACAGTGACTCAAACTTCACTGCCAGGTCATCACCTCATCTGGTCTTCTCTTCTCGCAGTCACCGTATCAAACGGTGAGTGGCACCGTATCATACGGTGGCTTCTGCTGAAGCTGATCTTGATCTTCTCCTCGATCCTCGACTCCAACTTCATCCTTCTTGGTTCCTTCACTTCTTCTCTTCTACTCCAAGTGTCCGAGAGACTCACATTTGCATCCAAAGATCTCTACACTATTGAGTACCTAAGAGAACCAACTTGAACCCCTTGATAGTCCGGTTTTTCCTATGGACTCAAGCTATCATCTAACCAAGCAACACTCGCTTGGTCTAGCATGTCCTTAGCCTTGAACCATATCTTCTCCGCGACTCCATCAAGTCCGTTCTTGTGTAGATGAAGGCAACCAATCATCCTTGACGTTTGAATTAGGGTGTGTCAGCGTACACCACCAAACGGACGGAGCTCTCTTCATATGTGACCATTGATCAATATCCTACATGAAAACGTTAGTCACATACAAAGGGTCATCCAATCACCAAAACATTCATACCTTTGGGGTTTCCAAACACTCCAATGGCCATGAAGCTTACAATATCTCGCATTATAAGGCTGCCCTTGAACTTATTCTTAATGGAGCAGTAATAATATTGCGAGTAAATTTGTCCTTAAAACTTATGGACAAAATATCTTGGAGAGAATTCTTATTTAATTTTCTGACAAGAGCAGATCTTAACTAATTATTTAATTTGATGAGACATTCCACTCTCCCCCCCCAAATTTGTGGTTTAAACGTGAGTGTCCCACATATTCGACAAGGTCTCATCACTTAGCTTATAACCTCTGATTCTCACATATCTATACTTATTATAATAATAGATACTTAAAAGACTTGATGACATAAAAGATAGTTCACAACTCAGAGATAACACACTTATATATATATATATATATATATATATATATATATATATATATATATATATATATATATATATATATACGGCGAGTCTATTATGCACATACGCGCAGACTACACTTGGTCTGCACAGACCCCGTCAGTTGCAACGCATCGGACATCCAGTCGCAACACACTCAATACCACAGTTGCAATGCATATCGATTACAATGAAGTTAATGGCGAGTTGCAACAAGAGTTACGCCAGTTGCAACACGACGTATAATATATTTCGTGACATCAGTTACAGTTGGGTGAGTCGTCAGTTGCAATCGTGGACAATATCGGTTGCAATTGTCGATCACGTTGTAACTCACAGTGTCACTTGTTGCAACTGGCCTATGTTGCATGTTGCAACTGAGGGTCTGTGCAGATGTGAACTAAAGTGCACATACCTGCAGAATAGACATTCAGTATATATATATATATATATATATATATATATATATATATATATATATATATATATATACAAATGCTATTCAGCACCTTAGGTGAAGAATAGTTATTCTACACCTAGTAATTTTTTATTGAACAAAACGATCATAAATTACTGAACTGAGTGCACAACTATGCTAATATGTGTCAGTAATTAACGTTCTGTGATCGTGTTCAGTAAAAATCATGACATTTTGCTCAGTAATTTTAATAACTACTGACGATTTGTTCAGTAATTATTAATTAGGTGTAGAATAACTATTCTGCACCCTAGGTGCAGAATAGCGCTGTGGTATATATATATATATATATATATATATATATATATATATAGAAACAAAAGTTTCGCTAAATTACATTGAAATCATCAAGCTAAAATGTTGAGTTCTCTAACTTAATCTAAAGGAACAATATGTAAACTCAACTCATTTCCATCAACTAATTCTAAGAGCAACTCCCCTGGTCTCATGGATCTCATAAGGAGGCATTAACGAAATGGTCCACACATGAGTCTGAAATTTGCAATCCAAAAGCCTTAAGCTCATAGGCGATGTCCCACATGCGACTGATATGCAATAGTAGTCCACCTTGCCCACCTTGCCCGTCATAACGTGTGGTAGTTAGCCTTTTAATGAGGTAACTTATGTAGACTTGCTTATGACTTATCTCAATGAAATATAAGAATTCAGAAGCAGTCTGGTCCTCAGTATCATCAAAAGCTCCCCTGATGCCTTGTGAGATGGAGCGCATTATGATCCTTTTGGCAAGCTTATTATCACTCTCCCATATTTCTAACTTGAAGTGATACTCATTCATCTTCTCATCATAATCCTCAATGCCAGGAGTAGGAGGAAATGGCTTGACATTATGAAGCACATAGTCAAGTTCCAAAAACTTGAGAATGTCTTGCACTTTCTGTTTCCATAGAGGAAAGTCAATGCCATTGAAGGGCTTAATGGTCTGCATGTAGCTTGCAAGACCATTGTCTGAAAATGACAAAAGCTAAAAGCTTAGTCAACTTAATGAACGCAACTTATGCATTTCTTATTAATCTTAAGTCTTAAAGGATGGTGATGGAAATATAAAAAAAAATGAATAATAAACTTAAGTCTGGAAGATTAATAGTACAAATAAGATGCACTTAATAGCACGAAAATAACCCTACGGTGGTCCGATTACAATCATGCAATAAGAAACAACTTGCATCACGGGTGGGGAAAACAAGCGTAACTTATTCTAAAACTCATAATTAAAACAACGGTGGTCAGAATTAATTACAAGTGTACTCTAGATGAACTTCCCGGTGGTTCCATTCAAATAGAGGCACCTTAAAAGCACTTGATGAATAAATGAATATTCAACTTAACTTATATGGTAATATAAAACTTAATTATGGATAAAACTTAGCCTACATTTAAACTTAAATGGCTTAGAAAACATTTAATGGCAAGGCAAAATATGTTGCACTAAATTGCACCATAAAATTAAAATGCTCATAAGGACTTAAAACTTAAAACTTTATTATGAGCGCGTGCTTATTTATCTGAGGGACGGAGTAAGCATAAAACTCTATTTAATTAAAAGTGGTGCAATGGTAAAAAGAACTTAATTTACACTAAAATAATGAGCTGCTTAAAACTTTATAACTGAAACTAATAGCTTAAATAATCTTAAACGTATTCAAAAGACACTTTGAATAACTCAACTCATTTCCATCAACGCCGCTGCCCCGTTGATCGACCCCGCGCGGCGACCGTGCGCCGCTCGAGCGTTTTTCACTACCGATCACGAGGATCTTCTTTGAAAAAATATGCGCGAAAGCGACACCTTATTCGTACGTGCAACAACACCGGATTTGCACGTCATGTGGCGAAACGGACGGAGCTGAGCGGAGAGATCTGCTGCGACACGTTGCCGTCTTAGCGAGAGAGCACAAGCCGAGGAGTTTTCCTCTTTTCGCATGAGCGACCATGGTCGTCTAGGCAGTGCAGGAATGAATAACCTGCCTTCTTTTCTTTCTTCACTGCTGGGTCTCGGTTTTTTTTTTTTTTTGAGAGACACACTGCTCGGTATCGTGTCAGTTTTATCTTCGGTTTTCACTTTTCAGTGGTGTGCGGTTTTCGGTACGGTTTTTAGTTTTGGGCTGCTCCGTTTTTAGTTTTTGGGCTGCTCCGTTGGACTGACAGGACAACCGAATGTCAGCCCGCACAACTAGAGATCAAAACTTTTGTTCCACGTACCAGCCCATATGAAGATGGCCTGACCGATCGAAACCCATAAACCACCACTCCACCACGGCAAGCCCACCTTTTCTTTTTCCGACGACCCACCGCAAGCCCACCTTAGTTGTACATTTACCCCATCCGTTGTTGATAACATTCTCCGAAATAATCTGTTGCCCATATGTTTTTATTCAGTATACAAAAGAAATATAATCCTAGAGTCATCTTGAACTGGAAGCAGCGAAACTAGCTAGTAAAAAATCACAAGCAAACAGACTGCTAGCCCTGCACGTTATTATTCCGCCATGTGCCTCGGCATCCGGCGACCTGCTCGTCGGTCGGGGCGTATTTTATCACGAGCGGGGGCCGCCGCCGGGCACGAGGCCGAGGCCGGGAGCCCCGCCGCACGCGTGCTTGACGAGCGCGTCGTAGAGCGCGCGGAACGGGGACACGGGCAGCAGCAGCGAGCCGTGGCGGAAGCACCGGTCGCCGACGGCCTGGAGCGCGGCGCAGCACGCGGCGCCGGCGCGCACGCCGCCTGGCGCCGGGGACACGAGCGACCGGAGGACGTCGACGACGCAGCTCTCCGCCTGCTGCACCGCCCTCAGGCACTCCGCGGGGTCGCGGCCGCCGGGGAACGGGAACGGGAGGTGGTGGGGCACGCCGCCGACGCCGGCGAACGGGAACGGGAGATGGTGCGGCCGGCGGCCGGAGAACGGGAACGGGAGTTTGGGAATTCCGCCACCTACGGTCGCGGCCGCTGGCGGCGGCGCGGCGCCATTGACCTCGGCGGGGGAGCCGGGGATAGTTTCCGCGGCAGAGGCGGCAGTGCACAGAAGCAGCAGGAGTTGGGTTGCGAGGAGACCGGTGATCGCGATCGACGCGGCCATTTCTACCTGTGGTTCTTGGTGCGGCACTAGATGGATCGGCAGCTACGTACTCGCGTCAGCAGACTGCAGCTGCGTCGTGTGCTGCGTGTTGCGTGGCGGATGCATATATATAGCTGTGCTCCGGTGTTATATAGGTAGGGGGGAGGTTTGCTTACAGGAACGGATGAACTGATGAAGAAGTAAACGGCGCTGGAAATTAACTTGTCAAATCGCATTCTATTTGGTGGGAGTTATTTTGGTCCTGGGTGGATAAATGTACAGTGTGTAAGGCTACTCCCAATAGGGAGTTTCATTTCATTGTTTCCAAGATGCTACATCACCTAAAGAGTTTTGAAATCATCAATGAAATAGCTCTCTTCAATGGTGAGTTTCATTTTTGTTATTTCATAAGCAAACATAGCATTTAATTCATGCATGATGTTGTGATCAAATATACCATATGGGTTGTGTAGCCACTTCCAATTATCTCCTACGAAGTGCTATACCGAGAGCATGCTTAACAGTTTGCAATCATGTTCCCACTAAAAACGGACGTGTATTTTCTCACTGAAAATAAACAAGCGGACCAGCGGAATTTGTATCAGCATTTTCACTCGAAACTAACAAGCGTTCTCACTGAAAATAAACAAGCTTTCTCATTGAGAATGCGTAGCAGCATTCTCACTGCAAACTGAGGAGCATTCTCATTGAAAACTGACAAGCATCTGATCAAAAAGTTTCTCATGTTCATCTGACCAAACGCAGAGGATATCCAATTATCTAAAGCTGTTTTATTCCTATTCACAGTAGGACAAGAAATGCAAATTGAACAAGACCTACCCTGATATGAATCGGTTCTATCTAACAAATACGAACACTAATGAACAGCGAGCTCTATTGTGCCATGGCTTTAGGAAATTGAAAGAAAATCAGAAAAGGAAAACGGAAAGAAGAGCTGCCTCATCAAGGATTCGGGGACTGGTTCCTTGAGGAGCGTAGCCCGTACAGGCTGCAGTCCATGCTGGTGGCGGAGCCGTAGATCCCGATTGTGGGCGCGGCGACTGCGTCAGTACCACTGCCGGCGAACCGGATTCATCTTGCTGCGGCGTCGGTGTTCCACCGCCCAATGATGCGACTGCCGTAGGGAGGCGAGGGAGGAAGGTGCCGTCGGGCCTGCAGATCGGGGCTGGCTGGACTTGCGGCCTTTTGCTCGCAGCAAGTTCATCGGCCATCGCCGATGTCGGGTGACCTCGAGCTTCGGCGCCGGGGTCGCGTCACTCCACTGTCGGATGCTAATCACCAAATTTCACGATTGAGGAGAAAGAAAGGCACTGCAGGGTTGGCGGCAATGGCTGGAAGGCGCGCAAATGGATTTGAGCGGGAGCGCGCCATGGATTTGGGTGGGAGTGGGCGGTGGACTTGCGGGAGGAGGAGGGGAATTCGAGCGGCGGCGCACGTGATCGAGAATTTTTCTGGTGAAATGAAACTGCTCGCTCCAACGCCGGTTTCGTCTGGTTTCGACGTTTTGGAAACGACGCCCCACGGTTTCATCTAGATGAAACCGATTCACTCTCTTTCTTCTTAAATCTACTGCCACATCATCTTGTTTGCTGAGGTGGCACTACATTTATTGAAAATGAAACCAGCATTGTGAGTAGCCTTACCACTTTCACATGTACTTGAATGCACTTGGACGTTTCACATGCCCAGTCGTTCCGGAATTTATCTCTCTTTTGAATTTAGCTCACGCGGAAGAGTTGACTCTGATTTGGGGGAGGGTTGGGCTGAAATTGTATATGGTCCCCAAGCCCATTCAGTCTTCTCCTTTTCAAAGGACGTGCGCCCGGCCTAGTTAGTACAAAGTAAGGGCCCCTTCGAAAAAAGAAAAAAAAAACATGTTCCGGCCCCTTTGAAAACAGGAATGTCACAGAAATTTCCGCCTGTTTGGTTAGTCCTTCTTCGCTTTTCAGAACGAACTGAAGTTGCCATTGCTGCAACGTTGACTGAAACCTCTCAAACTTACAACTGCCAACTGGCCGACCTCTTAGGCTATGTTTGGAATAGAGGATTTTCAAAGGAATCGGTTTCCTTCATTTTGCTGACGTCATGTGGTGTTTGGAACGGAGGAATCAGCCATTCTTTTCCTCTGGAAAGGATTGCACTCCTGCACAAAATGGAGGAACCAGAAAATCCACTCCGAGCTCGTGGGAAACTTTCCTGCGTGCAAACGAGGAGCTAATCATCTTGGTAATCATGCTATGGTGTGCGTTCAGGCCACCACGAGCTCGGCCTCAATAGACTCGCTACTGAATCACATGAGCTCGCCTGCTCCTGAGAAGATCGCTGGCATCTCCCTTGAGGTCGCCGGCAGCTTTGCATCTCACCTTGAGCTCACCCATATCTCACGACGAGCTAACCCGTTAGTGGAGCTCGGGAAGCTTTTCCGTCAGCCGCAAATGCTTGGAAGGCCTGGAGAATGATGCCAAGGTTTGAGAAATCGTGATAGTGTATTGACTGTGGCCCTCCAAAAACTCGTACTAGTTAGTTACTACAGTAATAGCTTTGATGTCCACTATTACCTGATTCTCTTTGTAATTTATATTTTTATGTCATTCATGTAAAATTCCTGCGTTTTTCGTTTCCTGTAATCCAAACACCAAAAGTTCTTCATTCCTCTGTTTTTGATTCCTACGGTTTTCTCACTTTCTCCATTTCTATGTTTTCTTCATTCCTGCGTTTTTTTTCTATTCCTGTGTTTTCATTCCTGCATTCCATACAGGGCCTAATATGAGCTGGGTCAGCACGTTCCGGTCCAGGTGAGCCGCACCGCGTGCCAGTCAGTCATTTCACCTGACGACCTCTCCAGAAAAGGAAAACAACACTTGCAGTAGTAGTACTAGTACTACACGCTATCAGCAGCAGCATATCCAGTCGGTCGGCCGAGCAAGCCAAAGCCAAGCCGGACCTGACCTTTCCCGAAGTGGCTCCCTCCAACTGGCGCCCCAACTTGCCGAAAAGGAGGAGCTGCAGAGTGTAGTATTATTCGCTCCCGTCACCTGCTTCTTCCGTCTGTCACATCGCGCGCTGCCAATTGCAGCGCAGGGACTCGACCCAAAACGGTTCATCTCGCGGATAAGTTACCCCAAGTTGCCCAAGTTGTGCCGTTCGCCTTTTCGATTTGGTTCCCCGATTAGGACGCGGTCGGCTGCAAGTTGCGAGCTGTATTAGATGCAAAGCGCGCTCTCTGGACGGTGGTTGTTTGCCGCGGAGGACCGATCCGTCAGTCGCAACGTATACTATCACCTGTGATTTGCATGGACCAATTGCGGATTTGGAAGGCATCCAGGTCGAGAGGGTTCAACGAGAAGCGCTTTTGCCCCCCTCAACTGGTCCTAAGAGCAGGGCCGCCCCCACGGGACAAGTTGCGTGCCGCCGGAACGGAAAAGGTGCGCGTCGATCGACAGCTGCCGCTGCTTGTTTTTCGCACGTACGGTCCGCGTCACGCATGTGTGCAGTGCAGGACTCCTCGATCAGGTGAGGGTCGGAGGTGCAGGGGAGCGCGGCAACTTGCCTGCTCGATCGCGGGAGGAATGTTCAGAGATTAACTTTTGACTTATTATAGTTCTCTTAAGTTGCTGGCAAAACTGTGTTGGCGATGAATCGGCTACACGTTTAAGATACCGAACATGCGTAGTGTTTGTTTCGATGCAGTAAAGAATTCGCAGGAAACCAAGCATTCAACTGTGATCAGGGAGTAGAGGAAACTGCGATGTCTGTCTTGAACTGGCGAAACTAGCTTAGCATAGCATACATGCGTACAGGGGCGGGCAGGTCGGTCTTGGCCAACTTGTTGTAGCTACAAACCGGAGCAGAGCATCCGCGTGAAGGACGGCGCCGTGATTATTCAAGTAAAGTTACATGAGCCTCCTCCTCACGGGTCTTTGCTCAAAGCTCATCACCAGTCAAAAGCTAGCTTTCGTCGTCTCGCGCATGTCGCGCCGTCGCCGCCACGCTCTACTTTCTCCCGGCCCGTCGTTTGGACGCCGACATCCCGGCATCGCTCTGCAGCAAGAACACGCACAGTTAAAATCAGGTCAAGTTAGTTTCACGGATGCGTCCAGCCAAGCTAGTGGTGTCCTCAGATATGGTGGTCGCGCGAGAGAAGAGGAGGTGATGAGGGTGCGGCCGAGAAGGCCCCCGTACACGGTCCTGCTGCCCCGATTTTTTCTTTGTTGGGCACAGCACGATCGCTGCTGCTGATTTGGATGAGCACAGCAGAAGCCCTGGCTAATCATGTGGAGGACGTCACCGTCGGCTGGTTGGTCCATATGAGAAAACGCCAGGTCCGTCCTATGCCATGCCAGGGCAGCTCTGCTCGTCACGGCGCGTAGTGGAGTAGTACTAACAACGTACGAGGACACAGCTACGCGTACGTAGTAGGATCCAGCAGGCAAACGAAAGGCGAGGAGGGGCCGGACGGCGGCGGCGGGACCAGGTGGTGGTGTGGTAGAAGTAGTAGTACTGTAGAACGCACCGGCGAGCAGTATGACGGCGACGGCCTCAGGAAGAGCTCCTCGAACTGGCGCTGCATGTCCTCCAGGCTCTCGCCCTTGCCGTTCTCCTGCGCGCGGATGAAATGGAAAATTAAAAAGCCAGATTCGTGGCAAAAGATAAGTTTGTAAATTGGCGGGCGAGCAATGCGAAGTCCTTACGGTAGTCTTGCTCATGGCCTCGAGAATGTCTCCGAGAATCTCCCCCTGGCCCAGCGAGAGCAGCAAGAGGTTAGTCAATGAGCCGACCACCCCTAAAGTAAAATAAAATAAAATAAAATAATCTCTAACAAAAAATCTCCGTACGTCATCGTCGCCGTCGCTGTCGTAGGCTCCGACGTCATAGAGGATTCGCTTGTTGGGGTCCGAGAGAACTGCACTCCCAGTTAAAGATCTCATCACTTCTTTTGACATTCCCACAAAAATATCCAAACGAGAACCAGCATGGGCGCGCATGGCATGGCGGCGGAGTGGTTGGTTTGGGTAGGCGTGGTTTAGTGGTTACAGTACCTGCGTAGGCTCCCTGGATCTTCTGAAACCTGGCGTTGGCCGCCTCCACGCCGCCGCCGGCGGAGCTCCCCGCCGCGGCGCACTTGTCCGGGTGCCATTTCTGCCAACAACAATGGACGGGTGCCGAGCAGGTGAGCAGAGGAAAACAGAGCAGCCGAGCAGAGCAGAGGAAGGAACAAGGAAGAAGCAGAGAGTGAAATGGGCAACGAACGAATCAACGGCGACGGTACGGACCATGGCGAGCTTGCGGTAGGCGGTGCGCAGCTCGGCGTCGGAGCAGTCGCTGGCCACGCCCAGCACCGCGTAGAGGCTGCCGCCGCCGCTCGCCATCGTCTCTCTCGTCTGCGGATCGAGTGCTGCTTGCTCGACGGTTTTGCGGGTGATGAGCAGATGAGCGGTGCATGCCGCCGCTACTTATAGGCGCGCCGCGCGGGTGCAAGGGATGCGGGGGATCGCGTCGCGTCCTGTCATGCGCTGCATCTGCACCAAGCATCCAGGGAGGAGGAGGGCCAGCTTGCGAGCGCAAGAGGACAACTTGCGCGCCGCCCAGCCCCGCGATTTTTTTATGCCTGCGCGTGGCCGCGTGCGTGCGGAAGGCCAGGTCCACCGGCTCGCTCGTACAAGACGCGCGCGCTCCCGTCCGATGTCACGGCCAGGTCGCAGTTGCAGAGGGCCTGAAAGAGGAGCGGTTCGGATCGAACCTTTTGCTGACCCTTCACGTCGAAGAAGTGGGTAAGGATCGACCCGCCCCTGATGTTCGCCGCGAACCACCCATTCATCAGCCATGCGTGAACCCCGGCAAACTCTCCGCGATTTTCATTCAGGAGCGATTATGCTCGCGCCGTTAGCTTCTACCATACATTAATTAGGTGAATCAATCACGCCGCACCACAATTGCGTCTTTCTCGCCCACAGAGCCAAAGAACAGATGCCTCTGCTGCGACTTCTGAACTGCTCCGCCCGCCAGGATGTGTACCTCGCCGCCGGCGAGCCGGCGACCTTGCTTGGGCTGCATGATCAAAGCAATTGGGATGTGAGTGGGCTTCTACCACGCTGGCGGGTGGCATCAAGGAACTGGAATTCGGAGAGGGCGGCGGTGGCGGCGGGCGAGCGAGTTGCTTCTGCCGGTGGCGGATCCATTCGCCCCTAGGGTCGGTCGAGCGGTTCAGGCCCCTGTCGAGTCCGCTTCAGTTCCGGGTCGAGCCGAACCGATTCGTGGGCAATATTGAGGTTAGGTTCGCGCGGTTCGGCGGGTCGCCCCGCTCCGTTTTCAGGCCTGATTACCAACTTGGCAGTGCGGCGCGTCGCCTGCGGTTGGTTCACTGATTGAGCTATAGCTAGGGGTTGTAGAGCAGGAAACGGGCTGGAATCAGGTCACCCGCGCCCGCGTTCTCTGGCTCGCCCCCCGGTCACATGCAGATGCAGTAGGTACACCCGGTTTTGTTCACTGACGGTGTGGGTATAAACGGTGCAACGTACAGACGGTCATCGTGCACGGCAAAATACATGCAGCGTACATGCTGGGTGTCTCAGTTCAATGGATGTCCAGCCCTTCGAGGCACGGACGTGGCTGTACGTACATCCTGATGATAACCCCGCGCCGTGGCAGCACAGAACCCATACGATTCGCTGTCTCTCTATCCCCTTAATTTCTTCAACTATTAACCCGCCCTGCTAGCTAGCTCCCTCCGTCCCAAAATGTAAGCAGAGTCGATCTCTGGCCTTCACTGCCTGCGATACTAGCAAGCAGACCTTGGAGAGTAAACCGCCCCGGTGAGTCGATTTTTCTTGTCCAAGAGAGTTGCAATTAAGATCGCGACCGTTTGTTAATCTCGGTGCTTTTCTTTCTCCTGGCCGAGTACCACGAGCAACTAACACATATCTGTGCGTGACCGAAAATATACGGACCTATAAGCCTTGCCTTGTACTATATCCTAGCTAGGTCATATATTCCTTTGGTTAAATATTTCTACCCTGCCCCAACTATCCAAAGTGTGTCAATGAGCGCAAGTTGCCAAGTTGGATCGCCCCCGGTGGCGCCCCACCCAATAAGCTCGTGCAAAAGATTGTGAACTTTCGCATTCGTGATGATGCCTGCATCCAGTTCGTCTTACCAGTTTGTTCTTTGTTTATTTTAGGTGATGATGTGGATTCTTGCATTGTGGCTGAAGCTACCGGTGACAAGTAGGCTTTGGGTCAAGTCAAGTCATGGGTCAAATCTTTCGCAAAAAGAAAAACAAAATCATGGGTTAAATGGAGATGCGGCCGCCTGAATAGTTTACAAACGATTCGTGGGCTCTATGTCGGGCTGGACTGCCACTGAAGTTTGGGCTGGATGCATTAAGCCTGCCTGGGAATTAGCCTTTGCAAAGAAGCAGCAAGCTCCTCTAGCTGTAGCGAAGCTGAGCCCATTTCAGGACCGGCTTCTGAACAGCACCTCGTTTCTTTCCAAAAAAAAAAAAAAAAAAAAAGGGCCAGAACAGATCAACAGAAGGTATTTGTTTATATTTGCTCTTTTTTCCTAGCCTACGTGCAAAAAGGCTTTATGTTTGCTCTTTTTTCTGGGACCTGTTCGGCTGCGTCACATGAAACACTGTAGCTGATGCTGAAGAAGTAACTGCGAACACTGTAGCTGCTGAATTGCAGCAGGCAAGGCGAACAAGCTGGTTAAAACGATGTAGAGAAATAAAATGTCTATTTAACAACATGCAACACAACATGGGTGCATGCACCCTATTAGCTCCATCTGTCTCAGATTCCATGACCTCCAAAAAAAATGCGTGCTAGCTGCCCTGCAGAGCATTTTCTAATCACCGGTGGGATCAGGATGGAATTTTGTGACAGAAATATGTAGTCCTGCAGAATTCTTTTAAACTTTGTGGTGTAGTTGAGTCATTAGTTTGGAGTTTGCTAATGATTGCAACGTTGATGCGTCATGCGTGTCTTTCATGGGAACCAAATCCCTACTGCTTGACAAACATGGGCGCAACATTTGACATTTAGCAAAACTGATTATCTTTAACCACCGTTCGATTCTCTAATCATAGTTAGTGTGTAGACCTTAAGCACGAAATTTTGGGATTGGAGTTTGGAGAGAAGGAATCTAAAATGGCACTGTTGGATGCCTCTATAGATCATCGAGAGCAGAGATATTAGCGTCGAAAAGAAGAAGAATGGAAAACAACAGCAAAGTAAGACTTTCTGTGGTAGTCGCCCCTTTGTTGCTGGCTCCCTTGATTCTTGCGAGGAGATCAAATGATTCTGCAAATGATTAGCAGTAGTTGCTCTGATTAAAGAACACTAGTGCGTGCATTCGACTAAGGTCGTACTGCTCTATTTTATTTGCACTTTGGCACATCTGTGTTCAGAAAGACCGGTTGGTCCTCTAAAATAACATGAAGGCTATTTGGACTTTAGAGTTTGGAGGGTTAGGCGATTCAGAGATTAGAGAGCTAAAACTACTACCTTGAATACAGGCCCCAACGACAGATGGGAGCAGAGAAAAGCGACGCGCCATACTTAATTGTGTGTTCAAACGTAATATTAGCAGAAGTACAACTGGAGTGACAGAAATAAAATTAATCAGGATGTGGACGACAACATCCAATACGCAGTCTAATCACCCTGATTGGTGCAATCTCGGAGTGTAGCTTGACGATATCAGAATACTACAGAAAAATTCAGTAATCAGATCTCTATATACGGCATGCAGTGCACAATAAAGGATGGAATATGATTTTGTAAGCTCCTGAAAACTCATTTCTGAAATTCAGTCACTGTTTTCAGCGTGGTTGTATCATGGTAATGTCACATCGGAGAATGCTGGCTGATCCTCCAATCAAAGTCTTGTCCATATTGTTTCAGGACTTAGGCGTGTTTGGATTGTAACCTCCAATTGCCACGCCAAGATGTGGCAGCCACATGCAAAAAGCTGCTTCTTGGTTGTGTGGCCAGAGACTTGCTCACTACACACGCGAAGGCAAAAACTCGCCACAGTCTGTGGCATCAAAAACGAACGTCACACTTTGGCGGAGGTGGGCATGGCGTGGCCAAGTGTTACACATGTGCAGCAGCCCCACATCGCCATAAAAGATGCAGAAATTTGTACAAATCTTGAAAGGTATGGCATGTGTCATATTAAATTCTGAGCTTCTATACAAAATACGAACCATTTGAAACAGGGAATCAAACTGCTTTCCTGGGTTGTTTGGGAAAAAAAAATCGCTTACCTGCAGAATAACCGAGTTCAATTATGTTTGCCACGAGAAATTCGTTCTAGTGTACATAGCAATATAAAAATAGTGATAACAATATTGACAGAATCCCTTATTATTGACACAAGGGCAGACATCTCCGAAGTCCGAACAATTACCATGATCACTTCACGCCGATCTCCCACTAGCTACGGAACAAGGCCGAGCGCATCCGGATCAAATCCTTCTGCTCCGGTGGATCAAACATGCATATGTTGACACAACGAACCCATTTCATCTTGCTAAACTCTGAATAAGAAAACAAAGGAATTAGAGCATCTCCAGCAATGGACCTCAAAATAAGGCACCTATTTTTGTTTTCCAAGCCGGCATGCAAAAATAAGGGCTTAAAACTTTGCTTCAACTCCAGCAATAGACCCTATTTTGTGTGGGAAAATGAAAAAAACAGTGGGACTCACGAATGAGAGGGAGGATGGGAGGACCCTAGGAATGAGGGCTTGGGGATGGAGTTTGAGAGGGCATGCAAAATGAGAGCCCAAGTAGGGTCCCTGCTGGAGATGATTTTTTGGCTCAAACCCCTAAATAATAGAGTAGAGGCCCAAATAGAGGCCTTGCTGGAGATGCTCTTAGGCAGGGATGGAGACACTCACCCAACTCCCGTGCACATGCTTGTCACTGTCTCGTCAGTAATCTAAATTTGTTTGTTCGATCAATCAGCAAACTGACTAAAATTCATCGCCTGCCCTTCATATCTTTGAATTTTCGGAGACCTAGTTCCTTAGGTGCTCTGATTTTGTATGTAGTGGGTACATGCTACTGTGATGATTTAGAATAGACTACAGGTACTGTAGAGTGTAGATAATGCATAAATCACCTCGCAAAAAAAAAGATAATGCATAAATCACGTTTCAATTTTTTATTCAATATGTAAGACTTCTGTTTTGGATGACTGACAGCCGCCCAGAATTCAACTGACGGATGGTGTTGTGTTCCATCCATGTAGTTCCATGGCATCATTTTTATTGCTATTCTCATCGATCTTCATTATCTCAAGTTCTCGACCACTTGTAACTGGACGTTCTTACAAGATACTACTGCCATATACGTGATGGCCAAGGGCGGACTGAGCAAGCTGCGGTGCATGATCAGGTGGCACTCCTGAAGCCGCATCTCCCACGACGACGAAGTCGACGCCGCCGACCGACTGCCACGACAACGTCGACGCAGGCGGCGTGCGCGCGGCGCCGTTCCACGGCGCTGACGAGGTGCCCAAGGGCCTTTGTCTCCGGTGTACGTCGGCAAGTCGCGGCACCGCTACCTCGTCGCCGAGGAGGTCGTCGGGCACCCGCTGTTCCAGACCCTCGTCGACCGCACCGGCGTCGAGCCCGGCGGCACGGTGGTGGGGTGCGAGGTGGTGCTCTTCGAGCACATGCTCTGGATGCACGAGAACGCGGACCCGCAGCTGGCCGGAGTGGCGAGTCCCTCGAAGTCAGATAATCAAGACAAGCCGCACATGTGTATGTCCCGCCATTGGAAACTTAGCTGTGCTACTTAGATAAACTCTTGACAGAAGATAATTTGATGAAGATACACATCTACCTAAACATCCTGATGAATGTTGGAATCAATGATAAACTATTCTTCATCTCTTCTTTGAGTGTTGAATTAGTACAAACATATGGAAGGAGCGAGATGTCTTGTTTTTCAAAGAAGGTAGTTGTTCCAGCATTCAAGTTATGTGTTGGGTTGCAAGTTGAGTTTCACCGAACATAAACATATGTATCATTTTTTACTATTAAAATAAAAATCGACATTCTTACATTATCAAGCACAATGAGCTTATTGAACATCTTATGAGCATCTGCAAGCTTGATTGTCAAAGAAATGACTTATGAAAGGAAGCTCGGTTGATTCCTTAATTGAAAGGGCGAGCCGAGCTAAACCGAGTCAATCTTATGAATGAATGACGGGGGTGGTCTCACATGCCTCGTGCCTTTTCCACTGATCGAGGGCGGGTCTGTCAGGGGGGGGGGGGGCATGGGCCCCTATGCTCCAAAACTTTTATATAATAAGCATGTCCTTTTCCTATTGTTTTTTATAAACAACTATGGGAAGTGTTCAGTCCCCCAATTCAAAGAACATCACTTGATATATATGCTCGGCCCCTTAGTGTTTAAATCCTGGCTCCGCTCTTAGTTTAGCCATCAGTATCCTCCTGAACGGTCCTGTTGAGAGGACATCTGGCGCTACGAAGGGTTAACTAATACTAGAAATCATCATCAACTGGACAACATTTAAACACAAATTTGTACCAACCATCACTTAGTACTTTCCATGACACTGATTACATGATGAAATTGGTGACGCGCAAATGTTATCATTAATTACCTTTGGTGACAAAATATCGGTTCCAAGTCAATAAAAAGTCTACACCGGTACTAGTATTAATAATTCAACTATTGTTTTGTAATGTATTGAATGTCACATTAATTTAATATTGCCTTATCATTCTTGTAATGAGAATAGTTTGCAATTTACAAAAAAATTCAGGCTATTTTTAATGGAATGACGGGTAATCTTTAAATAATGGGCCCCTATGCTCCAAAACTTTTACTCTAATAAGCATGTCCTTTTTCTTATGTTTTTATAAAACAACTATGGGAAGTGTTCCGTCCCCGAATTCAAAGAACATCACTTGGTATATATGCTCGGCCCCCCTTAGTATTTAAATCCTGGCTCCACTCTTAGTTAGCCATCAGGTTCTTCCTGAACAGTCCTGTTGAGAGGACATCTGGCACTACAAAGGGTTAATTAATAGAAATCATCATCAAATGTACAACATTTCAAGACGAATTTGTACCAACCGTCACTTAGTACTTTCCATGAAACTGATTATGTGATGAAATTGGTGACGCGCAAATGTGATCATTAATTACTTTTGGTGACAAAATATCGTTCCGAGTCAATAAAAAGTCTTCATCGATACTAGTATTAATAATTCAACTATTGTTTTGTAATGTATTGAATGTCACATTAATTTAGTATTGCCTTATCATTCTCGTAATGACAATAGTTTGTAACTTACAAACTTCTTTTCAGGCTATTTTTAATGGCATGGCGGGTAACTTTAAATCATGTGGAGGACATTTCAAATTATTTCTTTCATAATGGCTGGTAATTTTAAAATATACGAAGGGCATTGTAGACTAAATTTTTCATAATAGCAGTGTTGGATAATTATTAGTTCTTCTTTCTCTGTTTAATGTGGTAAGTTCTATCCCTTAAGAGTGAATGTGGTGCCTCTTTTTTGTGATCAAATATTAAGTTAACTAGAGGGTTGGCCCGTGCTTTTCCACGGATAGTAACAACAACCTAACTATACTTATGTTAATGGTAAAACTTCATCTATATTTTGTCTCACTATCATTTTAACAGTTAAATTTTCAATTTGCATATGGGTATTTTAGTCTTTTTTTAATAATGAGTATGGTGGGTAACTTTGAAATTATGAGATTACATTAGGCTAATGTTTAGTTAGTTTTTCAGTTATGGTGGTTAATTTTCAGCCATAAAAGCGAACTTGTTGGCGTCTTTTCTTAGCCAAATATTAATATGATATGTATATTCCTTGGACTTCTTCATGCTACCTCTATTAGTATATTAGTGGCGTGAAGAAACACTAGTATTAATAGATCCAGACCAAATTTTTTTTTTGGACACAACAGGAGGGACAAGGCCCCTGCTGATTAATATATATTATGATATAAGTATAGGTTACAAAATCTAAAAGAATAAAAACGATACAAAGAGTTATGAACTTGAATCTAGCCATTACTCTATGTCTGGGAAATATTTTTTTGCTCTGTAGAACAGTAGCAAGAACTCCTTCTTGAACTTCATCTTGCAGCCTTGGACAGTCGTTGCAATTTTTGGTTGAAAATCCAATCATTTCGAGTTGTCCAAATACATGATATCATTAGCACAATGATCTCCATGAAAAAAAAAACACCCAGACCATTAGACATGAAACACTGGCGTTATCTAGTGGTACCATATAATGCACCGTCAATTGCTCCATTCAACAATCAAAAGATTATTGCTGTGTAAATGATCATTTTCACGAGCTAGCTAACTGTCGACGAACCAAACCACGCATCCCACCATCATCTCACTTGCATGCCTCATACTCATACTGGTACTGTGTTGCTATCCGCAAGTCAATTCAGATCAAATTTGGAATGATTTATGTGGCAGGCTTGACCTGGGTCCCTACCAGACCGGCTGACACCTTTATATTGTTACAAAATCAGACGCACGTTGCTATCAGGCCAGAGTGTCGCTGAATGTTTTGGGCCAATCGCGTTTCCTGCTTATCATCCATTCATACTCCTCCTTGCCGTCTGTCCCTATCTTTGCCCAAAACCGTGCATGATTAGCCGCCAACTAATCCACTCCTATAGATTTAATACGATAGAGAGATGAAGGTCTAGTTAACGGCATGAAACACGACATGGGCGCATGTAGTCTAATAGCTCAATTGTCGCCGATTCCAGACTCGCTGCCTGAACATTTTCTGTTCACCGCTGGGCTCAAGACGAGGTTTAAAACAGAAGAAATACGCCGTGTTGTTCTTTTCTTCAGTTGTGTACAATAGTATCGTTTATTTTAAAGCTTGAGGTGTAGTTGAGGCATTAGTATGGTGTGACTATCTGCCTATGATTGCAGCGTTGATGCGTGTATTTCATCTGAACCAAATCCTTACTAGTAGTTGACAAACATGAGCGAATATCTTACGTTTGACGAAGTCGATTACTACCTTAAACTACTCTTCTGGATAGTTTACAATGTGAGATTGGTCTGTAGACGTCAAGCATGAACAATGTTGGTTGAGAGTTTATAAGAGAGTTGAATCTAAAAGGTCAGTGTTGGATGAGTCTTAACAGATGAACAATGCGAGATTTTGGGCACGCAGCAGAAGAAACACAAGAATGAACCATATGTAATCAAAGTAGTAAGGCAGACAGTGTAGCGCCCTTTTGTTTCTTCCTCTGACCGATCTTGAGGCTGGCTCCCTTGATTCTTGCAAGGGAGAAAGATATCAAATGAGTCGGCCTGCAAATGATTAGCAGTAGTTGCTTCGATTAAAGTAGATCGATCGATGCGTGCATTCGAGGAAGGTGATGCTTTATTTTATTCAATTCGCACTTTAGCTTGCGCACCTCTGAATTTATATCGGTGTCTCGCATTTGTGTGTTTTGAAAAATTTAAGAGGGGTCGCTCCTTGGAAAGAATTTCAAATTTATTTGGACTTTGGACCTTAGAGTATCTTCTTTTTGTAAGGCTTTGTCAGAGGTTAGAAAGCCAACTACCATGAACTCAGGCCCTAAGGACAGATGGAGCCATGGAGGCATGTAAAAGCGACACACCATCGATCAACACAAGCTTGGTTGAGACTAAGCAGAAGTTGGAACCGACGACAAAGCCATTGGTTTCTTGGTCACGACCAGCTAAAACGAAAGAACACCTACTGAATTATGTTTTCAAACATAGTACTCCGCAAGATTTTCAGAAGAGAGGGATTGTTGCATTGGACCGTTTATGCTCCTTTTCGTTTATGCTTGCCAATTTCAGAAGAGGGGGGTTGTTTCAGCTCAGCGCTGCAGCAATATCGGAGCATTACAGAAAACATCTCGAAGAGATATGTACCCTGGCATGCAGCGCACATAATGAAGATTGGAACAGTGTGATTTTGTAAGTTCCTGACAACTTGTTTTCTGAATATAGTCATTGTTTCAACGTGGTGGTATCACTCTAGAAATGCCATATCAAAGTATGATGGCTGATTGTTCCGATCAAAGTCCAAACATCTTGTTTGCTCGATCAATCTGGAAATGAATAGAATTTCTCTCGCATTATATTTAAATTGATTCTTGAGACCAAACTAGGCCTATGTTTGTGTCGATAGGTACTCAAACCAGACATTTTTTGCGAGGAACTGAGACCGAACTTAACTATTTTTTTCCTAGAAGTAAGGTAGAATATTTCATTTGGGATTATCAAGATGTTGCATAAATCACGTTAATATTTTTTTTGGGTGATGCAGACTGCTGTTCAGCATCACTGACAGCCGCCCAGAGTTCAACCAGACAAATGGTGTTATGTTGCATGCATAAAGTTTCCCACCATTTTTTTAATCTAAAAAATCTCATTATCTCAACGGCTTGTAGTTGGATTATTTTTTTCTCAAAAATTTGAAAGTGGTATCCAATCTAAGAAAAATCATCTATCGAAAAGTCAATGCTAGGAGTACTTGTTACAATGGGATGAAATTTTTTTGCTTACTGCATCGTTTAGTTTTTGCCTAATAGGGCCATCACTGAGAGTGGTCCAGCTAATCGATGGCGCATTATAGTACCGGCGCTATTTTTGGACACAGCTTGAGCTATACGTACGTACACGCTTGCGCCCATGCTAAGCTGCTGCATGTAGAGCACCAGTCATTGACATTACTATGACAGCACAAACCTACTAGAAAATCCCCTGTTCTGCAGCTAGGTTCATGCACAGAGTCAAAGAGCAGCACAGGCAAGGCCAAATGTTTCACTGCCAGCGGCCGGTCCAGGAGGCCGCCGCCGCAGCAGCAGATGCAGAACGACGGCATGAACATATAGATACGCCGCGATACGCGGTACAGATACAGCTGGCTTGTATGGTTTCACCGTTCCTCGTGGCGCCAGGACCGCAAACCGAGCACACGGTTTTGAGACGAGATCTCTTGCAACGCTGTACTGTACACCTCGCTACACGCTGACAGCACACACACACACACACACAGAGTACCAACAGCATGGTTTGCCATGCAGCAAGAAGCGGTAAACATCATGTCCGAGTGACTGGCTACCATATCGTGTTCGTGCCTGCATGCTTATCACGGTCCTTGCAAAGATCTTTGTCAAGTCTGCATGCGTTTTGAACTTTCCACATTCTTTTTTTTAAAAAAAAAACTTTGATGAACTTTCCAAATCCTTACGATCGAAATCACTTGCCAGCTGAAGAAGGCTATCTAGACATCTCTGCTCTGCTCTGATCCCGGCAGGCGCAGCCCACCGGATGACCGGAAGAAGGGGAAGAAGAGGAAGACGACGCATGCGTTCATTCATCTCATGCAGCCGTAAGCGGACAAACCGGCCCCGGCCAGTTGCCTGCCTCTGCTCTGTGCCCGCTAAGCGGCGACGACCTTTCCTCGCTCTCTCGCCGACATGCGGGCCCTCATCTCCTCGCTTCAACTCCTCCCGGTTATAAAAGCGGCCCCGTCCGTTGCCTCCCCTGCCTTCCCAATCATCGCCAACCTCGATTCCTCTCTCTCTCTCTAAAACCTCTCTCTCGATCGCTTTCTCTCTCTACCTGCTGAGCTGCGCGTGAGCCTGCGGTTGTCTTCGTTGGGCGCCGCGTCCCATTCGAAGGAAGCCGGCGGAGGAGGGATCGATCGATGGCGAAGGGTGGGCTGAGCAGCAAGCTCCGGTGCATGATCCGGCGGTGGCACTCGTCCAGCCGCATCTCCCGCGACGAGGAGGAGAGCGACGCCTCCGCCACCGTCGCCTCCTCCCGCGCCGGGGACGGCGGGCGCGCGGCGTCGTTCCACGGCGCGGACGAGGTGCCCAAGGGCCTGCACCCGGTGTACGTCGGCAAGTCGCGCCGCCGCTACCTCGTCGCCGAGGAGGTCGTCCGCCACCCGCTGTTCCAGACCCTCGTCGACCGCACCGGCGGCGAGCCCGGCGGCACGGTGCTGGTGGGGTGCGAGGTGGTGCTGTTCGAGCACATGCTGTGGATGCTCGAGAACGCCGACCCGCAGCCGGAGTCCCTCGAAGACCTCGTCGAGTACTACGCCAGCTGAGCTGAGACAGAGCACCGCCCGCCCCCGGCCGTGACGGCGCGCCACCGCGCCGGAGTTGGTGGACGCAGCCTCTTGAAGCTCCGGCGGCTAATTCATCCTGCAAATCCGTGTGTTTGTGTTTTGAGATAGGTGTAGTAGAGCGAGCCGTGAGAAACGCCAGGCCAGGCGAGCAGAGCCGGGGATCGATGGCACTTCGTCCTCGGCGCCGGCGCCGGCGCTAATCCATTGAAGAGCGATTAGATTACCAACCAGCTTAATTACCGCTGCAATTGTCACCGCAGCTCTCTCAGCGCCGTCGATTCGATTCTCTCTAATTTCTTCCTGTAATAGACATTCGATTTGATTTCACTTTCTCAATAAGATCTCTCCCGGCTCTGCATGCAACCTGGCTGGACAAGTGCGTCCATGTTCTTGCGTCACCATCTCCCCTGTCGCTACCATATCCGCGCGGGCGCGCACGTTTGCGTGCGAGCTTCCGAGTCCTGCCTGGCATGGGGCCGGGCCATATATGCATCCATGTATCCTTAGTCACGCGCGGCCCCATCGATTAGCAAAAGGCCAGGCTAATCATCTCCGCTTAATCGTGTCCTTTGACTGACTGGGACGACGATGACATCGTTTCCGACGTCTGGTGCCAGGGCAAGGCAATTACCAGCGAGCACACTCTGTTCAATGTTCATGCAAAGCTCATCTGGATGCTGATAAGGCGATTGGTTAAAGTAGGAGTAGTCAATAAGACTACCTTTTCTGCAATGATTTGGGAGCCAATTGAGTAATGAGAAATCTCTTGACTCCAGGATCACCAACAACCTGCAGCTACGCTACTTTAATCCGCCACCGTTCAGGACAAAACTAATTTAATCCAAAGTGTTTCAAGTGCGACAACTGGGTTGCCTCTTAAAGGATGGCACGACCGATGATGATGATGATAAGGCGAGATTTCGCCAGCAAGCCCGGCAGGCCGGCGAGTTAAGTAGTATGGTTTAATTTTGAGTTCAGCTTGCTCGCAGAATTAAAGCTAACTGAAATGAAGGTGTTCAATTGCAGTGTGCTATGCTTTGCTGCGTGCGTGTGTGTATATAGCTTGGGAGGCAGGAGCTGAGAATATTATTTTTGACGGTTTGGCTTTACTTTGGGTGCTGGCCAGGCCGGCTAGCTGATGACGGTGGTTGGATGCTGGTAGTAGTAGTAGGTCGACTGTCTAGAGCTGCCTAATCCAACCAACCAAGGGCGCGTTTGTTGCACCTCTCTCTAAAGTTTAGACCTGTCACATCAAACAGAATTTTATTATTTAAGAATATTTTTTGTTCATTTAATGATAAAACCTATGTCACGACCCCCCTCTAAATCACGAGACGAATCTAATGAGCCTAATTAATCTATGTTTTGCTACAGTGATGCTACAGTAACTATCTTCTAATCACACTTTAATTACTCTTATTAGATTCGTCTCGCGAATTCGAGCGGAGTCTTGAAATTAGTTTTGTCATTAAACTTTATTTGTAATTACAATATTCGTTACAAAAACCCTCTAAAGTTTAGACCCCATGCAACGAATACACCTCAAGTTTTAGTGTTTTCAGAGCCCTGCAAGACGAATGTAAACAAATTCAAGGAACGTAAAGATAATCCAGCGTCCTCGGAGAAAAAAAAGATTGTTCAATTCCATCTAGCAGTATCCATTTGCAGATACTAATAAAATACTAAAATACGGAGTATATTACCTATACGATGTGTGCACGATACGATGTGCGAGCCCTGTAATTGCAAACAAGGACAGTCACCGACTTCCTCTGTTCATAAATATAATTCGTTGACTTTCAGCGAACTCGTTTGACCAGTCGTTTTATTTAAAAAAGTTGTGAAATACAAAAACAAATAAGCCATACTTAAAGTATATTTAGTGATAAAATACGTCATAATGAAATTAATAATAATCGCATAATTTTTTTAATAAGACGAGTGGTCAAACGAGTTAGCTGAAAGTCTCCGAATCTTTATATTTATGAACGGAGGAAGTACTTACTACGTACTCCACCTCATTCAGCCAAACCTCTGTTCTGTCCATTCAGATAACGAACGTCACGTCTGGCCACTGAATCTTCCAGGTGGTGCTAAAATCTGGTCGCGAAGCGACGTCGGTCCGCGATTGAAGGACGAAGACGTGCCGCTTTCGCGGTTAATAATGCTGCAATGCTGCATCATGTCCGAAGCAATATCTGTACCCTCGCAGCCTCGCTCGACCACCGCCCAAAGAACAATCGCACGTACTGTATCGATTCTTTCTTCATTCGAGTACACACGCAAAACTTAAACTCGATGCAATCGGCTCTTCCGATCATGCCGATTTGAGAGGGGCCCCTTAATTTGGCGACTGTTGCGGTCGGCCCAACGAGCTACTCCCTCCGTTTCAATTTATAAGCAGTTCTGGCTATGTTTTTAGGTGTCTATGTTCATTGAACATTCTCTAAATCTAGACATATGCTTGTCTAAGTTCAAAGAATGTCTAATGAATCTGATACAAAGCTAGAACTACTTATAAATTTAAACAGAGAGAGTACTAATTATTAGTGGTGTTATAAACCTGCATGGGTTCAGAGTCTCCCCAAGTGAAATCGCAAAGCTTTTAGCTGGTACGTACTGTCGTTAGGTACTTATTACTCCAGCAGTGCCGCTGCTCCTCAGAAGGACGCGTTCGTCGTCTCAAACTAGTACTACATGCTTAATTAGAGAGAAATGGATGTTGAACGATCACCACGTTTTCGCACGCCGTGCTTGGACCTGGCGAGTTTAGCAGTAAAAAACACAGCGCTCCGCAAAAGTTTACCGAAACTTCCGTGTTCATAGTATGGATGGAGCAAAGATTTGTCCTGCACTAGCTCGAACAGTTTGCATGGTGTATGTATGGAGTATGCATCGATCGACATGGAGGATATTTTTCGTTGACCTGCTGCCAGCCGGATACAGTTGGTTTGTGAAACCATGGTGTTGATCGATGCAATGGGCCTTCCGGCCTGGAGCTTTATCTGCACTAGTAGTAATATAAACAAGTTCATCTGATGGCATACGATTCAGTGCAGATTATAAAGCGACACGGTGCCAGCTGCTCGCTGTCTCCGAAGCGGGAAGTCCATGAGGTGAGGTCAGAGCGAGCGGCCGTACTGCCTGTGCTGACGAGTGCCGAGCATGGCCTCGCTCGGACGGGGCTGACCACTACACAACGCATGTTTTCCTCCTCTCGGCACGTTCCGGGCGCAAGTCCTGTGTATTCGACACGAGGGGGGCTGGGCGGCGAGCGACGCGACGCGACGCGACGTGACAAGTAGCGCCCGCCATCGGCTCGGCAGCATGTGGTTCGTTCGTTATCCTTCTCCACAGGGAAACAACGCGTGCGGGTGGTGGAGAGCGCGCCGTGACGATGGCGCGCGCGCGCGTGCGCTTTGCCGCGTTGGGAACGGTACATGTGGTGCTGGTTGCTCGCCTGGGTTCGATCGGCGGCGTATCCACCACCGTGTTGTCGCGCCGAACGCATACACGGTCGCCTGCGCGCGCGCGTAGCCCCACGGATGGATTCGGCAGAGTGGCAGCTGTGAGTCACTTTTCGCATTGTTCGATCTCCTGCGTCCACGTTTCGTGCGCGCCGGGCACGTGTGTTCCGCCGCTCTCTCCGCCCTCTGTTTCGGAGAAAACAGGGTGCGGCCGTGCACGCTGCATTGGATCGTGCTAGTCTCTAGCAGCGGTCTACGTACCTGTTCTCCTGTCTGCTCCTCTGCGTAGCCGTGCCGGAGTGCTAGTACTCCATTTCGCATCGTCTTTCTTGTTACAGTACGTCGTCGTACGCAAGACGCGCACTCGTGGTTTGTTGCGGTGCACGTTTGTCGCCAAGCCTAACGAGAAACCGGCGCACACACTGAGAGGATGCCCCGATTGCTACGGAGGGCTTGCCTGTATACTCTCCCTGTGGCAGTGACATCGATCGTTTTCTCCTGCTCCGGCTTCGAGTTCGATGCGCCCGTCGCAACCTGCCTATGGTACGGACGGCCTTTTCTCCGTTCCGCACGCAGCGATTAGTACTCTGTTCTGTTGTTGTTGTTCCTCCCTTCTCGCGGAAGCAGAGGCGTCGCACCGCCGCGCCGGGAACGCACCGCGTACTCGCAGCCGACGTACGCCATGAACCGCGTGTGCATCCCGTCTCCCGCTCGCCTTCGCCCTTTCCTACCCGAGGCCGCCGCCGCGCGTGACGTCTTCGCGCTCTGCTCCAAATTGTAAGCGCAATGGTAGGTGCTCTGTCTTTCGATTATTAAGACGGCGCAGAGTTGTTGGGCGCGCGGTGTACTGTAATGAGTTATCAAAGGCGGGCAATATGTAAATTGCACATTGCTCATTACTCCTAAAAAAAATGTTGGACATTGCTCTCTTCCATTAGCAGCACCACCGACGCCGAGGTTAAACGAGGCAGGCGGATGAAATGCCGCGTCGTTCACTTTGAACCCCAAGCGTTTATCACGACTCTTCTAACCCCTACCAAAACACACGAAATGACTCATGATTTGATTTACAAAGCTTCGAATCCCGGCCAGCCTGGCAGGCTGCTGCGCCGCCGTGACCGCCGGAGCTGGGTGGAGCGCTCTCTCTCAGCAGGCGTAGTACTCGACGAGGTCTTCGAGGGACTCCGGCTGCGGGTCGGCGTTCTCGAGCATCCACAGCATGTGCTCGAACAGCACCACCTCGCACCCCACCAGCACCGTGCCGCCGGGCTCGCCGCCGGTGCGGTCGACGAGGGTCTGGAACAGCGGGTGGCGGACGACGTCCTCGGCGACGAGGTAGCGCCGCCGCGACTTGCCGACGTACACCGGAAACATGCCCTTGGGCACCTCGTCCGCGCCGTGGAACGACGCCGCGCGCCCGCCGTCCCCGGCGCGGGAGGCGACGGCGGCGACGTCCTCCTCGTCGCGGGAGATGCGGCTGGACGAGTGCCACCGCCGGATCATGCACCGCAGCTTGCTGCTCAGCCCGCCCTTCGCCATCGCTCGCTCGTCTTCCGGCTTCCTTCAAATGGGACGCGGCGGCGCGCAAAGAACACCACCACAATACGCTCACGCGCAGCTCAACAAAGTGTAGAGAGAGAGAGAGAGAAGAATCGAGGAACAGGGGCGATGACTTTGATGAAATTGGGAAGGCAGGGGAGGCGACGGAGGGCGAGGAGGCTACTTTTATAACCGGGAGGGAGGCAGGCAGGAGTCGGAGCGAGGTGATGGTCCCCGCATGTCGGCGAGAGCGAGAGCGAGCTGGCCGCTAGCGGGCAACAGAGCAGAGGTCACTGGCTGGCCGCGGCCGTTCCGTTTTGTCCGGAGGCATTCTCTTGTCGTGTTCTCCCCTGCTCCGCCCGCCATCCGGTGGGCGGCTGTGCTGTGCCTCCCGGAACAGAGAAATTCTGGCCGCCGCACTCGATAATTCTTCTGATTACTGAATTCTTTCGGAGGGTTTATTTTGGACGTTAAAACCGTATATACATCCAGACATGCCAAATCTGTACATTGAAAAACAATCTACTGAATTCGTTTCATTTTATTTACTGCTTATTGCTACTGGAACTTGGCGGCACAAATAACCGTGGAGCAGGTACCGCTGGGTACAGCACAGCTTGGCAAGAGATGAGATCCATCTCAAAATGTGCGCTTGACTGGGATGGATATTCGTCCCCGTCTCCGGCATCCTCGATCGGCCAGGGGCAAGGTAGCAACTGTGCCTGTGCTGTAACTCGTTGCTGTTCGGTTGTGTGCAGCATGAACTTGCGCAAAAGAAAATCGATCAACAGCTGGTGCTCCGCAGGTCGGTACAGTAGAGCGAGATTGATTTCCTCGTAGCCTCGTACTACTAGCCTTGTGTTGTGTTATCAACTTGTCGTGGTAATGCGAGTGTCCGGGGGCATATCTATGCATGCAGCAGCAGCTTAGCACCGCGTATGTAGCTGTATCCGAAAATTGGTGCTGGCGCTCGCTGTAAAACGCCACCGATTAGCGGACCACTCTGTGCGCCCTTCAAGGCAAAAACTAATGAACTGGAAATGGACAAACCTGTACTAGTATCGTACAGCAGGCACGCAAGTGGTGATCTTAAGTGAAAAAATTATATACGCTAGTACAGATCAAGGAAAGAATACAGATCAGAGAAAGACTTAGGCTGCCAAATGGAAGACGCATTTTGGGCGCTGGTGTATTTTTTTGCCACCGGAACGTCCAAGTCTGAACTCTCTGTCAGACTTACAATACACCAGCATACTTTGTAATTGTAGGCATCAACATGATTACAATAATCGATGGATTTCTTTTTAAAAAAATATAAGTAATAAAGCCCGTACACATCGTTTGTAGAGACCATATTAACTGAGCTCCTGTCAGTTTCTCGCATATATTATCTTGATATTCTTTGTCTCCTTTCTTAATTTATTTCTTCCATTTTACCGATGTCCATGCTGGAGTGGCCCCAAGCACTTCTCAAATTAGAAGATTTTCAGGCGCCTACAACAAAACAAGTAAAAAAGATACTATTGTATAGCTAGGGAAACAAGAAACACAACAATCAATAGCATGTTTCAACTTTCTCATGCCATGGCAAGTTTGCTAACCCGGGCGATGAGTTATACACAGAGCAATATTATAGGCGTGGAACATGACTAGACTACAACACCTTATGAAGTACTCTTTTCGTTCTTAAATTGATGTCATTAGGACAACAATTTTAGTTCAATTTTGAATTAGATTTGTTGTCCTAGTGACAACAATTTAAAAATAGAAAGAGTAGTTGGTGAAGAGTCTATTTTTGGGTCACACCAGCAGTCTCTGTTTGTGAGTATTATTTTATTTTTTTTGCGAAAAGGAAATTTCGTTAATATTGAAACACATTACATCCCCTGATTACAAAAGCATCCCAATCAACACCAATTCCATTGATGGGAGACAAAAAACCTTGAAAGAGCCATAAATTCCACCATCTAGGATCACCATCCCAGACAGATATGCCACAGACGAAAACTCCGATCTGAAAGAACACGGCCAACTCACCATCCACCACCGCCATCCTCATCTCCGACGGGGGAAAACTGAAACACAACCCTTTCGCAAAAGAGGGGTAGACCAATATTCCACATGCAGGTACGAAGAACTCACCGACGACGAGCCTGTAGCCGAGCCCATCGTCGCCTCCTTCATCATATTCGCAATGGGAAAACAAAAATCCGAGCAATATCCAGAAGAATATCGCCGGAAACCAAACTCTCACTAGCCCGCAGCCATGGTCAGAAAGAACCACAGCTAGACAAAGGAGGGGCCGGAGTACCTTATTCATGATCGACGATGACACCTTTGCCTTGCCATCACCGCCTGAACACTGAGCCCACCATGTTCGTGCTGTGGAAGTTGCCTCCACCGCCGCCGTCTTCGACGCCGCCGTTGTCGTCTTCTTCTCCAAACCCACCATGGAAGCACCTAAACCTAACCCTAACTAGAAAAACTAGACCTCAAACCTGACAAGCACCACCCGGCCGCCCACGCCCGACCCGAGAGGCAGCCTTCTCCTTGCCGGCTGGCGAGGAAAGGCGCCCTCAGGGCCGCCGGCGCGAGCGGCGGGTCAGATTTCCTGGTGGCGGCGGCTCCTGTCGTGGGCTGGTGGCGGCGGCTCCGCTCGAGTCAATACTGAAAAGGCTGGTGTGTGCGTTTCCTTCATTGTTTGTGAGTATTATTGACTTTCGACAAGTAGATGGCAGCATTTGGTATATACTAGACCTCCATCAATATACTCACAGCAGTTTCTCTTTGGGCGCAGAGTGCCTTTGAAAATGAAAGAAAAGGCTAGTAAGAAGTCCAACTACATGTGGTTGAGACAATGAAATTGACGAGAATAGAAATATAAAATGTTGTAAAACGTTTGATGCTACATGCATGCGACACAACACCATCCGCCAGTTGAAGCCTGGGCGGCTGTCAGTGAAGCAAAAAACAGAAGTCTACATCACAGACCAAAAAAAAAAAAAATCAAAACGTGATTTATGCATTATCTACAGTGTCTTCAGCCCATTCTATTCTATCACAGTAGCATGTGCCCACCACACACAGAAAAACAGAGCACCTCGTAGCTTGATCTCCAGAAATTCAAAGATAATGCAACTAGAAACCCTATTGATTTTTTGATTTATTACATATGACAGTGACAGACATGTGCATGGGGTGTTTCGCGAGTCTTGTTGCAGAATACTTTGATGCTCACTGGGCGCGGAGAATGAAATGTGTTAGTTTTGTTATCAATAATTTTCCTGTTCGATCCGCCGGAGCTAGAAGATTTGATCCGGATGCGCGCGGCCTTGTTCTGTAGCTACTGTAGGTCGGCGTGAGATGATCATGGGAATCTTGCAGAGATATCTTCCCTTGTGGCAATTAGTGAGTTCGAGCGGCGGATTCTCTCTTTGATAATTTAGTGATTCTCCATTTACAAATTGTTAATTAGATAACGTGCTCAAAAACATTATTCACGTTAGTGAATTTTATTGCCATAGTCTATGTTATTCTGTGAAGACTTTTACTCCCAAATGGAGTCGATTCTCTGTTTTCAATTTTTTTTCCTTATTTGGTATAGAGACCGTTGGATTTTATGAGACCCTGGCGACAGTACCCAGTGAAATTCATTCAGTGTAGTACTAGTGGCTTTCATTTCGCCGGTTTAAATAGGTCTCGACAGAACTGGCCTTTGATTGGAACAATCAGCCAGCATATACTCTGATATGACATTTCCATGATACTACCACGTTGAAAACAGTGACAGAATTCATAAAACAAATTAATTGCCAGGAACTTTACACGAGCCAAACCACACTGTTTTATTGTGCACAGCACCAGCACGCACGCAAATATGTATACATCTCACTGATCTTTTGTGTAGTTCTCTGATATCGCTAGTCGCTACAGCGTTGAGCTGACTGCGTCTGTCCAACATCGTTCGTCAAGCTACACACGTCCGAGATTGCACCAATCAAGGTGCTTAGATTGCGTACTGCACGTCGTCGTTCTCCACCTCCTGATTAATTTCATTTCTTTTGTCATTTGAATTGTACTTATGCTAATATTACATTTGAACACAAACGTAAGTAGCCTTGATCGATGATGCGTCGCTTTTCCATCCATGTCCATCTGTCCTGGGGGGCTGCATTCATGGTAGTTGGCTCTCTAACCTCTGAACTCGCCTTAGAAAACCCTCCAAACTTCAAAGTCCAAATAGATTTCATATTCTTTTAGGACCGACCTCCCTAAATATTTTCTGAACACACAAATGCGAGACACCGATACAACTTCAGACTCAGCGGGATTTGCAGAACTGCAAATAAAATAGAGAAGCACCTTACTCGATCGAACGCACGGACTAGTGTTCTTTTATCAGAGCAACTACTCGTAATCATTTGCAGGCCGAATCATTTGATCTCATTGCAAGAATCAAGGGAGCCAGCCAGAAGACTCGCCAGAGGAAGCAACAAAAGGGCAACTAATATATACAGTAGGCCTTACGTTGTGGCTATCTTCCATTTCCCCTCTCCAAGCTAATATATCTGCACTCAATTGGTCTACAGAGACATCCAACAGCGCCCTTTTAGATCCCCAGTCACTAACCTCCAGACCAAAAATTTATGCTTCATGAGGTCTACACACACTAATCTACTGTTAGAACCTTAGAAGGGTGGTTAACAAAGATAATTAACTTCGTCAAATGTAAAGTACTAACTCATGTTTGTCAATTAGTTGTGGGGGTTTTGTTCCCATGACAGACACGCATCAACGTTGCAATCATGAGCAGACACCAAACCAATAGCTCAACTGCACCACAAATTTAAGAAAAAAACGATACAGTACTGATTAAATAGAACTCTCAGAACATATTTATCTGGTTGAAAATTCCATCTTGGCCCCATCGGTGATTAGAAAATGCTCATGGCACCGCGCTTTTTTAAGCTGCCATGGAATCGGAGACGAATTGAGCATGCAGGGTACATTCACCCATGTCGTTTTAAAACAAGTTAAAGAGTGGATTAGTTGGTGGCTAATCACGGTCCAAGCAGGCAAAGATATGGCCTGACAGCGCATAGACGAGTACTAGTGGATGATGAGCAAGGAGAAAAGGGGATTGGGTCCGAAGCATTCAGCGAAACCCTGGCTGAAAGCAACGTGTGTCTGATTTTGTAATGGCACGCAGCACCTTTCATGGGTTCTTGGTAGGGCCAAAGGTCAAGACCGCCACACGCACCATTCCAAACCTGATATCGGCAGCTGTGCAAACATCTTTTTCTCTCGCGTGAAACTCATCGTGTTTCCATTGCTCGTAGCTGGTGGCCACCACGACAACCGTATATGGGCGCTGCGTGAGTACAGTTTCAGTTTTGATATGGGAGTGCAAGAGCTGCTCGATATGGACGGCTGATGAGTGACCTGCTGCTGACATTCGGATCCATCGACAATCCTCATCTCGGCATGACTAGAATGGCAAGTTCACATGCGAATTGCTGCCAGGAGCTACGAGATTTCGTTAGCATTTGACAGTTCAGTGTGCCAGCGAGACCTGTACGTGACGTGGTACGAGTACTAGTGCTACAGCTGCTAGTGCAGGCCTTGAGTCATCTACCAGATGACAGAATGATCGATTGGTGCAGTTCAGGCCAACCGAGGTGGTGCATCGAGATGACATGGCGTGCGCTTTCAGGGATCGGAAATTACATGTCCTTGTATGTGCAGGTGCTTACTGTTTGCCCGTCTGGATCGGCGTGTCCCCGTTCCCCCCTTTTTTTTTTCCTTTCTTTCTTGTTCTGAAACAGTGTGCCAAAACAGACCCGAGGCGAAACAGTGTGCTTCGTTTCACGGCTGATGCAGGCGTGCGTAGCGGAGCATGGGCGGCGCAACGCATGAGTAAACGTGAGGCATCAGGGCCGTTTGGATTACTGAAAACTCGCGTGCATCATTAGCTCTGCCGTGACTTCACACGTCGAATAATTTCGTGTACAAGTTTCATGTATGTGCCCACTCGCGAGTCCATGCGTTCCACCACTCTGCCCGCTGTTTTGGCGAAAACGTCGTGCGATCGCGCACGCTGGACAGTGGACACTAGCTCACCGGCTGCCACTACAGTTTGCCGAGAACTCACGGGCACAGCGCCACACGCACAAGGTCAGTAACAGGAGCATGCCATTTTTCGTCGCAGGGCCCATATCACATTTTGCAACCTATCCTGGCCACTCTTTCTTGGCGTTGTTTTCTCATCTGATGGGCTTGCCCGGGAGTTCGTCCGCCAACAATTAGCGCAGTCCAACGCTGAGGTCGAGCAGGCCGCACTCTTCTTGCAGCCTCATCATGTGAATTGCCGCATTTGACAGTTCAGTGTGCTAGCGAGAGCTGGACGTGGTACAGCTGCTAACGCAGGCAGGCCTCGAGCCAGCAACGAAATGACAGAATGGTGGCTGGGTACAGGTCAAGCCAACCGAGGGAGCGTGTCGACATGGCAAATTGGCGACGGCATGGCGTGCGCCTTCCCGGAACGGAAATTATGTGTCTGTATGTGCAGGTGCTTATTGTTTGCGGGCCGGGGCGGCGTGTCCCTTGTCCCAATTTTTTTTCTTTTCTTTTCCCGAAACAGTGTCCTCGTTCTATCTTGCGTGCCAAAACAGTGTGCGCGGTGCGCCGTCTCAGTTGCGGCTGAGGCGAGCTGGCGCGCGTGGCTGAGAATGCGAGCAACGCATGACTAAACGTGGGAGATCAGCGCTGCTTAGATTACTATAAACTCCCGTGTATCATTTAGCTCTGCGTGACTTCACGAATTTCGTGTACTAGTTTCATGTACACCCACTCGCCGAGCCCATGCGTTCCACCACTCTGCCCTCTGTTTTGGCGAAAACGTCGTGCGACCGTGCACGCTGGACGCCACGAAAGAAAGAGTGCACGCTGCTCCAACGCCGAGGTCGATCATCGTCTTGCAGCCTCGTCATGGATTGCAGGCTTGCCTTTCTCTAATATCAATCTAGACATACCACGAATCTAACTGTAACAAACATATTATTGGAAAGTGAAATGCATATACGACCATTTTCATACTTAACCATGGCATCACTTAACCTTGTCACTTGGTCACATACCTCATTTGAAACTCCCACCAGCCTGTTTAGAATTCGCAAACCATACCATAGGCAAACCGCGAAGTCAAAGTACTTGAAGGACCGAGAAGGCGACCAGAGGGGGGGTGAATGGGAGCCAATAAAAATTCTTGCAAAGAACTTGGCCTATGTCCCAACTCACCTCAAGAGCAATCACCAAGATCACACACACACATGAAAAGCAATGTGTTGACCCTACGAATGATTGTAGATGAGATATAAGCACTTGCGGAAGCAAATCAAGCAAAGACACACTCAAAGAAATGAACCAAAATGATCCAGAACCGGACTAGTCTGGTCCGAGGCGGACTAGTCCGGCTTCGGGTCGGACTACAGAATTGGTTTTTCGGACTTGTCCGGCTGGGGGGCGGACTAGTCTGGTCCGGGACGGACTAGTCCGGCTTCGGGTCGGACCACAGACTTGGTTTTCGGACTTGTCCGGCTGGGGGCGGACTAGTCCGGCTGTCGGGGCGGACTAGTCCGCAGTCCCAAAAACAGCACGCGCGCAAGATCAAGAAAAATCTCGAAACCCGACCAAACGACCTCCAAAAATCACGAAATTTGAACCCTAGGTGCGTGACAAGATGGAGAACATCATCCAAATGGATCCATACCAAAAACCCAACCAAATCTCCTCGGATTTTGGATCAAAGTGAAGAACTAGGGTTTAGGTGTTCTTGGACAAAATCCACAAATTCGAAGTGCTCGTGGGGAGATCTTGTAGAAGATCAATCAAGGCATGTTCCCACACATCCTAGCACTGAATCCATCCAAGAAATCCACCCGGAAACGCAGCCAAAACGGAGATCGAAAATTCGCACGAAAATAGCTCCGAAAATGAGGAAAAAGACAAATTCGGGAATTAGATGGGGAGGAAGAACAAGAGCACGAGATTTGATTCAAACAAACTTCATTCCATCGATTCAATCACGAAATCCATAGGTACAAAGCTAGGGCGCCGCCCTCTTCCTCCCTCTCTTGTTGAAAGTTGAAGATACAAGCTCTCACCTTGTTCCCTCTCCTCTCATCTCTCTCTCTAGCTCACCCCTAGCTAGTTCTATCCCTAGATGCAAATGACTTGATCCCTAGAGGCTCAAGGTGGCCAGCCAACTCCACCTCTCTATATGGGCATTTTCTCTTTCCCAACTTACCCCTAAGGTATTACATACTCCCACCTACCACTAGGGGCAAAATCGTCCAACTCTTTTTCCTTCGCCCGAACGCCATCGGGCCCTTCACGACTTCGCTTCGCCTCGACGCAACCTTCGCGATGGTGCCATGTACACCACCATGCGCCGCCGCCGGTTTTGAGGCCCAAACCGGGAAACCGTCCGCCCGCCGGTTTTGAGGCATAAACCGGGAAACCACCTCGATGTCGACGCGTGTCACCTCGTCCCGCGAACCTTGCTGTCAAGTCTTCTCGTCCCAGCCCGTCGGGACCCTTCACTTGACTCGGCCTCCCGTTCGCCTCTTGACTTGGTCAACCCGCCGTCTTCATCACCTCCACGGTTTTGAGGCCAAACCGCGAAACCCTCCGTGCTTCTTGTCTGCCACGTGTACGGTGCGGATCACCCTTGACCTCACCCGGCCTCTCGATCGCCTGGACCCAAGCCTCCCGCTTGTTCCTCCCGATCCTCTCGCCGTTGACCATCAAGTTGACTCCATTGACCTACACATCATTAGACAAGCAAACACATTTCTCCATCTCCTCCATACTTCCCATCACCTTCACCAACTCCGGTTAGCCATAATAATCAATATACATGCTCATGCAAACCTCAAGTTCTCACATTTCAAACTCGAACCCCATGTCAACTCAAACTAAGTCGTTGTCAATTACTCATCACATCATGAACCATGGCACATCTCAACATGGTTCCTCAATCTCCCCCTTGATGAGTACATTGACAACAACACCGATCTCAAGAATCCAAAGTTTGAAATACGAAAACAAGAAAACTAACTAGATGATCCAAAACCAAGAAAAATGGAAGCAAATGACCATCAAGTAGCAAAAGATCACAAAAGCCAAGAGTTGGCAAAGAAAGCGGTACAAAGTCGCAAAGATCCACAAGGACTCAGGAAAAAGTCAGAACAAAAGGGTTTAAAGAAAAACTCCCCCTGAAGTGGTGCAACATCTCATGCAATGCGAAATGCCCGGATAATCCGGTACTGTGCCGGATACTCCGGTGGTCGGACAGTCCCGTAGGCGACCGGATATTCCGGTGGGGGGTTTCTGTCCTGAAAAATAAGAAATGATGCCTTTTCGCCCAAAACTCCCCCAAAGCATTTCAAAGGTAGTTTCTCCCTTGATATCTATCTGAGATGCAAACTTATCGATATTTCTCCCCCTTTGGCAATGAACTCATCAAGATACAAGAGAGCCAAAAATGCAATGCATGAGGTGGGAATCCTTCCAAGCTTCAAAAATCATGTCAACAAGCATTTATCATTGCTATGAACAAGCATAGAACCTTGAAGTGTAAAAGCATGAGCTCACAATTGCACGAAGGCCATAATAGAGAGCATAGCACAAAAACAAAGAGCTAGACAAGCTAAGCATGAAGATTAAATTGAGCAAGATAGATTCAAATTTGCTATATCATGAAAAGCATGGTCACCACATGTATGATCATCCCTATCCAAGGCAAAACAAGTATTAAGTGAATCCATGAAAACTAGCAAGTGTCAATCTCAACTCAAGCAACAAACATTCGGAAAGATGTGCTTTGACAAACGCTCACATATGCAACAAAGACTCAATTTGATCAAGTGAAGATTGCAAGCTTTTGCTTGTCTTTTATTTTTCATCCTCAAGTAACCTTTTATCCAAGCGGAGGGTCGCACGACTGGTTACGGCAAACACCCCGAGGCTTCAAGGCACCGTATTGGATTTTTAGCATTTTGCACAAGAGATCAAATTGATTTTAGAAATTAAGCACAAGAAGCAAATGAGTATGCCTTTTGGCAAAATGACATTTGTCCCCCAAAGTCCCATCATGAGCTAAACATTTGCCAAAGTCCACCCCCCAAACAAAAAGTTGCCGAAGTCAAGACATTTTCTAATTCTAGCCTTAAAACAAGTCTTGACAAGGATAAAAACAAGCATACACATGGTGAACAAACATAGGCATGCATAGATCATAAGCCTCACAAAAGCCAATTTTCGTCTCAAGGTTTACCTAGCTTGCTCAAAAAAAACTATGCCATGCTATCTAAAAGAGCCTAAGTTTAAAAGCATGCTACTAGCAATCACACAACTTAGCTCAATCTCAATCATAGAACAATAAATACAAGGAGACATAAAGGTTGAAGCTTCTTCTAAAGATGCATATTATACATGATGCTTATCTTACAATGCAATGCAAATGCGAGAAAAGTAAGATACATATTTACAAAGAAGCCAACTCCCCCTCAAACAATGCCATAAGGATAGCAAACACCAAGCTCCCCCCGAAGAAATGCAAAGCGCTGCGTCTAGGGGCTTGGTGAGGATATCGGCTAATTGGTTGTGGGTATCAATGTATGTAAGCTCGATGTCCCCCTTGGCAACATGATCTCTCAAGAAGTGGTATCTCACCTCTATGTGTTTGACTCTCCCATGTAGGATAGGGTCTTTGGATAAGCATATGGCACTAGTGTTGTCACAAAAAAGTGGAACACTCTTGTAGGTTAAACCATAGTCCCTCAAAGTGAAAGTCATCCATAGGATTTGGGATAAGCAACTAGCAGCAGCAACATACTCAGCTTCGGTTGTGGATTGGGCTACGCCAGATTGCTTGCGAGAAGACCAACAAACAAGAGAACCCCAAAAAAGGGCAAGTACCCGAAGTGCTCTTCCGATCAACTCGACACCCAGCAAAATCCGCATCCGAATAACCACAAAGAAAGAGTGTAGATGATGCAGAGTACCAAATGCCGAATTCAAGGGTGTATTGAGATACCTGAAGATGCGCTTCACCGCTTGACGATGAGACTCCCTTGGTGAAGATTGAAAGCGAGCACAAAGACACACCGCGAAGTGTATGTCGGGCCTTGTCGCCGTGAGGTACAAGAGGGAGCCGATCATGCTCCGGTACTCCCGCTGGTCCACTGCTTCACCATCAAGATCCGGATTGAGCACGGTGGAAGTGGCCATCGGGGTCGACATGGGCTTGGCATCCGACATGTCGAACTTCTTCATCAAGTCCTTAGTGTACTTAGCTTGATGAATGAAGGTCCCTTGCTTGCATTGCTTGATTTGAAGACCAAGGAAGTAAGAAAGCTCACCCATCACGGACGTCATGAACTCATTCTCCATCATTGCCTGTAACTTAGACACAAGAGCATGAGATGAACCACCAAAGATGATATCATCCACGTATATCTGAACCAAAAGAAAGTCAGTGCCATGCTTGAGGGTAAACAAGGTTTTGTCCACACACCCCATCTCAAACCCGCGCTCTAGTAAGAAGGTTTTCAGCCTAGCATACCATGCCCTAGGTGCTTGCTTTAGCCCGTACAAAGCCTTCTGAAGCTTGTACACTCGGTTTGGGTACTTGGGATTTTCAAAGCCTGGGGGTTGCCTGACATAAACCTCTTCCTCTATGTAGCCGTTTAGGAAAGCGCTTTTGACATCCATTTTGTAAAGCTTGAAGCCCTTAGACGCGGCAAAGGCTAGCAGGATTCTAATGGCTTCTAGACGCGCTACAGGAGCAAAGGTTTCCCCAAAGTCTAAGCCCTCAACCTGGCTAAACCCCTGAGCCACAAGCCTAGCTTTGTTTCTCACAACTAGACCATCCTCACCTTGTTTGTTCTTGAACACCCACTTGGTTCCTATCACATTCACATTGGGAGGAGGCTCAACAAGGGTCCAGACTTTGTTTCTCTCAAAGTTTTCTAGCTCCTCATGCATGGCATTGACCCAATCGGAATCAGAAAGAGCGTGTCCAACATCTCGAGGTTCAAAGGAGGCAACAAATGCAGAATTTGTAAAGCATGCTAGATGAGCAGACCTCGACCTTGTTGTCCTTTCATTTAGATTACCGATCATTTGGTGGGGAGGATGTCGACTTTGGATGTGTCGAGGGGCCTCTCTCTCGGAGCGTACCTCCCCCTCAACAACAGCTGGGGCTTGCTCGACGACGGCTGGAGCTGGATCGACAGCCGCCGAAGAAGATGTAGATGCTACGGGACCCTCTGCTTGAACTGTGGAAGCAGGGACCGGCTCAGGAGCAGGCGAAGTAGTAGGAAGTAGTGGTTCATCCTCATCTTCACCTGGAGTCGGTAGATCACCGTCAACAAAGATGCTCTCTTCCATTTCCCTGTCACCTGCACACTCAACAACACCACTTGTACAAGGCATAGATTCATCAAAGGTTACATCGCAGGACTCCACGATGGTGTTAGTTTCCAAGTTCAAAACCCTATAAGCATGACCATGTGGGGTGTAACCAAGAAAAATGCCATCGGAAGATCTTGACTCAAACTTATCCAAATTGCCACGCTTGAGAATAAAGCACTTGCAACCAAAAGCACGCAAATGAGAAACACTTGGCTTCCTCCCAAAACGTAGCTCATAAGAAGTCACATTAAGAATTGTGCGCAAGAAAACCCGATTAGAAACATAGCAAGCGGTGCTAATGGCTTCAGCCCAGAACCGCCTCGGAGTCCTATGCTCATCAAGCATCGTCCGGGCCATCTCAACGAGGGTTCTGTTCTTTCTTTCAACTATGCCATTTTGCTGAGGAACACGAGGTGCAGAGAATTGGTGCTCAAGACCATTCTCAAGACAGAAAGCACTGAACGAGGAGTTCTTGAACTCGGTGCCATTATCACTGCGGATAGCTCGTAGTGCACCAGGGAGTTCCTTGAACAACCTCAAAGCCAAGCTCCGAAAGTGATGAAACACTTCATCCTTGCTCTCAAGAAAGAAGACCCAAGAGTAGCGAGAAAAATCGTCAACGACCACAAGAACATACCACTTCCCACCAGCTGAACGAACCCGAGCAGGACCAACAGTGTCCATGTGAAGCAATTGCCCAGGCTGCTCAGTCATCACCAAATTGATTGGTGGATGAGAAGCGGCAACCATTTTGCCATGACGACAAGGTGCACAAACAAGGTTTTTCTCAAATTTGAGCTTAGGCAATCCTCGGATCAATCCTAGGCCACTTAAGCGACACAACAAGTCAAAACTCATGTGACCCAGTCTCCTATGCCATGTCCAAAGCTCAGAAGAAGGTTGAGCGAACAAACACTTGTGAGAACCAGAAGAAGAAACAAAATCAGCACGGAAAACTCTGTCAATTCGAGAAATATTGCAAATCAAAGCACCAGTCGAATCAACAACGCGAGATGCATTCCTCTTAAAGATCACTTCATTGCCATCATCCAACAACTGAGAAACAGAAAGTAGATTGTACTTGAGATGCTCTACTAGGGCTACTTCCTTGAGAGTGAATGAGTCATTTACCTTGACAGCTCCAATTGCTTTTACTCTACCCTTTTTATTGTCCCCGAATGTCACATAGTCAATTTGCTTCACGGGGGTGAGGCTGGAGAACCATCTAGTATCACCGGTCATATGGCGCGAACAACCGGAGTCCATCAACCACTTGTCCTCCACGCCTCCATCAGCTACCTACATAGAACGTGAAGAAAAGATCGAGGGCTCAGTGCTGGGGTTAGAGAGATAAGCTTTAGGAATCCAGCACCTAACCACACGACCTGCAGAAGTAAAAACAGTTCTATGCACTTGATCATTGGAACGCACGGGACGAGTACCACGATAGGGACGACGTGGTCCGTCAAAGCGTCTAGACTCACGCCACGCATCACGGGGATACAACTCATATGAAGGATGACCATATCCACGCTGGGGATGGACACCACGAAAGGGAAAACGTGGGCCATCAAAGCGTCGTGACTCAAATCCTCTGTTTCGTGAACCAAAGTCATATGAGCGATGACCAAGTCCACTGTAAGCACGAGAAGGAGTGTGAGGCGGATAGTCAACATAGGAATGATAGACTGCATTCCTAGCTAACTCAGCTTGCCTCCTTTCAATTCTCTTCCTTCTAAAGCAAAACTCATCCAAATGACCATCCTTACCACAAAACATGCAAGTAAACACATTCCTGGGTTTTGGTTTTGGTTGTGTAGGTGGTTTGGATTGTTGCTTTTGTTTCTTGACCTCTCTTGGGTTAAAGGATGGCTTTGGGTTTGATGGGTAGTAGGTGTCGGTGGGTTTAAGTTTCTCACTCTCATCTTGGAGGTTGGAGCTTGGTACAAACTTACCCACATTGTCACTCTCCTTCTCACACCTCTCATAACCCAAACCCAAGTTGTATCCTTGAGTTGAACCTTCCTTAACCCTCAGCAAGTCATTCTCAATTCTCTTTTCACTCTCCTTGGTTCTTGTGAGGCGAGTGGTGAGGTACTCAACTTCCTGGGATAACTTTAGATTCTCATCCTTGGTGGCAA
The DNA here is from genome assembly GCA_012490785.1 of Eragrostis nindensis. Taxonomy (NCBI): domain Eukaryota; kingdom Viridiplantae; phylum Streptophyta; class Magnoliopsida; order Poales; family Poaceae; genus Eragrostis; species Eragrostis nindensis. The sequence goes on from JAAXCT010000020.1 coordinate 2,484,321, forward strand.
CAAGATCACTCTTCAGAGAAACACACACAACACATGGTGGTGGTGTAGCACGAGAACCACTTAGCAATTTTGCCTCTAGCTCTTTGACTTTGGACAATTGACTATCCAAGTCCTGTGTGAGCTTAGGGCAAGTCTTGCAAGCACCCAAGAGTAGAGGTCGAGCCTTGAGCTCCTCTAGCTCTTTCAAAGCACTCTCAAGCTGACCGGCAACTTGAGCATGCACATCTTTCAAAGAGACCAAATCAGTCATCACAACATCACAAGACTCACACTCTACCACCCTATCCTCATCAACACGAGACTTGAGAAAAGCAAGATCAACATTGGTATCTTCAAGCTTGGACTTTAGCTTACGATTCTTGCGCACAGCCTCAGCTAGCTTCTTATCTTGCTCAAACAATGCAGTACGTAAGTATTCATTTTGAAAGACGAGCTCCTCACGAGTTTGTGATACCTTGCTTGTCTCGGAGTCGGAGTCGGAGTTGGGATCATCCTTTGCCATGAAGCAGAGCCCGGTGAAGTCGGAAGTCTTCTTCTTGTCCTTTGACTTCTCCGGCTTCTCCATCTCCTCCTCAGCGCTTGAGATGTCGTCGCCCGTAGAGTAGTCGACGTCGCTGAGGGAAGCCACAAGTGCCCTTGCGACCACCTTCGCTATCTTCTTCTTGGTGTTCTTGCCCTTCTTGAAGAAGTTGTTCTTCTTCTTGGGTTCTTCTCCTTGGCGGTCGGTGTAGTCGAACTTCTTCTTCCGCTTGGGGCAGTCGGCAATGAAGTGACGAGGATCGCCGCACTCGTAGCAACCACGGGGATCACCACCTCTCCTATCTCTTCTGTTGTTGAAGGAGCGCTTGAACTTCCTGATCAGCAAGGCAAGATCCTCCTCCGGAAGGGACTCCACCTGTTCATCTGAAGCTGCAACCAAAGAAGAAAGAGCAAACTCCAAAGTAGATTTGTGAGAGGGGTTAGTCCCATAAGATGCATTACCATGAGAGTCAGTCATCAAGGCCATACTAGTGGATGCATTGTGGTTCGGACGTGACTTCCTAGAGAGCTCGTGAGACTTGAGCTTGCTATAGAGCTGCTCGCAGGTGAGTGTGCCAAAGTCGGGGGATTCCTCCAGTGCGGAGATCTTCACACCCCAAGTGTTCTCATCTAGTGAGTAAAGCAATTGCTTAGCACGCTCATTGTCAGTGTAAACAAGATTACCACAAGCTCTGAGATGACACACTATGGACTCGAATCTAGCAAACGTAGCATCTAGTGACTCGCCAGGCAGCTGTGCAAAGGTCTGGTACTGCCTGTTGTACGAATCTCTACGCATGGTCTTAACTTGGTTAGTGCCTTCATGATAGGAGCAAAGCGTCTCCCATATGGCATGCGCAGTCTTAAGGTGAGCAATGCGATCGTACTCCTTTCTACCGATGGCGGAAAGCAAGATGTTAACAGCTTTAGAATTGTTATCGAATTGAGCGATCGCACCTTGCTGCGCCGTCTCCATGTTCTCCGGAATCTCGTAGTCGGTTTGCACAATGGTCCATATCCCAATGCCTTGACTCATGAGATAGGCTTGAGTGCGAGACTTCCAATAGGGAAAAAATCTTCCCCATCGAAGACCAAGAGCTTGATCGCACCTTTCTCCATGTCGCATTCGGATCACAAAGCCGGTTAAGCTCAACACGTGATCAAACCGGCTCTGATACCAATTGAAGGACCGAAAAGGCGACCAGAGGGGGGGTGAATGGGAGCCAATAAAAATTCTTGCAAAGAACTTGGCCTATGTCCCAACTCACCTCAAGAGCAATCACCAAGATCACACACACATATGAAAAGCAATGTGTTGACCCTACGAATGATTGTAGATGAGATATAAGCACTTGCGGAAGCAAATCAAGCAAAGACACACTCAAAAAATGAACCAAAATGATCCAGAACCGGACTAGTCTGGTCCGAGGCGGACTAGTCCGGCTTCGGGTCGGACTACAGAATTGGTTTTTCGGACTTGTCCGGCTGGGGGGCGGACTAGTCTGGTCCGGGACGGACTAGTCCGGCTTCGGGTCGGACCACAGACTTGGTTTTTCGGACTTGTCCGGCTGGGGGCGGACTAGTCCGGCTGTCGGGGCGGACTAGTCCGCAGTCCCAAAAACAGCACGCGCGCAAGATCAAGAAAAATCTCGAAACCCGACCAAACGACCTCCAAAAATCACGAAATTTGAACCCAAGGTGCGTGACAAGATGGGGAACATCATCCAAGTGGATCCATACCAAAAACCCAACCAAATCTCCTCGGATTTTGGATCAAAGTGAAGAACTAGGGTTTAGGTGTTCTTGGACAAAATCCACAAATTCGAAGTGCTCGTGGGGAGATCTTGTAGAAGATCAATCAAGGCATGTTCCCACACATCCTAGCACTGAATCCATCCAAGAAATCCACCCGGAAACGTAGCCAAAAAGGAGATCGAGAATTCGCACGAAAATAGCTCCGAAAATAGCGAAAAAGATAAATTCGGGAATTAGATGGGGAGGAAGAACAAGAGCACGAGATTGATTCAAACAAACTTCATTCCATTGATTCAATCACGAAATCCATAGGTACAAAGCTAGGGCGCCGCCCTCTTCCTCCCTCTCTTGTTGAAAGTTGAAGATACAAGCTCTCACCTTGTTCCCTCTCCTCTCATCTCTCTCTCTAGCTCACCCCTAGCTAGTCCTATCCCTAGATGCAAATGACTTGGTCCCTAGAGGCTCAAGGTGGCCAGCCAACTCTACCTCCCTATATGGGCATTTTCTCTTTCCCAACATACCCCTAAGGTATTACATACTCCCACCTACCACTAGGGGCAAAATCGTCCAACTCTTTTTCCTTCGCCCGAACGCCATCGGGCCCTTCACGACTTCGCTTCGCCTCGACGCAACCTTCGCGATGGTGCCATGTACACCACCATGCGCCGCCGCCGGTTTTGAGGCCCAAACCGGGAAACCGTCCGCCCGCCGGTTTTGAGGCATAAACCGGGAAACCACCTCGATGTCGACGCGTGTCACCTCGTCCCGCGAACCTTGCCGTCAAGTCTTCTCGTCCCAGCCCGTCGGGACCCTTCACTTGACTCGGCCTCCCGTTCGCCTCTTGACTTGGTCAACCCGCCGTCTTCATCACCTCCACGGTTTTGAGGCCAAACCGCGAAACCCTCCGTGCTTCTTGTCTGCCACGTGTACGGTGCGGATCACCCTTGACCTCACCCGGCCTCTCGATCGCCTGGACCCAAGCCTCCCGCTTGTTCCTCCCGATCCTCTCGCCGTTGACCATCAACTTGACTCCATTGACCTACACATCATTAGACAAGCAAACACATTTCTCCATCTCCTCCATACTTTCCATCACCTTCACCAACTCCGGTTAGCCGTAAACATAATCAATATACATGCTCATGCAAACCTCAAGTTCTCACATTTCAAACTCAAACCCCATGTCAACTCAAACTGAGTCGTTGTCAATTACTCATCACATCATGAACCATGGCACATCTCAACATGGTTCCTCAGTACTACAATACCATAGGTGTCATAGCGTTACAAGCCGGCAAAAACCAACTATGTTCCGCAAACAACACTTGACCTCACAACATAGTCCAGATAAGTAAAAGGTAGCTATAGAAAACAGTACTTACACTTATTTACAATACATTATAGATAAGTACCATGGAACAACTGAAGCAAATATAGTAAGATAGGCAGCCTTGCGTCGTTCCGACCTTCTCATGCGCACATCTCACAAACAAAACCTACAATATTTTCATAATAAAAGGTATATTTCTTTAATTAGAGAAAAAGAGGAAACTTCTAATACATATAACAAAAGCTTAAGGATTGCCATGTGTCTTACCACTTATTGATGCCGCAAGGCACAATCGACCACATACAGCAAGATTCTTCAGTAGGCACTAGATGATGAGAGGTGGCCATAACAGTTCCCCATAATGATCTTAGCTGCCACAGCCTCACTAACATCACCTTGGGAAATTGGAGGAATATACCCAGTTGCTATCTCCTCGTGAACAGGCTGGTCAATTTTATTCACAGCTTCAATTCCAGGCACAACTGAAGGAAGATTAGGCATGGAACAGCTCAAAACAGGAGCAATTGTTGCTCCTTCAATTCTTTCTATCATAGTTGCTGGTCCATCAACTGTAGGTCCACCAAACATTAACATGTCAATACATGGTAACGAAGAACCAGATGAAAATCCGCTTTGTGCAGGAAACACACCCATGCTTGGAATCTCATGAGGCTTTGTCATGGTGAGTGAACCGAAATCCCCACTAGGCATGAAGATACATTTGTTGCTATTGAAGTTCACCACCGAGAACAAATCCTCATTTGAACCATAAAAGCCCACATAATCATTGATGTTCAACTCCTCTGTTGGCACAAGCATCGTCGGCCTTGCAATAGCAATTTGTTCTAGTGTGTTGTTCAACAGGCTTGGTGGTGTTGTTGCATTAGGGAAATTGACCTTAGCTTTTTGGCCTCTGATCTTACGGGCCTCAGCATCATATGCTCTAGCTGCATCTTCAGGTGTTTCATACGTACCCAACCAAACACGAACACCCTTTCTGGGGTCACGAATTTCAGCAGCCCATTTGCCCCAAGGGCGTCGACGTATCCCCCTATATGGGTTCATGCGCTTCCGCTTTGGCCTAACAATGGTAACCTCACCATCGTTGGTGTCTTTATGATTGCTTATGGCTTCTACAAACAATAGTAATAAGAAAAAATTAGGTTAACCAAGTACAAAATGAACTCATGAGCACCAAGGTATTCATATTTACTTTTCATTTGAACTTAGTTGAGACTAAGTTATCCCATAAGTAATAAGGTGAAATATCCTGAAATCCAAATATATAGCCATGTTCATATGTAGAAAAAGGGGAAAAAAGGTAACATCCTATTTATCCTCCCTCAAAATCAGCAACTAATATTATGAAAGGCCTGATGCATAATTTTAAATACACAAAAGATCTTAAGAGATTATTGTACTACTAGACCTACATTATATCACAAGAAAAGATAAATAATATGGGGAAACCATCCTAAACTTCTAAGATAGATCTCCATTCTATTTTCCTATCACCAACCCTACAAATAATCCAAGGTCTGCTCAACAAAAGATGGATTTCACCACCATGACACGAAAAAATGAACTTAGGAGAGTAAATTGTGAACATTCACAAGTGTTCATGAATATGCTAGTGACATGCACAAATATTACATATATTAGTTGAACAAATTACCATTTTTTGTAGAAGTGAAGGTGTATTTCTCTTTAGATGCTTCTAAGGCACCCTTGAGATCATCTTGGAAGGGGGAGAATGCCATAATCTCATCATGGCTCTTATCCATCTCATCAAATGCCTTTGAGAATGCTTGGAATTCATCTTCAAAGTCATCGAAATCCTCGTATGATTTCCTCGACCTTCTTCGCCCCCACTCACTATGGTTCTTGATCTTCTTGTCTTTATTTTTCTTTCCCATCTCTACAACAAACCAGTAAAACAGAGTTAGTTTTACACCCTTTAGATTCACAAGTGTGCATGAATAAGCTAATATCATACATCAAAACAACAAAGATTAGTTGAACCAATTACCATGCTTTGCAGAGGTGAAGTTATATTTCTCTTTAGATGAATCTAAGACACCCTTGAGATCATCCTCCCAGGGGCTGAGTGCCATAAACTCATCATGGCTCTGATCCATCTCATCAAGTGCCTTCGAGAATGCTTGGAATTCAGCTTCAAAGTCGCTCCCATCCTTGTATGGCATCCTCAACCTTCTCAGCCCTGACACACCATGGTTCTTGATCTTCTTCTGTTTAATTTTCTTCTTCATCTTTACAACAGACTTACTTGAGGTTCTAGATGCAGGTGGCATGATGGTTGAGCCGGAAAAGACCAAACCGCCGCACATCGTGGCACCTAGTTTTACGCCTTGGAATTATGTGGATAGGACTATGCTCTAGTAACACCAGAGAATAAAGCGGAAAAGGCATATATTTATAGGCCCCAAGGGAGAGAAAAACAGTGGGCCAAAAGGTTGAGTAACCTTTTACCTAAACTTGTAATGTATTATGTGACTCATTTATACAATGTGGTTGCATATATAATGAACTTTCTGAGCAAGCTAAGGGAAAACAATGTGTCATCGATGACAAATATAATAAGTAAATGATATACTTATAAAAATTTAATATGGATGATATTGTTCATTAGACATACAAGGAGGTGTCAAAAGGTACATAATTCAAGCACAATAAACATTTTTAGGACCCAAAATCTACCAAATTCTGGTGTAATCAACATTTCTAGAACCCATAAAATTACTTTGGCACAAAACAAAGGAATATGCAGAAAGGAAGTGCCAGAAAAGTAATTGTTTCAGGCATTCATCAGGCACGAGAAATCTATTACTTCACGGCAATTCTTTTCTTGGAAACGGATGCTTTTGTTTTGCTTTGCTTTTTAATTTAGCGTTTTGTGAAGAGTGAGCTTTGTGTGCGCGGTGATCATGCTTGGAGCCGGTCCGTTGCTTCCACCCTGTCATCTTCAACATCATTTTTGTTTGCATATATTCTTTTCTGTAGCTTTTTCGGTGGATGGGGTACTATGCACAAGGGTTTGTTATCTAGGGGCGCGGCAGATTGGATTTATCGACGCGCAATAAGCAAGCAAGTTTCGGTAGACGTGCGATCGGGAGCATGACCAGAGGTGGGCCCAGATATCCCAATTATTTTTTTACTTGACAGCCGGTTTATAGTCCCATAAGCCATACGCCCCACCAAGCAACAAATAGGCAAATCAAACTTATGACAATAAGCGGCAATAAGCCATTTTTTTATTTTGTATTGGGATAAGTTGTTTTGCTAAAGCCGATAAATGTAGTTTTTTGCAGCTCACCCTCGAGATTAGCTGTTGTGCCAAACGGCTTGATTGGATAAGTCAGATATATTTTGCCAGTTAATTTAGGCCAATAGTTGTTTTTTTTGCATAATCCAGAACCCGACCAAAACGAATGAATAATCAACAGAATAAAGTAGGTGGCCTTCTTTTTGTTGGAATTGAGCATGTTTAATTTTGTTTTTCACGCATATACATAAGATACATATTTATATAAATTGCTTTATAAAAAAAGGTATTCATTTGCATGCCCTTGAACACAGGCAGGTCTCCCCTGAGCATGAGCATGACGCTATGCAAACTGTAAGGCTGCATGAAGTTCATGTATGGAAGGAAGATGTTCGTGCAAGAGCCACAGCTAGTTTAGTGTCTTGCAAGGGAAGAAAAGATGGATGGAAGGTTACTCTTTCCATCCTGGCGGGAGCCCCTGAGCCCTCACGAGTCGCGCGTGGATACATGTCATCAGAGTCTATCTTTTTGGCAGTGTTAATCATCTCAACACAGCGTCCAGGCGGTTCATCTCGCGTTAGGCACATCGGGAAAAGATACCCATAGTCACAAAGCTGACTTCTAGTGTGAGGTGTTGCTACCCATGGAAAGGCGCCGCCTATACGCGGCTCGCGATAAGCATACCTTGCGCGCAGCGCGGCCCATCAAGGCCTAGTAATGTGTGGATTGTGTTTCAGTGGCTCAGATACGCATTTTTTCTTTTTTTTATTAACAACTTCATAATTTAGTGATTTATTAATCTATATTCTTTACACACAGACAAAAACACACACACGCACACACACAAACACACACGCACGCATGCACAAAACACAACACACACGCACCCACACACACATAAACACAACACACACACACACACACGCACGCACGCACGCACGCACAACATTTATTAAAACAAGATTCAACATGTTTAAAGTAATATTCAACTAATTTGAAACACAGATTCAACATTTTGAAGTTAGTAGCATAAAAAAGTTGAGCTAGTAGAATAAAAATGTTGAACTAGTAGAAAGAAAATGTTGAAGTGATATGTTTAAAATGTTGAATTTGGAAAAAAAAAACAATACCAAGAAAAAATGTATCCATGTGGGATCAACATTTCTAATGACTAGATTGAACTTTTTTGAAAGAACCATTTTAATATTGTTCAAAAAGTATTAAATTTTCAAAATAGGAAAATATATTCATGTGGAAAGTTCGAGAGAAAGATATCGTTTAAAGTTTGGATCCAGTCCTTATATCCGTGTTCACCAATAAAAAGGCATCCACGTGTCACACCAGGCAAATATTCTTAGCCTGCAGAAAGCCCAGATCCGTTTGTCTAACGGCCGCACGAATCTCCGCGTGGGCTACCTCAAAGCTATGGGTAGCGTGCGCTAATATAGAAGAATCCCGCCATGGAAGCGATAGTGACGTTGCGACCTTGTTCAACAAAACTGAAAACTTTCTTTTTTTTTTTTTAGATCAACTGAAAACTTTCATGAGTAGGGTCTGTGGAAGATGGGCCTTGTTCAACAAATCTATAAAGACTTCTAATCGTGTCGAAGTCCGCGTCTCACTGTAGCGCTACAGTTCGCGCGGAACCAAGACTCAGGTCACTGTTCATCCACAGTAAATGAGCCTGTGTCGTTGGATCCGCCCTGCCGTCCTCCGATGAAGGCCACGCAGCACCGCTCTCGAACCATCCAGCGGCATCCTCATCCACTCGCCCGTCGCTCCCCCTCCCCTCGATATGTCCATTCCATTCCCCATCACGCTGGTAGCCCCAATCCATTCCCCGCCGACCGCCGCTGCCGCCGACGCCCGTCCCGCACTGCTCGCCCCGTCCGGTAGCCAGCCCGCGCCTCCCCCGTCGCCCGTACACGTGATGCCTCGCCCGGTCCCATAAGCTGCTCCCTGGGAAGTGGGATCGTTTCCATCGCCGCACCCGTGCCCCCACAGCAGCCTTGGTCTTCACGTCCGCCCGGCATCCGGTCGTCCTGGATCTCTCCTCTCTTCGATTCGCACTGGAACCACTCTTCGATTCGCACTGGAAGCAGAACTTTGGTGCTCCATTGCAAGGTATGAGGAGTACATTGTATTTGTCTTCGCTTTTACCCTCAATCCATCCGCTTCAGCTGCAGCAGATGGTCTGCAGGCTCGACGGAAACGTACCGGCGTGACTGTGCTATGTAGCCTGTCCGCATCTCCAAATCGGGCTCTTCACTACTTCAGTGTCCACTCTGCATCCAGTTGATCTCCTGGCACCATTCTTGAAGCAGACTGCGGGTCTCCACATGCAGGCCATTGCTGAACATGATGCCGGCCTGGTGCTAATCCATTTGTGTGGTACGACTTATCCTCCATGTTTCGACTGATCAAGCATTACGTCTGCTCCTTCAGTGCATTCTTTTGATTTTATTTTGACTAAAACATATGATTAAAACGTTCTGATGTGTGGCTGTAGTCACAGACTCGCAGGCCATCAATCTCAAAGAATATTGTTCCTGGCACTGTTGTCGTCTATTTGACATGGTCTGACTCAGCAATTCACTATTGCACCTTACGTTTATATTTTCAAGATTACTTTGATGATACATGCACAACACATTCTGTAGTTGGAAGAATCAACGATTGAGGATATTTTTTTAACAGGATCAAATTCTTCCTCATGGCAACCAGGTACAACGCTGCCTGGGCAAACAAATTATTCCATGAGGTAAGCTTCTCTTTTCATCTAAATTTCTTTCCAGTGCTTGCTTTGGTGAGAATTTGTCTCACATGCCATGTGTAAACCTTCACATATGTTAGAGTGAATGTCTGCACGTATATCTGCTAACCTGATTGATCAATTTTTTCTCTTCATGAATGCAGCTGTTTACTCCTTCACAAAAGCTCAGCATACAAGGGCAAGGCGCAAAAACAAGATGAGCACCCAATGTGTAACATCCTGGCCCAGGGCTTAATAGGATTGATAAGAATACTCATACCAACAGTTGCAACTTCTTTTCCGGAAGCTCATCTCGAAAGAACTCCGGGGTTAAGCGTGCTTGGCCCGGAGCAATTTCGGGATGGGTGACCGACCGGGAAGTCCTTCCCGGGTGCGCACGAGTGAGGACAAAGTGCGCAGAAAAGACGTGTGTTGGTCTGTGGGGACAGTCTTGCTGGCCCAGGGCTTAATAGGATTGATAAGAATACTCATACCAACAGTTGCAACTTCTTTTCCGGAAGCTCATCTCGAAAGAACTCCGGGGTTAAGCGTGCTTGGCCCGGAGCAATTTCGGGATGGGTGACCGACCGGGAAGTCCTTCCCGGGTGCGCACGAGTGAGGACAAAGTGCGCAGAAAAGACGTGTGTTGGTCTGTGGGGACAGTCTTGATATCCTAGAGAGCTGCCAGGCGTGCGGGCCCGGCCTCGTGGAGGCGGGACGTCACAAGTGGTATCAGAGCCGACTCTCGCGGTTTCACGGGCGCGTGTGGGCGCAGTTGCGCAGGCATGGTGTGCATGGCTGGTGTGGGCCCAAGTGGTCACACAGCATGGCACATGCGCTGGCACTGGACGCACGGACGTGGCCAAGAGAGGAAGTTCCTGGCCTGGGGTTGATCGACGAGGACGTCGATCTCCTAAGGGGGTGAGAATGTAACATCCTAGCCCAGGGCTTAATAGGATTGATAAGAATACTCATACCAACAGTTGCAACTTCTTTTCCGGAAGCTCATCTCGAAAGAACTCCGGGTTAAGCGTGCTTGGCCCGGAGCAATTTCGGGATGGGTGACCGACCGGGAAGTCCTTCCCGGGTGCGCACGAGTGAGGACAAAGTGCGCAGAAAAGACGTGTGTTGGTCTGTGGGGACAGTCTTGAGATCCTAGAGAGCTGCCAGGCGTGCGGGCCCGGCCTCGTGGAGGCGGGACGTCACACAATGGTAATTTCAGAGTTTGCAATTTGTTAGTATCTGCTCCTTGATTTACATCTGCAAAAAATTCATAAAAGTATCTGCTCCTTGATTTTCACCTGCAAAAGGTTCATAAGAGTATCTGCTCCTTTATTTGACCTCTGTGTCAATTTCTTATATGACACTATTTGCTCTGATTGTTCTTTACGTTTTGCAGAGTGACAGACCTTGCAAAAATTCCAATCCATGAAATTCTATTGAGATGTCAGGAATGGCTCAAGTTACATTCTTTGTTCAGCTCTTTGCAGCTCTAGCAATTCAACCTTGCCGTTTTCATACTGTCTGATTGAGGTGCTGTTACTGCTATACTCAGATCATTTTGACATCAGTCGTAGTTTCCTTTATGTTTTCTATCAAGGGAAATGAATCATAAGGAGATTTTTATTACTTTTAGCTATTAGCTATTTTACACAGAGAGATAAAATTTTAGTTTCACGTGTATTCGAATGGATCCAGCATGACTCCATTCGGTCAAAATTTCACTTTTTTGAATGCTAGATTTCCAGTTATTTGATTCTACTTTTGCATAATATAATGAAAACGCAGTTATATGTTTGATTCAAAGATCAAGGAGTTTCAATTCAAAAATCACACAAGAACTACTAATGCGTTTGTTATTATTATTTACTGATTTATGCAGGTTTTGTACCGCAGATAAGTTTTCGCCTATGTATTTGTGAGTGCAATATGGAACCTTCATCTTCTTCAGATAATAGTTCTACATTCATGGTTATGTTCTTCAACCATTGCATCAGCACAAATGTAAGTCTTCAACATGCGGATGCAGTTTCTTCTCCGTAGAGTCAGTTGGTATGCAAGTTTTTGCAATTATTTATCAATTTGTTATGATTCATTGCAGAAAATCTAACTGTACATTACAGAATTTTTTGTGCGCCCTATTATACCATGTCAATGTCTAATTTAGCTCTTTGATGAAAAAGTAAGAAAGAACCCTGTTGCTCTTGGTTACATCCAAATGTTCAATCTGTTAATTATGCAAAAGGTTCATAAGAGTATCTGCTCCTTTATTTGACCTCTGTGTCAATTTCTTATATGACACTATTTGCTCTGATTGTTCTTTACGTTTTGCAGAGTGACAGACCTTGCAAAAATTCCAATCCATGAAATTCTATTGAGATGCCAGGAATGGCTCAAGTTACATTCTTTGTTCAGCTCTTTGCAGCTCTAGCAATTCAACCTTGCCGTTTTCATACTGTCTGATTGAGGTGCTGTTACTGCTATACTCAGATCATTTTGACATCAGTCGTAGTTTCCTTTATGTTTTCTATCAAGGGAAATGAATCATAAGGAGATTTTTATTACTTTTAGCTATTAGCTATTTTACACAGAGAGATAAAATTTTAGTTTCACGTGTATTCGAATGGATCCAGCATGACTCCATTCGGTCAAAATTTCACTTTTTTGAATGCTAGATTTCCAGTTATTTGATTCTACTTTTGCATAATATAATGAAAACGCAGTTATATGTTACATCCAAATGTTCAATCTGTTAATTACAAGTAATTCAACAGTTTTTTTGTCACTACTTTTTTACTTTAGGACATATGTTTGATACCGTACATGCTTTTCGAGTAAAGTATCCCTTCTTGCCACTCTTTCAAGTTGTGCTTTTTTTTTTCCGGAACAGGCAAGAATATTGCCGGTTCACTTGAGCAGGTGTGATTGTTATAGGCCTAAACCATTGCGGCCAGAATGGAATATATTGTTTTCATTTTGTCAAAACTACAAACAAAAAGAGAACATGTTGCACCATTAGGTTCAGATTAATTTTGTGGACAGGATCCATTAATTGGCTGTGAACTAATGTAGTTTTGTCCTTATTAATAATAATTTATGTACTCAGGCCAACCTACATCATATCTTGCACAAAATGCGTCTGTAAATACAAAAGCAGCTCTACGCAATTTTTATAGGCTGAAGTTGTCTTCTAACAGTTTTTGTGCACCTTTCCATGTAGGGCTGGAAGCAACAAAGCACTACTCCAGCACTGATATGGTTGCTATTAGAGCCTGTACAGGATTTTTTGCTATTAGAGCTGTGTTAAATCTATATGTTGCTTTTATTCTTCACCTGCAACAATATAAAGATAAGACTTTTGCTATCTGACGCCCTGTACATCTATGAAACATCCTTTTCTTATAAAGTCAGAGCTTGACTTATTGATCAATTGCTCCATTTTTTTCGGATATTATCATTTTCTTTTTGTGAATATGCAGTGAAGATAAATATATATTTTTTTTATGCCCAAGATAACTGCAAGCAACAGGAGGTTTAGGTTATTTTTCTGTGCAAGGAAACTGCTAGAAAGTATCCCTTTCAGCATGGAAAACATATCGAAATTTTGCAATGAAGTATCTTTCGGTGTGACAATATATTGTAAATGTATTCCGGCTCCCAATCACTGACCGCAGCGAAGCGCGGGGTACAACTAGCTGCCAATTTTGTTCGCAGGTGAGTGACTCATACCATACTCCATTTTTTATCTAATTGAATGCAAATGCATGTGTTTTCATGCTTGAGGGGCTTCATTACCAAAAAAGAAAAAAAGGTTAATTAGTATATCTGAAACACATGAATATTTTGGTCGGCCTATTCGTGAATCCACTAAAATAAAATAACACTAGAAATTTGTTGTAAAGTGAGTAAACAACACTCTTATCTTTTCTAATTCTTTTTTTTTTTACTATATTTGTTGCATATCCTACCAACTGAAGCTTGCTTCAGCCATGCATGATCTAAAAACTTTGTTGACAAATGGATAGTGGTGGCTTTTCTTAGATTTTTACGATTCTATTGCCCTTTCACACACCCGAGATCTGAAACTTTTGCCACTTTGTGCTTCAATGCTATAGCATTGACTATGTAGGAGATTTTTATTCCCCTAAATAATTCTAATGCAGAAGTATTCATGATTAACAAAAGAATGGTATATGACCATTTCATTCATTTATATAATGATGGTGTTCGCAGGGTCCTCCCATTCGGACTGTCTACCAAGTGCTCAAAAAATGCTTGGATACAAGGTACTTCCATTCGTCTCCCTGTACCGACCTCCCTGCTCTTTTTTCTTATAGAAGTTGCATCCATATAATCTTCCATGCAGAATATGTTTGGTTCAGTCTCCAACAAGTTACACACTGCCTGACGCCTGTCCTTCGTATGCACAAAATCAACTTTTTATGAGAACTTTAGATGTGCATAATTAGTATATAGTGACATGATCGCTTTTGTATATCTCATTCGTGGCAAACTTTCACCCTGGAACGACAGACTATTCTGAAATTTCCACTAATGTCAAAAGAAATATTAAAAAGAGTTAAGACGCTAACATGTAATTGTTCTACTTATACTCCTTGAGTGAAAATCTGAATATGTTTGACCAATTGAAGCTAACAAAAATGATCGGGTCTCATTATTTTAAAATGACTACTACCTGTTGCGTTGGTATTCAGTATAACCATATGGATGTTTAGCACTGTCCCTGAAGCATTGCATGGTCACCTTCGATGATTCTCTCTTTCAGTTTTCCAGTGAAACCCATGCCTTTTTTTCTGACTGACTACAATGTAGTTCTGTTTTGAATAAAATAATCAAACAATCAATGGGCCTCTGAAAAGTACTGATCACCAATTTTCTGGATTGTTGAGTTTAATTTGTTGATCGCTTTATTTTCAATGGAACCGGCATAAAAGTTACAGTTTTGTCCACTACATGATGCCTATGCTTTTCGTAGGAGTAACCACACATGCAATTTAGTAATTACCCATGATTCTACTACCATCTTTTAGTCAGAGATCAGCCCACTGGCACTGGACTTTTAGCTCTCTCATATCCTTTGTGGAAAATAAAGTTTCCCTTGATTCAGTATTAGGTTAGCTTGCTCCTTTATACCATGAAGTGTGGTCTTACGCACATGCATTTTTTTCTTAATGATTCAAGATTACATCTTCTTGATAATAGGGTATTGTTGTTTCACACAAACAAAAAAATATATCCAAGTCCAGTTCTGATAATTGTTCATGTTTTATGCCAATGCACAGTTCCTTATTTCCTTCCAAGTTTAGCTGCTTTTACATGAGATTATTGAAAGCTTCTCTTAGTTTGTTAATCTATATTCTGTATCCACATCCAGCAACAAACAGATAACACATGCGCCAAGCTGCGTGTGGAGCAATAGCATCGCACCTGCGAAGTGATGATGTGACGGCGTTTGTTGTTGCCGGATGGTGCACCAACCTAAACAGTCCATCCTAGATTCATTACAATTCAGCAGATGCAATTTTCCATAGATTTTTTGCTTCGCTTCAGCTGTACAAGAACAATGTAAAGCAAATGACACTTGAGACAGATGGTCACTATTTTGGTTTGTATATATACAACAATATTGGTTGTATGCATGCTCTTCTATTCAGTTGCAAAAATGAGTAATCCTATAGAACTACTACCGTTTCAAGTTCCAATGCTGCTAGCGTGCTACAGCACCATCATTCGTCGCTCACTTCGCTCGATTAAGAAAATGTCATAGATGTACATCAAATGTAAATACATACACAAGCAATACGTGATGCAACAGCCCAGGTTACAGTGCCCGCGGCGTGCCGCGGGGGTACCACCTAGTTTGGTCAAAATTTTTGGGATAGCGCACGCTATGTATAAGAATCCCGCCATGGAACCAATATAGTGACGGCGCGGCCTTGTTCAACAAAACTGAAAACTTTCATGAGTAGGGTCTGTGGATGATGGGCCTTGTTCAACAAATTTGGTCAAAGTTTTCGGGATAGCACACGCTGTACATAAGAATCTCGCTATGGAAAAGGTAGTGAGGTCGCGGTTTTGTTCAACAAAATTGAAAATTTTCATGGGTAGGGTCTGTCGAAGATGGGCCTTGTTTAACAAATTTGGTCGAAGTGGGCCATAACTACTTGGGCCGCGACGAGGACCTAACCTGCTTTTCCGTTTCCGGATCGGATGAACATGCGCCGCACCAGCTGCTGCTGCGAACGCGAATCATCTCGCTTGCACATCGCTTGCACAACGCGTCGACGCACGAGCAGACACGGCGGCGGCGGCAGCCACTTTCGAGTTCCGGCTGCGGCTGCAGATCTGCGACGCGGCAGGCCCGTCCCGTCTCGGAATCGCCGTCGAACGCTCCAGGACAAGGAATCTCCGCTCCCCACCGCGCACGGGAACCAAACAGAAGGAAGAAAATGAAAATCCAAAGAATCCACCACCACGCGCTGCCGCTCGTACCCGCTCGGCACACATGCGCGAGGCGACCTCGGTGCCTGCGCTCCCCAATGCTAAAACCCTTGTTTTTTGCGCCATTATCCATCATTGATTAAGCTTTCTGCCGTGGCAGACTCGTCGTGATTCCGGCCACGGTCATTCCCAGGCCGTGTCGGATCGCCGTGGCTGGCCAACGATCTATACTCGTCAATAGAGGTCAAGCAAGGTCAACGAGTACCACAATGTTTTTTTTTTTGCCCCACTAGCAGATGACACGGTGCTGGTGTTGATGGCAGCATGTTCTGCGTAACCGCGAGGCCTGATGATAGTCGTCGTCTGCACTCTGCACTTGCACCGCACCTTTTGCCGTCGCGTTATCATGTCACGGTCGTCACTTTGCTTTGCGTTGCTTACGGCGAAGCCTTTTTGACAAAGCGCCGGTTTCGTCGCGCTTGTATCCACTCCGACCGTCCGACGACTCCGTCACCTGCTTCCCTCCATCTCCTTCCGAAATTGAAAGGCGAATTGAAGATGTGAATTCAAAGCAGGATCCTCCTACTGCAAGTACGCGCGCGCTGCCCCACTTCATTCAGTCACTCGAGAGTCGAGCCTCGCTCTCACATTGCACGTCCTTGTGACCCCAGGCGAGGGATTGATCACGGATGGGTACAAGTACAAGATCGTGCTGATGCACACGCGAAACCCCTCCCACAGTCCCACTGTACTACACTGCAAAGCTACGGAGTGGAGTGCTTCAGAAGAAGGGGAAAAAGGGAGAAGACGACCCGGAGAACTCTGAGTTTCGGGCTTCCAAGTATGGCTCACGTAGTGCTAATACAGCTCTTCCATGGAGTATACTACAGCTAACAACAACCTTACTACTACTAATATACCTTAAGGACGGACATTGTAGTCCAAAAGCCTCAGGGAGCAATCATCTCATCGCTCACAGAACACTGAGCCTGTGTTCACTTCACTAGGTACAGCAGATCACCTCACCAGCTCGTCGGCTCGGACCCGCTTGCTCTGCGGTCTCCCGCTCACTGCAACGGCGCCTGAACTGTCACGACGATGGGGCTCCTCACGGCGTGCCTCCCGTCGGTCCACGACAGCGCCCCGCTCCGCACCTGCGAGCTCCCGGGCTCCATCTTCCCGGCGGGCGCCACGGCGGCCTCCACCCGCACCGTGAAGCTCAGCTTCTGCCCGTCGCGCCGGAACGCCAGCTGGCTGGGCCGCACGGTCACGTTGCAGCCGTCGGGCGCCCTCACCTCGGCGCGGTACACCGCGCGCCCCCCGCCGACGTTGGTCGCCGTCCGGATGAAGTGCGTCCGCATCGCGCCGCCGCCGCCGGCGACGAACGTGGCGGACAGCGACGGGTAGTTGAGGTTGCCGGCGTGCCCGGCCCGGCGCGCGCCGCGGCAGTCCGCCTGCCGCCGCGTGACGGCGCGGATGTTCTGCTCCGTGTAGTTGAGGTTGCAGAGGAAGCTGACGTAGTCCCCCGGCGCGATGTCGTAGACGAGGCCCGGATCCATGGCGCGCATCGGGTCCACGTGGCCCGCGCCGAAGTCGAACACGTCGGCCACCGCGCCGGTGGACTCGTCCACCATGGTGCCGTTGCTGTTGTCCTTGACGTAGGCGGTGGTCATCAGCGCCGACTTGATCGCGGCGGGGCTCCAGGTCGGGTGCGCCGCCTTGAGCAGCGCGGCGAGGCCGGAGACGTGCGGGCAGGCCATGGACGTGCCGGAGAGGATGTTGAACTCGGTGCGCCGCCCGTCGGAGGGAATGCCGGCCGGGCCGACGCCATCGGGCCACGCCGCGAGGATGTTGAGGCCGGGCGCGATCAGGTCGGGCTTCAGTATCTCCGGCGTCTGCGGGTTCGGCCCGCGCGCCGAGAACGCGGCCACCACCGGCGCCGGGTGGACGCCGAGGTGGGTGCCCTCGAACGAAATGGTGCCCGTGGCCGGCCTCTGTTTGGTGGACGACGCGATGTACTTACGGAGCTTGTCGCCGGCGGCCGCGCCGACGGCGGTCGCCGGCAGGACGTGGCAGTCGGCGACGAGGCCCTCGCCGTCGAACGCCCCGTTGGCCAGCACCATCCCGACGCCGCCGGAGCGGCGGACCACGTCCCCCTTGGCGGCGCGCGAGTTGACGCCGCGGTCGCACACCACGATCTTGCCGCGCACCGCTGCCGGGTCGAGCGAGCCGTCCAGGCACATGGACGCCGAGTAGCCGTCAGCCGCGGACGACGACGCGCCGCCGTACACCAACTCGTACATCTTGCCGGGCTCCAGCGCGGGGCCGCCGTACACGCTGACGCCGTCGAGCGTCTGGCCGTTGCCGAGGCGGACGTTGGCCGGGAAGGCGCGGTCCATGGACCCGGCGCCGACGGTGGCCATCCAGGGCGCGACGTTGGTGACGGTGAGCCCGCCGGGGCCGCCGTTCCCCGCCGAAGCCGACACGACGATCCCGGCCTCGGTGGCGCCGAACGCCCCGATGGCGATGGCGTCGAGGTGGTACGGCACGACGACGCCGCCGACGCTGAGCGAGACGACGTCGACGCCGTCGGCGACGGCGGCATCGAACGCCGCGAGGATGTCGGAGTCGAAGCAGCCCCCTGCCCAGCACACCTTGTACGCGGCGAGGCGCGCCTTGGGCGCCATCCCGGCGGCGACGCCGCGCGCGTAGCCGAGCGTGGAGGCCGGGAACACGTACCGCCCCGCGGCGATGGAGGCCGTGTGCGTGCCGTGGCCGTCGGTGTCGAGCGGCGACCGGACCTCGGCCGTCTCGTTCATCCGGCCGGAGGTGGCCTCGTAGCCTCTGGAGAAGAAGCGCGCGCCAACGAGCTTGCGGTTGCAGGAGGCGGGCGGGAACCCGGGCCCGGACGCGCAGACCCCGCGCCAGCGCGGCGGGACGGGGCCGAGGCCGCGGTCGTGGAAGCTGCGGTGGGCCGGGGAGATGCCGGTATCGAGGACGGCGATGACGAGGTCGGCGCCGAAGTCGGAGTCGGCCAGCAGCGCCGACGGCGGGGAGGAGAGGAGGCCCAGGAACCTCGGCGAGCGCGTGGTGGCGAGGCGCCGCACGCGCTCCGGCACCACGGCGGCCACCCCGGGCGCCGCCGCCAGCGCCTCGGCCGCCGCGGGGGTCATCCGGGCCGAGAACCCGTGGAAGGCCGCGGAGTAGGTGTGGATCAGCGGGCCGCCCTCTGGCCACCCCGCCCCGTCGCCAGCCGCCGCCAGCACCGCCGCCTCGTACCAGTGCGCGTGCGTCGGGTACACCGACGGCTTCGCGTCGGCGTCCACCCGCACGATGTAGGTCCGCTCCCCTCCGTCCCCACCTGCCGAAACGCCCGCCGCAGATGCGAGAGCCAGCACCGCCAGCAGCAGCGTCGGCAGCGCCATTGCTTGGCGCCGGATCCGGAGGGGAAAGAGCTAAGCGAGTGGCCGCCTCGCTGCCTGCTCTGGGTAAAGAAGAAGAGCAAGCTGCGGTGGTGGTGGAGTGCCTCGGGGGGGAGCAGTGAGGGTGGCCAGGCCAGATGCGGTGTCGCCTCGCCGTGGTGGTGGGAGGAGCGATGCAGCGTGGCCAGTGGATCGAACCGGACGGGATTGCGACGCGGAGGAGTGGTGTGGATGGGCCGACGCGGCGTGGGCCACCTCCTGTTCTGGACTGGGGGCATCGCCTGCTTCCTTGTTTGTACGTGTGGCCTGCGTCGCTCGCTACCTGCTTGCTAGTCACGGGCGGAATGGGAATTTGGAGGTGCAGAGGTTTTGATTCGCATTTCACAGGCAGCGAGTAAATATTCTGAACAGTTTTTACCGTTCAGAGCAGGGCACGCACGTCTTGACATGGGAATGATACAGTGAGTCAGTGAATATACAGTAACAGTTAGGAGTATCTGCAAGTAGTATGCACCAGCGCTGCACTCGTTCGTGTTGGCTGGCCATCGTCCAAGCAGCTGCCAGATTCGCACATTGCCATGCAAACAAGTTCAGGTGAATCGAGGAACCGGCATAACACATCGAGCACATGTTTTCCATGGCAATCGGATACCGCCACGGGTGGATCTAAAGCGTGCGGTGTCTACACCGCAAACCGCTGCGTGCTGGCTCGCCGGCCTGGGCCTCTCTCGACAGCAGAGGACGAACCTGAGCTGAGCAGCTGCGTTTCCCGTGGCTCAGAGTATCTGATGTTGAGTGACCAGACAGCGAGGCACAGAGAACAGAAGCCCGACCGACAATGTACGAGGCAAGTGGCATAACAGGGAACCCGAGGTTATCCGCAGCTGCGTCGTCATCAGGGACCCAACGCGTGAGAGCCGCAGCAACACGGGGGATGATGCAGGGGATGGCCAGAACAGGAACAATTCTCGTTATCTTGAAATCGTCACGTGCTGGCAAGACCACACCTGCCGCCTGCTTGTTGAGGCATTAGGATAATTTTTGGAATATTTCGAAGCGTCCAATCTCAAACTATGCGGCCCAGCAGGCGCATTTCTTATTGAACAGAATAAGTTTTGGCAGCTCAACTGGAAACGAGCTGGATGTGGTTCGGAACATTCAGAAATTCTCTCGAGACAGCATAGCACATGAAGATTGATTCACTTATCTCAGTCTCCACATGCCAAAATTTGCTCACCGTGCTACAACTTCTATGATATTTCATAAACTGATGTAACCGGAGTCGTGCTCAATTGCAACTTACATTTCGCGGTGCTTTCCGCATTTCCTGACCGTACTACGGCTGTTATATTTCTGTTTAGCTGACATGGGAGGAAACCAAAGGATCACCAACCTGAATAAATTCCCGTTACCATATTCAAACAAGACGGTTAAGCGATATAGTTCTATCTAGGCAACTCCCCATATATGCAACGTATCACAGGATTTCAAGCGATGCCAAGCTTAGCTTAAATTAAAGCAAGACAAGATTGTACGTCTAGCAGATTACTGGCAAATTAAGACCCACACCATATAGTAGAACCTTGCAAAATACTTTAGACAAGACGGGCAGACTTGCTAGTTCATGAGATCGTTGAAGATCTCAAATTCATGGCTTACAAGAGATGCCAGATGAACAATACTAGTTAGCAGCATCTGTACCTATTTTATTCACATGAACCCCTTCCCATGTATCTGCTCCCCGTGACTTACTGCATCCGAGCAGAATTCAAAGCCAAACCTGCAACTGAATCGAATAAGACCACCCGTTTTCAAGGTCCTCAATGTAAATAATTAATTTCATTAATTTTCTGCAATGTAACCTGTAAACCTATTGCTATCATAGCACAACCAACAGAGTCATACGAACATTTTAGCCATTCTCATTATTTATTTTATCTCCGTAATGTGGTTGCCTGCCTGTTATGAGTGCAATGGCTAAGTGTGGCATGTTGCAAACAGACCACAACAAACAGAACATGACGATGCAGAGTTATAGTCAGTCACTTTCGTATTATCGTGATAGAGACTTTAGAAGAAGACAGAGGAAGGCTTTAGAAGAAGAAAGTGGAAATAAGGCAACAATGTTATTTTTGTGCTTTTCATAAAAAAGAATGTAGAATTCTACCAGCAGAAACGTTTATGGCAGCGTGATAGCAATAGGTATCAGCTCATAATTTGCAAGCAAAATCATTCTCAGCTTATAATTGTGCGTTATGTTCAGTCCAAATATAACGTAACCAGAATAGTGACTCCCAAACTCTTGATATACCAATGAACAGAGCAATCAACTCTACTTGCACTGCAGGCAAATTATTAAGTGTCGAAACAAAGTAATCACCGTAAAAACCAAAAAGGGATTTCGTTGACAAGAGAGATGTTCCTGAGTCCTGACAAAACTGAAACTACTGGGAGAATATGTTTTCTAATTCATTATTTCTGCAAAAGATTAGTTTTGAAGTGGTTTGTCAAGTCACAAGTCGGAATTTTCACAACCAAGCATAAAAGCTCAGTGTTTCATTCCCAAAATCCAGAAACGCAGAAATGAACTCTAAATTAGGGTATATGCAACACAAGCATATATATCATTATACTCTATTCACAAACTTAGGAATAGTACTGTAACCCGAATATTCATTTCAGCGTTGATCTTGCAACAGCAGTTCTATCAAAGCAATTTTTGAGCAATGTCATAGCCTAGCTCAAATAAGATCAAGGGGTCTTTTTTCTTTGCAAGGAAGATCAGGGATTATATGACCAAAATAGAATAACCATGCACATCATGCCAACATTATCTGAAGCAGAGAAGAGGAAAAAAGACAGTACTCCGTAGTCCGTACCCACGCCTAACAAGATTCACACAGTTCAGACGTGACATCGAATAAGGAGTATTCTTACTAGCAGCATACATACCTAAGTCATGCCCCAGGACAGCCGTCATGTATCAGCTCCCACCTCTTGCCGCATCCATAGCAGAACTCAAATCCACACCTACAATCGAATCAAATGACAAACATGCACTAATGTAAGCCGTTGGTCTAAATTACAACGATAATAATAGACCTGATTACATTTTCTGCATTCTAAACCCAGAGATAACACAGCACGAGCTGAAACCTCAATACCAAAGAAGCATTTTTTACCTGCAGGTAATGTGCAGGCAGCCATGCGCCAGCTCGACGTAGAACCTGCACCGCGGGCAGCGCTTCCAATTGCCCTCCCGCGCGGCCTCCACCAGAAGCAGGTCATCCCGGCCGCGCTCCCCCTCGCCGAGCCGCTGGAACTCGCCGCAGCTGACGCCGTTGTGCCACGGAACCGCGCACTGGGCGCAGAACAGCCGGCGGCACCCCTGGCACTCGGACTGCGTGACGCACCACTCGCCGCCGCCGTCGTCGTCGTCCGCCACCATCATCTCGGAGCAGTCCGGGAACGGGCAGTAGGTGCGCCGCGCGCCGACGAACAAGGACTCGCAGAGCGCGGCGCACCACCGCTCGAACACGTCGGAGGGGAGCGCCGCGCGGCAGAGCTCCGGGTCGAGCGCGGCGGCGCACGACGCGTCGGGGCACCGCACGGCGCCGCCGCCGCCGGACTCGACCTTGGCCCGGACGTGGCCCGCCAGGCACGCTCGGCAGAAGGCGTGCGCGCAGGCGGCGCCGCCGCGGTGGGCCTCGGAGGGCGCCATGGGCTCCATGCAGATGCCGCAGGGGTGGTGGCGCTGCCGCCGCGCCCCGGCGGCTCCCGCCATTATTGCGGCGTGCGTGCGTGCGCCGCCGAAGTGAGGGGAGGTGCGGGGAGGAGGCGACGAGTCTCTCCTTTTTCGCAGGAGAAAATGACGAACAGGAAAAGAATCTCTGCGGTTTCTTTGGCAGGATCACATGCGGGTCAGTCAATGTGTTTGGTTTCTTTGGATTCAGTTGGGATGTGAGAGGGCGTCCTCTTTTTCTCCCAAGGCGTGAAGATCTAAGGGTCAAAAATGCAGTTATGCATACTGCGAGTACTTCGGTAAAGTAACCATGGTTTAGAAAGATCTTTAAATATCCAGGGAGGATTTCTATCCAAAATCTCTATCTCTATCTCTACAACTCATGAATTGGGAGGAGGTCGTCCGCTCCCGAAAATTCCGTATTCCGCCCCCCGCTCGACCAACACGCGCACGCCTGGATCCGAAGTCCCCGCTCGACCAACACGCGCGCGCCTGGATCCGAAAACCTCGCTCCCTGCGACCCTCCCGGCTCCCGCTCGCGCCTGCGATCCGAACTCCACGCCCACCACGCCGCCAACTGCCCGTCATCCCCTCCCCCGCCTCTCCCAACTCCCCAACGCTTCTTCCTCTGCGCAACGACTCGGCTCGGCTCCGCTCCGCCGTTGATTTTCCGCTTCCGCTGTGCGAATCAGGTCGCCGCCGCGATGCCGCACTGCCAACCTAGGAAAGGCTGTCGCCGCTTCCGCCGTCGCGGCGCAGCGCTCTTCCACCCCCGAGCCCACACCGACTCCATCGCACGAACCAGATTGAAAAGCACGTCAAGGAGCCGAGGAACTACGCCGCTCCCTCCGAGCTCCCTCCGCGACTCCCCGCCCTCGGCGACTTCTCCATGGCGGCTGCTCCCTCCGCGACGGCGACCCCCCTCGACGACGGTCTCCACGACAGCAGATCCGGCCCCTCGACGGCGCGGTGGCGGATCCGACGCGGGGGCGAAGCTTGCCCCTCGCGGTGCCCAGATCCGGATTCATCTTCACCGCGCAAGGGGTGGGACTCTTGGATGGCGGCAGGCGTGCGTTGGAGGCAACGAGGTGACGGCCACCATTCCCAGCGCTGCGTGCGCGTTCAAGGCGACGAGGCCAACGAGGTCTCGAGCTCTTCTTGGGGACTTCTCTTTTTTTTGTTCTTTGAAAGAATAGATGCATCCTTATGCTTGCGTTGTGCATTCTTGGGGACTTCTCTTTTTACCTGTCTGTTCAGAATTAGTTGCTCAGTTTAGAATTAGTTCAGGACTCAGGAGATGTAGTGTAAGCAAGAAGATTAGCTGCTGTGTTCAGAATTACCTGTTCGTGTTAACTGCCTGTTGGATTAAAACTGTTAATGAAGAGGGAACAAAATATATAATAAAGAAACCATGACAATTTTTTTTTTTGTTTTGTACCAAGCAAGTAGTACATGTGCTGTGATGGAGCTAGACAGCAAGTTCTGAGAACTCAAGCAACTCTATCCCACTGAAGAATTAGATAGTTCTTTTGATATTGATAAATCAAATAGCTTAATGTGTTTCATGTCTCCTCTTAGTTGCCTTATTTGCTTCAGTCTCAATTATTTGGGTGCTCTACTAAGTCATTGTGCCCTCAGGTCAGCAGAGGCACTTGTAGGGCTGTGATGACGAGGGTTACAAGGAGGAGCAATAGTTACATGTCAAGGTTAGTTGGCCTTTTTCATATTTCGGTCTCTTTAGAGCAACTGCTGCTTCCCATTGAATACGGCGTTCGATCCTTTGTTTATTCCTTCTCTTTTCTTAATCCGTCCTTTTTTCTTGCTTTTCTAAAATGCTTGTTGCTTGCTTGTCCATTCAAAGCTGAATTATAAAATGGTAATCACAAACTATACCGTTTTCAGTATCAATAATGTGTGACACTTCAATTAACCTCCAAAGTTTTTTTTTTGTCTAAACAATGCAACTCCTGGAAGCTATTTTGCTTGAACAATGTAGTGTACAAAATGAATTTATTAACAAATATTCTGTGTACTGGATGATATACTCCTGAACAAAAATCTTTATTTTCATTGGTTCACTTCTTTTTCTTTTTTTGAAAAGAACAAAAACTTCTCTCCGAAGCAATCTGATATCAGCAGCCTGGGAGCAATGCTCTTTGTTAATTTTGTTTGATAGAACATCATTTTTGTGTGTGAGAGATATAAATGATAACTGGTGATAGTTTTGTCTTACATGACATAAATGTAACCATGATAATTCAGTTATGTTATTTTCTGAAGTTTGAAAGTTAGTACATAATGGTTTAAGACATTGGTAGCATACTAATGTTTTGTATACCTGCTGAATACAGAGGAGTTTATACATGTACATTGTTTTTTAAAAATAGCAAGACGATACAGAATCGACAAACTTTTAACTTGATGCTAGCATTAAGTAAAAATAGCACTGGCTTTGTGCAGCTTCGGTCAGACGACCACTTAAAAAAGATTTTACTTTTAAGT
This sequence comes from Eragrostis nindensis, assembly GCA_012490785.1. Classification (NCBI taxonomy): domain Eukaryota; kingdom Viridiplantae; phylum Streptophyta; class Magnoliopsida; order Poales; family Poaceae; genus Eragrostis; species Eragrostis nindensis. Next base: position 2,510,088 of record JAAXCT010000020.1, read on the forward strand.
GTGCAATATACAATCCCAATAGTTTTGATCATAATATTGTTTTTTTACTTAATAACTGCTGCCAAAATGTATTTGTGCTGGTCAAAACTCCAGATGCAGTTTTTCAGATCAAGGAGATGGGAGGACAGGGTTATTCAGACTGCGGCTATAGTCTTGCTGGTACGTATTCATATTGTTGGTATCCTTTGTGTCACTGATCCAGTCTTTATCAGTGATGGCCGTAAGAATGTGAAAAACTAATATGCTTAAAACATGTACACTAATCTAGGATCAGTACTGGTTGGTTTTTGCTTTACGTTGTTAATTGTATGGAATGCTAAATAACGACATGTGATTACTGTATTGAGTGCTTGCCACCGATCCGACTAATTTGATGGCCTTTGGTGCTATACAGTATTTGCCACCGATCTATTTTGATGGTAACTGGGCATCCCATATTTGTTTTGATTTTTCATGTGTTCGGGAGTGAGCTTCCCCTTTAGTCCACATGTATGGATCTGCAAGGTCAAATCAGTCCACCGATCTATTTTGATGGTAACTGGGTATCCTCTTCTTTTTTTTTCTTCTTTCAATCCTACGTTAGATTAAGTACCTGATGCTATGTCATATGAGACTTCCTCATTGCTTAACAGTTTAAATTTCTCATTGCTTTCAGAATTTATTTTCAGAGGCCACTACTCTGAACTTTTCTACACCAAATTTCGGAATTGAAAGAATATGCTGGCACATTCTGATGAAGGCTGGTCTACTTCCATCGATCGAGGCTGGTTTATCGATTTTGGTCAGCTTCGCCCTTAGTTAATCTTGCCTTCTTTGCAATTTCTTGACATCAGGCGCAGATGGGACATTTGAAAAAGACTGGTGGTCGAGCACCGTTCGCAGACCTATCCATCAGCGACTGCAGCCCAAATCAGAAGTCGGCCAATGAACAGTCAGAAAATGTCAATAGTAAGGTACTCAAGAGGCAGAGAGGTAGGGAGTGAATGAGGCAAAAGGGAGCAGCAAATGACTGCTGAGATTGGGAGAAAATAAAAAACGACGTCAAAAGTATCAACTTGACAAGGCAAAACCAACACTTCATATCAATTTTCTCACTTGTCATATTATACATGTTTACCTAGAATGTTCAGTTCATCTGTCGGCAATGTAGCTTCAATGTGTTTTATGAATAGATTGACAATGTAGCTGTTTTCATTTATTGATATAGTTTCAATGTGTTTCTAGACAGATTTCCACTTTAGTATCTGAAGTGAAGCTCATACTGTGTTGCAAATCTTATGAATCTAAAACTGAATGCAAGTTAATATTAGTCCTTGTGATGCTGAATCGAGCAGTATTATACTGGGTGGTTGCTGGTCAAGAGAAGAGCATCATGCTTTCACGCCAGCAATTGATTGTAGATCTGTTCTATGTGAATTATGCCATTTTTACAATTTTGTAGAGGCCATTTGTATTCTCTTATCAATTCTCTTGGTACATTCCTACAAATCTGTGTTCCCTTCATTGCATAATACTTTTGGTGTACTATTCTTTTGTTTATTGAGAAATAATTTTGAAATGGTAATAGGTGCATAAGCGTGAATTCTTCCATTTTTGCAAATTTTCGCTTTTGTTTCAAACCCGTAGCAACGCACGGGCACTCACCTAGTCTAAGCATAATTTTCTATCCAACTTCACTTCACATGACACTCTAGAATATGATGAATTTTACAGGAGGGTGTCATACCTTTCCCAAAGTCTGCCAAAATCTGTTTCCAGATATCTCTATGGTCAAAATGCAACGATCCCCGTCGCTAACTAGTTGAAGAATGCTTTGACTACAATCAACTTCTTTTGATCCATCATGACTTCCATAGTCTAAATTTGTCACATTTCGATCAGAGCCGGCACCGCCCTCCCCAGCCCGTGCTCTCACGATCAAACAGTTACTAACCGAATGAATTAGTCAAACTTAGGCCACAGTGAAATATGTTGTCAAAATCAACTAAATTTCTGAAACAATATCAAACATTTTGTACCAAGATTTTCCTTCTCACAAGTCATTATGTCATGAGGGTTTTATTTAGCTAAACCAGAGGTGAACCAAGCGCTTGGATGCTCGCTCAAGAGGTTTTAAGAGTGCCACATCAGCTCAAAAATGTTTTGTTTGATTGATAAAATGACCTATCTCAATGCATCAACTAAATTTCTGAAACAATATCAAACATTTTGTACCAAGATTTTCCTTCTCACAAGTCATTATGTCATGAGGGTTTTATTTAGCTAAACCAGAGGTGAACCAAGCGCTTGGATGCTCGCTCAAGAGGTTTTAAGAGTGCCACACCAGCTCAAAAATGTTTTGTTTGATTGATAAAATGACCTATCTCAATGCATAGTTTTATCTCACGATTGCATAGATAAGCCATACCCATTAATTTTTTTTTTTGCGAAAAGGGAATTCCATTAATGTTAAAGCATATTACATCCCCTGATTACAACCCACACAACTCCACCTCCACTGATGGGAGACAAGAAACCTTGAAAAAGCCATAAATTCCACTATCTAGGATCATCATCCCAGACGGACATTAAATTGACTCTCAATGTGGGTTTGATGTAGAACATTTATCGGAATATATGGCGCCAGTCAAAATTTCGTGAGCCAGACACTTCTGGGAATGCTTGAAAATGAAAAGCCAGCTCTTACATGTTCTCACGCCGTTATCAAACTTCCATTCGCCAGAACATGTAAGCCAGGCATGGCATCTAAATTTCAGGTACAATCAGTCTGATACAAACCAAAAGATTGGTAATTCGATGTTGCAATAACATTTCTCGCCTTGTAATCCCGGAGATAGCATCACGCGCTCAGCAACCAGAATGAGACCCGACCTGCCAGCTCGTGCCACAGTCGTAGCAAAACTGGAAGCCACACCTACAAAATTTCATAACTATTAAATCATAATTCGAAACGAAAAAGAACTGAAAAGACAGCAGCATGATCGCAGTGTTCTTGGACTTTGCAAATCTACCTCCACCAAAAAAAATTGAAAAAAAAAAACTCCTGTTACCTGCATATGATGTGGCGGCAACCGTCCGTTTTCTCAACGATGAACTGGCAGCTGGGGCACCGCTTCCACTTCCTCCCCGCGGCCATCTCGAGCAGCATCATGTCCTCCTGGCCCCTGTCACCCGCCCCGAGCCTGCCGTACTCGTCGCAGGTCACGCCGGCGTGCCACGGCGCCACGCCGCAGCGCGCGCAGAAGAGGCGCCGGCACACCTGGCACTCCGACTGCGTCACGACGGTCCCCTCGCCGTCGTCGTCCGCCACCATCAGCTCGGAGCAGTCCGGGAACGGGCAGTATGTGCGCCGCGCGCCGAGGAACAGGGCCTCGCAGAGCGCGGCGCACCAGCGCTCGAACACGTCGGGCGGGAGCGCCGCGCGGCAGAGCTCCGGGTCGAGCGCCGCCGCGCAGGACGCGTCGGGGCACCGCACGACGGCGCCGCCGCCGCCGCCGGACTGTTCGACCCTGGCGCGGACGTGGCCGGACAGGCACGCGCGGCAGAAGGCGTGCGCGCAGGCGGCGCCGCCGCGGTGGGCCTCGGAGGGCGCCATCGGCTCCATGCAGATGCTGCAGGTGGCCTGCTTCGCCGCCATTGGCGTCTGCTCCGCCGGAGGGGCGAGGGTGGCCAGTGTCGCGAGCTGATCTCTCTTCGACTAGTCCTCCCGTCTTCGTTTTCTTTTGCTGGGAATCTGTTCGTCTCTCTCGGTGGGATTTAAAGGGCCCTTTAATTTGCTTTATCAAAATGCGCTGGTAGCTTCCATGGGAAGGAGCGTGAATGAATGAAAGGTTAATAAATCTTTATCAAATTGCTTTATCAATTTCATGATTCTGGAGCGGAGGTTTATGTCGACACCCATTTCCATTTGAAAGCTTAACCAGTTTGAAATTTTCTTATTTTTTCGTTTTTGTGGAACTTTACACATTTTACGGAGGCAGAGGCTCATCTTTATGAACACACTAGTAAAAATGCACGTGCGCCACGCACGTGTCTAAATAGTGATATCACTATGGCAGGACCATGAGCATTACAATGTATTCGACTACATTCTCTTCGGTGCAATATATCTAAGTTGGAATACATCACAATGCATGAACATAATATGATGGGCATTAATAACATCACATGAACCAAATTTGAACAAAAAAAGAGAATATGAGCCTTTATTAATAATCAAGAATATTCATTTATATCACCTCTCAATTATTTGCTGAAAACAACAGCGTAGAACATCATAAGTATAATAAAATAATGTCACAAGTCTTACATAAGTTAAAAATAATGTAAGCTTGGTAAGGTAAAAATAATGTAAGCTTGGTAAGGTAGTTATTTCCAAACCATGTGTCAGATTGTAGAGTTGGAGTACTTAGAGGGCCTAGGCAGCAGTCATTTCTTTTCCAGTTCTTGTTCATGTTACAGAAACCCAAAACATGAGATCGAGCTAAATAAGTACATCTCACATCATCACTCAAAGCTAGAGTTGCAAGTTACCTGGACCAAGAACATAACTCAGTAAATTCCTGAGAGTTGAACGTAGGTAGTTTCACAAATTATATACTAAACGAATTCCATAACTAATTATCTCTACTGGACCTACATTCCAACATGGCGCATCTATTTCCTTCTTTTTTTGTTCCTTTGTTGTTTTTGTACTTTGACACCTCCTCCATAACATTCAGACTAATGCTTTGATTTTAAAAGTGCCAAAAGTTTCATTCTCTGAACCTGCAATTTTAAAACAGGTCTTGGTCTCGTTGAACAGGGAAACAAAAGAGAGAGACATATTTGCTATGTATATTTCAAGAATCTTCCACAAAACGTATCATGCAGAGGGGTATTTGCTATGTATATTTCAAGAATCTAGTACCAATGCACGTACGCCACGTACGTGTTTTAAAAGACCCAAAGTGATGTTTATGATGGGGCTGATATCATATTCTATGTGGATAAAAAATATGATATTTAAGCTACTATTATTAACATATCTATGTGGATAACAAAAACACCTTAATTGTAAGCCAACAAAATTCAAGCAATTCTAGCCAAAAATACAGATGGGGAAAATACATCAAATTTTACATGCTAGCAATTGGATATCACAAGACATAATGGTTTAGTGTAATAAATAAAATATGAACCCTAGATAAAACAGGAGCTTTTAATAAGATGATGGAAACTTGATTGACTTGTCCAATCAATTTCACGAACTCACAATAGAACTCGTCTTTGAAATATAAGACAATCGATATAGATAGGCCTGTTTAAATTTTTCCATGTTTCATTCATTTCTCTAGAAGAAAACTTCATTTCTTTTGTCACAGTAATTGACATGGATATCCCTTTGTAATAAATTTTTTTATTGCCCCCCAAGAGTATTAGCATGCAAAGAAAAATTTCTTCAAAAAAAAAAGAAAAATTAAACCTACAAAGGCGTAACCAAACTACCAACCTGATTAAATTATACAAGGATCTAACTCAAGGATGTCCACAGGCTCCATTCATGTCCAACTGAAAACCACATATCCTTTTAAAAGAACACCTGACAGGCACCTGCTGAATGACTTTAAACAATTCTTTGAGCATATTTCTTCTCTGTTCACAACGAATCCAGTAGCTAGACATCTCAAAATATGGTGTGCATTTGTCTGAATAATATTCGAATACCTGGAGAAAGGAAAAATTAAATGAATATGAGTTGAATTTTTTGTTGAACTAAAGTTTATCAATGAAAAATCACTTTCATTTTTGTTTGATGTGCAACTGATAGAAAAGACTATGTAATCCCAAAGGTTTATTTAAAAAAATAAAACCTCTCATTGGCTTATAACATTTCTAATCATCCATATATACCACCCGATGCATATGAGAATATAAGCAGGCTCTCTTTTATGAGAAGTAGCATAAACCACTTGTATTTTTCAGTTTGAGGAACTGCTAGCCTTCCATTCTTAAACACAAAACCTGGAACAAATCAGTTTCATAATCATACTCTGTTGGTGCTCCGAGAATATTATCATTGTAAGTAAGAGAAAAATACAAGTAGATGAAGAACATATCATTGATCCCATTTCTGCCATTTTCTTGGTTAAAGTAGATGAAGAGACGTCAGTGCATCAGCCATACCCTGTTCCAGAGTTGACTAAAAGGTGATAATAGTTCTGAAAAATTAAAAAAAAATAGTAATATGTGTATTCTAAAATAAAAGATGCAACATCAAAATATAAGAGGAAAACCTTTGAGTCGATAATATATTTTCATCGATTCAGCTCTTCAAGAGAGGCGTCCCAATTTTGATTTAAAATCTCTGATGCCAGTATTCCTGACGAAGTGCTTACCCTCCTCTCACTGTTTGTGGTCAAGACTTGATAATGGTATGAATTTATAGTTCCACACTCAAACTGAAATTTAGCATAATCTGCAGGTCCATGCAGCACATGTACATGTCAGTCAAAGGAACAAAGTCGTAACACAAAAAGAAATAGTAGGCTTATAAATTATTCGATACAATTGCCATAGAAAAATCTTGATACAATTGCCATAGAAAAATCTTGATGCAGTTATCTCGATCCAGTCTATGCCAAGGTATTGCTCTAGCTGATATGGGCAATCATGATTCTCGGCTTCGTCTAGCAGGGAAGTGTGCTGTAAAATGGAACAGGCCAATTTTCGGCTTCGTCTAGCTGATTGCGGACAAAAATAAAAAACAATCGAAGCAGTATACCAATTCATCAACCCCAATATAAGAACCCTAACAAAATAAGTGCAATAGTCAAACCTACGTTGTCTGGGCGATGATTCTCAATGGGTATTGCAGAACGCGCTGCAGTAAAGCTCGTAGCACGGCGCTGTTCGACGCTGGCGCGGCTTGCGAGACGTGCTACGAGCTACAACGCCGGACAATCGTGCCTGTCGATCGGCATCGCGGTGACGGCATCGCCACCGTCTTCTGCCCGCCAAACTACGGCCTCCCCAGTGACGACGGCGGCTGATGCAACCCGCCGCGCCCGCACCTCGACATGGCCGAGCAGGCCTTCCTCCAGATCGCGCAATACCGCGCCAGCTCCCAGCTACCAAGTCGCGGCTTCGTCTACCAACCTACGAACCCAAGAACAAAATCAGTGCCCCGACGACGCGCCGCTCGATCTCCATCGACGAAGCCGCGACTGGACAAACATCAACAAAAAGAACGTAAGAATGGACAACACCTGCGTGCGCGGCCGATCGAGAAACAACTTCGTGCACGGCCGATCAAGAAACAACTTCGTGCGCGGATGCAGGCGCCGCCTACTTCCTCTTCGCCTCGTCCCCCATTGGCGGCATCTCCTGCAGCCACCGCCCCGAACGGCCCCCATCAGGCGCAAGCACAGTCTCGCGCTTGAGATCTGGCGGCATCAAGAAGAGGAACGGAAGGAAATCAGGAAGAAGAGGAAGGAAACCGCCATTCCATTGCGTGAATTTGGGACGTGATTGACGGGAGGTGAGGCGGAAGAGGAAGGAAACCATAGAAAAGAAGGAACGGCCGGGTTAAAAGAAAAGGCTAGAGTTTCTCACGGTGAAAAAAATTAAGGTGCGGAGGGGACTGTGTCCCGGTTTTTGTACTGCGCCATGACATTTGTCCCGTCCCCTTGTCCCCTCTCAGATTGGCCCCACCTAATCTGGCAGGATCGGACGGTTTTTAAGAAGGGTACGATTTAAATCAAGGGTGAGTATACTGGTGGGTAAGATCTGGCAGGGTAAAACCGATTTTTCTCGCAACTGGTTCTTTATTGGTTTAGATTAGACTAGTATCAATGCATGTGCGCCACGCACGTGATCGAGAAAAATGCAACACTTGGCAGGACCTTTGTACCATTTATTTATACCAAAGTACACCTTTTAATTTGTTGAAATGGAAACATGACATGAAAGCTACTGCCATTTTATACATTGAGCAAGACAACTTTGAACACAATATGTTTAGCTTAATCACTTTGGAAGGAAACATTATACGTGTAATTTCGAGAGGAAGCATAATCTCATCAAAGTACCAACAAAAGAAAGGAATGCCCGGACAGCTTATGGCAACCAAAAATATTCATGACTTCATTACATCATCATTCAATTACTGATTCGTCGACGAACCATTTCATCATAATGTATTAGCCAAATGACGACCCATGGCTAAGTACACTTCATATATTATTGAGGAAAGACTGAACACGGCCATCACACGACCTTGACTTTATCAATACATTTATATCAGGCAAAAGAATGAACCGTGCAATTGTCACATGTTATAGATCGAACTGCTTGGACGTTTAGTGCAGCGCGTCCGACAAAACGTGAAATAGATCGAACAGGGATTGAATCAACGAAGACGAATAGGAACCTAAGCGCGACCGAATCAAACAACTGAACTTAGCAGATAAATCGAATGGAAGATCGACTGAAAGGACGCAAATCTCACCGTGATCCGAAGAAGAAGAGGATCGCCCACCAGCGTCACCGGAGAAGGGCTCGCTCCGCTTGATGGGGACCTCGATAACGTTCGCTATCACGACCTCTTCCGCGGCGATTCGGCCACCGGCAGGTGCGTTGGTCGAACGGCGATCCACCAGCGGCAGCGCGGCACAATGATCATCACAGCCAAGAAACTATGGTCGTGGCTGGATTTTTTTTTTTTTTTGAAACGAGCCCAATATGGACTTTGGATCCCGCTAAGGAATTGTCCTGGTGCGTGGAGGGGAACCCATGGAGATCTTGGCAGGAGGTGCGAAGGAAGGAAATTGAAGGAAGGAAAGGAAAGACGTATGCGTAAGAAAGGAAAGGCAAGAAATAATTCACGTTGATAATAAGAAAGGAAAGGCAAGAAATATACTGACCATTTTTTTAAATACGGCACATGGGTGGGTAGACGCATGCGTAGAAAGGAAAGAAATACTGGGTGGCTAGCATTGGCCACGGTGAAAAAAAACTGAGGTGGGAGGTCACGGTGTCCCGTTTTTTTGCCTGAGCGCGGACAATTGTTCCGTCCCCTCGTCCCCTTCCTCATTGGCCCCACCCAACCTGGCAAGATCTGACGGTTTTTAAAAAGAGTACTATTTAGATCAAGGGTGGGTATACAGGTGGGTGTAATCTGGCAAGGTAAAACCGATTTTCCTCCCAACTGGTTTTTTATTGGTTTAGAATCAAGGGTGGGTATACAGGTGGGTGTAATCTGGCAAGGTAAAACCGATTTTCCTCCCAACTGGTTTTTTATTGGTTTAGATTAGATTAGAAACACACACGTATACCTTACACTGTCTAGGTGAGCCTGTTTTATTTGGCCACCTTATTTCATTTTTATGGCCAAAGTTGGCTACATTCTGGGCCATCAATATGATGACCAAAATTTGTATTGGCTACGTGGCGAGACATGTTTGGGTGTAAACAAAACAACCCAAGTTCTCCTGATTTCCTCGCTTCCACTATCCTTCCTTGCGACCCATGGATACGGGATACCCATGCCCCGTAGTATAGTTCAATTAAACGAGTTAACTTCTATGAACTGGTCAATTTTTCTACTGGATTTGTTCATATGGATCTTTTGATGGAACTAGAGGGATGCCCATGTACCTAGTCTATGAAATGTTGCTTATTGAACATACACTGTCTGTGAATGTGAATTAGTTGGTTAGTGGACTAGTTCCTTTATTTGTTTTGAACTGAAATGGTTTAGGAAACAAAACTCAATATTTAATGGAGATTTGCTCCTATAACATTAAACGTTATCCAGTAAAATGGAATCGTTTTGCAAGCTGGACACATCTATTTTCGCGCGTCTTTCATCAATGCAGCAATTCGATAATTCAAATCACATCTATTTTCGCGTCTCAATTTTTAGCTCAACACATTTCAAAATTTTCGGGGACATTACAATTGCATGAGATTTAAATTACTCAACAGTAAACATCGATCACTAATAGTTCCTGGTTTATTTTTATCCCGATCTTAGTATCCATCGGATGGATGTCACGCTGTGCTGCAAGTAGAATGAGTAACCCCCCACTTGTTGCCACAACCATAGCAAAATTCGAAGCCACACCTGCAGAATATCACAAACATGAATTCTTCTTTGATGAAAGGAAATTTCCAAGGGACTGGAGGGGCGAAAGACCTCAAGAATAACGGAAGAAACAGCTCAATGTTCGCATCATACGAAAATGTAGCAACGTTTCAGCATGTTGAGTAATGCGCAGGAAACGTCAACATTTTCGACGCACCAGCAAGTAATGTGCAGGCAGCCATCGCGCTTCTCCACGAAGAAATCGCACTTGGGGCACCGCTTCCACTTCTTCCCCTCGGCCATCTGGAGCAGCAACATGTCCTCCCTTTGGCTGTCGGCGACCTTCCCGAGCCTCCCGAACTCGGCGCAGCCGACGCCGTGGTGCCACGGCGCCACGCCGCACCGCGCGCAGAAGAGGCGCCGGCAGCTGGGGCACTCCGCCTCCTCGACGTCGCCGCCGTCGTCGTCGACAAGCATCATCGCCGAGCAGTCCTTGTAGGGGCAGTACGCCTTCCTGGCGCCCAGCAGCATGGACTCGCACATCGCGGCGCCCCACCGCTCGAAGGCCTCCCGCGGGAGCAGGCCCTGGCAGAGCTCCGGGTCCAGCGCGCCGCCGCACCGCTCCTCGGGGCACCGCACGCCGGCGACCGCGTTGTCCCGAATCTTGGCGCCTATGTAGCGCGCGAGGCAGCCGCCGAAGAACGCGTGCGCGCAGCCGCGGCTCGCGCGGTGCGCGTCGCCGGGCGGCACGGCGTCCATGCAGATCTTGCAGAAGACGAACGTCGCCTCGGCCGGGAACGACTGCCGGGACGACGACGACGACGACGACGAGGCCAAGGAGGAGCACGACTTACCTTTGCCGAGGGCGGGCACTAACGCCCGTTCCGCCGCCACGCCGTTGATGCCGGAGGCAGCTGTGCTGCTGCTGCTGCAACGTGGCGGGAGCGAGGCCGCGATGGCGGAGGACATGATCACCTCCTGCAGCTGGAGCTCCGCGGCGTACTTGTCGTCGGATATGGGGAAGAGCTCGCCGTCTCCTGCGGCCTCGGCTTCGTCATTTCCACCGTGGGCGAGGGCAGAGAAGTAGAACTCGTCGACGAGTCCGGTGAGGTCGTCGGCGCCGCTGGAAGACCCGGCCGCCATTTCATTGGAGAAGCCGATCGAGAAGACGATCTGGGCGGCGGCTTCAATTCTTGAGTCTACCGAAGTGATTAAATAGCCGCACATACTACTGGGGTAACAGAACGTCGTCTTTGGTATCTGGAGTGGGGAATTTCGAAGGGCTGGTGCTGGTTTTGGGACTCACATTCCCGATATGCATTCATATAGATATAATTGTTCATTCTCTTCATGAACGTAGGAGCAATTTCATGATTTAGACTAGAAGCTCGGTATGGAAAGTCAAAAAAATCTACGAGGGTATATATGACACGAGTCATTTTATTTTCTTACTTGTTATATGATCCTTTTTTCCATCTTAGAGCAAATACAATGGCGTATCTGTGTTATATCATGCCTGATACCTAGGAGTATTTTTTTTTTAGATGATGTATCTGGGTTCTCTTTACGGTTGTTGATACTGGATTACAAAGTGGGTTTTTTTTGGGTGAAACCGTACAAGGTGGATTTTGTGTCAAGGGGTTCTCGCGTTCCATTAATAAATTACATGGTGTAATGTTTCAAAACAATCATGTGATGCACACATGTTGGTATGTATAATTTCAGCATCAGAATCATTTTAGAGAAGTCGAGAAATAAATCAAAAATAATAATTAATCTCATAATGTCCATCATCCAAAAACAATGCCACTTTTGTGTTTTTTAATATGGATATAAAAAATAACTTAGAAACTAAAATGATGTTTTCCTCTACGCCAGCTATATTATTATTCTTACTTTTTTAAGAAAAAAATTGTACTGATAATAGGAATGTGGAAACCCCCTAGTCACCAATAAATTTCCAAATTGAGTTATTAGCTCTAACAAACATCCATCTTCGTAACATCCTGGCCCAGGGCTTAATAGAATTGATAAGAATACTCATACCAACAGTTGCAACTTCTTTTCCGGAAGCTCATCTCGAAAGAACTCCGGGGTTAAGCGTGCTTGGCCCGGAGCAATTTCGGGATGGGTGACCGACCGGGAAGTCCTTCCCGGGTGCGCACGAGTGAGGACAAAGTGCGCAGAAAAGACGTGTGTTGGTCTGTGGGGACAGTCTTGAGATTCTAGAGAGCTGCCAGGCGTGCGGGCCCGGCCTCGTGGAGGCGGGACGTCACAAGTGGTATCAGAGCCGACCCTCGCGGTTTCACGGGCGCGTGTGGGCGCAGTTGCTCAGGCATGGTGCGCATGGCTGGTGTGGGCCCAGAGTGGTCACACAGCATGGCACATGCGCTGGCACTGGACGCACGGACGTGGCCAAGAGGGGACGTTCCTGGACTGGGGTTGATCGACGAGGACGTCGATCTCCTAAGGGGGTGAGAATGTAACATCCTGGCCCAGGGCTTAATAGAATTGATAAGAATACTCATACCAACAGTTGCAACTTCTTTTCCGGAAGCTCATCTCGAAAGAACTCCGGGGTTAAGCGTGCTTGGCCCGGAGCAATTTCGGGATGGGTGACCGACCGGGAAGTCCTTCCCGGGTGCGCACGAGTGAGGACAAAGTGCGCAGAAAAGACGTGTGTTGGTCTGTGGGGACAGTCTTGAGATCCTAGAGAGCTGCCAGGCGTGCGGGCCCGGCCTCGTGGAGGCGGGACGTCACATTCTTCTTCCATTCTTCTAGGTTATATATCACTCATAATTGTAAACTTGTGTGCTTTCAAATAAGCATATTTAGTTCTAGATAGAATGATCATAGCCTGATTTTTTTTTGGCCTCATAAGAGACATAGTTTTACATTAGAAATACTAAACTCTGACTCTTTTGGAGTCCGGCTTGAATTCATGTAAAAAATTACAAGCCTAGTAACTACCATGGATACTAATGCATACTCCCCTCCTAAGGGCAGGTACAATGCTACACGTAGGCAGTCTCATAGCCCGTCTCATGCGTTACTATATAGAATTTTTGGTGACATGGAAGAGAGAGAGAGGGAGGTGAGAGAAAGAAGCGGTTGTTTCGCGAGGCAACCACCTCGTGCGCTAAAATTTAGGAGTATGAGACGGCTTTCACACCATTGTAGGAGTTGTAGTTGCCATGCAACTCATAAATATTCTTTTTTTCATCCACAAATAAAGGAAGTATAATACTTCTTTGAGACAACTAAAACAACCATCCATTGTATATGTGGTCTCATAAATCATCTTATGATTATGAGACCGCCTATGAGACAACACCTTTGTACCTGCCCTAACTCAAATAAGTGAGTAAGTGACACCCACGACTTCTACTATTATAACTTTAATATTGAAGCCTAATTATTAATAATGTACTGTATGTATCGAGTCTACAAATCATATGTTTATCTTATGTAATTGCTTATTTTGTTTCATTATACAAGCATTTTTAGTGTTTAAAATTTATCTTACAATGTAAGTATTTATGGAGCTTGCCCCACAATATAAACATTTATAGAGCTTGTTTCAAATATAAGCATTCATTGGGGCTTATCTTTTCCTCACAATGAGGGGCATGCGAATCTTTTCCTTGCAACCTTAGTTTTTTTTATATAAAAATCCTATACATTTGGAACGAAATGAATAAGTATTGTAGAAGTTATTAAGCGCGATCAAATTGTAAACAATATAGTTAATAATGACATTTTTTTGAAAATAAAGATGAGTATTTCTCCACACAAAATAAATTGGTCATTTTTCCCAGCCCAAACTTGGCCATCCAACTTCGCCAAAAAGAAAAAAAACTTGGCCATCTCCTTTCGAACCTGGATTTTGACTTTTGAGACACATTGATCATGGGCCCATTGAAATATTCTGTCGGTCTTAAAATAATTGACGCTTTGGATATTTGGAATCCTGGTTCTGTCTTATTTAAAATTCTAAGTAAATATTATTTATTTTTCATAAATATTTTAGCATTAAGGTTAGTTTAATAATAATATTTTTTTATTATTTGCAAAAAAATATAAAACAAAAAGTTAAACGTGATGTTAAACAGGCAAAAGACAAATGAAGTATATTAGCTAAACGAGCCGGAAACTCAATTTTGTCGGTGACCTGCCGATGGCATTGCATACGGAGTATTTGCATACTATCCTTCAACGCACAACGCTCCAATCTCTCTCAAAGTCGCGGAGTATGCAACAAAAAAATGTCGCGAACCCCGCCGTCGCGGAACAGCACCCAGCAGATTCGACTGGGCAAAATTGCGGGGAAAAACATCGAGAATCCAACGCGTCCGAGCCCCGAAAGCGGCGTGGGAGATCGGACCTCGTGCGGCCGCGGCCGCAGCCGCAGCAGGTATCCCATCTCATCCAACCAATCCATTCTCTGTCTACCTTTTTTTTCTCTCGTGCAATCTCAACTCGAAAATCTAGTTTAATCCCCGCTCATGTTTTGTCCTTCCTTCAGCAGTAATGATTCACCGCCATCATCGTCGCTGCCGAGCCCAGAAAAAGAAGCGCAGGATTGCAACGCGGCTGCATCCTCCACCGATGCGCAGAGCCTCCTCAGGCTGATCCGCGACGAGAAGAATTCGCACCCGCACGCCGCACGCCTGACTCCACCAATCCGAGCGGGTTCGTCTGTCCTCTGCTGACTGCCCTCCGCCCCAATTTAAGCTTACATTTCTTTAGCTTGGATTCCTACCTGCTCGGCTGTTTATCGTTGGCACACTCCATATGCCGCGCTGATTGACACGGGAAAGGGTTGATCTTTGTGATTTAATTTCTGTGGAATTCTTTTTTTCTTTTATATTCTGATAAAGATTCGGGTTTGACTGGGTTGGATTGGATTGGGACGGGAGGCTGGCGTGCAATTCACCAATCACTACCGCACCTTCCGCCTCGCATTGCCTTTCTATATCACCGTTCCTGGAGGGGGATTCGTGGCGTTGTTGCCGCGGCTAATTAGGGTTTCGTGCTGTCTCGCTCCACCACTTTCCCTATTCGCCCAAATCGAATCCCATCTGCGGCCGGTTGTGCCGTCGCCGGCGTCCCTGTGACCCAGAGGTAGCGGATTTTTGAGCGCCTTGCTTAGATTTGGTATCCTGCCATGTGCCTGTCTCGGTTGATTTGGGTTGGAGTAGATTTCTGAGGGTTTTGGTTGAATCTTGGGGGTTAATCGATTGTTTGTATCTGTTGCAGGGTCGAGCGGTGGCATGAGTTGAACTTGAACAGGAGGTGTCGTTCCCTCAGCCATGTCTCAAATCCAGAGCACCTCGCGGCAGAATGCCACGCTCCTAGCCGTGCTGTGTGGGAAGTTTGTTGAGAAGCAGCGGACGCCGACTCGATTCGGGCCTGAGGCGAAGCGGGTGCGGCTGTCATACCCCTTCCCGGATCTCGTCTCGTCTGGGAGGTTGGAGGTCAGTTTGTTTTGCTGTTTACCGTGGAAATGTGCTTGTGTTTTGAGTTCTCATGAAGGGGGGACTTGGTAATGCAGGTGCACACGCTGATCAATCCCACAGTAGAGCAATTTAGAGAGGCGCAGCGCGTGATGCAGCCCAACTTGCTGTATATTCAGGGCCAGCAGCTAGAAAACGAGAAGGAGATTGGTTCACTTGTGTGGGGCGATACTGATTTGTCTGACCCACAGGAGTTTGGCTCACTCATTAACCCACCATTTCCGACCATAGTAAGCTGCAAACTTTTCTTGAGTAGACTACTAGTGTTGTATTTGTTGCGTTGTTAGTTCTAACTTGACTGAAACAATTTGATGCAAAAATGCACATTAATACATAGTTGTGTGTTGAACCCTGATTCCTGAAACAGGAATCTCAGCAAGACAATCTGCACACTTCACTTTTGTTTTTGTTTCTTGAAATGATGCACACTGCACGAGAACAGTCTTTGTTTGTAGTTATGCTATTGCCTATGCCCCGTACTATGCTATATGTCTACAGCAGTGTTACATGCTGCTAAAGCATGCATAAGAAACACTAGGAGCAAGGCTAAACTCTATCTGTCTGGTAGCTAGTGAGAAACTTGAACGCTTGACCCTTGGGAAACTATTTTTTGAGATCTGGTTCCAACTATTCAGTGCTACTTCCTCCGTCCCTTTATAGGGCGTTTTGGAGGTTCGAATTTTTCCCTAAATGCAGGGCGTTTTGAGGATAGGACAAACTTTGGGGTTGGTGAGAGGGTTGGTGGAGGTAAAAATGAGGGGTATGGTGGTCTTTTGACTGAAAGCTAGAACGCCCTATTACAGGGACGGTGTTAGTAGATCCGATATTATCTACACAATTGGGTTGCTAAAGCTGATCAAATACCGTGATAATATTTTTTTAGATGGGTACCGCTATAAGATTCATACTATGTATTGCTGAGTTTTAATTTTGATCTTGAGGTTCAATTGATATGAATAATTAGGTAGTACATTTAGCTTTACCTTAATGTTGTGAGCACTGTCACAGGTTTATTTGGAAGTGCCCATAGGGGAGACGCTTGCCCAGTCACTTAATTCAAAGGTAGCTTGTTTCTCAGTATTTTTTTTTCGCTTTACCTCTTTTTCAGTATTGTCTTATTGCACGTTGGCCATAGTTAGTCTAGAGATTTGCACATATATATGTCATCCTCATTGTTTTGGCAACTTCGTCGCACATTTTTTTGTTTTTAGACTTTGCAAAATTCCTGACCTTAACTTTGACAAATATAACCATTTCTATTGACTGTTATAAAATTCACACAATTTTGCATTGTTAATGAATTAAGTTTCCTAAAACATAAATGACGGCTACTTGGGCTTTTGGTTCTCCTTTCAGAATATGTAATGTGACCATTCTTCCATGCAGGGGATACCATATGTAATATATTGGAGGAATTCATTCTCATCTTATTCAGCGTCCCACTTTCGCCATGTTTTAATGTCAGTGATTCAAAGGTATCCGAATAATGAATTCATGACTGTAATATCGAGTCTGCACTTGTTCATTTTGTTTGGCACCTAATATTTAGTATTTCTTGTTGTAGTTCCTGTAGCCATGCGTGGGATGCATTTCAGCTTGCACATGCCTCTTTTCGACTATACTGCGTAAGAAATAACCATGTGCAAAGTGTTAAGCTTGGCCCTCGTCTTCTAGGGGATGCTCCAAAGGTGAATATCATCTCCCCTGAGAATGAAATGGGTGAGGAAGAAGGTTTCTCTGAAACCTTTCCGGCTATAAAAGTATATGATGAAGATGTGAACATGAAATTTCTGGTCTGTGGAGTGGCATGCACCCTGGTAAGCTTAGGAATTATGCCTCATCTTTAGCATATCATTTGATGTTTTATTTGTTTCAGTCTGTGGTTGTACAACTGTTAACTGTTCAGTTGCAGGATGCATGTTTGTTGGGCTCACTAGAGGATGGTTTGAATGCCCTGCTGAATATTGAGGTATAAGCCCATTATACAACAATCAAACCTTTTGCCTGTTGCTTAGACTTCTGCACCTTGATTCCAGAAGTTTTGAGTTATGAATTGACAAGTAATTTTATACGCAAAAGATCTAACTAATCGAACCGCTCCATTGTCAGAAGTGATGTTTAGCTTGGTTATCTTTTTCATATTGCTGTTTGAGTTATAACCTTGTAGTACTAACATCTGTGACCATGTAAACTATCATGTGTAAGTTAGACCAAGATATGCTAATTTATATGCAGCATTTACTCATTACATTAGCAGGAAAACTATTGCATATGCTGCAAACTATTCAAGGTGGTGTAATGTCCCTAAACTGGAAATGAACGAATAAAGGTGTGTAGTGGATGGTTTGAGCCCTGGACACCGACAGCTGGAACTCATGATGTGCTCAGCTACCGGATAGAAGAGGAACAAACATTTGAGGAGCAGCCTCTGCTTCATATAATATCTGAAGTTGCCTCTTATCTGAACATATTAACTAAAACGGGCAAGGCAACTGCAGGTGTAAGTTGATTCCTCAGCGGTGCCAATCACTGGTTCCCCACAATAGTGGAGTAACAGACCATTGGCATAGAGCATGTTGTATGCATGTTCTAATTTTATTCAATGAGCATGCGTGTTAACTGTATTTCTAGTAAAATCGGAGATGAGATTACATATTCAAATTATTAATATATAAGTTCAACTCACACTTCTGGTTCATTAAAAACTAGAACACTGCTTTAACATATTAAATTAAGGCATCTTCATTTGCATGTCCGTAGAGTTAATATTCTAAAAACTCCCGAATGTTCTTTTTAATGTTAACATATTTGATAGGACCTTCGTATTGATTATCTACTTTTCTCAGATTCGTGGGAGTAAACTTCATAACCGAGTCAGGTATCCTGAACTACCATGCATAGTATATTAAGCAACTTATCTCTTAACTTCTGTCAATATAACTCAGTCATTGGTCACTTTTGCAATGTTGTCTTAGAAAAGGGAATATAAATATTAATGTTACTTTTGCAATGTAGTTTTTGCATAGTGGTCTTGCTTCGGTATTCTTATATATAATTTTGATCTGGCCTTGTTTACAAGCTCGAACCTGATGGCATACGAAATGAAAAAATATATATTGATATGTTCGCCCTGTAAAGTTCTTAAATAAATAACAACTATAGTTACTTTCTTCTCAATGGAAAACATCATAGTAACCTAAATTAAATATTACTGATAAAATCCTGCTGTCCAGTTCGGGAAAGCAAGTGATTGATTACCTAGTATGTAGATATGGCATTGATTTTTGTTGTATACACTTATCTATTACTCTTGGTATTTTAGATACTGCAGTTTTGTAGCGAATACTATTGTTTGCTAGAAAATTTCATTATATTAGAGAAAAATCTGACAGCCCTTTTCTTTACAGTGCTCCTCCTCCACCTCTTGAATCTGAAACTCTTCCACATGGGGTTGTTACAATGCGTTGTGATTTCGTAACTTGTTGTTCTTCACATGTGTCACTTCTAGTTTCTGGCAGTGCCCAAACATGTTTTGATGATCAGGTATCAGCTCCTGCAATTATGGAGCATTTCTTATACTTAACCTTAATTTGGAAAAAAAAAAACATTCATATGTTGCCTCATAACATACGCAGCTTCTGGAGAGCCACATCAAGAATGAAATTATTGAGAAGAGGCAGCTAGTTCGAGCACTATCTAGTGAGGATAATAAGCCATCTTCACCTGGTCCTTTGACTTCCATGTGCATAGCTTGTGGAGCTTCTACTTTTGAAGTCTGGATGACCCTGCCTAAGTGGGCATCACAGGTTTTTTTTTTCCTTCTTTAAATCTTGAAAAGATTCTCTAAGCAGATTACTAGTTTTTGAGGTGGAGAAATGATCCATTTTAATTTCAATCATCATTTTTCTGCAACATTTATATTACATTTTTCTACCTTAGAAATTCTACGCCCATTACCTCCATATTTTTGGTTTTGGCTCTAAGAAAGTGGGAAACACATCTGTCCATCCTGAACTTTGTTTAATATCTCGGGCATGCAGTTGCTTCTTTTGATTTTTTCTTAATGTGCATTAAAAAAAATATCAAAGTTCAAATTGTTGTACTGTGTCCTTATGTAAAAAAGTAATCAAATTCCAAACTGTTGAACTGTGTTCTTTTCGTTTTGGCTTCTAGAACCATCCTGCAGTGCTGGGAGGTTTTTAAGGAATATTTGGTTTAGCAAAAATGCCTGCCACACCAAATTTTTGGTACGCTCATAAAGATCGACCAGTGTTTACTTTGCTACCAGAGATTGTTGCGTCAAACAGCTGCCAATGAAAAATGCTCTCCTCAAGTTTTGGTCAACATCAGGACCTTTCCAAACCTGTGTCAAGGAGCAAGTGGCTGCACGCAGCGCAAAAACCATACGCTAACAATTTTTATGCATATGTGAATCTAATTTTATAATCCCTTAACATATTTACATTTGTTAGAGTTAAATCTACAAAACATTATCTCAGTTGACTAAGAGCCATTTTTTTATTGGCATGGAGACCCACACATCATAATCATTTGTTTGGGAAGATTTAGCAGGCTGCAAGCTAAACATATTCTCACCCATGGTTGGTATTACCAAAAACATGGTTGGCATGCTCTTGTTATATTAGTTAACTAGGGCTTTCTGGTGTCCCCCAAACCCTCTGCTAATCTGAACTAATGACTTATTAAGCTGAGGAATACTTTTACTCTTGCCGTATTTAATTATATCCTTCACAGAGGCTCTGTTTTCTTTTTAGTGGACAAAGTCCATTTTACTCCCTCCAAGTGTTGCCATAGTCCAGGTAACCCCCGAAACTATAATTTTGTTTACTTTACCCCCAACATTTGCTAAATCAGCTCACTTTTCACCTTCTCTCCAATCCAATGTTGTTTCACTAACGTGGAGTTAGGTTAAGGTAATTTTACAGACTCAGCCCGGACACACATGCATTCCAAGGTGGTGCTAGCCATCATTGTCGATTTCCAGCCAATAGTTTGTCCTAATGTCTCTGCATCTCCCTCTACGATGGCATAGCCATCCTCGCTAATCTTCACCTAAGACTTCACCCTAATTGTTGCTTTCGTGGCCTAGTGTTGTGTATGAATAAACTGTGTCAAGTTGTATCAACAAAACCGCTTTAACACGAGTCCACGTTAGCGAAACCGCTTTGGATTTGAGAGCAAAGGTTCATAGTGAGCTGGTTTGACAAATATTGGGGGTAAAGTATACCAAATTATAGTTTAGGGGCCAAACTTGGAGGGAGAAAAGTGGACTTTATCCGTCTTTTTACTGTGTGATAACTTTCGGTTCTGTTGCAAAATGTTTAGGGAAACATATGGTGGTTTATCCTTTTGTCCCCCTGATTTTGATTTGATTATCATTTCCTTTTAGAGCTATGTATAACCGAATCTTACATTACTGACTATTTTTTTTCGTTAACTGTCTAGGTTTTGAAGCATCTTGCGCGTGAAGTATCTTACAAAAGCTTGGTTGCACTTGGAATTGCTTGTGTAAATGGTATACCTGTGTCTTCATTTGATAGGCAAGATGCAGACCGGCTTCTTTTCTTTTGCTCAAATCAGTGCAAAGATAAAACTATTGAAAATGGTCCATATGCCCATCTACCGAGGTGGTCAGCGTCGCTTACTAAAGATAGAATGAAGGGAAGTCTGGAATCAAAACGAAATTCTTTTGGCACAAATGGAGTTGGAGAGGACAAGAAGTGTCTGACTGAAGGGTCTTCACAACCATCACTGAAGCCAATGCTTAAGTCCGCAGCAATGAGACCACTTCCTCACTCCCCCAAGCGAAAACTGCATCCTTTTATTGGTTTTTCTCAGTCGATCATTCATGATATGAGTCAAGTTAAGGCTAGCCTGCCAGCCCCTCCACCAGTAAAGCATAGTGTGGTACCTTTTGCCCCAGCAACTCAAAGAAAGTCATCATCTAGACAATCACGTGCTCAACCATCAATTCCATTGAATCCTCTGCCACTAAAGAAACATGGGTGCAATCGGTTGCCTATTCAAGTCTGCTCCGAGGTACAGTTCTTGGACCACCATATTTTACTTTTGTGGTGACACATTTTCCAACTAATTAATCACCTTATTTGCGGTACCTTTTGCAGGAAGACTTTTTGAAAGATGTCATGCAGTTTCTACTTCAGAGAGGCCACACTCGACTCGTACCTCAAGGAGGGATAGCTGAATTTCCAGATGCTGTCTTAAATTCAAAGCGTCTTGATTTATATAATCTATACAAAGAGGTACTTCTGCACATCTGTTTCAATTTCAGCTTACAAGAACTGGCATGAATCAATAGCTGCCAAGCTAAAACTTAATGTATACATAAACATCTACTCAACATGGTGAACCACATCATAGATATAGGACTGGGACATATCAAGAACAATGAATAGTATGACATCTGAAACAAACCACAAAGGTACAGTTTGTTTAATCATTTTGCTGACAAATATACTATTGATTATGGTTCAGGTTGTATCACGTGGTGGCTTTTATGTTGGCAATGGCATAAACTGGAAAGGTCAAGTCTTTTCAAAGATGCGCAACCATACTATTACCAACAAAATGACGGTACGTTTATACTAGTTATTTTTAATCTACTATATTGTGGAAGAAAGACATTGAGTCTATTATTTTCTGTGCCATCATGTTTTTGTGGTTATGATGTATACCATACGGATTTACCTGCTAATGTCAGCATGATGAAATCATGCGAAACTAAAGACAGTTCAGGTTGTATGCTAACTATTATTATAGTCTCAGCATGCATACACTCTGTTTAGCTATTATTGTATAATATGGTGCCATTTTACCTCATGAACTTATAGTGCGCATACAACAATCTGATTCATTTATATCAATATAATGATAAATATTCTCTAATCATGCACTCTTTTGCATTTAGGGTGTTGGGAACACGCTAAAGCGGCATTATGAGACATACCTGCTGGAATATGAACTTGCTCACGATGATGTTGGTGGAGAATGTTGCTTGCTTTGCCAGAGGTTCGAGGATATTTTCTTCTAGCATGTCAAATGCGTACCGTTGTTTGTATCAGTAGATTCTAACACTATCCTTTATGTATTTGCAGTGGTGCTCCAGGTGATTGGGTGAACTGTGGGTTGTGTGGAGAATGGGCCCACTTTGGTTGTGACAGACGGCAAGGGCTGGGCACTTTCAAGGTAGACAAGCTGTTTGATCCCTAAACTACTTCCTGTGATTTAATTTGTTGATATTGGTTAGTTTATATTTTTCTTTTCCATTAAAAAGGTATCAAAAGTTGGGTTATAGATTGATCTCATTATGATTTCAGGACTATGCAAAGACAGATGGATTGGAATACATCTGTCCCCACTGTAGCGTTGCAAAATCTAAGAAGCCACCATCGCATGTAAGAGTAGGCAATGGCTTTGCGAATCTGGCATCTACACAACAAACTGTTTAACTTTTGCTTCGTCCAATTTTTACTTCTTGTCCCACTTTTTGGCAGAGATGGCTAGTTGAGAATAGACTAGTGGAGAAAGCTGTGTGTAGGGTTGATCTGTATCAGTTTATTAACCGTGTTAACTTAGGCTCCAGACTTAACTATAGCTTGTAAGTTGCTGATAACTTGGAAATTTCTAATTTAGTTGATCGGATCACTTGTCTTCGTTTTTCTGTTCCCAGCCAGTTGTATCGACATAATGACCACTGCAGTTCATATTACACTTGATTGGGATCCAAAACTGAACATTCTTATCTAGATTGATTGTTGTAAGGCTGAAATGCCCTTATAACAAAGATGAAGTTGCAAAACATTTGCCTTTCCATTGGAGATTGGAGCCTCCGAATGATTTGTTTGTGTCAATTATTGATTTATTGCGCATTGTCTAGCGTGAGAAGCTTTTAAAGCAACGACCGTTAGTTCCAGAGTATTTTTTTTTCCAATGTAACTGGAGTAAATCTGAGCACGTGTACCAGTGCTTCATCAGTGCACTCTGGGATTAGTTTGCACTGCGGATACTCGTCATTGCCTTCATCCAAGTTCTTGGACAACACGTTAGAACTCTAGACAGGAGCCCTTTGATACTTGAACTACGCGTTAGACAACTTCAGAAGGAAAACGTTTTTTTGTTTCCTACGAAAGATACTTCAGGGAACATAACGCACGAATATGGTAGTGTAATCAAATCATGGACATACGAATCTAGTCAGCCAACACTTTTGTTCCCATCAAATTATTTGCATGACGCATGTGACAATAGGCTCGTCTTCACAAACTGTCAATCTGAATTCTGAACACACTTCGATATCGCGGAATTCTAATCTTTCTTGGAGAAGATGAGGCGCGCGCGTAGGTCGGCGGCGTCGACGTCGTCGATGTGGTTCTCCGGCATCCAGCACCCCGTCTTGGGGTCCCTCATCCACGACCACTCTTCCTTCTTCGTGGCCTGCTCCCGCGCCGCCGCTGCCGGCGGCAGCCTAGCCTTGACGGCCACAATCACGGGCTCCTTCACCGCCACCGCCTCCGCCGCGGCGGCGTACGTCCTGCGGCCGCAGTTGCCCGCCACCAGGCCGGCGAGCCGGGAAGAGAGGATAGCGCGCGCTGCCATTGGCGTCGTCGCTCGGGGTCAGCCGATCAGGGGCTTGCTCTGCAACTGCAATGCAAGAGGGATGGATGTACGGGCGATGCTAGGGTTTATGGCGTCGGCGCTTGCGGTTGCGATGCGCGTGCAGTTTATAGACGCGATCGCTGCGAGCGAGGCGGCGCCGCGGCGGCGCGTCCGAGTCGGAGACGAAAACGGGCTCGATTTCGGGTGGGCTACGGTTTCCTTCTGATGATGGAACAGAGCAAACGTTGACGGAAATTTCAGCCCGTGGGCCTTTGACGAGTGTTTGTTAATGGGCCTAGGGGTATCTCCCAACTTTAATGAGCCTGTGAGGCCCACACCAGAAGAGAGAAGCCTCGGCCCGCCAGTTAACACCCCCCAGACAGACTCCAGCTACGGCGGTGCGCAATCCTACCTAATTCCGAAGCGATCTTTTACGTAGTTCGTAAATTCGTATAAACACGTAGTACAATACATGCACTAGCGATTCCATACGCGTCAGCTTTTGAGCCCACAGATTCGCCTTGGCACAAGTGGTATCCTGCTTTTGAGTTCCCAACCTTTCTGCCAGTTAGCCAAACTTCCTCCGTTTTCAATATTTGTCACTTTGACCATACTATTCACATTTTGACCTTTAACTTCTAAAATACTTAGTTACATAAAGTACACTTATGATTAATAGATGTGGAGTAGATAGTATTTTAGTAACATAATATTTATGAGAGTTTAATTATGTATTGAAATAATAATGGTCAAAGTTGGAACAGTAAAAGTCAACACTGACAGTTATTAAAAAACGGAGGAAGTATCGAATTCGATCGGCGTCCTGTGAACTAGTACACTGGTGGTGTTGAGAATCTATTCCGGCAGGCCACACGTTGGACACAACTGAAACCTAACTAGCGATTCCGAGACAGGTAAACACAAGATATACCTCCTACTAAATACTAATCCCTTGATCACTTTCATTTTCAAGATGTGTGGTAATTAACAAGAGCAAGTGGCACCCTTCATTCAAGACTGCAAGCATGCCAAAAAGTTATAGTTAAATAAAGAAAACACACACCCAAGTTGATTATTATATATATAGTTCCCCCTTTTTTTTTTGCACCCTCATCCCTTAGCACCATGATACATCAACTTAATTCGTTCTGGATTGATTATTCAATTCACTTATCTCTCTAGCAACACGTACTCATCCTTCACTTGGTTGTAAGGAGATATGATTATTTGTTCATTAGTGCTCCTACTCGTCGCGTGCACCATGCTTAATTTAATTTAAGCCTCCGGCTATGCCGGTTGCTTGGCGCTCTAGCTAGGCTACGGCGGCGGCAAGCGTCGTCTTCCTCGGCGGCCTGCCCCGGACGGGCGTGCGGTGGGGGCTGTGGTGGCGAGGCTGCCCTCGCCGCTGCCGCTCCTTGCTGCTGCTCACCGCCGCCGCATCGCGCTCGCGCGCCTCGTCCACCAGGATCTGCTGCCACCGGCACTCCTCGCTGCAGAACCCCTGGTCGCCTCTGTTCGCGCGCACACATGCATATCCACGCACGCACAGATTAATTTCAGGTTTCGATGTATATATGCATCGATCAGCTTGTTTGTTAATCACAAGCTTAATTATTTGGTACGGTACCTATACATGTAGACGTCTTTGTCAGGGCTGAGCTCCAGCCTGCAGAGGGAGCAGGCCTTGAGGAAGCTGCACGAGACGGCGGCGGCGGCGCGCGGCCGCACCATCGGTTTCAAGACTATGCTCGCCGCGTGCGCGTGCCCGTGTCCGTGCTGGTCGTGTCCATGGTGGTGATGCACAAGGATCTGGAGCCCGACGACGTGGCGCTCGCGCTCGCGTACACGCCGGACGCCGCCGGCCGCCGGCATCGCAGAGCTGACGAGGCCGCCGCGGTGGTGGATGGCGGCGGCGCCACCCTCCTCCCCGAGGTGGAAGATGCTCTGCCTTCTCGGGAGCATGGCTGGCGGTGAGGGGAGGAGGGTGGAGGGAGGGCTCACCTCCTCACTTGAGCTATCTGCTGATGAGCAATGGAAGCTTCCTTCAGCTGGAAGTTAGTAGGAGAGGAGAGTGGTGAAGGGGAGAGGAGTGATGGGTATTTAAAACCACTTGGTGTCCACAACAAGTTTGTAAAGATCACTGCTTCCACATGACCAAATAGAAGGAGAATCTTTGGGCGCATCAGCTGGGGCCAGTGTGCATGGGAACAAATTTTTCAGTACAGAAATAAATTCAGGGGGATCGAAATTTCAGGTGTATGACCACTGGAACTACAAATTTTCATTTTCAGACAAATATTTGTGAAAACAGCAACATAGTCCTATTATTCAACGAGGCGAAACTAGCAGACAAATATTACAAGTTCTGTATAATAATGGTACGATCATGGCCTAGGTGCCGGCTTGCTAACATTTCTGCAAGACGTGATATTTTGTCCGTATGTAAGCTGTTGCCCACTCATGTCGAAGTACGCCAGGAATCTCAATTATTAATTGTGAGGTCTTTTCACGGCAACTAAAGATAGGAGTATCACGCAAACTTTTCACCTCAAGATGGACTCTACTCGATCGTATAATAGTAAACTGAGTAGTAGTATTATTTCAATTTTTTCCCTGTGAACATTTGCTCGCATATGTGCAAGTTGGCAAGCATCAATGACGTGTGGTAACATGTAAACTCTAATTGAGTGTATTACATGGCTGTACCAATTATAGAAGCTTGTATTGTTTTGGGGACTTTATACTAGTGATATAGAAAACGTAGTATACCAAGAAACGAAATGTCATTTTCTGTAAAGGGAAAACTCATTAAGGAATCATTGCTGCTGCTGACCACACATACCAGCCGATACAGTGCGCAACTAGAAACATGATCGAGCCCACATGTCATCCTCACATGGGTTACATATATTTATGTATGGAGGGGGCAGTGAGCTCTAGGATCCTGAGTAAGAATAACTTCTGTCTCAACAGAACGTAAGAGTCAAATTCATCACACACAACTTAAGGTGTACCTCTCGAATGGTTCTCGAAGAACTGCAGACGACTCTGAAGAAAGAAATGGAAGATGCAGAATGCAACACCAATGATGAATGCATCACATGCATAGATGTATAGCAAGCCTTCACGTTAAGTATTGCTGTTAGCCATCAAATAATTTCGGTCTTACTATGCAGGAAGGTACAATGATGGGAAAACACATCTTGTCTTATTACTTTCTTCAAGTACTATGGTCCATGTAGGTCAGAAAGATGGTTGTACCCTTGCGCATGTTAGTTCTAACGAGCCCTGTTGATGAACTTTGGTGGTGGTATATAGCCTTGACCATGAGTTAGAAAATAGTGTAGCCGTCCATGAGATCCAGTGGTCCAGTGTGTTACTTCGAATGAGTAGCTCTAGCTACATAAACTCCTCCGAATGTGTAATTTTGGTATGAATCCAACAATTTATACCAATTCTTGTAAAATTAAGCATTTCAGAGTTTCAAGCGGGCCTGGATCTCGCATTCCGATCCTCAAAATTATTACTCCTCATTTTCTTTGTGCATTTGGTGCTGCAACAACTATGTTCTTGTAGACAAAAGGAGCTACCATTAGCTAGTATAGCTAGCAAGCTAAGGGGTTCAACGAAAAGTGCGTGAAGAATCTTTTTCTTTGTAATTTGAAACTGTGGCGGTATCAAGGCATGCAAACCAAAGTATGTAGAAAAATGTGGCACCACCACAAGCATCTTCGTCACATTTTTCTCTTTTTCTTTGCATTTTTCTTTTTCTTTTTGTGCAGGGCACTGTGCTTAACAGTAGACAAAAGGGGGCAGCTCAAGATCCGCGTGCTTCAAAGTGGAGGCTGTCTAGTCAATGGTTTTGCAGAGAGGCCATGACTTGTAAAACACCAACGTTTGCTCTTCGCCAAATTCATATCGCATCGTCTCTTTCTAATCTACTACTAGCTCACATGTTTAGCTAGCTCACATCGTCAATTCATTGCTAGATGTGACGATGCATAATCCAGTTTGTCTTCGCAACAAAAAAAGAAAAAAAGAAAAAAAAAGGAGGCTACATCTTTCATGCATGTCTTATAAAATTACTGGTCAGGTAACGGAAATATTCGAAAATATCTTGGAGTAATAATTTCAGTGGCAGGGCACACGCAAAAGCAAATCCTACACTTTTCTCATGGGCGAATTTGCAATTTGTCACAACAAAAAAGGTTCCCAGCAGCATCCATCTAGCAGTCACGCTAGCTAGTCTGTTTCGTTTCATCCAGCTGCCTGGTGCTGGCTGCGTCGACGCATGAAGGTGGTCCTGCAGATGCTCCCGGCTTGTCCCTCTCCACGTCCAAACCGGAAATATCTACCACGCGGGCCAAGTACGAATGAACACCACAAAAGTCACACCAACGCCACGTCCCAATACGATCAGAACGCATCCATCCAATCAATGCGAAGAGGTCCATTGCCACCAGTCCCCGTAAGCAAGCAGAGGTCGAGGCACATCAGCAGGCCAATGGAGCACATGAGGAAACCCTTGCTGACGAGTCGCTGAGCTGCTGCGGACGGGATTGGGCATGCATGATGAATGCGGTGATCCCGAAGCCGATTGATCGAGCCGTGCGATGCGTCCAATCCAATCACCCCAGGCCAGCTAGCTTTGACAGCAACCGCCCGGCAACGCGTCCTGCGCCGAAAAGTGACAGGAAGGGGGGCTCCAGTCCGCGTAGGACGGGGGCCCAGCCCGTGCCAAGATTGTTGTCTCCGCCCTGACCTCCTCCTCTGCTTCCGCTTTCGGCGACGACGGGTTCCAATCGCCGAGCAGATCAGGAGGTTGCCCGTAGCGATTCACTGCAAGCGCGAGGCGTGCCGGCTGTGCCTGGCAGACGGATCTTGCTCGTACCAACCAGCTTCAGATGCCCATCAGCAGACAGAACGATCACTGATGTCGTTTCGAAGAGATGGAAGCATCACATGACAAGAACCAGCACCAACCGTTGAGCACTTCTCTAAAACGGAGCCAGGGGATTGTCAATGGATTTCACCAAAGCACCGAGTAAATGGCGCAACTCGAAATTACGGCAGAAACAAGAGGCGTGCAGCCACCATCAGTTAAAAAGTTTCGCCAGAGATGCAAATAATAATGAATATACGATGTACATAAATCTCAAAATAGGATAAGAAAATAACTATCAATCTCTAGAGTTCAAATAATTAATGCGTATACATTGTACACAAATCACCAAATATATCCCTCGGAACTTCGAAAATGGAACAGCAGCACTTCATAATTGTAAAGGGCTCCCCGTGTGACTTGCTACGATATGGTAGTGTATAGTTAATATAATTTCATGTCAGTATAAAACAACAATTTACAACAGCAGCCCCGGTAGAGGTTCAGAAGGGGACAGATTTACTTTGGTTACATCAAAGAACTGCAGTATACTATCTCAAAAATAACTATAGGCAGGATTTGCAACTGTATACATGCTACATAAGACTGTCAAGCTGAGACTGCAAATCAGGTATAGGCTGCAGACCAATGGATTGCATTTCCTCAGCGGAGTATTCTGACTTCAGAAGGGACTGTAACTGTATGTGAGCCTCAACTATATTTGTCCTGGAGCGAAAAAAAGAGGCGTCAAGAAGGCAACATATGAACAAAGTGTTCTCTGGGTATTTTAGTACACCAACACAATATGATTTAAGAAAGGCTAGCTTTCTAGTTTGGTAATTTCATTCCATGGAGGTCTAGTTTGTTTCTTTTCCAGAAGTGTGGGTTCAACTTGTCAAAATTCTCAATTTCTTTAAAGTTCTACAAGCATAAATCCAGAAAATCGGGAGAAAAATAATAGCTTAGTATACAGCATAGCACATCGGAAACTGTTGCATCCAGCCATCCACCGTATGAAGCATAAAAGCATTCATTAGGTTTCCCAGCCTAATGTGTTGATTTAATATAAGGATTTAAGATCAAAATGTTGAATAATATATCATTTACACAACAGTGCAGATATTCACAACAGTAATGAGAAAATGCAATGTTTAATTTCCGAAATGGTAGGTTCTAACAGAAGTGGAGAATTTCCTCAACTGTAAATGCTAAAATTAACTCATAATGAAGTGACAAATTTGCTCTACTTTAAATGCAAAAATTAGTTCATTCTGCTGGTCGTAAGTCAGCCATTGGTAGCCCATGATTGGTCCTTATACAATACAAGGCCACATTGTTAAAACCTATCTGAGTTAAACTTTGTTGTGCCAAATTATGGACATAGAAAAAAAAAAGATAATGCTGATCCGAGTTGAATTAAACTAAGTTCATAGTTCCTGAACATTCATTGAAAAAGCAACAAGAGATTCTTTTTTTTGAGAAAGAGATAGAGATCATTACTTGATAGGTTTGAATAAGATCATTCGCGTAGATGGATTCTGCAAATACAACCTCATCTGGGTCATTACTTTGGGCAAATCTTGTTGAATAGCAGCGGCAACCTGTTTGAGAAAAAGGAACTTCAGCATGACAAGGGGAGGAGAAAAAACTGCATAGTTTGCTGCAACATAAAGTGAATTTAAATGCACCTTTTGCACCAGCTCCGCAACTTTATCAGGAGAAGCAAATGCTTGAGTCTTCAGGGGTTTTGCTAAAACAGAATCCAGCTTTTGACCCTGGCTGCCAGATGACAATGCGACTTTGACAGCAGTTACCTGCCACAAATTCATATCATGACAACTTTAGATTACACCTGACAGAAGTGAAACATGGGAATTACATTTAGTAGTTACTACAGTAGGTACCACTCTAATAGACCAGTTGTATTTTTCTCAAAAATGCAGAAGAGTCGAGTGTCAGTATACTAAGTGGGGACTGAAAAAAGGGTAGAACACTAGTTCAGCAGCTTGCTTAGTACTCCACTTACTGCTGGTGTTAAATGAACATGGGATAGTCACACAGAATCCAGGGCAAACTACTGTTATTACAGGAACAACGTGCAGGATTGGGGTGCGTTACTGCCTGCAGATATCACTGCATTGCATGGTCCGTGGCATTCAACGGAGTTTTCGGTCATTAACTGAGCTTACTGATAGTACTGGTTACTAAGAGACGCGTCTAGGTCATGCAAACTTTGCAATGGGGTGGTAGCATGCAGCAAAGAATTTCCTGCGGGCTTCATGTGATAATGTGAAAGTAACAGCACGTAACAGTTGAAGGCAAACTAATAGGCACTACATAAGTCAGAAACACGAAAGGAAATCCTCAAAATCCTAATGAAATAAAGGCTGCAAAAGGCGAGATTTTACTACCTTCGTAACAAAAGAAAGCATTGGATCCACTACTAATTTAGTGATGGACATTATGAATTCTTCACAGGTCGCTTTAAGACTTTTCTCCAATTCCTGAAATAAATGTATCATAGCAAAAATAAGCCAAAATCAAAAGAAACAGAGAATATACAAACAAGAGACAGTCCAGATTATCAGATAATTATACCCAACTTTATCTGTGTCACAAGGTCATCCCATTTTCCTATTTTTACTACATGCACAAAACTGTGTGGATGTGAAAATACATGCACATATTTCCAGGGGAAACTAAAACAAGTTCAAGTTTGAGGTCAAACCGCAAAAGGCATCAGGTTAAGTTAGTTACTTTTCTGGCATCAATTTGATTCTCCAGAACGCGGGGAGAGAAAGTCCTAGCTAGTGATGATGACCTTGACCAATCAAACAATGAGACCTGGCCCCTGAGAATCCTTCTAAGGTGATCCTGAAAAACATTAACTTGCTGTCGTTAGCAATCAGAAACAATATGCTCCAGTTGAAATACAATGATTGAATTATAAAAATAAATTAATGCTTAACAACAAAGAACAGTGGAGCAGTCCTATGGTACTTTATTTAAGAGAGTAAAATTTAGTATTAACACTGCATATCTCTAGAATATAATTTTAATATGCTCCACTCTTGCAGCCATAAGGGTCAAGTCAAAAGAATAGTTATTATGCATGAAACAACATGCAGTACATAATATATTAATACTCAATTTGGAAGGACAAAGTTGCAAATACCAGCAAATGGGAGAAATCCAACTCCTTGTGCGTGACAGAGAACTCAATATCGAATGGAGCAATCTGAAAACATGTGAAGTAACATAGTTGTGAGATGAACTTATGAGTAAGATGAAACATTCTGGAAAGGACAATTAAAGATGACTACCTGCTCCCTTAATATGAGGAGGTGCTTAATCAGAAACAGCTGGCCATCCATTGGGGATGCTTTCTTTGAGATGACCTTGCTAGCACTCTGTTCACAACATCAATAGAGTGTTTCTCAAAATAATAAACTAAAAAAATATCACAGCATAAAAACTGCAAATATGTGTTTTCTAGATCCAACGGAAAATAAGAAAATTGGGGTCAAGAACTGTATACAAACCTGAAGAGATGTTGAACAAACTTCTACAGCTTCCTGGTTGCAATCAAAGCAATATATCTCTTGTCAAGTTTAATGAAAAGGATAGCAAGACAAATATCCTTAGATTCGGGAGGTCCAGTACCTGGGCTAATCCAGTAAAGACAGAAGCTTCCAAGCAGCGATATAACTTTGATAGACACGAAACTGTTTTCTCCAATGGTCTATACCATGTCACATATATGTCTGGGTTGTCACCAACCTACAGGTTCAAAACAAATTGACCTAGTTACCCCCACCGTGACGAATAGACCAGAACTTATCCAGAAAAAAGAACGATGTGCTGTCTGAAAAAATGTAACTGCCTAAGTTGAAACTGGCAAGAGTGGCAGATATGAGAAATGAGAGAGAAAGCACATCTCTTAGCAAAATATTCACGCATTGAATATTTGATCAGATAAGAGTAAACATGGAAAGAGGGTTTCAACCAGGTGAGAAGCAAACTAACATTAGCACTTGAAGTAGTATCCACTGACCGCTCAAGCTTTCCAGGGTAATCCAGATCTTCGTCAGAAGGACGGAAGTTTGCAATCTGTAAAAAGTGGCAATAAAGATTAAATAAAAATTATATTAAATGAAAAAAATACTATCGCTGCTCAAAGCCCTAAAGCAAATAAAGTGAATTACTTTACTACTATCTGATAGATATAACAAAGGAGCATATAGAACATTAAGCACATCATATTATTCAGAAGAAGACATCACTAAGTTATACAGTTACTCCACCATGCACCAAACCTACATGCTATATGGGACGCAGAAGCTATGTAGAGGACTAGAGGGAGAAAAATGACAGCATGTGGTCTTTTTGAATGTATCCATTCCCACACTCACAGCAAAAAGGTATCTTATCAGCTCAGGCCCAGCCACGTCTATACCAATCAATTATTCGAAGATCACCAATTTAATCCTTTCAGACAACCCTAAACTTCAATAGCATCCACTAACCAGACCCCTTCCAGTCATGTTTAAGGGGCCCTTGCTTTATCTACATGGCGTAAGCACATATGTTGGAGGGTATGATTTCAAATATGGCTTAAAACTTGTCCATATAACAGCCTTCAAAGGCATCTCCGTTTATTTTCTTAAGACACTGCTAATAAATATACATACTGTCCAGTGCATAAACCTATTGTCACGTGTGGCGCATGTGCACTCTAACCAGAATAATAACCAATTGGTTCACATGGTTTAGTGACCATTGTTATTACCATGTTTCAGGTTCTCACATGATGTCACATCAGGAAATTGCAGGTTCAAGTACAAAGTCACCACAATTTTACACAGGTTCAGTCTGAATATTGAGAAACAATGCTCCTACCATAACCGAATAAAAAACAGGGTACAAATGTGTGCACAGCAGACATAAAGAATGTTGACAGAGATAATCATCAACAAAAGAACATCTAGAATAGTACCTCTTCACGGATATAAGTCCGAGCACAAAATGCTAATCGCTCATGAACATCAGCAAGAATCCTTTGTAATATTGGACGGAGACCGGCTACTGATTCACCTCGTCTACTCAGTTGTTCTCCCAGTACTTCAACTTTGAGAATGTCAACAAGTTCACAGAGAGAATCGATGTTTCCTTCATATATCAATCTAGGCCTCAGAGTATCATACAAGTATGTGCACCTGAACCCAAAAAAATCTCTATCAACCGTCTTACACTCAGCAGTCAACGTATGATAGTATTCGGATCATAAAAAAGATACATGGTCTAATTCTAGTTCGACAAGAACCTATACACAACCAGATGAGGAGGCGTAGAAGGAACTGAGTCATAGGGAAGGGGAGCAGCTGGCACTGTGGGAAGGCCAGAAGAGAAGAGATGGCAGTGACAGGCAGCGGTAGTGCACAGATTGGGTCCCACGCCCCTTCACTCAAGTCACTCCCTTTTATCAGGATCAGGTAATCTGCCTGCTCAAGCTGGGCAGCAGTTACTCTCATCTCTTCTACCTCTACTCTCTTATGGTGGGCTGTAATGGCTGTGAGTTACTTGTCCATCCTTGGCAAGTCCACGTCTAGTCAAACAACCAGTTGCCCAACTCAACCAGCTGGTCAAGTAGAAGGTTCCACTTGGCCATACATGAGTTATCACCGACTGGTCAATGAGTCAAATAACAACGTTAATGACATATTGATATTCGAATGCTAACGCTGCTAGCTTCCAACAGGATATTGGCGAAGTTAGTTTCCTAGCATCAATGGATGAAAATCCTGTCCTACACGATGGTTCGGGCATGAGTCCCATTTAGGGGAACTCCAAATATGGCAGTTGATGAATACCACTCAGGCAAATTAAAATCATAAATCTGAAACAATACACAACATGTTATCGCTCTGCCTAAAGTAACTCCTATGTTTCTCAAATCAAGATTGGTGGATTTACAAAGTATTCATTTACCAGCAAGGCTGCATATTCAAATATAGCAACAACACATCATGAGGACAGAGAATAACTTACAATGGATCCATTAAAGGAGCCATACTTGAAACATCTGCAGCAGATGATGGGAAGAAGTGAGCAAAAAGCTGGTGCTCAAACTGGCATGCCTGACAAGCAACACTAAAACTAGTAAATATGTTTCATCTAACAATCGAAGGAACAATTAAAAGAAGGAAAAATAAATTAAACGTGCATGGTACTCCGCAGGTCATGAAATATAACTGCATGATACTCATGAATTATGTGTAGTGAGCATTTATTTTATGCCATGAAATTCACAAAGTAGAATGAATCATCTATAGTTCAAACTTGCCTGTTCAAGTTGAAGTAGGCACTCAATTTTATTTTATTTTTACCATTTAGCATAATATAATGTTCTTTCTCTAGTACTACCATAAGTGCAATGTGCAACTTTCAACAGTATTTTGATTTCAGCTTTCTCCAAAAATAAAACGAAGTTGCAGACTAGCAGTATGCAGTTACCTCCATCAGATAGGCACAACCAGATCTTGTTAAAGAAGGTAGGGCCTCTTTTTTTGCGTACTCTGAGATTCGTTGCTGCACCATGCCTCGCACCTAGCATTCATATCGAATAATTAAGATTTGAGGCAAACCAAGTTTTGAAGTAAAAACAGAATCCAAAAGTGATACCCTCATAACATACCAGGTACAACCTCTGCTCACAAAACAAATTGTGACACTCAGAAAGAATCTGTGCATACTCCTTCCTGGAAGATCTACTTTCTATCTCACCTAATATCGGTTTTAGCTGGTTGAAAAATATAGAATTAGATCAGACCAGTAGTGTCAAATGTCATTACAGACCATGATTGGATTCTTATGCAATCTGCCGAATCCGATAGCGAAAAAGTGTACCTCACTAGCTGCCGCCTTGAAGCGTACATAGATAAGAGATGCCTCCACGCCTTCTGTGACAACGGTTTTTCCAGAATCGCTGCCTCGAATTGCAGCTTGAACCTGCAATGTTCAACCAAGAACAGGTAAATAGCTGTATGTTTATTTCATATTTACTAACAAGAAACGAAACTGAGAATCACCTGGGAAGAAGCACCTTTAAGTATTGACAGCACATGTGAGCGAATCATACCTAATGCACGAGACTGATGCAAAAGGACCAGATAATTATTAGGTTGTGTTCTAATTCTTTATACCTGTGAATGTTATTTATTGGATCACTAGAAGTCTTTTACCTGGAGTTGACGAAACTTGACCAAGTAAACAGCAGATTCAGCATATTGTGGATTGCTCTCAACATATCTACAATCAACAATGAGGAAGTAGCATTAGTGCCAAAAACCTTAGCATTAATCAAGCACAAAGCATTGCTTGCGCTACTACTTACGAGATACATTCATCAAGGCGTTTCAACAGTGGGAGAAACTGTTCGTTTCCGATGTTCATATTTTGAGAATAAAAGCTGCTCGATACCTGTAAAATGGAACTATGTTGTTAGTCAGAGAACTAGATTATGTGCACATAAATGGGAAAGCATTTCCAATTATTCAAATGTCATAAGCTAAAGGGTGCGAGTATTGGAAAAGGTCTCTCAGCGACTTATTTTGTTATTGTTATAAAGCTGTAAGCCTGTTGTAACTAGTCTTTGTATTTGATAATTTGTACTCTTGCAGTTGGCATGCCCACTGCGAAGCAATTTCAATGAAGACTGCTCACAGGAATCAAAATTAGTTTAGTTTATCCCTTTCTACGCTAAGACACTGTTAACAAACACCATCAACCCATGTTACCCCCTCCTTCTGTTTCAAAAATATGAAACCAACATGCATTTCCATGTTCAAACTATGGAAATCTTTGATTGCATAGCATACTGGTATGGCATGTAAAAGTAGTACAGCATTTATATAGTTTTATTCGGAAATCCCCCTTCATATTCATGATTCAATTTTTATTTAGAAGATCACTGTTAATATCAAATAACACAAATATCCTATCTTTTTATGTAGAGTATTTATCTCAGCAACTAGCTTAATACCGGGCCTAGACTATTTCACTTGGAGAAATGGCAGTAAATCATGCACTTTGCTACACTAAACTGGCAGGATATACGTTTGGAACTTCACATGCTGCAGTTTAGGTGCCTGTATTCCTCTGCCTTCACATGGCAATTATATATCAATCTATAAATATGGCGAGACAAAGGAATTGTAGTACACCACACTATATTATCAATCAAACATGCCCTAGATCTTGCAAGCTTGCAGCATTGAGATGTTCAGAACAACACCAAACAGCAGGACCAGGGCACACATATCACCAACACATAAACAACAGAAATATCAACCACGAGATTTCAACACAGGGTGTAAGGCATACAGTTCAGAGACTCCATGCAAAGTAAACACTACCTCCGAACTTAAATATATTAAGTTTAGGTCAGCTAATTTAGAGCAAATTGGAACTAGAATTGTTGTCCTAAATGTCATACTCCCTCCGTTTTTTAATATATGACGCCGTTGACTTTTCTCGTTACTTTGACCATTCGTCTTATCTATAAATATTTGTGTAAATAGCTAAGTGTATAAGTTAACCTTAAAGTGTTTTTGATGATGAATCCAATGATATTCATTTCATATTTGAAAAATAATTATTAAAATCTATATTGTGGGTCAAAGTTCAACAAAAAAGTCAACGGTGTCATAGAATTAAAAACGGAGGGAGTATATATTTAGAAAAAGAGGTAGTAGTACATTACTACATTACTCAAGACAACCTAAAAAAGTTTACACATCTGCACGAATCAATCATAGACAATCAGATGTCAATGTTTAAGCTCGTTTATTGATTTTGTTAAGTTTGCATAACGAGTGTGAGTTCAATTAAATCAACACGGGTACTTTGGTGTGAGCTGCAGAAGCCATTGAACAGGTATTAACTTTTTTCTGACGTTTTGATAAAGTGGAACAGAAAAATCTCAGTATGATACCAACTAGGGTTGACAAACCTTACATTTTCCAATTCATCAAAGTAGTTGAGCCTACTTCGGAGTGCCTCTGCAAACTCAATTAGCCTCTGTTTCTCAACCAACTGCATCATCATTAGAAAGAAAGCTCAGTCAATGAAAATAAAGAAAAATAAAGAGAGGATCAGAAAGATGGAAACGGAAGTTTTTGCTGCTTAACATTCCATTCAATA
Source organism: Eragrostis nindensis (assembly GCA_012490785.1). Lineage (NCBI taxonomy): Eukaryota > Viridiplantae > Streptophyta > Magnoliopsida > Poales > Poaceae > Eragrostis > Eragrostis nindensis. The sequence continues at coordinate 2,548,390 of JAAXCT010000020.1, forward strand.
TCAGCTAAATATTAATACCGGCAGATCAGAATGCACTTACCAAATAATATATTTTCTAGATAATTGCTAGAACGCTATGCCAGCCTAGTGTAACCTGTCAAATCATGACTTGGGTTGATGTCCTATTCAATAACTACCCACTTACCCAGTGTACAATATGGAGTTCATAGCATGCTTTAATTGGTTCTGTGGATTTTACACATGATACTTGACAATGCTATGCACAGAAAGAAGCATGTATGAGGAATCTCGGTCCATAAAGACTAGTGAGTATTACAACATGGATCACAAATTGAGATATAAGCTTTACAAGTAAGATAAGGAAAAGTTTCCCTTTTCATGGCCTAATAAGTCACTGCATATTTATGCACCATGTGAAATATCTGATACTCATGAAATCTTCAAGATGGATAATAAGTCACACAGAATTCACTGTTATTTACGGTTGATGTTTCACTACCACCGAGTCAAATCAAAGCTACAGGATCAATACAAACACAAGTAACAAGCCAAAAGGGCACATACAAGCTGGTCGCAAGCATCATGCAACGTTTTTGTCTTTGTGGCAACACTCGAGTGCAATGACTGTAGTTCTTCGAATAAGTTCAATGTGTCATCAACCTGCGCAGATGTACATAACACGATTAAACTAAACAGGGCGAAGATGTATATGTTTGTTACACCTTTTCAACATAAACAACAAAAAAAGTTTTGCCGGCTTTACTTGTTTAAGGATACCATCACATGTGTTGACACGCTCCTGTAAAGTACTCTCATAGAGGCGATACTTTTCCTCCGTCTGTAAACGGACCAGAGGTGAGAAAAGCCACATCAACATAGAAAACTTTCCATTACCAACTGAAAACTGGAAAAAAGTAGTCATCCATCACCAAAAGAAATGACATTGAACAAACCTCGGATTTCATTGCCGACTCCAGTTCTGCAAACCATTTGTAGAACTACAGGAAGAGTTCAATCTCAAAATCACATCATTGATGAAGAGCTGAGACTTACAAGTACTACAGCAGCCATTGAGCAAAGGAAAAGAAGAACACAAACTAACCTGATGTGTATTTACCAAGACTGCATCCATTGCACCAGCCTCCTCCAGAGCAGACTCTTTCTCTGGCACATCCGCACCTCCATCTTTCCCCAAACTCTTTTCCTGATACAACGCGCACAAAACATATTCAAGTCCATTTTAACACCATTGTCATATCCAGCGATCCAGGACATGTGAAAACCAAATCAATAGGGAAAATGAAACATGAAAAAAATGAAATAGGATTTCTGTGTAGTGTTATAGAATCACAACGAGCCACTCAGTGAAATTAACTACCAAGGCCAAATCCACACCCAAAATGAAACTTAACAAACTACCAAACCCATTATAACATAGCGTCTGAGCTAATAATGTAGACCTGATACCAAGTTCTTAGCCCTCCTAAATGTCACCGAAACCCTGCACAGCCAGCTCAAACCCAACTTCACATGGCTTCCATGCAACCCGAGCACAGAATTCACAGCACGAACTATTGTTCCATAATAAAGGAGCCACGAAATCCAGCATTCTCATATTCAAACAAACAACGCACAATATTACGCAAACAATGCTCACCAGATTTGCCGGGAACGGCCGCTCGGCCACGACGTGAGAGAGCGCAGCGATCGCGGCCTTCTGCTGCTCCGTGAGCGGTGCGTTCTGCAAGGGAGCGTGCACAAAACGCAAATGTCAGATCCACCGAACCGGCGATCACACCCTTCGAGATCTCAGGACTCCCGCCAAATCCAGATCTGGCGCCGAGAGGAGGAAGAGGGAGCTAGCGGCGACCTACCTGCTCCCAGGTGGAAGCGAAGTTGTAGCCCTTGGAGACCGCCCCCGACTTGGGGACCGCCGACGCCGTCCCCGGCGCTGTCGTCGTCGCCATGGGCGCGTGCTCCGCGCGGCTCGCTTCAAGCAGAGGGAAGCGGAGCGCGTATGCAGTAGTGCGATCGGGCGGAGTCGCGGAGTGCAGTCAGTACGGTAAATGGGCTTCAAGTGCCGTTAGTCTGAAGTCTGACTATCATTACGGGCCTCGTAGCCTATACTAAATCCTAATGGGCTTGTGAGTGGATCTTGCAGTTGACATTTGACGCTCGTGGGTCCATGTTGCACAATACCTCGGTTAGGCAATGCCGCAGTGGTTCTTGATTTTTCTCATTTATTTTGGCGGAAAACAATTGCAGCGGTGCTTTAATAATCTTTCAGGAATAAGTTCAAAACTCTTATAGCGAAGCACTTGGGAAAACTGTGTATAGGAGGAAACCGAGAAAGACAGGGAAGGAAATCGAGAAAAGACATAGGAGGGAAGGAAATCAGAAAATATACAGGGAAGAAAATCGAGACAAGGCATAGCAAAACCAAGTGGTATGGTGTATTCATTCATTATATTGGTAACACTGATAAGGACTGTGGTTCATCAAGTCCGAGGGCAAAAGCAGACTACGGTAGCTAGGAGGTTATGGTGAAATTTCGATGCTAAAAATGAACCTATTCCACCAAAAAAAAATTAATTTCCTCAAAAAAAAAGGAGATACCCTTCCGAAACTAGTAAAACAAGCTAAGCAGTCTAAAAAAATTTTCACTCCGACGAGTTCGCCGGCCGATGAAAATTAAGACGCCATGATGATTGATGGACGACGAAACAAGACGAAGCGGCTTTTCCACGACCACGCTACAGCCTCACAGGCCCGATCCTCGGTGCCATCTCCGCCTCGCTCAGTCCCGGTAGCCCCAGCGTCAGGCACATCGAGGCCACGTCGCCCTCTTCCTCACGCACACCCAAACGACCCGCCGCGGCGGCGGCCTCCCTCACTCCCCCGGCCCTCAAGGGGAACAGCTCGAGGCACGCCGGCGCCGGCGGCTGGTCGTCAGCATCCTCCGCGGCGTCACGGCCGCCGCCCTGCATCTTGCGGAGCGCGGAGTTCCACCGGTTCTTGATGGCGTTGTCGGACCGGCCGCGGAGGTAGCGCGCGATGGTGGCCCACTTGTTGCCGTGGACGCGCTGCTGCGCGACGATGCGCGCGTCCTCCTCCGGCGTGAACGGGCGGCTGTCCAGCTCCGGCGCCAGGTGCTGGCACCACCGCAGCCGGCACGACTTGGCGCCGCGCCGCGGCAGCGCCGCCGCCGCGATGGCCGCCCAGTTCTGCGGCCCGTGCTGCCGCACCTCGCGCCGCAGCGCCTCGTCCTCCTCCGCCGTCCACGGCGTCTTCCTGAAGTCCGCCTTGCCGCCGTCGCCGCCCGCCTGATCCGCCGCCATGGACCGATCGATCCGGTGGCGCCTTGCCTTCCCGGGGTTTCTCGCGCGTATGTGCATGGGCAGGGCAGGGCACATGCGGACTTTCGTTGGATCATGGGCATAAATATTGACCCACAGATTCTCTAGAGCAGATATTCCATATTTAACATATATATAAATTGATCATTTGGTATAATATTATACCCACTTTCATCCCAAATATAATATGAGATCCGCGCAATCTCCAACGCAACGCTTTGACTAGCCATATGTACTGACTGGATTTCACAAATCACTACTTCGTTCAAAGCTGTATCAACTAATTTCGTAGAGATACGTACATGTGTGTATTGCAAAACAATTCACGTTTGCAAGGCGCATCGCTGAAAGAATTATCAATACTTTGTATGCTAATATGTATTAGATGTATCCACCGGACAATTTTGCCTCCAAAAATGCATTTTTTTAATAAAATAAAATTAAACATCCGGTCACTCCATAGTAACCGTATTTTGTTAAGTTAATTACTGGTCAAAAAACGAAGTTGAGCGATCAAAATACATGTAAAATCTATGAACGGTGGAGCACTTTCGTTAATACAACATCACCACTTCAGGATATAGTACCCTCTGTTCTGTGTTCTACCGATGATACCCAAAATGGAAGTTTTGACAAATAGCAACCTCCATGTGCACTAATATCAGTTATCACAAGTGTCGTGGTGTGAGAATCGCGGCAATGGGGGCCTGGCACGTCCTCCCTTGAGATTCGGAAGGGAGCGACGGTTCAAAGTGCTAGGGATCGCGAGTGAGTAGATGAAGAAGAACAAGAGGATCTTTACCCAGATTCAGGCCACCCGAAGGTGTAAAACCCTACGTCCTGCTTGTCTGGCATTGCTCAAGTGTTACTGTTGTTTCTTGTTACAAGGCACCCCCTTTTATAGTGCAAAGGGATGGCCGGACCAGTTCATAAGCTGTTACATGGAGCGTGGACTTTGGAACCGCTCATGCCCGAGATGTCGACGCACAATCATCCCGATCGCCTTCCATCACTCCTCGGGTCGCTTCCCATCGATCGGTCAGTCTCTTGATGCGTCTTGTCTGGTTAACGCCGGATGCTACTTCGTAGGAGGGGCGGGGCGTCGCTTGGACCGGATGCGCAGCATCGCCCATCGGTCCGAGCGATGCTCCGTACCGTGGCAGGCGGCGCGCGTCAACTCACGCCTCCGCGCCAGCTAGGACCGGAGGTCGCAGGGCTATGACCGGTCCGGTCACGTCAATCAAACGTAGCCTGCGCAGGCCGCTCGCGCATTGAAGTCCACCTGCTCGGACGCGCGGACGTTTGCCTCCTCTCCCCGCTCGGTGGGGCCTCTAGCGGGATTCGCTCACGGCCGCGGGCCGTGCGCGACCGGACCCTCCCGTGATCCCGGATGTCACAACGGGTGATTTCGTTTCCACACCAGGATGCCCGGGGTCGCCACGTGCCGAGCCCGCATCCCTTTCAGGGTCGCCTATCTTGTTGTGGGCCCGCGGTCCGCCGATAGGCGCCTTGGGAGTAGCCACGTGGCAAGACGTGACCGCTCCGGCGCATGCGTGGGCCTTCGGCTGCGCGACCATCCTTCCTTCCTAACTGGGCCGCGATGGCCCATCTAGCTTGCATCGCTAATCCTTGGCCTGCCAGTGATTTGGGCCAGACCTCGTGCGGGGTAGTGGGACCCCTACAACAAGGATGAAGGAATCCGGCATCTACATATAATTAACTTTTACTTTGTCAGACGGCAATAGCCCCTAAATAAATAACAGATGGAAAAACTGAATATACAACGACTAGTTACAAAAACAAAAGAATTCACCGCTCAGCTCGATCTTTACACCAAAACAAAATTACATGTCGACGGCTGCCAAGCGATGACGCACTATGAACTGACTTATTATAGACGACAACAAAAAAGAAAACCTAAGACTAGGGCATAATTACAGTTTGAAGAATATACACATCTGATGCTTGAGATCTCCATGATGAGCAATCAGATCTGTGCCAATTAGCACAGCGGAGGACGACCCAAGTCCAAAGATTACTTCGATTGCACCTGGAGTAGACAAGCCAGACTTGCCAGTTTAGCATTTTAAACGTTAGAAACAAGATGAAACTGGCACCATATTACTCTTGCGAAGCATTTTGCGAATCTTCTTCACGAATATTTGATGATGATTTGCTTGGATTACTTATTGCGGGCATCCATTGCTCAGGAATCACAATAAAATAAGCAGACATTGCTTTCCTATACCGCTTCTTATATTGCATTGGTGAAATTACAGTTGGAGGGGCATTCTTCGGCCCACCAAGAATACCAGAAGACTTGACCCACGTTTCGAGGTGCTTGTCCCATGTATACTGCCTCATAAAATCAATAATTCCCAAGACCAGTTCTTGTTTTTCATCATCAACTCCCACAAGCAAGGAATAATCCATTACATCGATTCCCTGGAAAATGCAATGGAGCTCGTTAACGTCAACGTATATATAAGGCTCTGGGATCAATCTGGGTTTAGTCCTACATTGTATTTTCATTTCCCACACCTTATGCACAAAGTGCCCACCTAGAGACATAGTCAGTTGGCCTATAGTACAACTTGTGTGATCCACAAGTCCTAAGAGTTGAAGAAAAAGAAATACAGGATAACAGAAAACTTAAAAGGCACTTTTAATTACAATAGTGGCAAGTATCAACTCAGATATTGTATTAATGATCAGAAAATTTGAGCATAAGCTGCAGGTCTGGAGCCAAACATCCAAGATAAGAATGACCCTGGTGTATTAATATGCTAATAGTTAGTCAAACATACAGTCAGCTCAACATTGCACTTAACATTCTAAAAAGGCACAGGTGACAGCAATGCAAGGGCTTCTATCTATGTCATTTGCTTAAGGTCCAAAAGATAATTCATTTATTATCAACTAAGTTGCAAATCGTTGCCCCAATACTGGAAAAGGAAGCAGCAGAGTCTAAGAACTTCTAATTCAGATAACAAATTAGCATCTGAAAAGGAACAAGAATTAGTTTCACTCAGACTCTCACTGTCTATGACAACAGTACAAGAGAGTTTGCGGAAACGAGTGAAAATAGGTTTGGCAATTCATGCATAAGATCAGCCCAAAGAGGATTGAACGGTAAAGAGAAATTGACATTAAGAGTGGCCAGTTAGCAAGTTATGACCAGCCTCTCTTGTATTAATAAGAAGCTAAATTTCAACGCACAAATCTGGGTGAAGATTATAGAACAAAGAATTGATGAAAACTTACAGCTAAAAAAGAAGTATCATTCCAAACAGCTCTCTCCAATAGCCGCTTTGCCTTGTTCCCAACAAAAATCGGTGAAGTTGGCATCGCCTCTAGTAAGTTCTGGTCAAGAAGAACCTTGTTGCTCCCACTGCAATCTGCATTATACCTTGACCTTGATGATCCCTTGAGATCATAAAGCCTGGTGATATTCCGTCCAAACAAAAGATTCTCCATTACCAGCAAATCCATTTTTGACTCCTTGCCGCCTTTCATGTGCTTAATTGTAACCTAAGTAAAAGCATAGGAAATGGACATATTCAGCCGGATATTTCAATAAATAAATTAAAAATTTATCACTACTAGCACTATGAAGGATAGATTTTAGAGCTTTGAAAGAACAGGAGGGATGAAGCCATACTTGCTATATTAATAATCCAACATGGTTGCCTATGGACATACTGAACAGCTAATATAACAGAGTTCAAACGGACATACCTGATAGATCCCCAAAATTTTTGCTAGGCAAGTGGGACTTCCAGTGCTTATCGACTCCGACAGATATTTAAAATATTCAGGGCCAAACTTAAGGAATGATTCAAGCTCTGTCTTTGTGACTTGCTTTATTATAAATCTGTCATCCAAAGATTTTGCAAAAAATACATTGCTTTTACCACCTTGAGCTCCCCATTTCTTGCATCGACTGAGAGACCTCACAAAATCAAGCTCTGATGGACAGCAAGACCTCCTCAGTGCTTCAAAGCTTTTTGCATAATAGCATGTCACAGTGTATTTCACTTTCCCAGGTGGCCCACCATCTTCAAAAGAAACTCTCAAGTGCACCAGATCAGGAGAAAAAGATCCTCTACCTCCGGACATTGATGAAGTAAAATCATCGGAGGATCCAAAATCATCAAATAGATTAAATGGATTAAAATTTCCTGAATCAAAGACAGGCAATGGAAGCGAAGAATCTGGACTGTCTTTATTTTTGCCATTCTCATCGGACAATTGAAAGCGGTACATGGGTGAAACAAGCGCGTAAGAAATAACACTAGTTGGCTCATCATCAAATACTGGTATGACAATATCATTAGCACCAGTAGGAAGAAAAAGTCTTGCTCCACCTTGCTGTGATAGCTCACTAAACAATGTAATGTATACAGGAGTGTAGTCAGCCAAGGAAGAAAATCCCATTTCCGAACCAGATTTAGTATTTAAGGAATAATAAGTTGACATGTATGGCATCTTAAGCCACCTCAGTAAGTCTTCTGATGTATCTCCAGATCGGGGGACAGATAAAGAAGTACGGGATGGTACAGCCTTGGCTTGATTCTTTATGTCAACCGCTATTCCCTCAGCTGAGGGCAGTGGCTTGGCCAAGTTTGCATCAGGAACAGGTCCATTCCCCCCGCTCCATTTTGTGTCCAATGTGTCTGAGATATCAGTAGTTACTGGGAATTGTCCATCAGAAACAACCCTACGAACACCAACTCCGGTTTCTTGGTTATCCAGCTGATCCTTGATGTTGACACTGTTGGCATGATTCATTTTAACCATTGCATCTTCACCACCATTCAACTCTGCAATATTTCTCGAGCTATTTTCATTGGATTGATCACCCTGGCTGAGCCCCTTTTCCTCGCCATTAAATGGACTTGAGCGTTGTTGTAAGGATCCTTCCGTTGCATTTGAAAGAATTTCTGTCACCTTGGAGATCTTCTCTGATTTTGTGGTTGCATTGGGGTCAACCGAGTTATCACTAAAATCAGAACTCCTGTTCCCAACCCTTAAACCTCCTAGTGCATCACGGTACTTGCCACCTGAATTTGCTATGAAGGTCAGCCGTCGATCCCACAAGTAGCACAGAAACAAAAGCTGGCGCCTCAGCTTGTTAACTTCAAGAATGTCAATGAACTGCTGTCCCTTTCCAATATCCTTTTTCCATAGGCTCTTTAGTGACTCCTGGAGATTAATTCTCGAATAATCAAATACAACTTTACTAGAAGTATTCCTTTTTGTATAGAAACGAGTGGGACAATAAAACATTAGACAATGAAATTCAAAGCAACAGTACCGTAAAATCAGCTTTCTCTGCTAGCAGGATCTCTTCCAGCTCCACAATATTTCTTCTTAACTCGAGTGTCTTCAAGTTCCCATCAAAAGAACCTGTAATTGGCCTTCCATCAATGTCGCGGAGTGCATTCAGAACATGACTGAACAGAAGTTCAGCTGCGTTCTCAACCTGATTCATTAAGGAGCAGCATCAGAACAAACAATGATACAGATTAGTTCACAATATTAAGCATACTTTACCTCATTTGCTTCTAGTTCTACCCAATCCTGATGCTGGGAAGTAAAATCAAGTTTTGGTGGTGGTAGAAACACAGAGTAAACCTTGATGGATGCATATCGGAAGCATGCAACCATTTCGCCAAAGCTGAGATACAAACATGTAAGGCAAAAACTTTAACAATTCGATAAGATGGAACAGAAATAAGTATGTACCCGTAAAAGCGAAGGCAATCCCTGTGAAGAGAGTGACCACAGCTCGCCACCCTACTTGCTGCCGCATGATTTGAAAAACTAAGCTCCAAAAATTTACCAAACGACAAGCCCCAGGCAGCATCAGACATCACCACTCTTTTAGTTGCTGGAGGGAGGCCATTAACCCGAGGACAACGTAAGCATCTATGCCACATCCAAATTCTACCATCATGTTCACCAGGTAACTTTACTGAAAGCTTCCTAACTGATATTGATAAGCTGCCTTGGGGATGGACATAGCAATAAACATGGGCCTCTGGTGGCAGCTCACAAGAGCGACAAATATTGTTCTGAAGAAAAACATGAAAGTTAAACAAAATATTAAGTTCCAGAACATATTAGATGTGTGGCGGTCTCAGTCTAACCTGATCAAATAGCTGGTCACGCAGAAACCTGCCTAAAGGTCTGTCGAAGTTACCATAATACTTTATGCGAAGAAGGTGTGGCCGCTCGCATAGAGTTCCTTTCCAAAGACAACGAGAGGATAGAGAAACTAATATACTCTGATTGTCAGCAGGAGATGCTGGAATTTCATCCTTTTTGGTAGTTGAATCGTCCTTTGAACTGTCATCATCATGAGAAACCTGTACATTGAGGGAAGCAGCTGACTTCTCTGTCATCTTGTCTCCATTACCAGAATTATTAGCAAATGAATTGCCCTTCTCAACCGACGTCAAATTTGTAGGATGACCAGGCAATAAGCTGGAGTCATTAACCGGTGCTTGTTTAGTATCATTCTGGTGTTCTTCAAAATGCTGGTTGCTACTCACTTCTCGAATAAAATCAGGATAACTGCAAAATGAAATGTCTGACTGCTGAACCAAGGGACTGATAGATGATTGAGGAACCAGCAAGCAATCAATGTTTCCATTCTCGCGACTGATTTGAACAGATGTCGTTTGATCGTGATCAACTCCCAATCTTTGGCAGATTTTATTCTCAGGAGAGCATGCTGATACTGTTCGTTCCATTCTCTTTATAACATTAAATGTCAGATCATCATTTTGCAAATCAAGCGCTTGCAGATCACCATTTGGTGATGAAGCACTAGGCATCAGGATAGGTATTGTCGAGATGGATCTATCAGCGCTGGAAGGTTTATCTGGCAAAGCAACAATAATTGGTGACTTAAGTGGCAGTTCTGGAAGGGTTGCACCTTCATCCACAAGGAAAGATGTTTCAAGAGCCAGGTGATAAGCTGCAAATACTCCATATTGCACAACATGCTTCACTTTTTTGAGCTCATCACCATTAGCACCTTTGAGCAAGATCTACAGAATTAGAGGTAGTTAGATACGTGTCATGTCTCAGTAGCCTCATTACAAGTTATATTTTTCTAAAGATGTGATGCAGATAATTCATCTTCGTTCAGTGGTAATGAAGTGATGTGATACATCTTTCGAGGAACATCCTAAAAAACATTTTTATAAAACGAATACAAAAAGGTATCATGATGTTCTTCTAGCTAGTCTACTGTTCTTGTTATGGAATTTGCTAAAATGCTAAAAACAATCTTTCTCATGCCCATAAATTTCAGGCAACCTTGCAATGACCTCAAGGGATTTCCCCTTACTAATTGACAAGTAGGCAAAAAGAGACCATATTGCAGCATGTAACGAAAGAGAAACATTATTCCTGAAAGAGAAAAAAAAACAGAGAGAAACAAAACAGAGTGCTATAACCGAGACATCAATTGTATCACTTACTGTACAGCCAAAGGGTTTTGGACAGCCTTCAAAAAACATAAGGGTCTTCAGCGTTTTCTTCCCAGCTTCCCCGGCAGTCCCATGTTCTTCAACATACTTCTCTACATGGAACAAGTCACAATGTCCAAGCTTTTGGGATGACAAATAATCAATAGAGGGAACTATATGAGCACCAGTACATCGAGATATTCTTTCCAGCAATGGCCTTTTGATATTCAGAACAAGTGAAATGTTTTTCTCCAGAAACAAATCCTGAGCATAGCGAGATACAGATTTCTCTACCAACACGACACTTGGTTGGTGTGCTTTGATCTTCGCAACTGCCATTTTCAAATAATCTGTTTCCTGGAGTCAAAAAGAAAGTTACGGAAATGCATCACTAGCAGCAGCTGACAATCCTTATAACACAATCAGAGCACTTCGATTTAAAAGTTAAAACATCAGTGAGAAAAGAGATTCACAGGTGATACCTGCTGCAGTAAAGTATCAAAACTTGAAAGCAAATTCGATACACGCTGATATTCGAGTGCACCACCAAGAATTAAGATTCGTGGCTTCTCTTTTTTCGATGACATACGTCGATGAGCAACATTCTTCTTGCAAACAACTCCCTTCACAACGAAACTGGGAAAAAAGGAGTGTAGGAACAAAACCAAGTAAGTTCAGTTCTCAAGTGGAGCACAGAATAAATGATGGGGAAAAAATAACATATGAATGCTCTGATTAAAGAGAAAAAAAAAATCCCAACAGCAATTAGCACCAGAGGCAATTTGAATTACTAAGCATACGGTTCCCATAAGCCATAAGGTTAACATTCAAACTCATATTGATGTAAAATCATCAAGCCTTGTGATGAAATGATGAATGAAAATTAGAAGACAATTACATAAAAAAAGAATAGAAGACAGAATTTATTTACCTTTCATTTGGGCGACCACAGGCCAAGCATTTCACCTTAACATAACCACCAGGGTCCATCCCACCTTCTTTGCTGGTATCTGGTTTCAAAAGAGATGCAGCCTCCCAAGACAAAGAAGTAACTATGTCTAGCCAACTCCCTTTGCCAGTTTTGTCAACCAATGGTACCTTTTCAGCCTCAAGAAGTTGAGAAACTAATGCCCGAAAATGGCCATCAACTATTTCTTTCATGGCTTTCTTGTGTTCCTCGGCCGATTTATCCCTACTTCGACAATGCCCACTGCCAAAGCTGTTTGAGCGTAGATATCCCCACTCTCCCGTAGCATCCTGCCCCTCATCATCATCACACAGAACACCATCATGATCATCCTCTTCGTCCTCAGGTTCTGGAGATATCCAAAGTGAGCTATTGTTTTCAAAGTCCACAGGTTCATTTTCAGGCACTTCCATGCTATACATGGAAGAAGAACGAGTATTACAGCACTCGTAATTGCCAGTGCTATGATCTTCATTCTTATCTGCTCCCACGGAATCAGCCAAGGCTGTTGTGTCTTTCCTTGGTGATTTGGATTCTTTTGTGTCATCTTTACAATCAACTTGATGATCATCAAAATGCAAAGGTCCATAATATTCATCTGAATTCTGTAATTGCTGCCCTTCCAAATCTGGGCGGAAAACTGCATAGTCATCATCTTCGTCGTCACTCCTAAGTGCAAAAATAATGTTGAATTAGCGAAAAGAATGCAACTTTGAAATCAAAATATAATTTTCTACTTGTATGTTCATAGTTGGTTACGATATTGATCATGAATACTGAGTGAACTAATACAAGAGATGAAATGGTTATCAAAGTAACTTCATGGATTTAGCTAAATAAATAACCATTTTTTCTAAATAATAAGCACATTTCATTATTAAAGGAAGTTAAAAAGAGATTATAGAGCCAGATCTATGTATCTTCCATGTTAAGGATATCGGGGACCTGGACTCAACAACCAACATAAATCTATTCTACCACTAGGCCTTAGTGCATATTGTCTCTTATCAAATAAGTGCATCTTGTCCAAAACTAACATAAGATGCAACATCATTTCAGAAGCATGGATGCAACTTCCTGATCAGTTAATCAGTACAGATACAATCTTTCTCCACTGATTGCATTGTGATCAGTTAGATTCCATTTTCCTAATGAACAAAGCTCGAAGGCGTACCTATTCAAGCAAAAGTTGAATGGATCCGATGGGTTGTCCACATAAGCTTCATGCTCCATGCCCCCAGCAGGCTCCATCACAGACTGCTGCTTCTCAGGACAGCCATCACCATCACCATCGCCATCGCCCTCGCCCTCGCCCTCGCTGCAGTTGCCTTCGCCATGGACCGGCTCAGATGCAAAGTCTGCGAAGCTTACATTCGTGTAGGACGACATCTGCCCGTTCGACCCCGTGCTGCTACGCCCAGTGGAGCTGGACTTGTTGCTCCCGACGCTCGCGGCGGACGGCGACTGGCTCAGCACCGGGCTGGACGGCTGAGACAAGTCCCTCCGCGCAGCGGCCTCCTCCTCCAGCCAGCGCTTATAACAGTAGTTGCAGACCCTGATCCTCTCGCCGTCCTCCCTCGCAGCGTCCCCCGGCGAGCGGGGCACCGAGTTGGCCGTGCACCGGGCGCAGAACACGCGGCCGCAGTGCCGGCAGTGGTGACGCCGGTTCAGGATGGTGAACTGCGCGTCGCAGTCGTAGCACACGCGGCAGCTCTGGTCCGGCATCCAGAAGTCCCTCGACAAGTCATGCGGCTGCTGCTGCTGCTGCTGCTGCTGCGCCGCCGCCGCCGACTGCGACGCGGGCGGCGGCGAGTGCTCACCCCGCCGCGGCATCCACGACTTCACCGCGCCGAACAACTCCACCAGCCGCCCATCCGCTGATCCCATCGTCGACGCCAAGCGCACCGCCACCACCACCACCAGCAACCCCACCCCTCATGCTCAATCCGGCGGCGACACCTCAACCCGCATGGCTAGCTTCTCGAAAGCCAAAACAACTTCCACCTCCGCGCCGCAACCAGCCCACCAATTCAGAATTCAGATCACTAACCTCGGCAGTACCAGAGCAGAGTCGGCGGCGGTGGCAACACAAGGCGACGAACAATTGGGCACAGCGAACTCCAAGCTAGCCACGAGGAATTCGACGCGGCTGGATCGACGGGAAGCAACAAGGAATCGCGGGAGGGGAAGTGATTTTGGCTTAAGAAAAGAGATTAATAACTTGCCGCGATTAGGCGGGGCTGAGGGTTCCAGAAGGGCGCCAGTGGAGCACGGGAGGCTGGAGGGTGCGGATTCACGGGGACGGGGATAGAAAGGGAGGGGAGATGGATTAAACTGACGCGTCTCCGTGTTTTTTTCAAATCTTTCTCGAGTCTTTGGATTTATTTTCCTTTTCTCTGTTTGTTTTAGTATTTTCTAAGGGCCTTTCGCTTTTCTTGCCGCCACCGGACTCTCTCTGTCCCTTTCAGGTTTCTCTCACCATTTTTACGGTGGTTTGCCTTTTGGTTTAAAAAAAAATGGTGATTTGCCCTTTGGAGACCCAATTCCGGTCGTGGGGGGATAACATCAATTTCATTTATTTGTGTGTTGATCTTGCTATATTTGCATAGTTCTTGTGTCCATCTTAATCATACGCTTTACAGCATACCATAAAACTTTCTAGCGTGCACGAAATGCGATTTTGGTAGCGCGGTAGCACCTGTTGAGAGAGTGAGTGAGCTTTGTGCTCTTTGTCGCAATGTGAAGTATCAAATATGATAGCCTAAGATTTTTGTGTCTACCTAATTTTGCGGTGCAACGTATGTGAAAAACTTAAGGTTTCCAACTGATTTTGTATTTTACTTTCTTTCTTAGCGTGTGTAATTATGATAAAAAAATTGTGTAAACCACGTGTTTTGAATAAGGGTTCAGATATTTTTTGTCGGTATTATTATTGTATCTATCTTAATTTGTTATTGTCGTTACGCCTTACCATCAGTTTTTGTATGCGTATACATATAATTTAGAAGCTTTATTGAGTTTTGATAGCGAGGTAGTGCCTGTTGAGAGAGTGACCCTTGTGCTCTTTGTCGCAATGTGGTGTATTAAATATGATGACCTAAGATTTATGTGTCTACCTAATTTTGCGGTGCAATGTTCGTGAAAAGATGAGGTTTTCCAACTGATTTTGTATTTTACCTTCTTTCTTAGCGTGTTTATGATAAAAAATTGTGTAAACCACGTGTTTTGGATAAAGGTTCAGCTATTTTTTTGTCGGTATTATTCTTGTATCCATCTTAATTTGTTATTGTCTTTATGACTTACATCAGTTTTTGTATGCGTATACATACAATTTTAGAAGCTTTGTTGAGTTTTGGTAGCGAGGCAGTGCCTGTTGAGAGAGTGAGCCTTGTGCTCTTTGTCGCAATGTGGTGTATTAAATATGATGATCTAAAATTTTTGTGTCTACCTAATTTTACGGTGCAACGTATGTGAAAAGATAAGGCTTTCCAACTGACTTTGTATTTTACCTTCATTCTTAGCGTGTTTATGGTAAATAATTGTGTTAAACCACGTGTTTTGGATAAGAGTTTAGCTATGTTTTGTCGGTATTATTATTGTATTCATCTTAATTTGTTGTTGTCTTTACGACTTACCATCAGTTTTGATATGTATACACATACAATTTTATAAGCTTTATTAGTTTTGCTAGCGAGGTAGTGACTGTTGAGAGAGTGAGCCTTGTGCTCTTTGTCGCAATGTGGTGTATTAAATATGATGATCTAAGATTTTTATGTCTACCTAATTTTGCGGTGCAACGTATGTGAAAAGATAAGGCTTTCCAACTGACTTTGTATTTTACCTTCTTTCTTAGCGTGTTTATGATAAAAAATTATGTTAAACCACGTGTTTTAGATAAGAGTTTAGCTATTTTTTGTCGAGATTATTATTGTATTCATCTTAATTTCTTATTGTCTTTACGACTTACCATCAGTTTTGGTATGTGTAAACATACAATTTTATAAGCTTTATTGAGTTTTGATAGCGAGGTAGTGACTGTTGAGAGAGTGAGCCTTGTGCTCTTTGTCGCAATGTGGTGTATTAAATATGATGACCTAAGATTTTTGTGTCTACCTAATTTTGCGGTGCAACGTATGTGAAAAGATGAGGTTTTCCAACTGATTTTGTATTTTACCTTCTTTCTTAGCGTGTTTATGATAAAAAAATTGTGTTAAACCACGTGTTTTGGATAAGGGTTCAGCTATTTTTGTCGGTATTATTCTTGTATTCATCTTAATTTGTTATTATCTTTACGACTTATCATCAGTTTTTGTATGCGTATACATACAGTTTTAGAAGCTTTATTGAGTTTTGGTAGCGAGGTAGTGTCTGTTCAGAGAGTGAGCCTTGTTCTCTTTGTCGCAATATGATGATCTAAGTTTTTTGTGTCTACCTAATTTTGCGGTGCAACGTATGTCAAAAGCTGAGGTTTTCCAACTGATTTTGTATTTAACTTCTTTCTTAGCGTGTTTATGATAAAAAAAATTGTGTAAACCACGTGTTTTGGATAAGGGTTCAGCTATTTTTTGTTGCTATTATTCTTGTATCCATCTTAATTTGTTATTGTCTTTACGACTTACCATCAGTTTTTGTATGCGTATACATACAATTTTAGAAGCTTTATTGAGTGGGTGAGCAACGTTTTCTTTGTCGCCTTGTGTGACAACATATATGCTCTAGCCCAAAAAGTTTACATCTAACTAATTTCATGATGCAACGTGTATGGAACATATAAGGGTTTCAACTAATTTTGTATTTACTTCTCTTGCTTAGCTCGTATACAATTCAAAGACGTGTATTAATGCCTTTTCTTGGCTCCTATTATCTTTTCAGTATAATGCTATGATGCTAAGGACTCAAGATAACATTTTCCCAACAATGTTTTTCGTTATTCTCCTTACAACCTATTGTCAATTTTTTTAGATAAATTTGTCTAAGACACACTGAGAAACTGTGGCTTCGTCCGCAGCACACTAACAAAATCGAATTCGTCTTCAACACACTACGATTTCAGAAACTCTGGTCTGTGGCACGCTATGACCATTTAACAATTATTTTTAACTTTTTTATCTTAGTTCATAAGATACATTAGAATTTGAAACTTGACACTAATGTACATTGTTGCATTGTCTAACATAAAAGGATAGAGCCAGATTTTTTTAATTGTTTGCATGATTTGTTAGATAAATTAAATGTTAAAACATGAGCAAACGATCTAAACATTAGAAAAAATCTGGCTCTATTTTTTAATTATAGATAATGCAACAATGTACATTAGTGTCAAATTCAAATTTTCTGATGTATATTATGAATTGAGATAAAAAAAATTTGAAAATAATTGTTAAATGGTAATAATGTATCACACACCAGAGTTTTCAAAATCCTTGTGTGTTGCAGACGAATTCGATTTTCTTAGTGTGCTGCGGACGAAACCACCATTTCTTAGTGTGTCTCAGACAAATTTACCTTATTTTATATACACAAAGGTGACTCTAGTAGAACTTTTTAGTGAGCGAGGCTTGTTTTCTTTGTCACGATACAACACATCTGTCTATCTAGTTTTGCCTTTTGATTTTGCATACTGATACGTGAAAACTCTACTAATAATATTTAGTTGGCATCACAAATATTTGAGTCATTATTGAACTACTCTTCTAGTAGTTTTTCTTTTGTTATTGTTATTGTTGAGTTTACTGTAATTTATGTTGTTTGCTCTATTTGTTGTTGTCAACTTTCTTATGTGTGGAGAAAGGACTGCTTTATGATTTTGTTTCTGTTTAATTGCTCTTTACTACTTTCATACCATGCTTCTTATGGTCATATTAAGTAGTACCTTTTATGATTCGTTCATACTTTCTTATTTAACTATGAACTTCAATTTCATTATGCAATGTGGTGTGTCATATATGATCCTTTATTTTATTTTTCTTTCATTTTTTTTGTATCACTCAAATGAAAAAAGTGAAGATATTTTCTTTTGCCAGTTTCAAACTCGATTTTATGCTGTTTGTATCTTAAGTGTTAAGCTTAAATACGAGGTTTTCCAATAGGCGAATGATCGAGGGCCTTATTTTGTAACTTCTATGTACATACATCGATGTTGACTCATAAGCAACATAACTCATACGCCAATTACTTCTCTTGTCGCGTATCCTACCACAAGAATTTGTGAAGTTTCATGATTTTTTCATGCCGATGTATGTACCATCAGGATGCATTTGCTAATAGGTTTTTGATCCCTCTACATTTAAGCATTCAGTAAGAGGACGGAGGGAGTACCAATGAACAATTACGACATACGAATTTGGAACCACATTTTTAAATCATGTCTTCGAAGTCATCAATTCTCAACGGGACAAGGGATCTGAGTTCTTCAGTTTTTAAAAAGATTTATTGATTGTCCTGAAATTAAATAATATCATGTAAATTACACACCACGCGACTAAATAGCATATAAGAGTGTTTAGTTGGCAACGTTTTTCTTCAACATATTACAGTTTTGTTTTTGCCAAGTTGTCACTTGTCAGCCCGTCACGGCAGACAAGGAAAATCTGAACAGGACTCCCATCAGCCACGTATCCTCTCTGCAATGTCATGTTCAATCATTATGCTGAATGTTGGACTCCATGTGTGTGCCTGTGTGGTCTAACGCGATGTACCGGCGCACATGCATATCTTTTTTATGAATCGAGTCTTTTTCCTCATTTAGTGTCATTTTGCCTTTCTTCTCCATAACAGGTCAAGCACGACACATTTAAGTGCGTGCAGATGATCTTTTTAAGTTGTTAGGTCCTCCACTAGGCCGTGATGATTGGGCATTTAAGTTCATATACAGTGTATGCAATATGCATCGATGGAAGTTACACGAGACAAAATTAGTTTACTTAATATCACCGCAAAAAAAATTAGCTTACTTAATACTCCTAGTCAGGTTAATATTGCTTCATCTCAAAGTTCGGCCAACAACAAAACTGTACGACGGGATTGTCTGGCGTAAAATAATCCGAAAACCTTTTTTTTAGGGCAAAATAATCCGCAACCTCTGTCCGATGGGCAAGTAGCGTGTCCTGTTACAAGCTACGCTAGCTACGCGCGGCGGCGGGGCTCCGTGAAGGTCGCTGTCCAGCGGGGCCAGCTCGGCCGACCACGGCTTTCTTTCCATGGGCTGATGGGCGGGCGATCTGCTACGAATCACGCAACCAGGCGAGGCGAGTACCAAACCATTCTTTTTCTAGAAAAAGCTCGCTTTCGATGCGTTCTGTCCCGTTCCGCGCCTCCACCACACGTGGTAGACGGGACAAATCTAGCAGCAGGAGAGCAGGGTGTTTGAATATGCATCGAACGTTCTCGATGCGAGTACATGATGGACCGATACCTCGTGCAGAGATTATTACGTAATACAATATTCCGCTCAGGATTCATGTTTAATTTCTTTTGGCAGCAGCAGCCGGGCTGCTCTTTGCCATTTCTTTTGCAACAACAACTATCATCTTTGACCTTAAAAAAATAACTATCATCTTTGGATATATATTATCGATGCTGTCATACTGATTACTGATGTCTCTCTCTTGCGCTGATGTGATGCGGAAGAGCGTCGATCTGTCTTGCGGCCAGAGAACAACATGAACGGCCCGAAGATAGCGTCAATTGCGCATAAGTGTCCTGCGCATAGGAGTGACGGGACATTTGCTATCTGCTGAATATTCACTGCTATCTCCGTCCAAAAATATGTTGACTCAGCCCTGTTCGTTTCCTCCTCCTTAAATTTTAGACACGTCACGTCAAAAAGAATCTTTATATTTAAAAATGTTTTGCTTAGTTTAATGATAAAATTTTTTTCACATATGAGTGCTCTTTTCGAGATGAATCTAATGAGCCTAATTAATCTATATTTTGCTACAGTGATGCTCCAGTAATTATCTTCTAATCGTCACTTAATTACTCTCGTTAGATTCGTCTTGTGAATTAGATGAGGGGTTCTGAAGTTAGTTTTATAATTTGACTTTGTTTAGTACATATAAATGGTAAGATTCTCTTTGATATGACCCCTCTAAAATTTAGACATCTGGAAACAAACGCATCATATTAGCAATGCTGACGCTCCTTTCGATTTTGTATTGAAGTTTTGGAGAACTTCTTTAGCTCAAAATAAAGTATAATTTTTGTTCCGACGTCATCAATAGCAATTGAAATGTGAAGTTTAAAAAACGTGCTGTCAAGTTTAACTCAAGGATGGAATACGGAGAAGTCAGCACTTCATTTTAGCGGCGGGATTCTTGTACAATATAGAATTTTTTTTGAAGAAGAGTTCTGATTTGGAGTGAAAATTTTAAGTTATGTAGGTTCAACTTTTAAATTGGAATGTCGAATGTGGGAGATTCGAAATATCTAATTCATTAAGTGTAGCCACTTTGTTTTTTTTACTTATTTTATTTTAAACTTCAACTTTAACGGTCTTGCATATGCAATTTTGAATAACATTTTCTCAATAAAATCCAACATTCTCGAAACAAAACTTCTACACAACAATGGAGCCTAATTTTTTTATATCACTTAACATGTTATTAATAATCACAGTTATCAAAGTATGGCCAGTGATGGGGGCTAACAGGGGCCATGCGCCCCGATCCCCTCAATGCTTTCAAAATGTTCATTGGAGGGTTGTGTTATGTATAATTTTTGGTATAATTTGTAGTATTCCGGCTATGCCTAGAAGGAGAATTATATAATGCTCCATCCGTTCCACTATGTAAGCATTTTTAGTTATCTAATAACTCATAGCATCTCCTGTACATATGGACAAACGTGATGTCCAGATACATGAAAGATGTTATGAATTTGGACACACAGAAATGCTTATATTTTGGACAGAGGTAGTATATTTGTTTAGCTGGGGTTAGTGTTGTTGCGTGGCAAGAAAAAAAGATAATTTTAACAGTCTTCAATATGTAATTTTGGACAACAGTGATCTTAAACTTTCGCTATTGTATGGTGACACGCAACTTCAGATTCTGTACAGAACTATACATGACGGTATCATTTCAAACATTTAAAGTCATATTCACTGTAGCGATATTAAAAAAGTGTTGCTCTATGTTATTAATAATCATAAGCAATAAAGTCTAGGCAATGAAGGGAACAAAAAGGGGCTGTTGCCCCCAAACACCCACCATGGTTTTCAAAACACACGAAATCTGCCGGTTTCACAAAATCCGGACAAACCGGTCCAGTCTAATACTAGCAGAGTGCCGGTTTTCAGAATTTTGATCGAAAACTACTCAAACCGAGCTGTCCGCTTGGCTAATCATTTTTAAAATTTGAAATAAAAATTGAAACTATGAAAACCGCTTAAACCGAGTGGTTATCAGTGAAACCACTCGGCTTACTGTTTTTAACTCATTCAAATTTGAAGATTTGCATCTGTTTGGTTTTTCACCTGTTTTCACGTAAACCGGCAGGCCGCCGGGTAGGGATGGCAATGGGTACCCATCACCCGATACCCGATGAGTTTTTCCTTTATTAGGGTATGGGTTTGGACCTATTTCTCGCCCCATGGGTCTGTTAATAGGCATTTTTGTCACCCATTGGGTACCACGGGTATAGGGCCATTCTCCTGCAACCCATACCCGTTTACCTATAGGGCCCTATGAAATCAAGAGTCCATCAATAAATCAAGAGTGCATCAACGTGCTCCACCAGTAGTTTTTGCATTCTTAATAAGTAGTCAAGTGTAATGACCTATTAGCATTTGATTGTGTGAACTATTAGCGTTTGAGTGGTTAAATTTATTTACCTTTGAATGATTTAATCATTCCAATATGTTATTATCTAGTTGGATGTTAATTTTTGTGATGCCAATTAATAGGTATGGGTAACCCGATGGGTACCCACACCCATATGGGTGTGAGGATAGGGGAAATTGAGTCTCCAGGTGGGTATGGGGATGGGGACGGGATATAAAACTCTAGACGGGGATGGGTACATTCCACCGCCCCCCAGTGGGTAATGTACCCATTGCCATCTCTACCGCCGGGCCACAGTTTGAGCGGCTCGGTCAGTTTTTGTAAATCCTGCCACCCACCCACAAAAGGTTTAAATAGGTTCATTGGATAGAGGTGTTTTGTGAAAAATATATATCTTAATTTGAAGTAACGGGTTGTACCAACTAGAAATAACACATAATGTACTTGTCTAGGCCCCTTTAATGTTTTAATCTTAACTCTTTCACTGAGTCTGATGACATGGATTCTTAAAAGTCAAATAGAGAAAAATGGATGTGAAGTGTTTATAGCATAAACTTCTACTTAAGAAATTCTGGTGACATGGATTCTAAAAGGTCAAATAAATAAAAATGAATCTGGAGTGTTTATCGATACTGTTAGTTGATAAAATTGGGTACGGCACAAAAGGTGAAAAACGGCGCTTTCACATAGTCGTCAACTGTAGAAGTCCTCTAGTCCCACAAAAAGAAAAAACTGTAGAAGTCCTCTGACCACGCTGACCCCCTCCAGCTTATTCACCCTCTACATATTCGTGTTGGGTTACTCGCAAAAGAAAACAATATTGGTGTTGAGGAATTTTACACGCCCGCATCACCTTGGATCATCAAGATATTACGATTAAATCTCTTATCGGTAGAAATTTAAACATCCATTATATAGCCAAGAAAAATGAAAATTGGGGCCGCTGGTCTAACAAGAGCTCAAACCAAAAATGGTGATAAGATGTAGGACAGCAACTACCTAAGATTGCACTTGCACAGGTAGGATTCAGCTGAGGTCACAGTTTGTCCAGGTAGGAACATTAGCTAAACATCGTTATCACTGATGAAAACAAGTTGGTCTCTTACAGTCCAATCATGGATTCAATGCTCTATACTATTTGGGAACTGTGCATCGTTATTCATGGATTCAATGTATCTTGAAGGATAGGCCCAACGCGGCAGACAAGCAGAATCGGCCCATTTGATTGGCATCCGAACTGAAGAGCGAGCTGACTGGAGTCACAAACAAGACATTTGGAAGTCACGAACTCTGCTTCTGAATTCTGATACTCGACTCGACGACTCCGGCCATGAATATATGGTACGTGTAAACGGTGTAGTTCTACAGGAGACAGGAAGGAGGAGGAGGGGCGTGTTCGTTCTCAATGCTCACAACTCTGCAAACTGGCCAGTCATGCCGAGGTCAAGCCTGCGGCCGTTGGTGTCGGCTTGTCGCGTGGCAAGAAACGAGAACTCGAACCGACTCCCAAATTAACCAGGGCATCCTCAAATCTCTCCGCGCCATTGTTTCTTCCGAATCGCAGGCAAGCAAAAGGTCGCCTCCGCCTCCACTCCCGCGCTCTTTCTCCACCCTCTCTGCCTTTTGCAAGGGCAGAGGGAGTGCCTTTTGCAAGGGCAGAGGGAGAGAGAGAGAGGGAAAACAGGGGCGCGCAGAAAATCGCCGGCCATGTCGACGGCCTTCTCGGACTTCGGCCCGCTCACGGAGCGGCGGCGCGCCGAGAGACGGCAGCAGCGCAGGCGCGTCATGGTCGCCACCGGCGGCGCCTCCATCGTGCTGATCCTCATCGTCATGGGCGGCGCCGCCGTCGCGTACAACGCTAGCACCCAAGACAACGACGGCTCGTCGTCGTCCTCCTCATCGCCTTCCCCGTCCGGCGGCGGCGGCGGCGGCGGCGGCTCGGGGTCGAGCCTGGTTAGCGTGTCGAAAAGCATCAAGGCGATGTGCGCGCAGACCGACTACCGGGACGCGTGCGAGAAGAGCCTCGCCAAGTCGGCGAACGCCAGCGCCGCGTCGTCGCCCAAGGACCTCGTCCGCGCGGCCGTGGCGGCGATCGGGGACGCCATCGGCGCGGAGTTCGACCTGTCGGGGCTGATCGTGAGCGACGACCCGCGCGTGAAGGCCGCCGTCGCGGACTGCAAGGAGGTCTACGGGCACGCGAAGGACGACTTGGCGCGCACGCTCGCCGGCATCGACGTCGGCGGCGCGGGCGGGCTCGTCCGGGGCGGGCACCAGCTCCGCGTCTGGCTCAGCGCGGTGATCGCGGACCAGGAGACGTGCATCGACGGGTTCCCCGACGGGGACATCAGGGCGAAGATGACGGAGGCCATGGAGGCCGGGAAGGAGCTCACCAGCAACGCGCTGGCCATCATCGAGAAGGCCGCGTCGTTCCTGGGCGCGCTCGGCGGCTTGCCGGCGGCGGCGACGAAGGCCAGCCACCGGAGGCGGCGGCTGCTCGCGCACAACGTGACGGCGGTGGAGGAGGAGATCGAGGAGCAGCCGATGGTGAACCACACGCTCGGGGGCGACCCGCCGTTGCATCGGAAGGAGAGGCACCTCAGGGGGTTCCGAAACGCGCCCAAGCCTAACGTGGTGGTGGCCAAGGACGGCAGCGGCCAGTTCAAGACCATCAACGACGCGCTCAAAGCCATGCCCAAGACGTACACCGGGAGGTCGGTGTGCCTGAATGTTCATTTCTCACCAAAACCAGCTTTGAGCACGGGGCTGATGATGTGTTTTTCTGCTGTTTCGTGCGAGACAGGTACGTGATCTACGTGAAGGAGGGAGTGTACGAGGAGTACGTGACCATCGGCAAGGAGATGGCGAACGTGACCATGTTCGGCGACGGCGCCCAGAAGACCATCATCACCGGCAGCAGGAACTTCGCCGACGGCCTCACCACCTTCAAGACCGCAACCTTCAGTAAGAAGACGAATCTCCTGAAATTTCAGGTTGTCTCTGTGCACGTACGTGGCCTGCTCACTGCAGACTGATGGTCACGTAGATGCGCTTGGCGACGGCTTCATGGGCATCTCGCTGTGTTTCCGCAACACGGCCGGCGCGGCGAAGCACCAGGCGGTGGCGCTGCTGGTGCAGTCGGACAAGTCCATCTTCCTCAACTGCCGCATGGACGCGTTCCAGGACACGCTGTACGCGCACTCCAAGTCGCAGTTCTACCGCAACTGCGTCATCCTCGGGACCATCGACTTCGTCTTCGGCGACGCGGCCGCCGTGTTCCAGAACTGCGTGCTCCTCCTCCGCCGGCCCATGGACAGCCAGCAGGACATCGCGACGGCGCAGGGCCGCGCCGACGGCCGCGAGGCCACGGGCTTCGTGTTCCAGGGCTGCCGCTTCGCCGCCGAGCCGGCGCTCCGGAACGGCCCGCCCATCCGCAGCTACCTCGCCAGGCCGTGGCGCGAGTTCTCGCGCACGCTCATCATGGAGTCGGAGATCCCGGCGTTCATCGACAGGGCCGGATACCTGCCGTGGAGCGGCGACTTCGGGCTCAAGACGCTGTGGTACGCCGAGTACGCGAACCGGGGGCCCGGCGCCGACACGGCGGGCCGCGTCACCTGGCCCGGGTACAAGAAGGTGATCAGCAAGGAGGAGGCCGCCAAGTTCACCGTGCAGAGCTTCTTGCAAGCCGAGCCGTGGATCAAGCCCACCGGCACGCCGGTCAAGTACGGCTTCTGGGCGTGACAACGTGATCATGGCGCCTCATGCATGGCCCCTGATTTTTCGAGGAGACCGGAGGATCAAGCGACAGAGACAGAAGCAGAGGAAATGATCCAATGGCGATGCGTGGTCGGTCGGTCCCCGTAATGTGGAGCTGTTCGTTCTGAATTACTGACCATGTCCCATGTACATTGTACGACTTGTTCTCTTGTATGTACAACTTGTATCATAAGATTCGTATAAGTATACCAGGCTAAGAGTTACAGAAAGCATATGCACTTTTGAAAAGAGGATAGGTGATGTCTAGGTGTTTCTGATTTGCTCCTAATACATGGATCTCATGGCCCCTTTTGCTGCTAATATGTTTGCTCTAAATTTCCTGTGGGATCGTTCGTGATATAAAGGAGCTTATCTCCACAGTAATCTATCATCTGAATCTGAATGACTAAAAAGCAAACTGTTCAAAGTAGCAGATGAGAATAACAGGCGCAGTACTGAAACTAGTACTGGTTCCAGCTCCCCTGTTCTCAGAACAAAACAGAAGAACAAATTAATCCACCACTTCTTTCTCTCACACCATCCCTCACAGACCACAGATACTAGAATTGTTTGATTTACTGTGACAGCAGTAGTAAGCTCCAATTAAGCCCCTCGATCGCATGCAGCACCAATTAGTTAAGACAGAAGGCTCAACCGCTCACGACGAGAGCCCGGCGGTGAACTTGACGCCGGTGGTGGGCAGCCACATGTTGCCCTCGATGAACTGCGCCACGGTGAAGTTGCCGGCCTCCGCTGGGCCGGTCATGACGTGGAACCCCGGCCACCCGACCCTGCCGGCGACGCCGGCGCCGGGGCCGGTGTTCATGTACTCGCCGTAGTAGAGCGTGTCGAGCGCGAAGTCGCCGTCCCACGCGAGCCACCCCTCGGGCCGCACCACGTCGCCGATGTACGACTGCATGAACACCACCCGTGAGTACTGCTTCCACGGCCGGCCGAGGAACGTCTGCGTCGCGGCGGTCCGGTTATGCCGCCGCCGTTGCCCTGCAGGGCGGAGAGGAGGTCGGCGTCGGCGGAGACGTTGCAGAACTGGAAGGCGAAGCCCGTGGTCATGTTGGCGTCGAGGCGGCCCTGCGCGGTGACGGAGTTCTTCTGGTCGGGCAGCGGGAGGCGCGCCAGGAGCGTGCAGTTCTGGAAGACGGCGGCGGCGTTGCCGAAGACGAAGTCGACGGTGCCGGAGACGGAGCAGTCGCGGTAGAACTGGCGGAGCGAGTGCGCGTACAACGTGTCCTGGAACCCCTCGAAGGCACAGCGGTAGAAGACGGAGAGGTCCGAGTCGCTCCGCAGCGCCACCGCCTGGTGCTTGGACGGGCCCGCCGTGTTCGCGAACGTCACGTCCCGCGCGATGAACCCCTTGCCGCTCACCGCTGCAGACATACATGCATGTCACGGACCAGAAAAATTAAACCCAGATTACCCTTACTGTAAGTACTAGTAGCTCGAAATGATTGAATTGGACTATTCAAGTTGGAGATGGAGTACTAGTATTCAAGTGAGTACGCATGCATGTGATCGGCCTCTGTTCATGCCCGTCGAGTGCAGAACACAGACAAGGAGATAGACAGTGGCCCATATGTCATACGGACAATGACGTTAATCATTTCGGTAGCTGAGTGCAACAGCTAAAGGCGCCAACTAACAGTGGTCCAGAGTACTAATCTGAGCATACACCAGCTGAAACCTGTGCAAAGAAAATGTCTGGCGTGCGCGCCGGCCTACTGAATCCAGCTGACCAGCTGCTACTACCAGCTGCTACTGCTGGCCGGCTGTATTGACGAGCGACATAAGAGCAAGGCCAACAAGTTTGTCGAATCGACCAAACATGTCCGTCTTCAGCCAGCGCACGCGATGAACTCCTTCAACAGACGCGACGCGCGAAGTCTGCAAAAGAAATATTGTTTATCTCACTGGGTTCCACCTCCTTCTCCATGTGTGGGTCCCATGAACTGTGGAAGAGCATGAATCGACGGTCGCGGCTGCCAGTGACAACTTCCGATTTCTCTCTCCATCACAATAGTATTTTAAGTGAGGTATCGGTCGATACGCCCTTTATTGGGCTTGCTCTAACGAGAGCTGCACTACTCACTGCACGGTTTCATGGGCGAAGCCCGGCACTGGACACGGCCGAGTCCGAGATTGGAAAGGCCAGGAAGAACGCAGCACATGCCAATCCGCAGGACCGACAGAAGCAAAAGATACGGGCTGGGCCACTTGACCAGCGTCAGCTGTTTTGCTTCATCGAATCATTGTTGCGTCGGTGAGCCCATCGATCGTTCCCTCCCTGTGGCACCCTCTGTGACTGGAAGAAATAAAAAATGACGCGAAACGCTGTGACCTTTCCACGTCCTAGGTTATCTATCTCACGGCACCGTGAATCTCGCCCTTGACGGCCACGCTGCTCGTTCACGGCGCTGTAACACGTATTGCTCGTCCTGGTGCACCGGCTCCATGACCAGAGGATAGACTCTGGAGCAGCCAGCCAGCGCATGGATATCGTTCACGGCATGGAGCGATGAGTCCATTTATGGCTCGTCGCTGCATGGCAAGCGACCACCAGAACCAGTGTTAATGCGGCACGTTTCGTATTTAAGGCGGGGGGAAGGTATAGTGGAGTAGGACTTGACGGTGGTACGTACTGCTGCACCGCTAATTAAACACGAAGAAATAACGTTGCGCGCGGGCTGTAGACGGTACATGTACTAGTACATGCACCTTGTATTCTTCTTGATGGAAGCCAGCTTCTAGCTAGTCTAGCTGGGGGGCACATGAACAGTACAGCCCTGCTACTCCTACTAGTATCTGTTTTAAGACCGTACGTGTCAGGGGAGACAGTAATAACGTGACACTGGATCAGGTCATGCATGTTTCCATGTTTGTGGTACATACTGGCTGGCAGGCGCACCAAACGCTATCATCGGTTGGCACCGACTTCCCGTGCTGGTGATCGATCTAGGCCGTGCATGGCACCACGCGCGAGTACGGAGCACCGTCGCAGTTGTGCCATCCACCGCGGGGTCAGGCGTCCAATGATGACACCTTGACCATCCGACGTACTCTACGCGGCACATGCACGTCTCGTCGAGGCGCTAACGAGGTTTTATGTCAGGTGAGTGGATCACAGTAGTATCACACCACTGCCGGCCCGCTATGGTCTTGCTACTCTGCTCCTACGACGCATCTACGATAAGATCATACGGCCGTCGTTAGCGGCTGCAGCTTTGAATGTCGATCAAACGGCTGAAACTAACACACCCTCAAGCCTTGAGCTCGTTCGAACTGCCTCGGGTCGGGTACGGTCGAGGAAGAACGCGAGATTTGACCGGTCAAACTAACTAGGAGCAGAGATGCGCGAGAGAACGAGCAGAGCACACTCACCGACGGTGGCGCTGCGGTAGGTGGTGTAGCCGTCGACGTAGTTCCGGTGGGCGGTGATGACGGTGGCGCCGGCGCCGTCGCCGACGAGCATGAGGTTCCACTTCTTCTTCTTCACGTCCACCGTCTCCTTGTACACGCCCTTCTTCACGTAGATCACGTACCGCGCCGCGCTCTCCGCGGGGGCCGCCTCCACCGCCGCGCTCACCGTCGTGAAGTTGCCGCTCCCGTCCTTGGCCACCACCGCGTCCACGGCCAGCCCGCCGGGCCCCACCGGCATCTGCAGCAGCCGCCGGTCCCTGGCGCGGAGCCACCGCGGGGCGGCGCCCGCCTCGGAAAGGCCGCGGCGGTCGGAGCCGGACAACGAGGAGACCGCGGCTTCGCCGGCGGCGACCTGGCCGAGGCCGTCGGAGAGGAGCGAGGTGACGGCCTGGAGCCCCGTGGCGACGAGCGAGCCGAGCGGGGAGCCCGTCTCGTCGAGGCCCTCCTTGCAGGTGTCCTGGTTCCCGAGCGCGCCGCTCAGCCAGGACCGGAGGTCGGACCGGGCGTCGCCGGTGCCGAGCCGGCTGCTGCTTCCGCCGGCGCTGCTGCTGGCCGCAGGGTTGGAGGAGGAGGTGGCGGACATGGACCACGACAGCTCGTCGGAGGAGAGGTCCAGGAGGTCGAGGCAGTCGGCGACGGCGGAGGAGAGGCGGAGGTCGCCGCCGCCCAGGATGCCGCCGATGGGGAACGACGAGATGATGGACGCCACGTCCCGGATCGCGTCCAGCGTCTCGCGCAGCGTGGAGACGAGCCCGGGCGAGATGGCCCCCGCCTTCCTCGCCGCCGGCGGCACGTTCGCCGGCGACGGCGTCAGTGGGTGCGCATTGGTCAGGGCGAGGAGCAGCAGGGAGAGCACGAGGAGGATCTTGGGAGCCTTGGCGCTCAGAGACGCCATGCCGCTCGCTAGCAGCGAGCGAGTGACCGCGCGCGGCGGCGTGTTTCTGCTTGGGACGTGGTCGCGTGGACTGCTCGACACCGACGGGTTTATAGAAGAGTTTACGCGCTCTTTTTCCGCGCTAATCGAATCGACTAATCGAATCGAACGGCTGATTCTCTGATTGGGGGAATGGACGGCGATGGCCTGACGACGGGTCAGAGCTGGGCCAAGCAGAGAACATGGCGGTCTCTCGAGTCTGGACAAGCTGTCGTGTAGGGTGTGTGCTGCACTGTGCACCGAAACTGAGCGCCGTGTGGTGTTGCGGGACAGGCGTATTGACAGCAACCGGCATTACTCCCACAAGAGAAATAGGCTTTGGAAGCTTGATCCGCGCCGGTATTTGTTACGGGTGCCTTTCAGGCGTGTAGCCGTCGACCGATCGGTGGGATCAGTTTTGTTAAACACAGACCAAACGATCGCTGAGATCCTCGAAACAGGTTTTTATTACAATGTTGGAGCCGCCGGCAAGTAGTGTAGTTCAGCAAACAATGCCTAAAAGATCAAGAATCTCTCTGCAGCCAGAGCCAGAAGCAGCGCAGCTTTCCAGCCAAATTGGCACCACCAGCGCAGATCGATTGTTCCCCGGCCTCTCTGCCACAAATATCTCCCTTCCCTTGTTCGTACCGTAATATCTGTGCGCTCTTGTGTGCTCCGCAGTTTTTCTTGTGAGAAAAAATGTTCAGCAGTTACAGAAGCAGCAGCAGTACATATCAACAGCTTGTGGTACGCATGTGCTGCTCGTTCAGTACCGCGTCTTCGCGACTTCAGTACCGCGTCGGCGCGTCTTCGCGACGCTGCTCGTTCCGATCGTTCTCACGCTCGCGATCGCTTTGGCTCGGCCGCGTGCGATGGTTCGCTCCATCGATCCTTCGGCGGGAAGCAAGTGAGACGAGTGGCCTCGAGCTTTAGGCCAAAGCTCGTTGGATGCATGCATGCGCGCGTCCACACCCGTGGAAAGGCACACGGGAAAAGCTTGCTGCTGACTGCTTTCTGTAGTGTGCTAGACGCGCTGCCAGGGGAGTGGAGACTGGTGGGAGATGCTCACCACCAGACCTCCAGTGGGAGAACAATAGTTTTCTGAAAACTATTCCCTTGCTTCTTTACGCTTTCATTTTGTATGCTGGTATTTCACTGGTTTTGCATGAGCTACATAAGCCGGATAGTTTAGTTGCTCGGAAAGAAGCAAACGGAATAGTTTTGAGGAAAAAACAAAGTCAGGACAAGCTAATGGAAGGTTAGAATTTCTTACAATGATCAGAGTGACACACTGATCAGACTGCCAAAAGTGTGGAAACTGAATAATGTCACAGCTCCTGGTCTACACCGAGGAAAGGTGTTCTTAATTCAGCCAGCTTAGGATAAAGAAATCTGCCTCCGGCCATGTGATGGAACCGCCTGACTACACTTTGAGCTCTAGCTAGTACAGTGTGCATGAATGAGAAAGTATGCAAAAAGCGTCGCGGGACAAGGAAATAAATGCGCAAATTTGCCAAAAGACAATCTAACAAGGGGATTGCTAAAATCCACCCGGGCATTCTGTTGGCCTGTGTCACCCGAATTTTTGATCGTCTGATGCGCTTTGCGATCCGTGCTGATGGCGTCCGCATCTGCGTGTTGACTCGGACTCGGCCGCCTCCCATTTCGCCCGCCTCCATTTCGCAAGTCCCTTTTCGTCTTCCTCCCCTCCTGCGGATGGATGCTAGGGTTCGACCTCCTCCCCTTCTTCCTCCTCTCTGAGTTGATGCTGTTCCTTTTGATTCGTGTGACTCTAGTTGTCGATTTGGTGTTGCTGATGTGTTTGCTGCGATTTGCTCTAATTTAGTCCCTTCGATTTGAGTAGATTTCCAGCCATTCGTAGGCTATCTACACTAGTGCGGCAGTAGGAATAGGTGGCCTCTAGCCAGGTATTTTGATGCAGTTCATGCCGCTAGGGTTTGTCCTCCTCTTGATTTTGAAGCTATTCATGTCAGTTATGCTCTGTTCGTCCTCTATTCTACAGGGGCGATTTGATTCCCTAGAGAGATTTGTGTTATTTGCGCTATGTTTGTCTTTAGTTCTACAATGGTGACTCGATTAACCATTTCGATTTGTGTCATTTGTGGTCTGTTCGTACTTCATTCTATTGGGGTGATTTAATTCCCCATTTGTTCTAGCTTTGTGTGTACTCCAATCAATGTTTTTTGTATCAGATTTTGTGTGCGAATGGGGTAGCACTAGCTACTGGAGTGTTCTTCTTTGCGGGTTGTTTGATTTTTTGAGAGCACGTGGTGCTGTTTGTTGATTGCGCAAGGAACTTGCATTGTTCGACCGATGGCCTGACCAAACTGATACTCTCACGTGGTGATCATGATTGTAAGAGTTTTTCTTCATGTATTGCATTTCCTGCAGGATGTTTGTGTCTTGCCATCAGCCAAGTTTTTTGCCGCAGTAGCAAGTTTGCTTATTTGGTGAGCTTACAATTGTTACAAAAATTCATTAGCATTCTCTGTAGTAGCAAAAATTTTCGTTTTTCCTGCAGTAATCCTTGCCTGGTAGGCGGTAGCTCATAAGTCCGTAATTTCGTTTGTACGTCTGATTAGAAATTCCTAGCAATACATTATTTTTTGCACCATCTTAGTTAATTGGTGCTCACTGTAGCTTGTCAATTGCCAATTGCCACTAATCATGATTTTTAGTAGCTCAGCTCTTTTAGTTTTTCCTCTGCCTTTTCACTCGAGAAAGGTAACCAGTGCCAATTGCTTTGCAATCATCTGATTCCTACAACTACTGTATTTTCTCCATATATCTATTAGAGAATGGCTGAATAATTTTGCTGTTAATTCTATAATTGTTTCCTATACTAGTATACCTGCATGTGTGACTTGTGGTAGCAAGTATTCTTTTCTCTGCAGTTTGAAACATGTGTGTGTTACTATTCTGCTTGCACTGCATTCTTGAGGGTCGAGGTGCTAGTCGAGCACCAAGTAATTTTTCAGTGACTATTGTTGACTTTTCGTCAATTGTAATATTCCAGTCTCCTAGCTGCTTGCCTATTCTGTAATAGTACATGATCAGTTAATCTTTTGATGCTTAATTAGTGCACTTTGGATGTTGGTTTAGTGTTTTTTATTGAACGTAAACAGGAGGGAATTCCCCTACTGTGCTTTTATTAAAAAATAAGTGTGCTTACTGTACCATTTTTTGTTAGCAGGAAAAGAAAAAACCAGAAAGCCATGTAGATTACAAACTGGCAAGCCAAGCCTTCACAGCCTTCTTCTTATTAGAACTAAATATATGCATGGTGAGTCTGACAATATCTCTGAACTTCTTCCACATGGAATAAGATAAGGTCCCTGCATTGATGTATTTTCCTTCAGATATCATGTGTGCAGAGTATTTTCCTTCAGAGATCATGTTTGTGCACCTTAATTTATATCAGTTTATGTTCACTTCAGTTTTAGTGTAGTTTGCTTAATTTTTTATATAGTGCTCAATTGACTTAAATGTCAATCAAGTTTTCCATATTTGAAGTGGAATAGTTGTTATAGCTTTTCTTGATTTGTTCTTTCCTTTCCTCCGAAAATGTTCTTCATCTAGGCAATTCCTATTCTCTACACTTCTCTTTTCGAGTTCATAGAATTGATGCATCTTTGTTTATCTGAATTTTCCCTAATATCTTGTTCGATCTACTCTTGCAGGATAACTTTCAATCCCTATGGACTAGAGGTTGTTTGTTCTTTGTCACTGTGGTAAGTTAAATCTGTCTTAGCAGATTTAGTTCTTGTTGCTCATGCTAGTTGTGTTCATGTGTTTTTTTAGCGTCAAGTTCAGATGTAAATTACAGTTCATCTAGAGTATTATTACATGGAAAATGTAGGTGTAAATTCTGTGATATGAAACTGTACCTGGTATTAATTTTTAGATTGACTTTGTGTCATTCATTTGTTCATTTTATATCCATTATAGAAATATGAAAATTTTGACCTTCTGCCCTTGTGGGATTGAGATAAAGGACCATATTAATTAAATTTGGGACATTTTGTCTACAGAATCAAATGTTCATTGTGTTGATTTCTGAAATGACTTATAATATCTTGTTAAAGTGGGGTTTAGCACCACTTGAGATGTCATTAGAGAACATTCTCTTGTCTTGATATCTTAGTTTCTGCTCCAGGGGTTAGATGCCCTGCATTTTGTATCTTTATCATTTGGGATTGCATTGCCCCCCCCCCCCCCCCCCCCCCCCCCCCCCAAAAAAAAAACCTGTCATAAATTGATCACTATATTAATAATTAGAATTTTTGTGCATTGAAATTTTCTCATTATTTTATTCGATCTAATTAGCTTCTACATGATGTATTCTTTGCATGACATAGTTTCATGTTGCATGTACAGTTCTCACCGTCTCAATTTACAACTATAGCTTATATGTATGTACTATGCATTTTAACTGTATGTGAGGATATTTGTTTGAAATTTTGCCTTGGATTGGATAATAATTTTTTTAAATTCTCACCGTCTCAATTTACCCCAAATACCTTTGTAAATTTGTATTTCATAATAATTTTTTAAAAATTTGTTTAATAGAATTTTGTTATTGGTTCCTGCCCCAAATTTCCTTTGTAAATCTGCAGACCATAACCAAATTTTGATAATTTGTTTTTCTGTGTTAGTGGGATTGCCTGAGAGGCCCTAGGTCCCTTTGTAAATCTATATTCCATAATAAATATCTAAATCTTTGTTTTCCTTGAATTTTGTGATTGGTTGAGAACCTAATTCTCTTTTGTCATCTCTGTAGACCATAATAAATATTTGAAACTTTGATTTTCTGGGTTTGTAGGACTGGAACCAGCCCCACAATTTTGAATAACTTGTTTTATGATATAGCATCAGGCCCACTAATCCTTTTGTAATTTTGTAGACCATAATAAATTTTTGAAGCTTTGAATTTCTGGTTATTTTAGTTTTCATCAGGTCACAAGAACCCTTTTTAACTTTGTTATCCCTAGAAAATATCTGCATCTATGAACATTCGCTTCTGTGTCTTTTGAACAGTTCAATTTTTGGTATCCATAAAAATTGTTGTTTATTGTTCTCATTTGTTTCGATAGAAATTTTACATAATTTGGTACATCAGTTGACAATACTTCAGACCTAAACATACACCTTTATTTTAGGTGTAATATTAGTGTCCTGAAGGTGTCACCATTTATGATATTGCTGGAAACCTGTATTCCTAATTTTTCTTTGTAATACTTTTGGTCTGAAGTGATATGATTACAGTTTCCATATACTTAGCTTATACTTTTTATTTATCTGTACATCAGGAGGTCGTTGACTGTGATTCATTGTGCCCCAATAATATGACATGCTGCTACTTGATCATATTTTGTGTTATGTTATTCGTCTGTAATTAGTATTATTTTATTTATAGTCTTTTCTTGATCAAAATAGTGAATTGATTTTTGTTTAATCTGTGCCTGCATCTGAAAGAGCAATCTGGGTTCCGTCTGATTTGTATTGATCCATGTCACACATACAATATGGAGGATTTTCAATATTACCAAAAAAAAAAGTTCTATAGGACATACATTGGTTTTGAAATATTTGAATTGACCTTTGATCCATGTCACAAATACAATTTGTGAAAGTTACAGTTCTTTGGATGGTTTGCTATTGAGACATATATTGCAGTCAACCAATACGAGTATTAATACATTGGTTCGAAAAACGTGTTGTCCTTTTTTACTATCATCTTAGGGTCAGGTTAAGATGAAAAATACAGTCCCTCTAGCCTATTTTTACATGTCAACTTTAGGTGTAATTTCTGTGATATTGAACTGTACCTGGTTTTAATTTTGAAAATTTGACTTTGTGAGATTGAGTTTGGTTCCCGAATCCTTTGTAACTCATGCTGATTCAGAAGAATGTACATATATAGGTCATGTGATCTTGAGTTTGACCTCTCCTTTGGCTTTGACGATGTATTTCCTAGATTCTCCCATCTTTTGAATCTTTTTAGTATGGTTGATCATGTGCCACTCTTCTTTCGATCTGAGTGTGCATCCTATGGCAGAGAAGTTCGAAAAGTTCTCTTTCCTTTTCACCCTTCTGATTGTTACTTGAGCTACTGGCGCTACTTTACTGGCCATTTTCAGTTTCGCCATAGTATCTTCCTGTTGGGATTTTTGTATTCGGGGTAGCGTCCATCGCTCTACTGGGCTTTTAATTTGGGATGGTGTTTGTCATTTGTATTAATCTGCTACCATTTACTGTTTTCCAAAGGTTGTTCTCCTTCATGATTAAAATTCTGAGGACTGTATCTTTTGATTATGGACCTTCATGATTCTGAGCTCTCTACTACCAGCTAGATGAAAAGGTCTAGGATGCTGGAATCAGGATGTACATTAGGAGGGTTTCTTAGATGCCATCATGGGTTGAATCACTGTAAATCTTGTTGAAGTACCTTAATATTAGCAAGCAGAAATAGGATGAGCCTTATTTGAGTGTCCATAGTCCTACTTACAGCTTGGTGTTAGAAGTTGTAAAGGACCAATTTGGTATTACAAATTGTTTTATGAACCTATTCTGAATGCCTTGCACTTATGTATATTTAATCTTCTGTAGCTTTCATTTTGTCATGGTTACCTTCTTTTAGATTTGAAACTGATTAGGCCTCATCATACGATTAAGGAGCTATTATGTCATTGCTTTGCTTGTACCTTCAGTGAGCAAAGTCCTGTTACGAATTTATAATAGCTGTGGGTTCTTTCTTTTTTTCAAGCTTGATGTCAACGAAGCCTAGTAGACAATCTGAGCCTGAAATATTGTTGAAACCATGCTCTGATCTGATCCATCCATTCAAAATCTAAGGGTTACAAAATTCGGGTGCCAAGGATTCAAGAAACACCCGAATCTCAAAATGCAAAAAATCAGGTGTTTCCTTGTCCTGGAATACCCGGGTGCCAGGGGACTAAATATTGCCTGGGTGACATGTAGATAGCCCCTCTAACAAACTGCTGGCTAACCACAGCAGCCTACTCCATCAAACCCACAGTGGCCGTAACCCACGTCACGCCGAGCCACGACGAAGTCACGTTCATGATCTTGCATCAACTTCTGCAAAAGCCCCAAACGATACAAACGCCGGTGGCAACGGCGGCAATAAACACGCGTACGCAGATGCAGAGATGGGGATTGACGAGACCGCTGTTTCACAGTTTCCAATAGCGGAACAGGGGAGGGAGCCGCGCTACCCACCGCCGCACCACCCAGTTCAGCGCCGAGACGTCGCGGTCGCGGCGCTGGCCGTGCCATGTGAGGAGGTGCTGCAGGGTCCTGACCTGAACCGTGTGGTCGTCTTGCTGCATGCCCTGGCGCAGAGGCGCCGGGTCCGGGCCCGGGCACGTACGTACGCCGCTGTGCTGCGCTCGCGCGCGCGCGCCGCCCACCGACTCGGTGGTGCCCCGCCGAGCTGACCCGGCCGCGCACGATGACGCTAGCAACAACCAGCCCACATGCTACGAAGATTTTTTTTTTAAAGACCCGGAACATTCCGTCTTTTGTATTACTTCCTCCGTTTTTCGTTTAAACTTTGACCAACAATATAGATTTAAATAATTATTTTTCAAATATGAAATGAATATCGTTGGATTCATCATCAAAAGCACTTTAATATTAACTTATACACTTGGATATTTAGACAAATATTTATAAGTAAGACGAATAGTCAAAGTAACGAAAAAAGTCAACGACGTCATATAATAAAAAACGGAGGGAGTAATAAGGAGGCAGAGTTTTACTACATTGCACAAAAAGGGCAACATCAACAGAATCCAAGCATACACAGACTGCGCACACTCGGCCAGATAAACCTGACGCGACTACTCGCTACTGGTAAGGTCGACTGGAGGCTGCTGCTGTTGATCGTGATGATCTGACGATGGCTGCATCGCAGTGATATCTGTGCTGGCGATGGGAGGCATGAGCCGAATATGTACGAGCGCGTTTGGATTTACGCCACACATCGCCACGCCTAATATTCGGCGGCTCCTGTGGCCTGTGTTTGGTTGCTGCTTAAAGCTGAGCTGCCACAGCATTCTTGCTTGTCGGTTTCTACATGGCTAGTTATTTTTTGGTGCGGCGAGTTGTGGCGAGTTTTTTGTGCGCCACACTTGTGGCGAGCTCTGTGGCGAACGACGGCCGGCAACCAAACATCCTCAGTTAGTTACCAGTACCAGTCGCCAGCACAGGCACCTAGATTAGGTGCACGCCGTCCTACTCTCAGCGGACGACTTCCCGATAGTCTGCCCTCTGAGGTATGCAAGACGTCAAACATTTCATGGACTTCTTTGCTTGCTGACCCTGCTCTGCTTCACTGTTGACGGTCGTTAAACCATGTTTTGACCGCCACCCTACCGGTAAATAAAAGCATAACACCAAGATTCTGTGCATAGTAGATAGGAATAATGCTACTCCACAAGTTTTGGTGGATATTTGGATGTAGGAGTGAATAATAGAGGAAAGTGGGCCTAGCCAGGGAAATTCCCTAGCCGGCCGGCCCCACCTGGTGGCCGCAGGCCCCGAGCTTCCTCCAGTGGGCTGGAAACTGGTCCACCACGCATAATTCAAGGCCAGCCCAGCAGATTTGCACCGCCATTCTAGAAGGTGGGCCATTTGGGCCTTAACTTGGCCCCCACTGCAATTCTGCCGACCCCATCAAGTAGCCGTCCTTCGGACCGCCATCAGGAGACGATCTGGAGCGTTCAGGCAGAAGACGGTGGCCAACCACCACAGGGGACGGCCGGCCGGCCCCCCTACTTGGCCGGCCGGCCGACCTTGGCGCCACCGCCTCTCCAGCTTCGGCCAGGGGGTTTCCACCGCCATGAAGAAACTATAAATAGGACCCCCCGGCCTCAGAAACAATTCGCACCATCACACTTCATCCAAGTGTTCTATTTTCTTGTTTAGTAGTTACTTTGGGAGTTAGAGTAGAGTAGAGTAGAGTGAGAGCTCTCTCGGGCTTCCGGAGTCTTCTCGGAGTCTTGGTATAGCTCTTTGTATCCTTACTCTTAGAGATATTCTTTTATTTAATAAATATTTAGTTTTATCTTTATTTATTTCTTTTAGTAGTTCTTTTCTATTTAGTTTATTTATTCGGTTAAGTAAGCGCTAGTAAAAGCCTTGTTGTGGGATTCTGTGATTGTTGGAGTAGGCAAGTACGAGAGAGTGCCTTCGTCGGAGATGACGTCGAGTGAAATCTGTGCTTGTTTATTCTTAGATAGGGCTGCTCCGTTGATCAAGAATAGTTCCTCTAGGCGGGTTGTAAGCATGGCGCTTAGAGCTTGGCCTATGCACGTTTGGCATCCAATCCCACGGAGGATGGTAGCCGCGAGTGTATGTGACAGCTGCACCGGTCTCTGTAATCCACCACGTCCGGGTTGGACTCAGCAGGGTCTTAATTATAGCGGATGGATCCCTAGGGTGAACTAGCATCATCGGTTGCGCTGGCACTTCCGTGCCCCGAAACGACATGACTTGTATGTGTATGAGCTTAGCTAGAGTAGATTTGTAGACTTGACTGCTAGGAAGAGTAAATAATAGATAAACATACAGGTAGGCTTAACTCTATCTCGTTGCTCTCCCAAATATATACTACAGTTTTATTTCTTTTATCACTTCGGATTTGAGGATGTGTGTGCCACCCATATCTATCATGCCTATCTAACCCCCGTCTTAAGTATAGTTGATACATTATTTCTTCTCTAAATTATTCAATGCATTGCTACTATTCAGCTTCCTTTTGCTCTACTTCCCTGCGGAAATATAAATACGATAACCCTAGAATACTCCAAGGTGAAATGCTACAATGGTGATCCGTGCGCTTGCAGAATTAATGAATTTAATTTTATCGCATAAGAACCGCCAACAAGCATTTCTGGTGCCGTTGCCGGGGAAGTAGCAGCTAGGATCTGAATAAATGCATTGTGTTTGTGAGAAAAATAATTATCACTTACTTTTGCGGGCTTACCCTTGTCCTGGTTTTTCTTCTTGAGGAAATTTGAAACAGGTAAGTGCCTTGGGACAGGGGTCCTCTATTTATAGTGGAGTTGCCTTGGGAGAGTGGAGAAGGTCTTGGAGCATTTCGTGGAATATTCCCTTCTTGCCGACGTCCCCTTGCTTGGCCGGCGCGTCAAGTGGCTTGTCACCGACTCTGGAACCGACTGGAGGAAGATTGAGGCGGTTGGAGATTAACATGGGCCGGCCGGCCTGGAGTTTGGGCCGGCCGGCCTGCCTTTTTCTACTTTTCCTCCAATCTTGCGCGAGGCATAACTCCTGCTCCCGAACTCCGAATTGGGTGATCCAAAAGCCCATTTCGACTATCTTGACGAGGCCTTTGACACGGAGGGATCAAATTTCTCATTTGAATATTTATTCTTTGATGTCCAAGTCATTCCTTGTTTCTTGCTTTGAATGTTGTCGAGATGTCCGAGCAGGACCTTGTTTATCTTGTGCTTTTTGTATATTTGCTTTTTATCCATGATTGTAAGCACAATTGCACCAATATTCCTATGTACCTTGCAAAACAAGATCACATCCAAAACTTGTGGAACTTTATTAGTTTAATGCAAGAAACATTGGTGCATACCTTTTATTCGCCGATAAGTTGACGGTTATTTTATGATTTAATGGCCGTCAACACCTCCCCAAGCTTAAACTTTGCTCGTCCCGAGCAAACTCAAAACTTAAGTATCGGCGGATCAGTAATTACAAAGAAAGCGCCCCATGGGTAATAAAGATGCAACAACGTACTCCCTAAATGGTGGTAAGTACACAAGAGCACGGAATATTCACAAGTGTTGCACATGTGTGGGGCGTGTATGCTTCACCTTGTCATATTAAAGATTAGAACAGCACTTTTGGACGAGTCAAACAATTTTAGCAGGTGTATGTCCAGAGTTTTTATGTGCTGCGAGACAAGGTAAAGATTCTCCTTTGTTCGGTTCACACTTCCCCTCTCCCTCTTATGAGGCTATTCCTACAAAGCTTCACTCATTCCTACCTTCTACCAGATTGGGCTTGTATGTGGAGCTTGGTAAGGAAATGCACATTTATCATGCGTATATTGTAAAGCTAAAGAATAAATCTCAAGAGACATAGCAACTCCTTATACTCCGGTCATAGGGAAAAATGTGATGGAGGGGGAGAAGATGAACTCACACTTATGGAAGGGGTTTTTGAAAACTTTGGTCCTTTCATTTTGCTCAAGATGTTTATGATAAGAACCATAAAGCCTTTTATTTTGAGATGCAACCATGGAGTTCTTCTTTTTTTCTCTCTCTGTCTCTCTCTGTTTTTTTTTTGTATACTCCATGGTGCATGAGGCTATAACTTTTGCATGGTTCGTAAAAACATTTTGAACTATTCTTGAGTTTTTTTTTGGAATGGACCGAAAGTTTTGCAAATGTAGGAAGATGCTTGGTTGATTTTCCAAACATCTCATTTTTTTTTTTGATGGAAAGAAAATAAAAAACACACGCGAAGGAGTTTATGACTGGAAAAAAGGAGTGCTTACTTTCAAAAGTATTTAAACCTTAACTAAACTCAACGCATGAGCAAATGGCTATGAGTAGGGCTTTTTCGAATATTTTTCATGATATGGCTCTGGTAGGTAAATAAATTCTCACAAGGGAAGTGTTTCACAACGAAAGGGTTTTTAGGTACTTGCAGCAATTAAAATGAAAACATCTCTGCACTTTCACCGTACCAAGAAATTGCAACAAGTCCTAATCATGCCATATCATAATCCACAATGCTTAGACTTGGTGTGATGTATGCAACCCACAAAAATGTAGCAACACTAGTGATGTGACTATGCTCGAGTATAAATAACACACATGTCAGGAGTAGAGGTTGCATCAGTGCGACACAAGGGGAGCTATCATGTAACTAATCATCATTTCCTTTAAGTGCAGCATTCACCAATATTCTAGCATTTTATTCGAAACAGGGAGTATTTTATTGATCGATAGGGATACTTACCTGGGGGTCCTCCCCAAGCTTGAGTCTTCGCAAGACTTAAGCTTGAATAGGCCGCTTCCTCCATTCTTCTTGTGTCTGCAAAAAGAATGAGGGTGATACAGGTGGCTAGCCTCTATTGGGCTTTGCCGAGAACCTAATATTTTTTTGGTTTTTTTTAAGGAAAGGGCACAATTCAAGAAGAGTATAATATCGTATACAGAAGTACTTACCTGGCGGTCCCTCCCCAAGCTTAGCTCTTGCAACTATGTGCAAAGCTAAGCGATTAAATCTTTCATTTGGAAGCACTGGGTCCGCCTTGTTGGTTTCTTCTTGAATTGTATGCCTTTCATGTTGCCTGATGGACTTTTGATTGCTTCATAAAGATCCTGCATTGGTTAGTGCAAATCCATTCATCTACATTGGATATATCTCTATAGTTCCATTGATCAACCTAGACACCATGTCTAATTCGATCAATTGTGTAAGAAGAGCAGAGCTAGTATACTCTCCTTCTATCATGAAGTATCATAGAGGCATGTGTTTTTCTGTTGTTCAGACGGACACCGGGCATAATCTAAGAAGACCATAGACACAGAAGTGCCGCACCCAAGCAACAGAAAAAGAAGCAGGCGATTGATGCATGACTAACATTTCAACCAACACCCATCTATGAAAAGAAACTTCAAGAGCAGGGGTACGGTCAAAAAGATGCAGTATATTTTCATCAAAGAGCAACTCAATGTACTTCGCATTGATAAGGCAAAGAATCATTCAGGCAGCATTATTTTTTTTATTTTATTTTATTTTTTTAATGAAAGGAGAGGATGTATGACAAGAAAAACAAGGAATAATTGCGTATGCTTACCTGGCGGTACCTCCCCAAGCTTAGCCTTTCAATCGAATGCAAGGCTCAACTTTCAGATTTCTGCATTGAACGTCTTGGATCCGCCACATATGTTTCCTTCTTCCTGTCATAAAAATCCAACCTTTCTATATATATATATATTTTTTTAAACAAATTCCGGGCCTATGATTGGGCACTCGAAAAAAAAAAATCACCACGCCTATGATTGGGCGTTCGGGTTCTTTTTTTTTCTATTATTATTTTTTATTTTTATTTTTTTATTTTTGAAAGCCCGAGGCCTATGATTAGGCACTCGGTTTTTATTTTTTATTATTTTTTTAATGCAACGGGGTGGGATGGAGGGGAATTAAATATGCTGTTGGATTGAACAATGCAAATGTGATGGTGACATGCTCAAACAGAATGCAGATGGATGTTTAGTCTAGCAGCGAATTAATCATAATAGATAATCGATGCCAATCAAAGATATGTTAAACCATTGCTTCCCCGGCAACGGCGCCAGAAATGCTTGTTGGCGTTTCTTACGCACAGAGATAAATATCAACTCCGCAAGCCAACACACACAAGGATTCCATATGAAGATAAAGAGATAGAACTAGTCAACTGGGAGGACAACGAGAAGAAGGGTATCTGCCTAGGGGTTACAAATATCTACTTAAATTTTCATTATATATTCGTTCCTGCATATAGGGATACACGCATGCCAAGGTAGCAACCCGAGAATTAGGTTCAACTACCTTAGGGAACTACGTGCTATTGACCTCCCTACTAGAACCATCACCCGGACGTGGTGGATTACAGAGACCGGTACGCCTGTCACACGTACTCGCGGCTACCATCCTCCGTGGGGTGTAGAGCAAACTCACGTCTAGAATAGTTCCTTGAGCCGTAGAAGCAAATATCCTAGATAACTTACTCTTCGCGTAAGAGCAAGCCAACCATGCATAACAAATCTATGTGGATTGTGTAAGCATTTGCGGTGCAAACAACCCATGCAGATAGACCTACCATACACAGACGTGGAACCAACACAAGAATTTCTCTATAATTATTTCTTAAATAAATAAATGTAAACTAAAAGGAAAACTAAAATAAATAAGAGAATAAATAAGAAAATAATTATATTAAAGAAAGTATAAAAGAAAAGATACACGAGAACTTTACCCAAACTCCGAAGAGAACTCCGGAGCTCCGAGCGAAGCTCTCACTTCTACTCTAACTCCCATGACCAACTAGCCTACTCTAAACTACACAAGTGGAATGATCTTCCATGAGCTGAGCGTGACCCTACATTGGGTCTTCTCTTCTCATGTGTGATGGTGCAGGTTGGAGTGAGGGGAGGGGTCCTCTATTTATAGTGGAGTTGCCTTGGGAGAGTGGAGAAGGTCTTGGAGCATTTCGTGGAATATTCCCTTCTTGCCGACGTCCCCTTGCTTGGCCGGCGCGTCAAGTGGCTTGTCAC
This sequence comes from Eragrostis nindensis, assembly GCA_012490785.1. Classification (NCBI taxonomy): domain Eukaryota; kingdom Viridiplantae; phylum Streptophyta; class Magnoliopsida; order Poales; family Poaceae; genus Eragrostis; species Eragrostis nindensis. The sequence continues at coordinate 2,592,386 of JAAXCT010000020.1, forward strand.
CGACTCTGGAACCGACTGGAGGAAGATTGAGGCGGTTGGAGATTAACATGGGCCGGCCGGCCTGGAGTTTGGGCCGGCCGGCCTGCCTTTTCCTGCTTTTCCTCCAATCTTGCGCGAGGCATAACTCCTGCTCCCGAACTCCGAATTGGGTGATCCAAAAGCCCATTTCGACTATCTTGACGAGGCCTTTGACATGGAGGGATCAAATTTCTCATTTGAATATTTATTCTTTCATGTCCAAGTCATTCCTTGTTTCTTCCTTTGAATGTTGTCGAGATGTCCGAGCAGGACCTTGTTTATCTTGTGCTTTTTGTATATTTGCTTTTTACCCATGATTGTGAGCACAATTGCACCAATATTCCTATGTACCTTACAAAACAAGATCACATCCAAAACTTGTGGAACTTTATTAGCTTAATGCAAGAAACATTGGTGCATACCTTTTATTCACCGATAAGTTGACGGTCATTTTATGATTTAATGGCCGTCAACACCGGGCAAGACAACTGCCCTGCGGAACATGATATCGGGCTTCCAACAGCTCACAGATGAGTCGACCGCGGAAGCCTGGGACAGGATGCAGGAGTACGTTCTCTCATGCCCACATCATGGCATGGAGGAATGGCTCCTTATACAAAGTTTCTACCACAGTTTGAGGCCGTCCGCTCGAGAGCACCTCGACGCCGCGGCAGGCGGCTCTTTCTTCTCTCTTAGCGTGAAGAACGCTAAGAAGTTGATTGAAAAGGTGGCGGCCAACCAGACTTATGGTGAACGCCAAGCGGCGACCACCAAGACCCGTGGAGTGCACCAAGTGGAGACGATGGACATGCTCGCCATCAAACTCGATCAGCTACTCCGCAAGGTGGAGTCTCCACAGGACCTGCAAGTTGCGGACTCCCGCATGACATGTGAGGAATGCGGCAACGTTGGGCATATGGGCATCAATTGCCCGAATGCGAGAGAGGAATGCAATTTCCTCAACAATGGCAATGGGTACCGCTCCCAGAACAACTACGGCTGGAACTCCAGGCCCGACCTCTCCTTCAACAAAAATCAGGGAGGTAACAATGGTAATCTTTCCCGCTATGAGCCCTCTATCAAGGATCTAGTTCTCGGCCAGGTCAAGATTAATGATAGTATTAGTAAGAAGTTTCTTACTACAGACAAGGCTTTAAAGAGCATAGATGCCAAGCTAGAGTCGTTCAGCACTGCTCTGCAAAATCAGCTAAGCCATAACAAAATGCTAGAAACACAAATCGCGCAAATAGCTTCAGCTGTGCAGGCTCCTCGTGCGGTCAGATTTTCGGGACAGCCGGAGATCAACGCAAAGGAGAGTGTTAATGCCCACCACCAGGGGAGGCAGAGGTACTGTGGACCCACCATACCCCAAGGATGCCGAGAGAAAGACACCGAACGCAGCTCCCAAGGAGAGGGCCGGCAAAAAGGTTCCTGAAAAGAAGGTCCCTAAAAAGGAAGATGCCGATAAGGAGAGCTCCGAGGAGGAACCAACGACAGATCCTCCCGTTGAGCAGGCTCCACCTAAGGCAGCACCTCACGAGTATTTTGACACTACGGGCTTACCTTACCCCGACCGCAGGAAGAAGCTCACCGTGGATGAGCGCTTCGATAAATTTGTTGAGGCTATTCGGCATATATATGTGCATATTCCGCTGCTTGATGCCATGCAGGTACCTACTTACACTAGGTATTTCCGGGACATCCTCAACAACAAGCGCCCCATTCCAGCAAAGGAGGTAGTAAAGCTTACAGAAGAGTGCAGCGCGGCCATTCTGAACATTCTTCCGGAGAAGAAGAAGGATCCGGGGTGCCCTACCATCCCGTGTTCAATTGGCAGCCAGCATTTCTCCCAGGCGCTTTGTGACTTGGGTGCAAGCGTGAGCGTTATGCCCAAGACGGTATATGACAGGTTAAACTGTCCATTATCGCCTACGGCTATGTGCTTGCAGCTCGCAGATCAGTCCGTTCGTCATCCTGCGGGTATAGCCGAAGACGTTCCCGTACAGATCAGAAACTTCTTCGTCCCCGTCGACTTCGTTGTGCTAGATATGGAGGTGGATGTCAAGACACCTCTCATTCTTGGGAGGCCGTTCTTGAGCACCACCAACGCCAACATCGACGTGGGGGCAGGAGGGATCCACTTGGACTTCAACGGCAGGGAAGAGACTTTCAACTTCAAGCCCAAGTTTGAGAAATGCAAGCAAGTGAGGGTCATATATGGAAAGGACCTAAGGGAAGTAGAAAAGATTGAGATTATTCCACCCATGCCGCAGCCAGACAAGCTCATTGCGTATATGAGAAACTATCTGGCAAGAGAGAATGCAAGAAGGCCAGCCAACTATGCCTCAGCCACCAAAAGCATTGCAAGCCCCTCTTGCCCCTCCCCCACAAGAAGGAGTAGGCGAGTCACAATCGCCTAAGAAGAGGAGAACTAGGCGCTCAAGGAAGAAGAAAGCAGCTACGGTATCGACCGAGGAAAGAGCAACAAAGGCGCCTAGTAAAGAAAAGGTCGCCGCCACGAGTACAAAGAAGACAATCAAAGTGTGGCGGAAGAAAGAAGGAACCTCCACCTCGCCAGATTCTCCAGCAAGCGAGGTCCAAACGAGTTGAAACGACATGGAGAACATCTAGCTCAAAAACGTAAAAATGAGAGCCATCCGATTAGGGAGGCCATCCCAATCATTATCCTAGCTAGGCCTAGCACTTATTTTTCTTTCATAAACCATAAAAACAAAATAAAAAGTAAAAAAAATTATAAACAACAAAAATAATAGGATTCCCAGCGATGCCCATTAGGGCTAGCCACTTGTATTTCCTCACTCTTTTTTGCAGGTCAAGAAGGAGGAGAAAGAGCCTGAATCAAGTTTCAGTCTTACAAAGACTCAAGCTTGGGGAGGACCCCCAGGTAAGTATTTCTAACTTTCTTAATAAATAAATAAACTCCCTGTTTCGAATAAATGCTAGAATCTTGGTGTTGTACTACACTTAAGGGAAATGATGATCGAGTTACAAATTAGCTTCCCATGTGTCGCATAGATGCAACCTCTACTTCCGACATACGTGTTGTTTTTATTTGAGCATGATCACATCATGAGTCTTGCTTATTTCCGTGGGTTGCATTTGTTACACCAAGTCTGAGCATTGTGGATTGTGATATGGCATGATTAGGACTTGTTGCAATTTCTTAGTATGGTTTCATCCAGAGATGTTTTTCTTGAATTCCTGCAAGTACCTAAAACCCTTCCGTTTTGGCACACTTCTCTTAGTGTGAGGATTTATTTACCTACCAGAGCCATATCATAATATTCGAAATAGCCCCACTCATAGCCATTTGTTTATGTATTGAGTTTTGTTAAGGTTTGATGTACTCTTGAAACTAAGCACTCCTAATTTTGGTCATAATTCCTTCGCGTGTGTTTTCGAAAATTTCTTTCCACCAAATAAAAAGGGGAATGTTTGGACAAATCAACCAAACATTTTTCAGAGTTTGCAAAATTTTTGGTCCATCCAAAAAGCTCAAGAATATTTCAAACGTTTTCTTTGAACCATGCAATTTATGGCCCCTTGCACCATGGAGTAGTCAAAAAAAAAAACTCCATGGTTGCATGACAAAAGTCAATAGCTATATGGTTCTTATCATAAACATCTTGAGCAAAATAAAAGACCAATGTTTTCAAAACCCCCTTCCACAAGTGTGAGTTATTTTCTCCCCCTCCATCACACTATTTTCTTATGACCAAAATAAATAGAGTTGTTATGTTGATTGGAACTCATTCTTTAGCTTTACAATATATGCATGACAATTGTGCACTGTTGGCGGTCCTTATTGCATAATTTTTACCGCCAAATATATCACATAGAGAGGGCACAACAATAAAAATGCTAAGAAAATTATTTTAAACTAACTAGTTCCACAAGTTTTTGTGTTCTAGTGTGTTTTGCAAAAACATATGAAAACAGGGACAAATTGGCAATGGTTAGCGATGATCTAAAGATTTATTTCTTTAGAGCTTATTAAAGAATAAATTTCCAATCACAATGGGCCTTCACGTGCACTTGGCTTTGGACTGGAGCGGAGGCAACAAAATATGCCGGCTGGACATTGTGCTGCTGCTGGTTGTGTGTCGCTACAGGCCAAACATGATTTAATTATTTATTGGACAAAGAGCTGCTGCTAGATTTATCGGGCAGGCCATGCACCAACGTTAATTAAGCAGCCTGCTAATAGCTGGGCTGTCCACGACTCACAGCAAGGCCCAAGCTGCGGCTGCTCTTTCATGCGCACGTGACAGCGCGGCCTGGAAGTCTCGGAGGTGGCCCTGCTGCTGCACCGACGGAAGAGCAAGGCGGTAGACATTTCCCACGCAGAAGTACCAACAACACATGAGCCAATCGCTGCTGGTGGACCCTACTGGCAGCGCATGAAGAAAAGGCGGCAGTAACACAACTTGGCGCAGGCGCCAAGCAAGGAGCAAGTCGGCAGAAATGGAATATTCCATGAATTTCTCCACACATGTAGGAAGCAACTCCACTCTTTCAAGGCACCTCTACATTATAAATAGAGGACCCTTCCATCACTTCAAGACACACAAGAGGAAGAAGTGAGTAGTTTCATTCCAAAGGCGAAGCGCTGCCTCCATAGTGCTTAGAACATAGGAAGAGAGTGAGAGTAGTTCGGAGAAGCGTCGGGCTTGTCGGCATTCTTCTCCAGCTTGTACCTCGACGGAGTCCTGCCTTTTTTAAGTAAGACTTCGTGATTCTTTTATGGTAATTTAGTTTCCTTTTTGAGTAAGTTATTTCCTTTACTTGCTTACGGGATCATCGCTCTGTTTAGAGTGCCTTAGTCTTTGTTGGATCCGAGATTAAGGTAGTAATCGATAGTGTAGACGTGGTGTCTAGACTAGAGGTTACCTTTGTTTGCCGCGTGCCCCACGGATAGTAGAGGTAGGTGGTAGGTGGTGACAGCCCTATCCGCCCTCGGTAGCCCTCCACGTTCGGGTACGTCGTAGAGCTGTAGACCGGAGTCGCCTGGCAGACCAGGGGTAAGCCGGTGCCCGAAGTAAGGAAGTAAAAGCGAAACTTATCTTACTCGATCTAGGAGCTTTATCCCTAGGAATCCTCTCTACCCAAGCCTATCATATATTTCTTGTTGTCCTTGGACGAACCTGTTAGGAGATAAACACACACGTTCCCTGTGGATTTTCGATACCTTGGAATACTCCTGGGTGAAGTGCTACATCGGTATTCTCCGTGCGCTTGCGGATTTATCTGTGGTCGTTAAGAAATACCAACAAGCATTTCTGGCGCCGTTGCCGGGGAACGGTTGCTGTTTTATCTCCGAACCTTGTTCGTCCTCGTATCTTTTTATTTTTATTTTATTTCTTTCCTTTTTCTATCATGGAGCAACCCACCATACAACAGTTATCTGCTCCGAAGGGCGAATTCCTTGAGCCACCATCATCTTCACATCCTATCCATACATCTGGCTATCAAATTCGCCCTGGCTTTATAGCCATGGTTCGGGATCGATCTTTCTCTGGTCTTGACCACGAAAATCCCTACCACCATCTGCGAGAATTCGAGCAATTGTGTTCCTGCCTCCTAATTGAAGGCATGACACAAGAAACTCTAAAATGGAAATTGTTTCCCTTCTCTCTTCAAGAGAGGGCGAAACAATGGTACGCTCGCACGATTGGGAGCGTGAACGGTGATTGGCAAGAACTACGAGATAAATTTTGTCTTGCATTCTTCCCTCTGCATCGTGTTGCCGCTCTTCGAAGGGAAATTTTCAATTTCTCGCAGAATGAGAAGGAATCCATAGGTGCAGCCTGGACTAGATTTTCTTTGTTAACTCAATCAGGCCCAGACTTGTCTATCCCAAATCACGTGTTGCTACAGCATTTTTGTTTGGGTTTAAACAAGGAATCTGCCCTATATCTTGACATTTCTGCTGGAGGTTCTTTCACGCATAAAACTCCGACAGAAGGAAAGCAACTCTTAGATCGCATCCTAGATAGCACTTCCTATGTCGCCGATGCTGCTGAACCCCACACAGAGGAAGTCAAGTCGAGCCAAGAGAAACCCTCAACATCCGAATCTAACCCTTCATCTTCCACAATGAAAGATTCATCGGTTGAGCCATCTCTCGAACCAAGAACAGTGATGGAGGAGGAAGAAATTCAACCTCTTGAGTTCTCATCTAAATTCGAGAAAGATCTTTTTGAAGACTACGGGAATACCTCGAATTATCACTGCCAAAAGAAACCACCATTTTCAACTTCTCTTCCTGATCCTCTTGAAGAGGCTTTCCTCCTAAAGACGGTTAAGGAATTAAGCTCAATCATGAGCAACGAATGGTCAAGGGAGGGCGAGCTTTCCTCAGAAGTCTTTCGAATCAACGCTCCATCCTCAACCATTCAATGTTGTATTAGAGGAGTCATGGTTGATGTTCTTTACAATCGCACTGTCGGTGCTAACATAGTCTCCGATTCTTTCGCTTTTGACATCTTGGGCGATGTACCTTTAGAACCGACTAATAAATCCTTCAAGAGCCCCTCAGGACCCATTCTAGAAGGGTATGGGATTTTGCAAAACGTGACCGTAACGCACGAAAATGTCGAGGTCCTCCTAGATTTTCATGTTTTCGAAGTCTAAGATTTTGATATTCTGATCGGGCATCCCATAGAGATGTTACTTGTGGATACCCTGACACTAGGGAACCTCGACATAAAACTTGGGGTAGACACATTTTCTGTTCCGATCTCTCGATCGCAGAATTCCAAGTCTGAAAGTCTCCCCAAGGATGAGCCAATCGAGGAAGTGATGTCTGTTTTTCCTTTCGAGCCTCCCGAATCAATCCTCGAAAAAGATGCTGAAAAATTCATTCAAGAGGAGGATGATTTAGGAGAGACCATCGAGTTACCTGAATCCGAATCAGCACCACGACCGCCGATTGAGCTAAAACCCCTTCCTTCGGGCCTTCGCTATGCTTTTCTACACGGTGATAAGGAAGCTCCTGTCATCATAAGTGACAAGCTTTCCAAGGAAGAAACCGCTAAACTCTTAGCCGTTCTAGAAAAGCATCGCTCAGCTCTAGGCTACTCACTCCAAGATCTCAAGGGGATTAGCCCCGCTCTCTGCACCCATCGCATTCCTATCGATTTTGATAGCGCACCCTCCAGAGAGCCTCAAAGGAGGCTAAATAATGCGATGAGAGAAGTTGTTAAGAAAGAGGTCTTAAAGCTTCTGCACGCCGGGATAATTTATCCCGTACCACATAGTGAGTGGGTTAGCCCTGTCCAAGTTGTGCCTAAGAAGGGAGGTATGACGGTTGTTAAGAACGATAAAAACGAGTTGATCCCACAACGAACTGTCACAGGGTGGAGGATGTGCATCGACTACCGAAAGCTTAACAAGGCGACAAAGAAAGACCATTTCCCGCTGCCCTTCATTGATGAAATGTTGGAACGGCTGGCGAAACACTCTTACTTTTGTTTCCTTGATGGGTATTCTGGTTACCATCAAATCCCCATCCATCCTGATGATCAAAGCAAGACCACCTTCACGTGTCCTTATGGAACCTTTGCCTACCGTAGGATGTCCTTCGGTTTGTGCAATGCTCCTGCCTCATTCCAAAGGTGTATGATGTCCATCTTCTCCGACATGATCGAGGAAATCATGGAAGTTTTCATGGATGATTTCTCTGTCTATGGAAAAACTTTTGATCATTGTCTCGAAAACTTGGACAAGGTCTTGCAAAGATGTCAAGAGAAGGACCTGGTACTTAATTGGGAAAAGTGCCATTTTATGGTCCGAGAAGGGATAGTCCTAGGACACTTAGTGTCCGAAAGAGGGATAGAGGTGGATAGAGCAAAAATAGAAGTTATAGAACAGCTCCCACCTCCGATCAATGTGAAAGGAGTCCGTAGCTTCCTAGGCCACGCGGGGTTCTATCGGCGATTTATAAAAGATTTCTCGACGATCGCTAGACCCCTCACAAACCTTTTAGCTAAGGATGCGCCTTTCGTTTTTAGTGATGAGTGTTTAAATGCTTTTAATATCCTTAAGAAAGCACTCATCTCAGCCCCAATCATACAACCCCCTGATTGGACGCTGCCCTTTGAGATAATGTGTGATGCTAGTAACTATGCTGTAGGTGCCGTTCTCGGCCAAACTAAAGATAAAAAGCACCACGCAATCTCTTATGCTAGTAAAACTTTGACAGGAGCTGAACTTAACTATGCAACAACTGAAAAAGAACTCCTAGCCGTTGTTTTTGCTATCAATAAGTTTAGATCTTACTTAGTAGGAGCCAAGGTTGTTGTTTATACCGATCATGCTGCTTTGAAATACCTGCTCTCTAAGAAAGATGCTAAACCCCGACTCATAAGATGGATCCTTCTTCTCCAAGAGTTTGATCTTGAGATTAAAGATAAGAAAGGAGTAGAAAATTCCGTAGCAGATCATTTGTCGCGTTTGCAAGTAACTAACATGCAGGAACTACCGATAAATGACTTCCTACGGGATGACATGCTGCTGAAGGTGACAGACTCCAGCCCCTGGTATGCAGATATTGTGAATTTTATGGTTGCAGGTTATGTGCCACCGGGGGAGAACAAAAGGAAGCTCATTCAGGAGAGTCGTCGTCACCTATGGGATGAGCCATACCTTTACAGAGTCTGTGCTGACGGATTACTGAGAAGGTGCGTGCCGACAGTCGAAGGCACCAAGATTATTGAGAAATGCCACGCAGGTCCATATGGAGGGCATTATGGTGCATACCGCACACATGCCAAGATATGGCAGAGTGGATTCTTCTGGCCGACAATGTATGAAGACACCAAAGAATTCATTCGAAGATGCTCAAGGTGCCAAAGAGTTGGAGGCATCACTTCTCGTGACGCAATGCCCTTGACATACAATCTTCAAGTGGAATTATTTGATGTTTGAGGCATCGACTTCATGGGACCATTCCCCAAGTCCTATGATTGTAAGTACATCTTGGTTGCCGTTGATTATGTGTCCAAGTGGGTAGAAGCAATGCCATGCCAAGCTGCAGATGCCAAACATGCCCGCAGGATGTTTCACGAGATCATCTTTCCTCGTTTTGGAACATCTAGAATGGTAATAAGTGACGGAGGGTCTCATTTCATTGATAAGACATTCCGAAAATTCTTAAAGGAGCTTGGAGCAGAACACAACATTGCAACACCATACCATCCCCAGACTAGTGGACAAGCGGAAACTTCAAACAAGCAAATAAAGAATATCTTGCAGAAGACCGTGGATGAAATGGGGAAGCGATGGAAATTAAAACTACCCGATGCACTTTGGGCATATAGAACTGCATACAAGACACCCATCGGCATGTCACCCTACCAACTCGTCTATGGAAAAACATGTCACCTACCTGTCGAGTTGGAACATAGGGCACACTGGGCCATTCGGAAATGGAACATGGATTCCAAGATGGCAGGAGAACACCGAAAAATGCAACTCTCTGAGCTGGAGGAATGGAGAGAAAAAGCCTATCATAGTGCCAGAATCTGTAAGGAAAGAACTAAGAGATGTCATGATAAAAGGATCATTGAAAAAGAGTTCAAACCGGGGGATAAGGTGCTACTCTTCAATTCCAGAGTCAAGCTTTTCGGAACATGGAAAACTTCGGAGTAAATGGGATGCACCATTCACCGTCGTTGAAACTTCATCGCACGGAGCAATCACACTCCAAGACGACGGAGGTAACCTTTTTAAGGTAAATGGCCAACGTTTAAAAGTTTTCCTAGAACCAGATAAAAATCTAGATGAGGAGGTAGATGTGATAGAATTAATTGATTTTAATCTTTCATAGCCCCTTGTCATGATTTTTCAATGCTCTTGCTAAAATAGAAAAAAAATAAAAAAACATTTTAATAAAAAAAATCTTTTGTTTGATTGAATAAAATCTGCAGCTCACTGGTCGTTACCCCGGTCGAGTCTCTTTTGTTTCCACCTTGTTGTTTGTTTTGAATAAAAATGCAGGTACAAAAATAAGTGTGGGGGGAGGTCCTTCGAGATTCTCATCGCACAAACAAATGGGACTCCTCACCAACACAATGTGCAACACTTCACGGAACGTCAGTCTCTGCGTCATCAACTGGTTTGCGCATCTCATCTCTCAACCTCCCCTATTTGTGAGTTAAAACTGAACAAAGTTGAAAATAATTGCTAAAAGTTAACTCATCAGTAAAATAAACCTTAATTCTTTCCATTGGTTGGCTTGCATACTCTTTGTTCCTAGCCTATACACCTCGTTGCTTGTGAACACATTTAATTTAGGAAAACATGTTTATCTAAGTAATTGATGAGTGTGATATGGTTAGATGAAAGAAATCTTTCCTTCAACTGTTTTAAGAACTCGGGAAATTTTATCTCAAAAAAAAAATATATATATATATAGCAATGCTCCTCAATGATTCAAATATCCTACCAGAGCCATATGTCGAACATAATGCAAAACTCTACACATATGCTGCTTGCTACTACTTTGAGCTTTGTCATTGTTTTGACCCTAGTAAGAATACCTTTCATATTGTTTTGATCAAGAATCACGTACACACAGCACCTACATATGCTATATTCCTACACTCGGAGTTAGCAACATCATCTTTATCATTCCATAAAAATAAATACTCCATTATGTGGTTGTTGATCTCTCTCAAATATCTCTTTTGCAAAAGAGACATGGCTATGCGAAAAAAAAAGGGCAAGAATGCCGAGCCTGATTCAAAAAAAAAAGAAAAAGAAAAAAGATAGCCATGTTCTCAAGTTCAACCAAAAGAGAGATCATTTCAACAAGGAGTTTCCATCACATATCCACACACATGCACATTCTTGATCATGATGATATGATTTGTTTTCTTCATGGATCCGGTTTTTGACTTTGCAACATAAGTAGTACAAGTTTGCTCCTTGTTCATCCCTACCTGAGCTCCACATCATTCAATTTAGATGTAGGATGAAAAGAGGCAAATTCAATGCCTTTGTGAGGATTCATACACCTTGAGTGATTCGAGAGAAAAATCATTTGAGGAGCACAGCTATGTTTTTACTTTTGAAAATATATCAAAAACCCGAGTTACTCAACAGAAGAAGTGGAAGATAACTTGAATCAAAACTGTTCCACTCATCAATCACCCAAGATGACATGGTAGACACCATAAAATTCACAGCTGCAGGTATGGCATGGAATGATATGTATGCTCGCGTCATGCCAAAGGAAGGTGTTCTTCCACACTGGTTATAAGCTTTGCTCGGGACGAGCAAAGAGCTAAGTGTGGGGGGGGGGGGGTTTGTTGGCGGTCCTTATTGCATAATTTTTACCGCCAAATATATCACATAGAGAGGGCACAACAATAAAAATGCTAAGAAAATTTATTTTAAACTAACTAGTTCCACAAGTTTTTGTGTTCTAGTGTGTTTTGCAAAAACATATGAAAACAGGGACAAATTGGCAATGGTTGGCGATGATCTAAAGATTTATTTCTTTAGAGCTTATTAAAGAATAAATTTCCAATCACAATGGGCCTTCACGTGCACTTGGCTTTGGACTGGAGCGGAGGCAACAAAATATGCCGGCTGGACATTGTGCTGCTGCTGGTTGTGTGTCGCTACAGGCCAAACATGATTTAATTATTTATTGGACAAAGAGCTGCTGCTAGATTTATCGGGCAGGCAATGCACCAACGTTAATTAAGCAGCCTGCTAATAGCTGGGCTGTCCACGACTCACAGCAAGGCCCAAGCTGCGGCTGCTCTTTCATGCGCACGTGACAGCGCGGCCTGGAAGTCTCGGAGGTGGCCCTGCTGCTGCACCGACGGAAGAGCAAGGCGGTAGACATTTCCCACGCAGAAGTACTCAACAACACATGAGCCAATCGCTGCTGGTGGGCCCCACTGGCAGCGCATGAAGAAAAGGCGGCAGTAACACAACTTGGCGCAGGCGCCAAGTAAGGAGCAAGTCGGCAGAAATGGAATATTCCATGAATTTCTCCACACATGTAGGGAGCTTCTCCACTCTCTCAAGGCACCTCTACACTATAAATAGAGGACCCCTCCATCACTTCAAGACACACAAGAAGAAGAAGTGAGTAGTTCCATTCCAAAGGCGAAGCGCTGCCTCCATAGTGCTTAGAAAATAGGGAGAGAGTGAGAGTAGTTCGGAGAAGCGCCGGGCTTGTCGGCATTCTTCTCCAGCTTGTACCTCGACGGAGTCCTGCCTTTTTTAAGTAAGACTTCGTGATTCTTTTATGGTAATTTAGTTTCCTTTTTGAGTAAGTTATTTCCTTTACTTGCTTACGGGATCATCGCTCTGTTTAGAGTGCCTTAGTCTTTGTTGGATCCGAGATTAAGGTAGTAATCGATAGTGTAGACGTGGTGTCTAGACTAGAGGTTACCTTTGTTTGCCGCGTGCCCCACGGATAGTAGAGGTAGGTGGTAGGTGGTGACAGCCCTATCCGCCCTCGGTAGCCCTCCACGTTCGGGTACGTCGTAAAGCTGTAGACCGGAGTCGCCTGGCAGACCAGGGGTAAGCCGATGCCCGAAGTAAGGAAGTAAAAGCGAAACTTATCTTACTCGATCTAGGAGCTTTATCCATAGGAATCCTCTCTACCCAAGCCTATCATATACTTCTTGTTGTCCTTGGACGAACCTGTTAGGGGATAAACACACACGTTCCCTGTGGATTTTCGATACCTTGGAATACTCCTGGGTGAAGTGCTACATCGGTATTCTCCGTGCGTTTGCGGATTTATTTGTGGTCGTTAAGAAATACCAACATGCACTCCTTACCAAGCTCCACATACAAAGCCTCATTTGGTAGAAGGTAGGACGAGTGAGGCTTGTAGGAATAAGACTCACATCGGAGTGGTAAGAGAAGTGCCGTCCAAAACAAAGGAGAATTTTTGCACCTTACCTTGCAGCACATAAAAACTCTGGATGCATACCTGCTAGAATTGTTTACTTGTCCAAAATGCCGTTCTAGTCTTCAATGCTGCATGACAAGGTGTATCACATAAGCCCCACGATTTTCGCAACACTCATGAATATTTTGTGCTCTCGTAAACTTACCACTGTTTAGGGAGTACGTTGTTACATCTTTATTACCCATGGGGCGCTTCTTTGTAACTCCTGATCCGCCGGTACCCTGAGTTGAGTTTGCGCGGGACGAGCAAAGTTTAAGCTTGGGGAGTGTTGGTGGTTCTTATGCTCTACTAAATATTTCTATTCCGCAAGCGCACGGATCACCATTGTAGCACTTCACCATGGAGTATTCCAGGTTTATCGTATTTATAATTTCCACAAGGAAGCTAGTAGAAAATTCCACAAAGGTGCTGTCTAAATCGATCGTAAGTAAATCACGTCAAACATTGGAAGTTTGATAAAGGTGGCACTCATGAAGTAAACCATAAAAGAATAATTAGCAAAAGATTGGGAGAGCAGCGATTAGAGAAAATGGTTTCCTAAAATATATCCATCCTAAGTATTTTATATTCAGCAATCTAATAATCTACAATTATACACTCAAGATCATACAACAGTCATATCACTGCATCGGGGCACGGATGTGCCAAAGTAATAAACTTGTTCTGATGGTCGAACTACCACCGGGCATAATCTCAACAGAACAGAGGCACAGAAGTGGCCCACCCAACCAACAGAAAAAGATTAAATACTCTGGGGAACCATCCGCTATAATTAAGACCCTGCTAGGTCCAACCCGGACGTGGTGGATTACAGAGACCGGTGCAGCTGTCACATACACTCGCGGCTACCATCCTCCGTGGGGTTGGGTGCAAACTCGCGTCTAGAATAATTCCTTGAACCATACAAGCAATCACTCTAAATAATCTACCCTTAGCTAATAGGGCAGACCACCCATGCTTAGTAAACTTAAATGAATTGTTTACGCATAGACCAGCTGACAACTCACGTAAGTCTACCTCACACAGACGTGGATCCAACACAGAAATATTCCCGAAGTAATTACTCAGAGCAATAATATAAATTAAAAGGATTACTGAATTAAATAAATAAGAAAAGATATTCATAATAATAATATTTATTCAAAAGATAGTAAAGATACAACGAGAGCTTTACCACACTTCCGAAGACAGCTCCGGAACCCTGAGCAAAGCTCACTCTCTAACTCTAACTCCCAACTAATGCTAACACTAAACAAGAAGAGTAAATGGATTCTTCAATGAGGTGCGAGTTGCTTCTGAGGCCGGAGGGTCCTATTTATAGCTTGTAAATGGCGGTGGGAACCCGTTGGCCGAAGCTGGAGAGGCGGCGCCGCTAAGGTCGGCCGGCCGGCCGGGTAGGGTGGCCGGCCGGCCATCGACTGTGTCGGTTTGCGACCGCCTCTTCTGTGGACGCTCCAGATTGCTTGGTGGAGTCGGTCCCGAAGTCGGTTTTCTGCTGGGGTCGGCAGAAATGGAGTAAGGGCCAAGTTTAGGCCCATTGTAGCCCATCTTCTAGAATGTTTGCTATTTCTTCACTTGGGCTTTAATTATTTTCGATGCTGGACGTCTTAGGAGCCTACTGGTCGAAGCTCGACAGCAGCAGGGGCCAAGGTTGGCCGGCCGGCCTGTGATTGGGCCGGCCGGCCTATGTTTCCCTCCACAGGCGCCCATTTCTTCTGTATTTACTCCTGCACTCATAAATCATCCAAAACTCGTGGAACTTTATTAATAAATAAAACATTGCCGAATTTTGGTGATTTACCCTTTTATTTACCGATATGTTGACGGTAATAAATAAAACGTGCATGGCGCTTAGAGCTTGGCCTATGCACGTTTGGCACCCAACCCCACGGAGGAAGGTAGCCGCGAGTGTATGTGACAGCTGCACCGGTCTCTGTAATCCACCACGTCCGGGTTGGACTCAGCAGGGTCTTAATTATAGCGGATGGATCCCCAGGGTGAACTAGCATCATCGGTTGCCCTGGCACTTCCGTGCCCCGAAACGACATGACTGTATGTGTATGAGCTTAGCTAGAGTAGATAATCTTTGTAGACTTGACTGCTAGGAAGAGTAAATAATAGATAAACATACAGGTAGCCTTAACTCTATCTCGTTGCTCTCCCAAATGTATA
The DNA here is from genome assembly GCA_012490785.1 of Eragrostis nindensis. Lineage (NCBI taxonomy): Eukaryota > Viridiplantae > Streptophyta > Magnoliopsida > Poales > Poaceae > Eragrostis > Eragrostis nindensis. The sequence goes on from JAAXCT010000020.1 coordinate 2,607,537, forward strand.
CTACAGTTTTATTTCTTTTATCACTTCGGATTCGAGGATGTGTGTGCCACCCATATCTATCATGCCTATCTAACCCCCGTCTCAAGTATAGTTGATACATTATTTCTTCTCTAAATTATTCAATGCATTGCTACTATTCAGCTTCCTTTTGCTCTACTTCCCTGCGGAAATATAAATACGATAACCCTGGAATATTCCAAGGTGAAATGCTACAATGGTGATCCGTGCGCTTGCGGAATTAATGAATTTAATTTTATCGCATAAGAACCGCCAACATGCACTTGTAAAGAACATGCTCTGCTCTTTTTGTCAGAAAAATGAAGAGGCGAAAGTATACATGTGTTGGTGCTTGATATGACCACCTTTTACCTATCTTTTTACTATCATTTAGTGCGTTTATTGATCATTTGAGCCACTTGGCTCCTAACTTTAACCCATTTCGAAGTATGTTGTGTTTTGAGTGCTATGATGTAGAATCAGGAGAAAACATGACATAAAGGCTCAATTTCACGAAGCACCAACATGAAGCTTCGATTATTCACTCTCTTTAGAGAGGGCACTACATTGCCACACAGTTTTAGAGTTCAAGACGATCCTGAATGAGAAAAGTTTGACTTACAAAGTTGTAGATCTCGTTGAGAGCTTTCCGGAACATATATGGATGACCCTATTTGGACTTCGGAGCTTGGAGATATAGGCCCCGCAAAATGTGCTGCGCTGTCAAGTGTCTCGTGCCGACCGACAGCTGATTGTGCTGATCGGCACGAGGCCCAAAACGGCCCAAAAAGGCCCAGGAAGGCTGGTTTTGCCCCTATAAAGAGAAGACCCTATTCTACACGCAAGGGGGTTCGAATTTCGACACTTTCGGCTGCGGAATTAGGGTTAGACAACAGAGAGCTTCATCCCGAGCGAAGATCGCGGCGTTTCGGCGAAAAGTCGTCGCGCGCCGATCGGCATGAATCCGTGCCGACCGGCACGACCGACTCCGGCATCCGATTTGCCCCAAATTGTACCAGGAAGTGGGATAGGCAAATCTAAGGTGTTTCCCATGGCGAAACCTACTCATATCATGGGGTGATTCTCTGTTCTTCCCCCGGTTTGTGGGGATCTTGCCATATGCACGGTTTTGATTAATTGAATATATTTGTTGCTCTAAATTGGTCTATTGCAATGCTTACTTATTGTTTATCTCAGTATTTTGGACGACAGTATTGCAATGGTGCTTTTGTTAGATGATTGCTTTATTAGCCGCCGTCGTGACAGGATCGCAGCAAACAGCTTTTGTCTACCTTAGTAACAGCCAGTTGAAGCCTTTACTCAGTTAATCTGGTCTTTGCATGCAAGTGAACCTAGACCGTGGGAAGTTCGTCTTAATTCTTGCTTAGCCATAATTTCTTTCTTTCATTAGTTTCTTTTAATTAGTTCTTTAAACAACCTTTCTCTCAACAATTCACCTTTTGTTAGTAACAAACGTTTAGCTAAATAAGCGTCCCACTTGTTCCACGGATTGATAAACCTTGGAATATTCCGAGGGAAAAGCTACAACTGACCTGTGCGCTTGCGGTCATAAAAGGTGCGCGTATCTCGCGCCAACAACATGAGACATTATCATGCTTCTAGTACCCCCCCCCCCCTCCTCCTCCTTTTCTCTCCTGCTCTTCCAAATTCCAGAATGTATGGGGGCTTGAGCCCCCTCCCCGCCTGGTAAACGTGCATAATGGACAACTGCTACTACACGATTAGAAGCTTCTATCAGGGCCGTCCCGATGGGTGTGCACACGGTGCGATGGCACAGGGCCCCCAATCTCCAGGGGCCCCAAAATCTACCAAGTATTATAGGAGTACAGTTAAGATGAGCTGAAATTCAAGGCAAAATGAAAGCCAGCTTCCCTGCCGCAAGCTTTATTTGCACTTTTACTTGCAGTTGGACACAAATGAGCAGCACTTTATTGATCAAAATTGACACAAGATGTGTTGCGCATCTCTAATTTCCGGTTTCGATTGGCAATTGCACAGTGGTGCCACACATGAAAACTCAGGAATTGACTATGAGAAATGTGAACTGCACAATTGCTCGGCGGACTCTGGCCTGCCACTACCATCTAGTTTAATTTTATTTTAGAGTAAAATTTAGAAAATCATGAGTTTTGTGATCATCTCACAAAACATTTACTACTTTAATTTGTGTCACAAAACTTCACTTCTCTGAGACCAATATAAACTTACATATGGACTCGATCTACTCTAGTGCATGTCAGGAGATTATCTGATTATGGATCTGACTAAATGATTCTGTTATCAAATCGATTACACTTCATCTAAGAACAAATATAGAAGCATGTCATATATATTCTAGTAGCCCCCCGCCCCCCCTCCTTTTCTCTCCTGCTCTTCCAAATTCCAGAATGTATGGGGGCTTGAGCCCCCTCCCTGCCATGGTAAACGTGCATAATGGAGGTTTATGATCTTGGAAGCAGCTCTTGCTCATTCCGGATAGAAACCCTAAATTTTGATTTGAGCTGTTCTAGCTCGTCCTGGGGAGCAAACCCTAAATTTTGATCGAACTGCTATAGCTCGTTCTGGGTAGCAGATCCCTAAGTTTTATAAAAGAAGTTGGGTAATGTATTCAATCTAGTGATAGAATGGTCATTGAACTTCAGTCCTTGCGGCTGCGCTTCTAATGGCCTTCCAGTAGGTGTGCATGTAGGCAAATCCGAGCTAGGGGGAGGGGGCTCAACCTCCCATACATCCTGCCATTTGGAAGAGAGAGAGAGAGAGAGAGAGAGAGAGAGAGAGAGAGAGAGAGAGAGAGAGAGAGAGAGAGAGAGAGAGAGAGAGAGAGAGGGGGGGGGGGGGGTTAATAAAGAAGGAGATGAACCCGCTTGAACTCCATCCTGCCTCCACTGGATAGTATACCATTTTTACTCTGTATACAAGATGACTACCCTGAAGTAGATACCGCAAGAAGTATACAGCGAGCGCCTCCACCAGCGCGATGTTGCCCTCCGCAGCGGGGTGCAGCTCCACCTCGGCCTCCTCCGCGCGTCGCTCCGCCTCACGCTCCCGCGCCTCAGCGGCCTACCGCGCGTGCGACACCTCTGCCGGCACGCACCTCCTCCACCAGGTTCCGCTCCTCCTCCTTCTCCGATGCCGCGGCCGCTCACCCGACCAGCAGACGACGGTTGTAGCGTCGCCATCTGGCCTTCCTCGTCCATGTCATCGTCCGCCGGGCGCGAGCACCGGGCCAGGAGGTCATCGGCGAGGGGAGGAGCATGAGTTGAAGGAGAGGGAGGAGGCGACGGCCGGCCATGTCGGCGATGGGGACAGAGGAGAGAGAAGGGGCATCTAAGAAAGAAGGAAAAGGAGGTGTCGCCCTTGACCCAGTTATGGACTCCGATTGGAGACACATGTCTTTGGGTCTTGTAACATAAAGGTCAGGAAGACCCATTTAGTCTTTTGGGTCTCCAAATTAGGTCATGTCTGTTAGAGATAGTCTAAGTACGTCTCGACAAAAAAAAAAAAAAAACTGCAGGCTAGACATGCTAGGGACCTATGCCACCTTTAGAGCATCTAGCGAGGCATGAAAAATCAAGCTCCTACACGGTCATATAGAGGCCGGCCCTACATCCAAACCTCCAGAAAATGCATCCAACTCCATCTGCACTCCTACATCCAAGCCTCTATATATGTGGGTGTAACACGTCAGCCTCATCTTCTTCCGCTCTTCTTCCTCCTATTTCTCTGCTCTGGCGCGCGCGAAACAGGGGCGAGGCCACGGCATGGCCCTGGATGGCGGCAAGGGGATGGGGCGCACCTGGCCGCTGTGCGGCGCAACGGCGTGAGATGGCCGAGGCATGAGCGTGACGCCCCAATGTGCGTCTCTCCAATGGTTGGGTAAGCTTAGCTTCGGCCACTAAATCAACAATTGACCAAGTGAATGGTTGAGTTCATATGAGCAGCCAACCATCCAACCAAACAAGGTATATATTGTTCTTTTAAAAAACAATAAAATAATGTAGTAGTGTACTTTTACTATATAGAATATTTGAATTTCGCAATCAGTGATTAAGCCGTAAGACGCCATCACAAAAACATGAAAAGTCGGGGGCACCTACCGAAGGAGTCTTCCCTCCACAAAGTGGGATCTCAGGAACAACCATCTCAAAAGAAGTAAGTTCTTGATGATATCTTTTTAAAAATTGAAAGCTCAAGATTAGACTGAAACTTTCTTAATTAGATGATACCCAGTAATTTGTCATGAATTATTTTCTTTAGTTCTCATATTTTCAATTTAATCATGGCTATAAAATAATACAACATTCCAGCCGCGCAATCTACATGAGAGAGAGGTTTTGCATCAAGCTGCACATGAGAGAGGGGTAGTCATACGTTACTTAATTATTAGTACTCATATTAACTCTAGTGGCATAGTTTTATATAGTGTTATTTTCTATAAGTCACACTCTGGTATCTTTAGCGGTGTACGTAGTTTTATGTAGTTTATTATTATACTCCAATATTTTCCCTCGATATTATACTGGCCTTATATGTATTTATTATCCGTGTCCGACACTAAATCCAACAAAAACTAGATATGTTCTCTACGTACAAATATAGGATATGGACGATCTCCGGTTCCAAACCGATTTCACCCGTACCCATAGTAAACCAATTTGGTAGAATCTTATACGGTTCCAAGCTGCCGACTTACACGAGACTAAATGTACATATATACTCCTATATGACAAGCGAACGGAAGATCGATCGATCAAGCTCAAACTCATGGGGTGCAGTAATACCTCGCAGCTGCCCTCCGGCCTCGGCACGAGGCCATGGCTGATCCAAGCTCACGGAACACGCAAGGGCACACAGACTTTCGTCGACATGCTAGACCGGAGCTTGCACAACGTGATCATCCCCGAGATGCAAGGCAAAATCTGCCTGGGCTGCGTGCGCAACGGCGGCTGGCTGCTGATGCTGGACGAGGCCACCGACGATTGCTTCCTCTTGAGCACTAGCACCTGCCGCCGGTCCAAGATCTCCCTGCCGCCACTGCGGCTACCATCAGGGTACAGGGGAACGTGCGGACTGCTAGGCTCGCCGGCGAACTTCACCGTTGTGCTCGCCAGTAACCCCGAGTCCGAACTCAACTTCCTCCTCCACTGCCGCCCTGGCGATCAAGAGTGGAGCGATCTGTTGGCCGACGGCGAATTAGGTGCCCGTATTTCCGGCCAAGTTGTTAGATACGAGGGAAAGCTTTATGCTTCTACATTCGCGGGTGACCTCGTCGAGGTAGACGTGGCCGACGGCACGGTCCGGAAGCAGATCGTGCGTACCAGGGAAGACGTGAAGACAGCAGTGCAGCACGGGTCTCACGCGCGGTACCTCGTCGAGTCCGGTGGGAACATCTTCTCCGTGCGGATCACTTACATGGGACGCCCGTACGATGGCGCGTTCACCAGGATCGACGTGCATCGCCTTGATTTCTCCGATCTTGTGTGGAGGAGGGTGGAGAGCATCGGTGGCGATCGCGCCTTTCTCATCTCAGGTGACTACGGCTTTTCGTGCATCGCGGCAGAGGCCGGGGGATTGCAGGGGAATTGCGTCTATCTCGTGTGGTCAAGCTGCGACCGTGAGAGGCTCTACAGGTTCTGCTTGGATGACATGACGATCAGTTTCTATCCGGTCTTACCTGAACCTACAACGCCTTGCTCTAGAGCCTATTGGGTTATTTCTGACAGGTGAGTTGATCGCATCACTTCCTGGTACCCTTTGCTCTTTTTTTCGCGAACGTGCCCGGGCACATATTTCATTAAGAGGATAGTACCCTTTGCTCTTACATTTGTCGATGTTTTCTGCTAATTTTTGTTGATGTGTTTCCTTCCGCCTATCATTGCAGCATTCAGGCTACAGGGTTCAAATGACAGGCTTTGATGACACCCCTTACGTCGAATGAGGTTAGTGGATCCATTCAAATGCTCCACCCAACTAATAGTTCCTGCTTCTTTTGCCTAGAAATTACAATAGTTCAATGTTTCGCTTCTGCATCCTTTTCACAGGCAATTCTTGCACATGATTCGGACAAGAAGGCGGAGGAGCAGCAAGGCACCTTTTTACCTCCATGGCATGATATTCCACAAGAATTGCTACAGCATATTGCTTCCAACCTATCTCTAGTTGATCGTGCAAGATTTTCAGCTGTTTGCAAGTCATGGAGCGTGGTTCCTAACCCAATTAAGCAAGCAAAGGTTTGGCTCATGCACTGCTCCAAGCAAGACGGGACATGCAAGATGTTCGATCCTCTATGTGACAAGGAGTACATCCTACCAGTCCCAACATTTGAAACCAGAGAAGAGCGGCACATCTTCCGCTCCTCCAAAGACGGCTGGGTGGTCGTGTCAGCTGGCCTTGGAGATGACGACATCTTCATCATAAACCCGTTCACACAGGACATCGTTGAGCCTCCGATGTTGAGCGGTTTCTACCGCTTCCGTGGCATCACCTTCTCGTCGGCGCCGACATTGTCAGACTGCGTCGTCTTCGGCGCCTGCAGTTCGCACAGCGGCAGATTTGTCAGTGTGGAGACCTGGGTGTCTGGAGAGGACGAGTGGAGCGAGCTCAACTTCGAGTACGCTGAGGCCGAACCATTCCCCGTGGCACACAATAATCCCATCTATTTCCGCGGAGAGTTCTATTGCCTAGGGAGGAAGGGTAACCTGGCCGTCTTCAATCCCAATGACAAAAACTGGAGAATTCTCGACAAGCCAGAGCCAATCTACGCAGAGCTACTTGTTTTCGACGATGATCATGATGGAGCTAAGTTTTGCTACTTGGTTGAGTTGGGAGAGGACCTGATATCCGTGTTCATGCACAACGCCGACAAGCCTCCGCAGGTGTTCAAGCTTGACGAGACGAAGATGGCATGGATGGAGGTGGAGGGCATTGGCGGTGCAGCTTTGTTTCTGGATTACAGGGCGTCGTTTGGCGTGGTGTCGCCGGGAGCCAAGAACGGCAACAGGATATATTTTCCTAGGTATTCCGAGGACGGACAGCACGAGACATTCTATGATATGGAGACCAAGAGCTATTCTCCTACATTCTACGGGGTTAAAGAACCGATGAACTGCGTGTGGGTGGTGCCTAATATATATATGTAGCTCGATGAATATTTATATTTTTATTTCATTGAATGGTTTAATATGAATCTTAGGATATCAGAACGAAATAGGAGCAGACAAGTACTGTATTGTTGTTCCTCGCAAAAAAAAAAAAAAGAGTACTGTATTGTCAACTGTGGTTGACCTGCTCGTTTACCGTGCTTATTGGGAGTTGCACTAGACTTCGGACGTCGTAGCTCAAGTACCCTTTTCCTGAGTTTTGAAAAACTTATCTAAAAGTTTTGAAAAATTATGAAATTTGGCACATGTGTAGAGAACATGGTGAGAAACATGCACACAAAATTTCAGATTAAAACTTGTTTTCTATTAAAAGATACAAAAGTAACAAATCATAGTGAAGAGGATGAAAATACTGCACAATTATTTTACTCTTTTTCCTCCTTTTTCTTCATCATTTGTTATTTTTGTTACCTAATTTCATACAGAAGTCTCTATCTCTACTTCATTGATTTCATCTCTCCGTCTGCAATTTTTTTTTTTGTTTCGCTGAGCGGCCGTTGCTGCGCCCGGCGGGTGGTGGTATTGGACTCTGATTTCTTGGCATCTGCTGGTCTTAGACACGGATTTCTTAATTAGCGGACTTTCCAATAGGGTAACACGAGGAAGCCACCTTATCTAAACCAAGTCCATGTACCCCTCCTACGCAAGTGTCACTACAAATCAAACTTTGTAGCGGCGGGTATCAGAAACTGCCGCCACAAATACATTTATAGCGGCGGACTGAATGTCATCCGCGCCTGCAAATATCATCTTGGCGGCGGACTGAAACTTCATCCGCCACTACAAATATCATCTTTAGCGGCGGGCTGAGATTTCATCGTGGTTACAGATATATTTGTGGCAGCGGTCCTGAATCTCATCCGCCGCTACAGATAACTTTTGTAGCGGCGGATTATTGTGTTGTCCGCCTGTAGAGATGCCTTTTATAGCGACGGGTGACATTATGGTCCGCCGCTACAAATTCAGAAAAAATAAAATAAAATGTTGTTTTTCTAATGCCACGTCCAGAACTCACAGATCTCACAAAAATTCATCGTCGCACAGATCACAGAAATTCATCATCTCACATATCACAATATACCATGACAGAAACATATATCCATCATATCACAATCTGATCACATAACAAAACACCATGACAACAAGTTAAACCACATGGCCGGAGGCAGATTTTGACAATGTTTCTAGTGAACTACCGTAACTATTGCATCGACGGCAGATATTTATCTATCTAACAAATCAAGAGAGACATCATCGTTGTCATCGTCCGATTCATATGGTTGCTTTGAACCACACCACAAACAAAGTTGTCCGAAGTCGACCTGCCCTGATGTGCGTTCCGCAGGTTTTCTTGTGCAAAAATGTTCGCCAGTAAAAGAGGCGGTACATATCCAGAGCTTGTGGTACGCATGTGCTGCTCGTTTCGCACCGTGTCTTCGCTACACTGCTAGTTCCGATGGTTCTGTAGTGTGCTAGACGCACTGCCAGGGGAGTGGAGCGGTGGCGGGAGATGCTCACAAGACCTCCAGTATTACGAGATTTACATTTTCATTTTGTATACTAGTATTTCGCTGGTTGTGCATGAGCTACATAAGCTGAACAGAGGAAGCTATATGCACTTTTTATGCAGAGGCATGAATATCAATATATTTTCTATTCTAAAAAGAAGCTGAATAGAGTAGTTTAGTTGCTCGGGAAAGAAGCAAGAGAATAGTTTCCAGAAAATATTATCAGGAGGAGGTAATGGAAGGTTAGAATTTCTTACAATGATCAGAGGGGCACACTGATCGTACTGCCAATGGTGGAACGGGAAACCAGACATTAGAGAATGTCACAGCTACGGTCTACACCGTGGAAAGGTGTTCTTAATTCAACCAGCTTAGGATAAAGAAATCTGCCTCCGGCCATGTGGTGGAATCGCCTGTCTTATTCGCAAATACTTTGAGCTCTAGTACTAGTACAGTGCATGAATGAGAGAGAGTGCAAAAAATCGTCGCGGGACAAGGAAATAAATGCCAAATTTGCCAAAAACCAAATCCAAGCTAATGCGGAACCACATACAACCTACAGAGTCACCATATATAACCCCCCATCACGCCGCGCCACGAAGTTACCTTCCGAAAAGAATGACCAGTAAGCATCCACTTCTGCAAAAGCCCAAACGATCTTTCTCGCCGCCGACACACACAAACCGGCCGGTGGAAACGGCAGCAATAATAAATATGTGCACGCAGATGGGGGCAGCTGTTTCACTGTTTCGAGCAGCGGAGCAGCAGGGCAGGGAGCCGCTACCCACCGCCACGCGCGCCACCCAGTTTAGCGCAGAGACGTCGCTGGAGGAGACGATAGTGCAAGCGCTGGTGCTTGTGCCGGCACCTCGTGGCTGCATAATTGGGCCACGGCAGTCAAATGGAGACACCGCATAGCTGCAACCACACCACATACCTCGGATAGTGCCACTTAGGCTCTCGTTATATTGCAGCAGCATCATACATTGCATTGGTATAGAGGCTTCCGATCGTGTAGTCGCAATTGCCCATTATGCATGTTTACCATGGCGGTGGCATGGCTCCCAATAGCGGTGCCTGTAGGTGAGTCCAAGCAAGGAAGAGGGGGCTCAAGCCCCCATACATTTTGAGACTTGGAGGAGCATGAACATCCTGCCTCTATCAATGGGTACTAAATCATTTTTACTCCATATACTAGAAGCATTGACTAGAGGCATGATAATGTCTCATGTTCACTTTCACTTCTTTAGTTCTCCTAACAGAGCAGGGCATGTTCTTTACAGTTGAAACAGAGAAGGGCCAGTAAGCAGAGAATTTTATGAAATGTTTGACATCTACATACCTGAGAGGATAGATTGTAGGGAATTTGTCCCCGGTTGCTACCATCTAGGCCAATCTGAGAGCCAAGCTCAGAGTGGGGCAAGTAGAGCTAGGGCGTTCAATCCACTCTGTGTCTGCGCTTCGAATGACCTATGAGCGCCAGGCTCAGAGTGGGGCGAGCAGAGGGAGGTCGTTCATTCCTCCCTGCGTATGCGCTTCTAATGACCTTTCAGTAGTAGTGCCTGTAGGCAAATCCGAGCTAGGAGAAGGGGGCTCAAGCCCCGTACATTCTGGAATTTGGAAGAGGAGAAGTTGTTTGTTAATAGATGCTGCAAGTGGTATGGGTCCTAATTATTTGACATGCCACCATGAAAAAAATATTTTTTTAAAAAAATTATTGTTCATAGCCAATGTTTCATAAATGTCATTTGTACATTAGCATCAAAAGATTGTTTTCATTTGCATCGTTGCCAACAACTTCCTTGCTAAACGTCATCTTGGAAACTTGCATGATTATACATCATACTAAAAAGTCATTGACTTGATTTGGCTCATATATATAGCACTACCTCTCAAGTCGTGCACTTTTGCTTCCGTGAACCACACTTCCTCTCCCAATAAACCCAGTTTATGTGAAAGATACATTGTTTGACATATAATTTAAAATTTTATATATGTTAGCATTTGCAAGTTGAAGTTTCGAAAAGGTGAAGGACTTTAAGTAGACAGTTGAAGTTTCCAATAGTTGAGAACTTTCAACCGCAAGTACGAGTTTGTCAGCTAAAGTTACTATACTTGCTTCTGTTTCAAATGGTGATGTTTGCATCCAACTTCGTATCCATATCGGTTGATGGAAAAGCATATGGGCACATTTTCTTTAGACTTTGAAGCATTAAAACAAATTTAAGTATATGTAAAGAACATGCACATCGTAGCATTGGTCTGAATCCACCTTAATAAATAAAAGAAGAGCGGTGGATTTTGAATGCCGTGGAGTTCAAAAATGACCAACTTGACAAGGAGAACAAGATGCATGGTGTGCAAGTTTACCACATATCAGAGTGCTTGAAAATATTATCAGCCTCTTTTATTCACTCGAGACAATTGCCGACATAGAAGACATGTCCAGTAAGCTTTAGAGATTTATAGAGAATTACAATCAGGGGAAGAAGAAAGGAAAAAAAGAAGAGAACAAAGTCTAACTCAACATCTGCTACTCTACTCAAACAGGAGGGCACGATCTTCAGGCTTGCCGCATCTGTGATTGTGAGACCAGAGCTAGCGCAGGTCATATCAGCATTTTGCAGTGACCAGAGGCAGAGCGTTGGCTTCATCGTATATCTATTTTTTTTGTATTCCTACATTTCCAATTTTCTTTTGTGAGGAATTCCTACATTTCCATATGAACCAAAGAAACACAATGACAATCACGGAGCAAACTTTTTGTCTCGGTGGTTGCAAACTGACCCTATGAACACCATATTTTCTTTTTGACAGATCAACAGGGGGATAAGCTCCCCACCTGATTTTCCATTATATTAATGGCGGCCCCAAACTGCCCAAAATATTTTGTACAGGCTGTATGGAGAGAATCACATTTTGTGAGATTTACAAAATGTAACAATTGTAAGAAAATTCATGCGATCTTAGATGTGTGCTAGGCCTACTGTGGTTTCCTATATAAAAAAAATAGAGAATAGCTGGCCTTAATCAGAATGCAGGTTAGGCACAACCCATACACAATTTGTCGGTGACTTGAGGCCGTAGTAAGCTGGTGAGTATGTCTTAGTCTCCAAATCATAGAACGATGCCTGCTTTGCATCCTCCGAATACCTGGGGAAGTAGATCTTGTTGCCGTGCCCGGTTTCCGGCGATGCCACCGCAAACGACGACCTGTAATCCAGAAACAGAGCCACGCCACCGATGTCCTCGACCTGGATCCAGGCCATCTTGGCCTCGTCAAGCTTGAACACCCTCGGCGGCTCGTCGGCGCTGCGCTGGAACACAGAAATCAGCTCCCCCGCCAGCACAACCAGGTAACAGAATTCAGATCCCTCGTGGTCCTCGATCGAATACGTTCATCGGCTCGGCATGGACTGGCTCGGGCTTGTCAAGCACTATCCAGGTTCTGTCATTTGGGTCGAAGACTCCAATGTTTCCTTTCCTACCCAGGCAGTAGAAACCCCCACGGAAATACACGGGATTGTTGTAAGCTACAGGGAATGGCACTTGGAACTCCAACAATATCTCCTGCCACGCGTCCTGTGCATTCTGCCACGTCTTGATACCGAGGAACAAGCCACTCGTGCTGCTATTGACCCCAAACACGACGCAGTCCGGAGACGTCGGCTTCGACGAGAACGAAACCCCGTGGAAGTGGTAGCACCTATCGAACATTGGGGGCTCGACGATGTCCTCCGTGAATGGGTTTATGATGAATATGTCGTGAATCTCGTCACCCGTCGAAACGACCACCCAGCCATCTTTTGAGGAACGGAGGATGCTCCGATCATCCGAATTGAACGCCTCAACTGACAAAGTGTACTCTTTGCAGCGCAGAGGATCGAACATCTTGCATGTGCCGTCTTGCTTGGAGCAGTGCATGAGCCACGGCCAGGCCTTGTTCTGCTCAGCCATGATGGGTGGTACCATGTTCCATGACTTGCAAACGGCTCGAAATCGTAGGATATCGACCGGACAAGACAATTTTGATACGATCAGCTGTAGCAACTCTGGCGGGAGATCATGCCATGGAGCTGAAGACAGTACTGCGTGCTTTTCCATCAAGAACAACTCTCAATCGCTTAGCAAAATAGCCTGCGGGAGTAGGTATATAAATAAGAAATTTTATTTGTTACAGTAAAAAAAGAAAAAAAAAGGAGCCAGGATTGTTCACAAACCTCGTTCGATGGAAGACCCAAGAAATGGGATTCTTTTAGCTCGATAGCTTGGATACTGCAATGAAAACAAAAGATGATGCATGAGAAAATATAAGAAGCTTGTAAAAGTTCAGATTAATGAGAGGCAATTTTATTGTTCATAATAATGACCATTAGTTACTCAAAATTAATAGTCATTGGTTCAAAAGGTAGCTTTGTAATTGCACTAGTAATTAAAAATTTACTAATGCGGGGATTTGCGACGACGGCGGCAGAAATGATGAGAGAGACAAACTCTAACTTTTAGAAGAAGGGAATTTCATTGATATTAAAGCATATTACATCCCAACCAACTCCAACTTCATTGATGGGAGACAAGAAACTTTGAAAGAGCCGCAAATTCCACCGTCTAGGATCATCATCCCAAACAGATACGCCACGGACAAGATCTCTAATCTAAACGAACACGGTCATCTCACCATCTACCACCACTGTCGTCATCTTCGACGAGGAAAAACTAAAACCCATCCCTTACGCAAAAGAGACATAGACTCATAACCATCCACACGCAAACATGATGAACTTGCCGCCATCGAGTCCGTCATCGAACTCGTCGTCGCCTTCGTCACCAAATTCTTCGTGGCAGAACACAAATCCGACCAACATCCTCATGCATGTCACTGGAAACCAAACTCTCACAAGCCCACAGCCATGGCCAAGAACAATGACAACAAGAGAAAAGAAGAGATCGGAGTACCTTATTCTCCTCTATTACTCCATGCCGACGAATATAGCGACGCTGCACCGCCACCGACGGTAACCCTAACAACCGCCATGACCGTCCCCAAAGATGACTGCCGCGGGAAAACCTAACTATCTAACCTAGGAGTGAGAACACCCGGATGCCGGGGCTCCTTCCTCATCCCCCGACGGCCGCGATTTCCTCTCCGGGAAGAGTCGTTTGCGCCGCCCACTCTCAATTTGATAAAATAATAGTGAATTATCAAAATCAGATCTACACCATCTGATCAAACTAATGACCATTATTTTGGACAATAAAACTACTCAAAATGAGAACCACTCACCTTTCAGGAATCACCCAGAATGCTCTGCATCTGGCTTGTGTAGGACAATGGAGAACCTTATGAAAGCTGATGGTCCTATCATCCAAGCAGAACTTGTAGAGTCTCTCGCAGTCGCAGCTTGACCACACGAGATAGATATAGTTCCCCTGCGTCAAACCTTCCACGGCCGGGCACGAGAAGCCATAGTCTCCGGCTATGAGAAAGGCACGGTCGTCACCAATGGTCTCCACCCTCTTCCACATGGGATCAGGCAGAGAGAGATCCAGGCGATGCACGATGATTTTCTTCTCCTTAGAGATCCCGTCAAGCTCAGGAGATAAGCACGCATCATACACATCATTCTCTCCAACAAAATAGTCAACATCGTCCAAGAATGTGTAATTAAGCTGTCTTTTCTTGATCGATCCTGACCAAGGCTAAGAAATCATACAGCCCGTCACCATACTCCTTGTTGTTTTTCAGTTGCAATTGTCCATGGTACTTCCATTATTTTATGCATGCATTGCTACATTAATTATCCCACACTTCTAGAAGAAGTTTCTTCTCCTTAGTTCAAAGCGTTGTCTTGGCATTGGCCGACCCCTCTCATCAGATCTAGCTCCTTGGGGGTCACCCAGGATTGTTTCTTTCACATCTCCAGTTACCAGTTTTTGCACCCCATCCATCTGCTTTCCAGCCTTTGTTGTTGCCCGCCTCGTTCCATGTGCAGCCTCGTCTCCTTGATGATGACATCATGTTACTCCAGGAATCATGGTCGATTCATTTGTCTTCGTCCTTTTATAAGTGCTGGGCTTCATCTCCCACTGACCATCGCCATCTGACTTCTTTTCACCCCATGCAGTACCCCGAGAGTCCTGATGTATATTCAAGCTCTGCTCATTACAAGTGCTGTTCTTCTCCCAGTCACCACGGCTTCCATCGGATATCATTTTGTCCCACGTATTCCTTGACGGTGATGTTGTCTTGTTGCTCCAAGAGTCTTGATTCACATTCATCTCTTGTTCCTTGCAAGAGGCCGTTTGCTTCTCCCAGGCATCATCACCTCCTACTCTTTTCCTTTTGTCCCATGTATTTTCTAATGGTGATGCAGGGGTGCTTCCGCAAGGGTCCTGATCCACACTTTTCTTCAATTCATCACAAGTACTGGATTTCTTCTCGCAGTTACTATCACCTCCATTTGATTCCTTCATTATTCTGAATTGTCCATGGTTAGACCATTATTTTATGCATGCATTGCTACATTACTTATCCCACTTCTAGAAGAATTTTCTTCTCCTTAGAGATCCCGTCAAGCTCAGGAGATAAGCACGCATCATACACATCATTCTCTCCAACAAAATAGTCAACATCGTCCAAGAATGTGTAATTAAGCTGTCTTTTCTTAATCGGCCCTGACCAAGGCTAAGAAATCATACAGCCCGTCACCATACTCCTTGTTGTTTTTCAGTTGCAATTGTCCATGGTTAGACCATCTCAAATAGTGTATAAACAAATTAATTTGGGGTTGGATGCAAAAAAAAATTATTTTGCCGAGTGTCTAAGTGTGGCACTCGGAAAAATTGCTGCTTTGCCGAGTGTCCCACTGGGACACTCGGCAACGAGAAGACCCGCCGTCTCCCCTGACGGAACGGGGCGCGTGCATGTCACGTGTACTAGGTTTGCCGAGTGTCGGCATCCTGGGTACTCGGCAAAGGAGATTATTGCCGTGTGTGAAATCGTTGCCGAGAGTTGGTGGGACGTGGCACTCGGCAAGAATTAGTTTTGCCGTGTGTCTGTTGCTTGCCGAGTGTCGGTGGTTTCAGACACACGGTAAATGTCGTTTTTGCCGTGTGTTATGTGTTTGCCGGGTGCTTTGGTTTTGGCACTCGGTAAATGAGCTTGTTGCCGTGTGCCCGAAATAAAGCACACGGCAAACGTTTGGACACTCGGAAAAAATGCGATTTCCGGTAGTGGTCGTCCCAAGTACTCCACCCGCACCTCAAACAGAACGCCGCAAGACTCCCCGAGGTAGTTCTTGAACGACCGATCGCTAGCCTCTTTTCCTGCGACATGCATCAGCTCCGTTTGAATCGCGCCGTCGATCACATTGATCTCCAGGAGATTGTTCACGGCAGCAGCGTAGAGCTTCCCAGCGCAAGAGGTAATGTAACCGTAAATCCGGCCGCTGTCGTGGACGGCTTGTTTGGTCCAATCTTCGTCGCCGGAGTGGCAGTGAAGTAGGAAGTTTTGACCCGACTCCTGATACTGGTAATCACCACGGTGCAGTTCGGATTCGCCGGCGACCCGAGCACCGCGCATCGTCCCAGAAATTCCAATGGCTCGCCCAGCGGCGGCAGCGGAATCTTGCAAGAGTGTGCCGTGAGTTGTAGAAGGAAACAGTCGCCGGAAATCTCGTCCAGCATCAGAAACCAGTCGCCGCCGTAAGCGCAGCCCAGGCAGATCTTGACAGCCTCGTGCGCGCTCCGGTCTAACATGTCGACGAAGGTCACCGTCTCTTTGTGTCTTCCATGAGCTTGGATCAGCCAGGGCCTCGTGCCGAAGCCGGGAGGCGGTCGCGACAAATATCCGCTCTCCATGAATTCTGATCAATATGGCTGTTCAGATGATAGAGTTCTCAAATTCCATGTTGTATACTTATTTGTCCAGGCAGACAGAATAGTTCTTGTTGCTGGACAATCCACCTGGTCAGTGGTCAAAGATTTGATTTTATATTGCTAGCACCGCGGAGGCTGTAAAATCAAGTTACCTTCGATCCAAAAATGCAAGACGAGTATATATAGAAGCGCTATGTATCATCTTTGTGAGAAGTTTTTTTTTTTTGAGGGACTCTTTGCCGTGAGAAGTTGGTTAACATGTGAAGGAACCTTTTTTGTAGTTCGATCCTATTTTTACCACGGGAAGAATCCACAAACGGAACCGAACCAATTTTCTTATCGAGTCGGTTAATCCCGGCCTCGTGGCAAAAAGGGGGAAGACATAAAAATTAATTTGCAACCCAAGAATACTCGACGACATGGCCGCGCAGGTCCCTATTGGCTTCGGCACGAGGCCATGGCTGGTCCAGGCAACACGCGAGAAGACCCTGAATCTCGTCGACGCGTTGGACCGAAGCTTGCACGAGCTGTTGATACCCGAGATGGAAGGGAAGATATGCCTGGGCTGCGTGCACGGCGGAAACTGGCTGATGGCGTTGGACGAGTCCACTGGCGAGTGCTTCCTCCTCTCTCTCACCGGCCACAAGATTCAGCTGCCACCGCTGCGCGAGCCTCCGGAATTCCTGTCAACCTGCGCGGTGCTCGAGCACCCGGGGCACCCGGATTGCACCGTGATCGTCACCAGCACCGCCGAGCCCGACGAGCGCTTCCTTCTTCACTGCCGCCCTGGCGACCATGACTGGACTAGGCTGGTCTCCCCGTTCGACGGCATAGCGTTTTCCGACTTGGTGGTCACCCATGAAGGGAAGCTTTACGCTTTCGCCTCCATGGGCGATCTCATCGTGATAGACCTGGTTGATGGCGTGGTCCGAGTGCGGCAGCATACGGGAACCATCGACGACAAGGAAATAGTCGACCGTGGGTCGGGATATCACATCCACCTCGTCGAGTCCCGCGGGGACATTTTCGCCATTTGGATTCAAGAGCTTGGCTGCTTCGGCTCCGACGGCGTGCTGACCGACATCGCCGTGTTTCGTCTAGATCTTCCATCTGACTCCGAGTCCATGGTGTGGAGGGCGGTGGAGAGCATCGGCTTGGACCGCGCCTTTGTCATATCAGCTGGTGGCTATGGCTTCTCGTACGACGACGCAACACATGGTCCATTGGACGGCAACTGTGTATACCTTGTGTGGTCGTGCTGCGACTGCGAGAGGCTCTACAAGTTCTGCCTGGCCGACATGACCGTCAGCTTCCATCAGATTCTTCCCAAACCTACGCACCGTTGGTGCAGAGCATTCTGGTCCGTTCCAACAAAGTAAGTGGATTTTCCTAACATCTTGTTTTACCAATACGCACTGATGATATACCACTCTATTGATTACATATACATGGTTAGTAAATAATTTGGGTCCTATGTTTGATTGCAGCATGCAAGCCATGGAAGTACAAGAATCAGCTTTGTGCAGTCAACTTTTTAACAAAAAGGTACGTGTCCTGCTGGCTGAAATCAAGGCAAAACTCTCTATTTTTTCCACAACAAATAGTAGTCACTAATCTGTGTATCCCTCTCAGTGACATGTTAGTCAAACAACGAATGATCTGGACAACCAAGTTGAGGAAGTACAAGCAGCCACTTCGCCTCCATGGCACGATCTGCCTCTAGGATTGCTAGAGATGATTGTCTCAAACTTGTCTTTAGTAGATCGCCTCCTATTTCCAGCTGTTTGCAAGTCCTGGAGCCTGGTTACCAACCCAATCGAGCAAGCAAAGGTTTGGCCCTGGCTCATGCACTGCTCAAAGCAAGACGGAACGTGCAAGATGTACGACCCTCTACGTGGCAAGGAGTATACTCTTCGTGTCGCGACATTCGACAGCGATACCGAACGGCAGACCTTTCGCTCCTCCAAAGACGGTTGGGTCGTTGTGTCAGGAGGGTGGGAAGACGATGACATATTCGTCATAAACCCACTCACAGGGGACCTTGTAGAGGATTCACCACTACTCATCGACGGAAGATACAACTACAATGGCATCTCGTTTTCATCGACCCCAACGTCTCCAGATTGTGTGTTCTTCGGGATCAATAGCAATCACAGGGGAGAATGTGTTGGTCTCTACACCTGGCAGCGTGGAGAGGACGATTGGAAGGAGCAGGAGTTGGAGTACCAAGTGCCTTTTCCAGTAGCACGCAACAATCCAGTTCTCTTCCACGGGAAGTTCTACTGCCTTGGGAGGAAAGGCAACCTGGGCGTCTTTGATCCAAGAAGCAAGGACCCAGAACACGCATGGACAATACTGGACAAGCCAGAACCCATCTATGCGGAGATGGATGTCTTTGACGATGACCATGAGGGGAGAGTGTTTTGCTACCTGGTGGAGCTTGGAGGAGAGCTCATATCCGTGTTCATGCGCAACTCTGCCGAGCCGCCAAGGGTGTTGAAGCTTGACGAGAGGAAGATGGCGTGGATTGAGGTGGAGGACATTGATGGTGCGGTCCCCGTTTTGTAGCGACCCGCGTTTTTGCTTATTGTCAAAAATCACTAAAAATTTGAACTTTTTAAAATTTTCCAATTAAAATCAATTTGCTAGCTTTAGTTAGTAGCAAAACCAAAAGATTTTGAATTTTAAACCGTGCATAAAAGTCGCCATGTGCATTTTCGTGTTTTTCTTGATTTGTTTGAGTGTTGGTTTCAATCCTTCCTTTTGAATGAATTCAAAATTCATTCAAATTAAAATACCGGCAAAAGATCAAATCTATTTCTCTTATCGGGCCGCGCTATTTCTCTTTTCCTTCCGGCCGGCCCAGTCTCTCCCTCCTTTCTTTCCTCTCCCGCACCAGCCTGGGCCGCTCCGCTCCCGGCCCAGCATCGCCGCGCCAGCCCGGCCTGCTCTCCCTCTCCCGTTTCGGTCGCTGACGCGTGGGGCCCACGCCCGCGTCGTCTCCCTCCTCGCGCCCGGCGCGATTTGCGCCGCCGCCCATTCCTTCTTGCCGGCGAACCGCCACCGTCATGTCAAAGCAACAGAAAAGGCCTTGTTCAGCACGTGCGCGCGAAACCACCTCCACAACCCCGTCCCACCGTCGTCCTCTCCCCTACTTAACGCGCGCCCTACGTCTTCCCGAAGCCCGACGAGCTCCACTCCGCATTCGTCAGCCACAGCACCTCTTCCTCTCGCTCCGTCGCGTCCCGAGCACTGAAGAAGCTCCTCTCGCGCGTCACCGTCGTCCATCGAGGCTCGCGAACCGCCTTCGCGCGTCAATCGAGCTCCAGTCCGGCGAGATATTTTCTCGCCGGCAAACCGACCTAGCGTTTCGTTCAAACCGCCATTGGCGGCTATAAAGCAACACCGAGGCCCCCTCTTCCTCCCTCTACTTTCATTCGCCACCACCACTCAATCCCCAAGCTCGAACTCGACTTTTCCCCTTTCTCCCTCATTCCGGCGAGAACTCCGGTGAGCCCTCCTCTCTTCACCGGTGAGTCCCGACGTCGACTTCTTCCACTTCTAGCATCTCCCTTCCGCGCTTGACACGCTGATGCCCTTCCTAGGCGCAGCCGTGACTTGCAGGTAGAGATTGACTGAACCCTAGCTCCGCCGTCCGCCGCCTCCGTCGCCGGCACCCCTCTGCTTCTTCCTGTGCTCGCTTGCAAGCTCGGTGAGCACCCCCATTCTCCCTTCATGCCAATGCTCCAGCTCTTTTGCTTTGATTCGTAGCGCTAGTACCACCTCTCCTAGCTCCGGTAGACCGCCGCCGTAGAAGTCCCGCGCCGGCCACGTCTTGATCACTCCGAGCCCGTAGGGCAGCGCACAGTTACGCCATGTTTTCGCGCACCTCGCGCGCGTGCGAGCACACGAGTCGAACCCCGCGAGCACCTCCCTTCCCCTTCCTTTCTTCCTCGCGCGACGCCTCCGCCATGAACTCCGGCGAAGGTTCGCGCCACGCCCTCACAGCGTCCCGTCGACAACTTCTCGCGGTTTCACGTCCGCCTCGATCCCGCGCACTTGCGCAACCCTTCGCAAGGGCCCTTCCGCCCTTGCGCATGCCTCCGCGCCGAGCGCCGGCTCCGCCGCCGCCTTTCTCTCTCGCCGCCGGCCGCCGTGAGCTCCCTCCGGTCCGGCCGAGATGTCCGCGCGGCTCACCGCACTCCCGCGCACAATCGCGACTGCACACACTCACGCTCCGAGCACTCATGCATCATTTCCCCTTCGCTCGCCGGCGCGTCGCCAACTCCGGCGACGTCGCGCCGCCACGTCCGTCGTCCCCGACGACAACATCACCCACAGGACGGTTCGCCTTCGCGCGTAGGCCCTGTCCGACTAGCTCCCGTCGCCTTTGGACCTTCGTGCTCATCGCCGGCGAGATCTCCGGCGCCGCGCCGCCACGCGCCGCCGCGTGCCCTTTTGCCGCGCCGCCGTCCGACGTGGTAGCCACGTCGGATCGGTGGGCCCGGTGGAGACCGAGTCGCCGCCCACGTGGCAGACCCGGTGCACCGTGGACTCGCCGCACCACACCGTCCGGTCCACCGTTCCGTGGACGCGGCTCGCAAAACAGTAGCAAGCGGACCCCGCTGGGCCCTTTGGCCCACCGGTCAGTGAGACAACTCGCTGGAAATTGCTACGCGCACCCGAATTCGTACACAGAAAACAATTTCGAGCACATTTCCAATAACAGAAAAATTCCCAAAAATCCTCAAAAATCCAATATTTCATCCTAACCACTTTGCAACCCTTGCCATCCTCTGGAAAATTAGGATTATGGTTACACTTAATTAAGATAACCAAATCCTAATCAATTTCCTTTCTTTTACTTTCAAAAATCAATATCCTCATCGTTTTAACTCCGATTTTGGCGAAACTTGCGCCAAAATTCATCTAAAATTCTAATCTATCCAGTGCCACCGAAATCAACTCCCCTCTGGTTTTATTTGGATTTTATTCAGATTTATTGCTTTGTTAATTTGATTGTAAGCGGTAGATTTATTCTTTTTAACTCGATAGATAATCAAGACGAAGACCCCGAGGATCCTGATTACGAGGATTTAGAGGAAGAAGAACTTGGTGAAGGCAAGTCTAACTTCCTTTGATCATATTGATCCTATGTTTGCAAATATCCTAATTAGAGCTATTTATAAATAAATTGCATGGTATTTAAACGAATTTAAATGCTAGAATGGTCCTATGCAATATTTGATTGCCTGCCTTGACTCGATTATATCCTGTATCCTTGTTAGCCCTAGGAATCAACATCATTAATTTAATTAATGAATTGTTGATATGCTTGCTGCTTAGGACTTTCACATGTGTATAATTAATATTGCTCACATGATTTTCGTGTAAATGCGTATGTCTTGGTGGTGTGTGTAAATGTGAAATTGGGTGGTTAATAATAAGTGCAACCCTAGTGAGGGATGTTTTTGGCGGGATCAGGCGAGGTAGTCCTCAGTGGGGAGGCTATCTCTGGGACGCCCTTCCACTTGTGGATTGGCTATTGAAGATGCCTGGTTCGGTCATATAAGGACCGGTTCTTGTGCCGCCTTTGCTTAGCACCCCTCGCGCAGCCACAAGCCGTGAATGGGCGCGGAATTGGAACCACACCCTACTAGTACTCACCCGGTACCCCCCCGGAGGCAGGAGATTGCAACGGAGTCCCAGGAGAAGACTCGTTCGTTGGTGGGTGTTCGAGATCCGGCATTTATGACTGGCCATATTATTATGTTTATGAAGCCCCTGGTGATGTCCGTGGGGGATGCTGTGGTGGTACGAAGTAGGTATGGAACCTTTAGTGGGACAGTCCAAACTATGACGATAGGGAGGACTGGACCACCTTGTGGGGAAATTTGTGCACCCTTGGCCAAGGTTAAGAAACTTTCCGGAAAGCCGTGTTCCACGGTATTGGACAACGCGAAAGCATCGGCCACACTATGATTAGATTTTCTGCGTGAGTTTCCTTGGTGTGTTTTTGGAAAACACCGGTTTGGAGCCGTGTGCTGGCTGTCGGCCAGTGATAAAATTGAGGAACTGGCGGGATGGATTGCATCTCCCCCAGGGCCGCCCAACCCCACTTAATCTCTACAGATATTTGATTAGAATTGCGAAATGCTTTGTTTTCAAAAACAACCTTGCATAAACTTGGCTTTCTCGCCTTGTCTCTAACCATAAGCCTAATCCTTTGATAATCCCTTGCATAATCATACCCCTCGTGTTAGGCTTGCTGAGTACCTTAAGTACTCACCCTTGCTTAAATCATTCAGAAGATGAACCCGAGTATGACTTCCAAGCTGATGGTGATGAAGAGTAGAGTTCGGCTTTCGCTCAAGCGGTGCTTGTAGGAGTGGAGCCCTACCGTCTTCCGCTAGCATTAGGGTTAGCTCTGGCTGCTGCGTCAGCCTTTGAGCGTGATGTCTGTGTGTGTTGAGGCCGCCCGCCTCATTTGTATAAAGACCTTTATGTATGAAAAGGCTTGTAATGACTCTCGATAATATAAATAAAGTATTCGCTGTGAAGCATTCTGTGAAAGTGTCGTATCAGCTACTGATCCAGGGACTGATACGGTAAACACTAAGTACTTCAGAAATGGGGTACGACAGAGTGGTATCAGAGCGATGCTTGTCCGTAGGCCAAACCATAGGTTGAAATCGAGTGAGAAGAGTGCGATATTTTGTAAAGATTTATTTTATAAAATCTCCCTTACCTTATTTCTATTTATAAAATTATTTTTACCGGTACTTACCCGTCTTTTCAACGTTTTGTTGAACAGATGGAGGCCCTTCGTCAGGAGTTGGACCAGCTGGAGGCGCAGCGCGCCCAGACTGCCCGCGTTCTTGAGCAGACTGCCGAGAGGTGGGGCGAGGACCAGCGCCGCCTTGCAGAGACCCGAGCTCAGCTTACGCAGGCACAGGCTCAGCTTGCTGCCTGTCAGGCTGAGAGAGACCGTCTGCAGTGGACTCTGGACTACACCCGCCGTTTCTGGGAGGAGGACGCGATGTACCTGATCCGTAAGCTCAACAGCCACTACAGGTACTGCCACGAGGAGCACGGAGGACCCCGCCGCCACTTCACGGTGAGGACCGGAGGACCGCACGGACACTACCACTACGCTTGTCCGACCGACACGGAGGAGGACTCCACTACACTTGCAGGTTCAGACACTACCGTGGACTCCCCTGAGGTCGAGCAGCCAGACGACTCAGAGGAGCTTGCCCGTTGGGCAGCAGAGCTTGAGGCCGCCCTTGAGACCGTTGGAGACTCCGAGGAGGAGCCGATGGAGGACGAGCCTATTGTGGACGTCTCGTCAGGGAGTGAGTCGGTGGCGGATAACGTCATCGATCTCACTGGCACTGACGATGAGATGGATATGGACGAGTTCGTGGTGATTGACTCGCCTGCACCAGAGGCACCAGCAGGACCCCGCCTGGTTGGAGACGTGGACCTCGACGAGTACAACAGGCTGGTCAGCACCGGCACCGTCGACCTCACCCAGGACCCGTTCGACCTCTACGCAGAGTGGCGCCAGGACCGTGGCCTCGACGCCTGAGCAGCAGAGTTGGCGCCGTGGAGTAGCCTTTGCTAGCTAGTAGTGGCAGCCGTAGCCCTGAGTCGTGGTGTCTAGTAGTTGTCAGGTGTGTCAGTAGTGAGTCTCAGTAGTTGCGAGTCAGAGTCGCCCTGTGGTCGAGTCGTAGATCGTCGAGTCCTTGTATATAAATAAAAGGACTGGGGTATGTATGATCGAACCTTGTTATTGTGAATAGGCTTGCTGTAATGATGTAATGATGCTGGTTTTAACTTGTTTGTGTGTTTGCAAGATCTTTGGAATTTCTTTTCCATTTATCTTGTTTGTTTTGCCTCGTAGATTTGTAGCTTCGCCTCGTAGTTTAGTTAATCGCCTGAGTATCTTATCTCACCTTTTGCTAATCTATCCATCAGATGCCTCCCAAAAGATCTGCCAGAATTCAGCAGCGCCAGCGCCGAGAGCGTAACGTTCAGGATGATGACCATGATGACATCCACAATGCAGGGCGTGGACGTGGTAGAGGAAGAAATAATAATCAGCGTGGCAGAGGTAGAGGAGGAGGTAGAGGTGGAGGCAGACATGACAATGAACAGGATTACCAGGAAGAAGAAGTGAGTCAAAATCAGCAGGAAGTACAGGATGAGGTTGGGGAAAACAATGACCAGAACAGAAGTGAAGGACAGCAGAACCGTGGTAGAGGAGGTAGAAGAGGTGGTGGAAGAGGTGGTGGAAGAGGTGGAAGAATACCCGCAGCACCAGTCACCAACCTGGTGGCTGTGATGGATAATCAGACCCGTCTGATGGAGATCATTGCACAGGGACTCATGGACAGAACTCCTGGCCAGCAGAGCAAAATGTCAGAATTTATGAGGCTCAGGCCCCCGACCTTCGAGGGTACTGAGGAAGATCCTTTGGCAGCTGATGATTGGCTGCGTGATATCACCAAGAAATTGCACTTGGTGAATGCTGATGACAGAGAAAAAGTTCTTCTAGCATCTCACCAGCTCAAGGGAGCAGCAGGAGAATGGTGTACCGTGAGGGTGCAGAAAATGCAGATGCTATTACCTGGGAGGAATTCCAGGAGGAGTTCAGGAGGTATCACATCCCAGAAGGTGTGATTGAAATGAAGGCCGATGAATTCCGCTCTCTGAAGCAGGGAGCGATGACAGTAAATCAATATATCAGGAAATTCATGAAATTGGCCAGATATGCTCCTGATGATGTTAATACTGACAAGAAGAAGCAGGATCGCTTCAGAAAGGGGCTTAATCCTGGATTGAAAGTGCAGTTGGTTACTCATATTTATCCTGATTTCAACACTCTTATGAACCGTGCACTTTTGTTGGAAGATGCCCGCTCTCACATTGATCATGATAGGAAGCGCAAATTCAATGCGCAAAAGTTTAAGCAGCAGGAGAGAAATCAGAAGCCAAGGTTTAATAATAATTTTCAGAAGTCAAAATATCAGTCTACCATGCAGTATAGGACCTCAGCGTCCAATCAACCAAGCTCAGCACCGTCCTACCGCAATCAAAATTCTGGTAGTCAGCAGAGGAGCAGTTCCAGTGTTGTTCAACCTAACAACAATGATAAAAGGACTTGCTTTCACTGCCGTGAGCCTGGTCACATGATTGCTAGATGCCCTTACTTGAGCCAAAATAATGCTCCCACTCAGCAGCACCAATCAAACAGTGCTAGAACTGCAGCTTCTGGAAATGGTCGTGGTGGGCAGCAACCCTCTGGACAGCAACGGAGGACTAATCAATCCTTCGGTCGAGGAAAAGTCAATCATATTAATGTAGATGAAGTTGAGGACACTCCTGATGTTGTTCTTGGTGAGTATCTTGTCAACTCCATCCTTGCAACCGTTTTGTTTGATTCTGGAGCTTCGCATTCGTTTGTTTCTTCGAAGTTTGTTGCTGCAAATGGTTTGCCAACTGTCATGCTAAAACAACCCCTGATAATCCGGACTCCCGGGGCCGAGACCAAAAGTTATTTGGGATGCCCACGGGTTAAGATCCTTTTAAGTGGGGTAGAGTTCCTAGTGAACTTAGTAGTCCTAGAATCCCAGGGGATAGATGTTATCCTTGGAATGGACTGGTTGAGTAAGCACCACGGCAATATAGCCTGTGACACTAGAAAAGTTACCCTGGTAAACCACAAAGGAATTAAAGTGGTATGTGAACCAAAAAGGTCAAAGGTTACACCAATGGTTCATAGTATGGAAGCAAAACCGTTGGAGGAAGTGCCAGTGGTCTGTGAATATCCTGATGTGTTTCCAGAAGAGTTGCCAGGCATGCCACCTGACAGAGACATAGAATTCATTATTGACCTCATACCCGGCACATCTCCAATAGCAAAGAGACCGTATAGAATGGCAGCAAATGAGCTAGCAGAATTAAAGGCACAAATAGCAGAGTTGCAGGAAAAAGGATTTATCAGACCAAGTTCATCACCATGGGGATCACCAGTTCTGTTTGTTAAAAAGAAAGACGGCAGTCTCAGAATGTGCATAGACTACCGCTCTTTGAATGAAGTCACCATCAAGAATAAATATCCACTGCCCAGGATCGATGATTTATTTGATCAATTGAAAGGAGCCAAATATTTCTCCAAAATTGATTTAAGATCTGGGTATTATCAACTAAAAATCAGGGAATGTGATATTCTCAAGGCAGCTTTTGTCACCAGATATGGTCAGTATGACTTCACAGTAATGCCACTTGGATTGACAAATGCACCTGCATACTTCATGAATTTGATGAATAAGGTGTTTATGGAGGAGTTGGATCGGTTTGTCGTTGTCTTTATTGACGACATACTTATCTACTCCAAAAGTGCAGAAGAGCATGAGCAGCATTTGAGGATTGTGCTAGAAAAATTGAGAGCTCATGAGCTGTATGCCAAGTTCAGTAAATGTGAATTTTGGTTAAATAAAGTGGCTTTTCTTGGTCACATTTTGACAGAAGAGGGAGTATCAGTGGATCCAGCCAAAGTCGAGGCAGTTCTTAACTGGAAGCAACCAACCACTGTGACAGAAGTCAGAAGTTTCCTTGGTCTAGCTGGTTATTACCGCAGATTCATCGAAGGTTTTTCAAAAATAGCAAGACCAATGACAGCTTTGACACAAAAGGGAAAAGAATTTAAATGGACAGAAGCTTGTGAGAGAAGCTTTCAGGAGTTAAAGAAAAGGTTAACCACAGCCCCAGTGTTGACCTTGCCAGACATACACCGAGATTTTGTCGTATTTTGCGACGCATCTCGACAGGGATTGGGATGTGTGCTTATGCAAGATGGCAGAGTTATTGCATATGCATCAAGGCAGTTGAAAACACATGAGCAAAATTACCCCACTCATGATTTGGAGCTAGCAGCAGTTGTGCATGCTCTCAAAATTTGGAGGCATTATCTGATTGGCAATAAATGTGAAATATATACGGACCATAAGAGTCTGAAATATATTTTCACACAACCGGATTTAAACCTTCGACAGAGAAGATGGTTGGAATTAATAAAGGATTATGACCTAGAAATTCACTACCATCCTGGAAAGGCAAATGTAGTTGCAGATGCATTAAGCCGCAAATCTCAGAATAATGGGATTAAAATGCGGAGACGAAGCCCTGAGCTCGCGGAAGAATTCAAACAATTAAATCTTCACTTTGCTAAGCCAGGCCGTCTGAATACCTTATGTGTGGAACCAACTTTGGAAAAGCAAATCAGAATAGCACAGGAGTCAGATGAAGAAATAAATGAGCTAAAGAAAATGACAGGGTTGGATAAAGCCCCAGGATTTCGAATAGATAATCAGGGCACCTTATGGTACAAGGATAGAATTTGCGTACCAAAAACTGGTGAATATCAGAAATTGATTATGGACGAAGCTCATAATTCGGCATATTCGATTCATCCTGGATGCACTAAAATGTACATGGATCTAAAACAAAAATATTGGTGGTCAGGAATGAAAAGAGACATAGCAGAATTTGTTGCTCGTTGTGACATCTGCAGCAGGGTAAAAGCAGAATATAAAAGGCCTGCAGGATTGTTGCAACCTCTCCATGTTCCAGAATGGAAATGGGATGAAATCAGTATGGATTTCATCGTAGGGTTACCCCGTACCCAAAAAGGATATGATTCCATATGGGTTATTGTGGATCGACTGACAAAAGTGGCACACTTTATACCTGTGAAGACAGAAATCATTATGCTCAACTGTACATAGACAATGTGCTCAAATTGCATGGAGTTCCTCGCAGAATAGTTTCAGATCGAGGCACACAGTTCACTTCAATATTTTGGAAAAGTTTGCATAAATTGCTCGGAACAAGACTAGATTATAGTTCAGCATATCACCCACAAACCGATGGTCAGACAGAAAGGGTGAATCAAATCCTGGAAGATATGTTAAGAGCATGTGTGCTAGCCTATGGAAAAGATTGGGAGAAAAGCTTGTCCTTTGCGGAGTTCTCATATAACAACAGTTATCAGGCCAGTTTACAGATGTCACCATTTGAGGCCCTGTATGGCAGAAAATGCAGAACCCCGCTGATGTGGTCAGAAGTTGGGGAACGTTCTTTCTTTGGACCTGCAGTAATCAGAGATGCAGAAGAGAAAGTAGCTCTGGTCAGGGAAAATTTAAAAGCAGCTCAAAGCAGACAGAAAAGTTATGCTGATACTCGACGCAGAGATTTGAGCTTCGAAGTTGGAGATTATGTGTATCTCAAAGTGTCACCGATTCGAGGAACCAGGAGATTCCAGATAAAAGGAAAGTTGGCACCGAGGTATATTGGACCTTTTAAGGTACTTAAGAAGATAGGAGCCGTGGCATATCGCCTTGAGCTTCCCGAAGAAATGTCAGATGTGCACGATGTTTTCCATGTGTCACAATTAAAGAAATGTCTGAGAAAACCAGAAGAAATAGTCCCTCCAGAAGTGATGGACTTACAGCCTGATCTCAGATATCAGGAAAGGCCGATAAGGATTTTGGATGTGGCAACTCGACTAACAAGAAGGAACGCAATAAGGTTTTGTCGAGTTCAGTGGAGTAATCACACTGAGGCAGAAGCAACATGGGAAAGAGAAGATGATCTCAAGCGAGAGTTCCCTTACCTTTTCGAGGAAGAGCCGGAATCTCGGGGACGAGATTCTCTTTAAGTGGGGTAGGTTGTAGCGACCCGCGTTTTTGCTTATTGTCAAAAATCACTAAAAATTTGAACTTTTTAAAATTTTCCAATTAAAATCAATTTGCTAGCTTTAGTTAGTAGCAAAACCAAAAGATTTTGAATTTTAAACCGTGCATAAAAGTCGCCATGTGCATTTTCGTGTTTTTCTTGATTTGTTTGAGTGTTGGTTTCAATCCTTCCTTTTGAATGAATTCAAAATTCATTCAAATTAAAATACCGGCAAAAGATCAAATCTATTTCTCTTATCGGGCCGCGCTATTTCTCTTTTCCTTCCGGCCGGCCCAGTCTCTCCCTCCTTTCTTTCCTCTCCCGCACCAGCCTGGGCCGCTCCGCTCCCGGCCCAGCATCGCCGCGCCAGCCCGGCCTGCTCTCCCTCTCCCGTTTCGGTCGCTGATGCGTGGGGCCCACGCCCGCGTCGTCTCCCTCCTCGCGCCCGGCGCGATTTGCGCCGCCGCCCATTCCTTCTTGCCGGCGAACCGCCACCGTCATGTCAAAGCAACAGAAAAGGCCTTGTTCAGCACGTGCGCGCGAAACCACCTCCACAACCCCGTCCCACCGTCGTCCTCTCCCCTACTTAACGCGCGCCCTACGTCTTCCCGAAGCCCGACGAGCTCCACTCCGCATTCGTCAGCCACAGCACCTCTTCCTCTCGCTCCGTCGCGTCCCGAGCACTGAAGAAGCTCCTCTCGCGCGTCACCGTCGTCCATCGAGGCTCGCGAACCGCCTTCGCGCGTCAATCGAGCTCCAGTCCGGCGAGATATTTTCTCGCCGGCAAACCGACCTAGCGTTTCGTTCAAACCGCCATTGGCGGCTATAAAGCAACACCGAGGCCCCCTCTTCCTCCCTCTACTTTCATTCGCCACCACCACTCAATCCCCAAGCTCGAACTCGACTTTTCCCCTTTCTCCCTCATTCCGGCGAGAACTCCGGTGAGCCCTCCTCTCTTCACCGGTGAGTCCCGACGTCGACTTCTTCCACTTCTAGCATCTCCCTTCCGCGCTTGACACGCTGATGCCCTTCCTAGGCGCAGCCGTGACTTGCAGGTAGAGATTGACTGAACCCTAGCTCCGCCGTCCGCCGCCTCCGTCGCCGGCACCCCTCTGCTTCTTCCTGTGCTCGCTTGCAAGCTCGGTGAGCACCCCCATTCTCCCTTCATGCCAATGCTCCAGATCTTTTGCTTTGATTCGTAGCGCTAGTACCACCTCTCCTAGCTCCGGTAGACCGCCGCCGTAGAAGTCCCGCGCCGGCCACGTCTTGATCACTCCGAGCCCGTAGGGCAGCGCACAGTTACGCCATGTTTTCGCGCACCTCGCGCGCGTGCGAGCACACGAGTCGAACCCCGCGAGCACCTCCCTTCCCCTTCCTTTCTTCCTCGCGCGACGCCTCCGCCATGAACTCCGGCGAAGGTTCGCGCCACGCCCTCACAGCGTCCCGTCGACAACTTCTCGCGGTTTCACGTCCGCCTCGATCCCGCGCACTTGCGCAACCCTTCGCAAGGGCCCTTCCGCCCTTGCGCATGCCTCCGCGCCGAGCGCCGGCTCCGCCGCCGCCTTTCTCTCTCGCCGCCGGCCGCCGTGAGCTCCCTCCGGTCCGGCCGAGATGTCCGCGCGGCTCACCGCACTCCCGCGCACAATCGCGACTGCACACACTCACGCTCCGAGCACTCATGCCTCATTTCCCCTTCGCTCGCCGGCGCGTCGCCAACTCCGGCGACGTCGCGCCGCCGCGTCCGTCGTCCCCGACGACAACATCACCCACAGGACGGTTCGCCTTCGCGCGTAGGCCCTGTCCGACTAGCTCCCGTCGCCTTTGGACCTTCGTGCTCATCGCCGGCGAGATCTCCGGCGCCGCGCCGCCGCGCGCCGCCGCGTGCCCTTTTGCCGCGCCGCCGTCCGACGTGGTAGCCACGTCGGATCGGTGGGCCCGGTGGAGACCGAGTCGCCGCCCACGTGGCAGACCCGGTGCACCGTGGACTCGCCGCACCACACCGCCCGGTCCACCGTTCCGTGGACGCGGCTCGCAAAACAGTAGCAAGCGGACCCCGCTGGGCCCTTTGGCCCACCGGTCAGTGAGACAACTCGCTGGAAATTGCTACGCGCACCCGAATTCGTACACAGAAAACAATTTCGAGCACATTTCCAATAACAGAAAAATTCCCAAAAATCCTCAAAAATCCAATATTTCATCCTAACCACTTTGCAACCCTTGCCATCCTCTGGAAAATTAGGATTATGGTTACACTTAATTAAGATAACCAAATCCTAATCAATTTCCTTTCTTTTACTTTCAAAAATCAATATCCTCATCGTTTTAACTCCGATTTTGGCGAAACTTGCGCCAAAATTCATCTAAAATTCTAATCTATCCAGTGCCACCGAAATCAACTCCCCTCTGGTTTTATTTGGATTTTATTCAGATTTATTGCTTTGTTAATTTGATTGTAAGCGGTAGATTTATTCTTTTTAACTCGATAGATAATCAAGACGAAGACCCCGAGGATCCTGATTACGAGGATTTAGAGGAAGAAGAACTTGGTGAAGGCAAGTCTAACTTCCTTTGATCATATTGATCCTATGTTTGCAAATATCCTAATTAGAGCTATTTATAAATAAATTGCATGGTATTTAAACGAATTTAAATGCTAGAATGGTCCTATGCAATATTTGATTGCCTGCCTTGACTCGATTATATCCTGTATCCTTGTTAGCCCTAGGAATCAACATCATTAATTTAATTAATGAATTGTTGATATGCTTGCTGCTTAGGACTTTCACATGTGTATAATTAATATTGCTCACATGATTTTCGTGTAAATGCGTATGTCTTGGTGGTGTGTGTAAATGTGAAATTGGGTGGTTAATAATAAGTGCAACCCTAGTGAGGGATGTTTTTGGCGGGATCAGGCGAGGTAGTCCTCAGTGGGGAGGCTATCTCTGGGACGCCCTTCCACTTGTGGATTGGCTATTGAAGATGCCTGGTTCGGTCATATAAGGACCGGTTCTTGTGCCGCCTTTGCTTAGCACCCTCGCGCAGCCACAAGCCGTGAATGGGCGCGGAATTGGAACCACACCCTACTAGTACTCACCCGGTACCCCCCCGGAGGCAGGAGATTGCAACGGAGTCCCAGGAGAAGACTCGTTCGTTGGTGGGTGTTCGAGATCCGGCATTTATGACTGGCCATATTATTATGTTTATGAAGCCCCTGGTGATGTCCGTGGGGGATGCTGTGGTGGTACGAAGTAGGTATGGAACCTTTAGTGGGACAGTCCAAACTATGACGATAGGGAGGACTGGACCACCTTGTGGGGAAATTTGTGCACCCTTGGCCAAGGTTAAGAAACTTTCCGGAAAGCCGTGTTCCACGGTATTGGACAACGCGAAAGCATCGGCCACACTATGATTAGATTTTCTGCGTGAGTTTCCTTGGTGTGTTTTTGGAAAACACCGGTTTGGAGCCGTGTGCTGGCTGTCGGCCAGTGATAAAATTGAGGAACTGGCGGGATGGATTGCATCTCCCCCAGGGCCGCCCAACCCCACTTAATCTCTACAGATATTTGATTAGAATTGCGAAATGCTTTGTTTTCAAAAACAACCTTGCATAAACTTGGCTTTCTCGCCTTGTCTCTAACCATAAGCCTAATCCTTTGATAATCCCTTGCATAATCATACCCCTCGTGTTAGGCTTGCTGAGTACCTTAAGTACTCACCCTTGCTTAAATCATTCAGAAGATGAACCCGAGTATGACTTCCAAGCTGATGGTGATGAAGAGTAGAGTTCGGCCTTCGCTCAAGCGGTGCTTGTAGGAGTGGAGCCCTACCGTCTTCCGCTAGCATTAGGGTTAGCTCTGGCTGCTGCGTCAGCCTTTGAGCGTGATGTCTGTGTGTGTTGAGGCCGCCCGCCTCATTTGTATAAAGACCTTTATGTATGAAAAGGCTTGTAATGACTCTCGATAATATAAATAAAGTATTCGCTGTGAAGCATTCTGTGAAAGTGTCGTATCAGCTACTGATCCAGGGACTGATACGGTAAACACTAAGTACTTCAGAAATGGGGTACGACATGTTTCTAGATACAAAGGCATCTTACTCCGTGGCGTCTCCAGAAGGCGGGCGTGGCAATAGGGTCTACTTCCCAAGGTTTTCCGAGGATGAAAAACAGCCAGCTTTCTATGATATGGAGACCAAGATGTACAACCCGTCGTTCTATGGTCTAAAACAACCTTTGAAGTGCGTGTGGGTGGCGCCTAATATGCACGTTGATAAACCAGCATCTTTGGACACAGGCGCCTAACATGCTGCATTAGTTTAATTTTCTGAATTATTTGCTTCCCTCCACGTGCTTAGATGTTGCTTAGGTTTGGTATGCGTGGCTAGGTGTGTAAATTGTGAGTCTTTGCATCTCGTGTCCGTGTGTTGTGAATTGGTTCGTATAAGTTTTTTCTTTTTCTTTTCTGGAACTACTACTCCCTCCGTTCGCGTTTTGTTGACGCTCCCGACAAGCAAATGAACTGGAAAAGAACTAGCTAGCGCTGTCGGAACGTCATGAATATAAAAACAGAGGGAGTAGTTCGTATAAATTTCGATTCCACGGAAACTTGAATTATGCTTACCCAAACGGCCCGATTTAGAAAGAAACTTTATTAATTGGTGCCCAGATTGGCGGAGTCTATGCATGCCGGTAGGCTCGCGGCATGCCGCGTCCAAGTGAACGCCGCTCCCAGCTGGCTCGAACATGATAATGATTTATGTAACATGCTTTACGTACGACTCATTTGTCTGAGTTTGTTCCGATCGATTTAGCCCATTGAATTAATATATGAGTCATCATCCAAATGACTCCAGCCATTTGATCTTCTGGTAGTAAGAGTCTACCAAAATGAGTCGTATCTGTAGCATTACTCATGATTTATTTCACGCGGCGACGGGTGGATGGGCGGGCTGGGTTGCCATTGCCCATCGTCTGCAGACCGGCGCGGCAACTCAAGCGTCAAAGGGTGTGGCAGTGGATTGTTGTTGCTCAGCTCGGCGGCAACGAGTCGGTGCGCAGCGCCTTTGCGCCATTGCAGCAAGACGACCATGCAGGTCCAGCACCTCACATGGCACGGCGACCACGACGTCGGTGTCGCACTGGCCATATGACCAGGCCTTAGATCGATCATGATCAGTTGGATCAGTTGTGGTTTGACGTGCCTTTAATTGATTTCT
The DNA here is from genome assembly GCA_012490785.1 of Eragrostis nindensis. Classification (NCBI taxonomy): domain Eukaryota; kingdom Viridiplantae; phylum Streptophyta; class Magnoliopsida; order Poales; family Poaceae; genus Eragrostis; species Eragrostis nindensis. Next base: position 2,642,059 of record JAAXCT010000020.1, read on the forward strand.
GGATGTTTAGGTTGACATGGGAGGGTGTCCAAAAAAAAAAAGGGTTGACATGGGAGTTGTGCTTTGCCCTAAAAAAAATAAAGAATTTGAGCTTTTAAAACGTTTGTGAAATATTTGAGGTTTTAATTCGATCATAAATTCATAACATTTTGTGATAATTTTCTCCTTCTGATGGGCTGAACTTGCCCCAACTCTGAGACAATCTGTGTTTTATGACTGATTGACTACTAATAACGGGCGGAATAAACAGTCTATGAAACACGAAGAGCAAAATCAGACTCAGTATTTGTTCTTTTATTTTCATCACAAAAGTAACGTGCCGAATGTTTTTTTTTATCACACGTGTCGAATGTTTATACAGTTATGAGGGAACAGAAAAGTCCAACAGAAAAGAAAACCATCTACTTCCTATTTGTTCTTTTAAGTCACGAACTCTTAAGTGACCACCTGGATCCATAAACTATTTATGTTGTGTCAACCAAGTCCATTTTCGGGAGACGAAAACATCCAACCTAAACATGATGGCGTGGAGACATATAGCATGTAGGTCCTTCATTTGTTTTCTTTCTCACCATCACACGCAGTTGAAGTACCCACCGCTGGCACTACCACATGTGACAGTGGATGAGGTAGATGTGAGCCGCAGATAATGTTGTGGCGCCACCCCGCGTCAGAATAATGTTGTGGTGCCGTCATTGCTGATGCACTCACCTCCAACCTGTGTCCCCTAGCACGAGGTCGCTCATAGAAGTAGGGTCACTCTCTTCCTTTCATGGCTCACAGAAGTAGGGTCACTCTCATAGATGACTTCACATGTGGTAGTGCCAGCGGTGGGTACGTCAACGGCGTGTGATGGTGAGAAAGAAAACAAATGAAGGACCTACAAGCCATATGTCTCCACGTCGTTATGTCCAGGTTGGATGTTTTCGTCTCCTAAAAATAGACTTGGTTGACACAACATAAATAGTTTATGGACCCAGGTGGTCACTTAAGAGTTCGTGACTTAAATGACCATCCGAAAATAGTTTAAAGACCCAGGTGGACACTTTAAGAGTTCATGGACCTGGATAACCATCGGCCAATAGTTTAGCGACCTGAGGTGCATTTTACTCTTAAGTAATTATTACACACTAGTATCCATGTTAAGTCTGTAGAACATAGTTCTTTAGAAGCAGGACCTCAATGGGTTTTGAAACGTCTTTATCATAAGGCCTGCTGCTCCTGGTAGACTCGGTTGTTCTTACTACGGATCTGCCAACAAAAATAATAAAGCAAATGCGTCAGCAGAATATTAGAACTATTTATAAACTAACATTTCAACGCCAACAATAATAGTAAAGCAAGTGCGTTAACAGAATATTTGAACTATTCACAAAACTAGCATTTCTTGTGAATAGTACCAAGTACATGAGCCTGATTAGGTACAGCTAGCAATCCTCGTTCATAGAAGCAACACCTTTTTGGAGCTGGAGCAAGCAATGAAGAAGACATGCAGTAGTTCCTGTTCGATCGTCATAGATCGTTCTTTGTTAGCTATAGTCGCTCGTTTTGTCAGGAATATTGTTCTCCCGAATCGGGAGTGTAATGGCCAGTAACTGCTTGTAGTAGCGTACTAGCTGTTGTGTGTGTCACTTCCCCCCAGCCTTACCATTTCTAGAGAACTGGTGGTAAACTGGGGGTGGTGTCACCTTTTCTCTTTTTTGCGATCCCAAACTCTATAACCTGACACTTTTGGACCCCCCGTCTTCGGATGGGGGTGGGTAATCTCGTTTCGGAAAAAAAGAAGCAACACCTTTACAGGGAATTAAATCAACCTATTATGCTCTGGCAGATCGATAGCTTGAGGCAACAAAAGGAATGAAGTTGGAGCTCAAAGTTAAAATCATTCCATATAACTAGCAATCCTCGTTCATAGAAGCAACAACATTGTAGAAAATCAACTCAACCTATTATGTTCTGGTAGATCGATAGCTTGAGGCAACAAATGGAATCACGTTGGAATTTAAGTTAAAATCATTCCAAAATTTCTATGCAACTCCCATTGTGTCATAGTTTCATAGTTCCCCAACAACCCCCCTCAACCCCCCCCCCCCCCCCCCCCTCCCCCAATATATTTTCTGGAATCTACTGTGCATCATGTACCAGTCTCTGGATCGATAGCTAATACGCACACAACTTAACAGAATAGTATCAAAAGCATACTTTGAATGTTAAATTACCTGAAAAACCTTTAGCAGCAACATGGCTTAGATATGATGCATCCAAAACCATTTAGCTGCCAGAGGTAAAAAGATTTGCGGAAGTCAATAGCTCAATGCCACAGGCAAACTTGGGTGCAGACGTAGCCTTAGTCTCCTAACTTCTTCTTTCAGTCCGGATGATGGTTCTGTCTGAAAAACAGCAAGAAAGGTACTCAGCAAGCCCTAACACTACTCAAAGGGATTATAAATGCATATCTGGCTTTATCAAGATTAAGGCTTTATGGTTTTTAATTTTTAGCATAAAGCTAATTTAATGCAGGGGTTTATCTCAAAGCAGCAAAACATTTCAGAAAGAGATTCATTGTTAGAATTATGTGGGTTGGCCTTGGGGGAGATACGCCGATCCCGCCAGTTCCCAAAGTATGAGTGGTATAACGCCCACGCCCTCTTCTTTGAGTACCCTCACAATCTCACCTATGAGCCGTTACTGACCCAGAGACTTAATAATGTGACAATGTAGTCAATGATCCAATGGTCAAGTCAGACAATGGACCAATTAAGATATCACATCTGCTTCTGGTTGCTAGTTTGCACTACTGCCTCCTAGGTGGATCATGTGGTGGGCACCAAGAAGGTAGGGTAAGTTCTATCCATAACAGGTTCTGTGGAAGTAGAATCACTAGGTCAAAGGTTACATCTTTCACCTCCAACACACACAAGAAGAAGAAGAATAGAAGCTCCACTCCAAGGCGAACCCCTGCTCTTATAGTGCTTAGAAAATAGGGAGAGAGTGAGGAGGAGTGAGAAGTGCCGGGCCTGTCAGCACTCTTTTTCAAGCTTGTACCTCGTCGAATGCTTGCTATTATAAGTAAGTTTTGGTGATATTCTATGGTGAGTAACCTTATTGTTTAAGAGTAAGGGTGTGTTCGTTGCATGGGGTCTAAATTTTAAAGGGTTTTTGCAACAAATATTCTAATTACAAATAAAGTTTAATTACAAAACTAATTTCAGGACTCCGCTTGAATTCGCGAGACGAATCTAATGAGGGTAATTAAGTTGTGATTAGAAGATAGTTACTGTAGCATCACGGTAGCAAAATATAGATTAATTAGGCTCATTAGATTCGTCTAGCGATTTAGAGAAGGGGTCGTGACATAGGTTTTGTCATTAAATTAATAAAAATATTTTTAAATAATAAGATTCTCTTTGATGTGACAGGTCTAAAATTTAGAGGGGGTGCAACGAACGCACCCTAAGTCTCATTCCCTTTTTGCTTACCGGATCACCGCTCATTTATTCTATGTGAGTGCTCTAGTCAAAGACTCTGGATAAAGAAAGAAGTTCTTGGCCAAGGCTAGGGTAGTAATCAATAGCGTAGACATGATGTTTAGGTTATAGGTTGTCTTTGTTTGCTACGTACTCCACGGGTTATAGAGTAAGCGGCAGTTAGTGATAGCCTAATCCTTCCGTTGTAATACTCTATGTTTAGGTACATCGTAGACACTACAACAATGATGCAGGCGGGTCAAAAAATACTGTAGCAACAGATATGGTCATCTGCCACTACTCTTGTGAAGTTACAAATAACCACCGCTACAAATGGTTTTGTAGCGGCGGGCGGTAAACATGAACCGCCGCTACAAACGAATGCAAAAAAAAAAAGCACGGGCCCAAGCTTGGTTCCGCCGCGCGCCGCGCGCCGCCGAGGAAGAGGAGCAGCACTGCGTGCCGTCGACGAGGAATCAGGACACCCGCCACGCGCTGCTGAGGAAGAGGAGCAGCGCGTCGCGTCAATGACGAGGACGCCCGCAGCGCACTACCGACGAGCGCGCGCGCCGCGCCATGGAGGGAGGGGGCCGCCGAGCCATCGTGGATGTCGCAGTCGAGGGGGACCGCCGAGCTGTCGTGGACGTCGCCGTCGAGGGCGGCCCGCTCCGTGCCGCTAAGAGGAGCAGCGCCGGGCCACGCCGTTGTGGACCTCGCCGTCGACTGTCGAGGGGAAGAGGAGGAGGCCACACCGCGTCGTCTTTAGATCCGTCGCCGTGCCTCGAGGGCGCAGCTCCACCCTGGAAGCGTGAGGGAGCGCGGTGGAGGTCGTCGCTGAGGAAGCCGGATAAGCCACCGTGGAGTCCGCCTCGGATCCCCACGCCGTCGTGGTCCTTATCCGTCTACGAGAAAAACACATGCAAGAGATACACTACCAGAAATCCCTGTTTTACTGAGTGCCTGGGGCACTCAGCAAAGGCCCAATTACACTCAGCAAAAGCTTTGCTGAGTGTAACACTCGGCAAAAGTCACACGGGGAGAGGGTACTCGGCAAATACCCCCTTTGCTGAGTGTTTTTTGTCGGGCACTCAGCAAAAGCTTTACCGAGCGTCGGGAAGGACCCTCGGCAACCAGAGTTGACGGACGGCGAGCTGACAGCAAAAACATTTGCCGAGTGTCCAAAAATACACTCGGCGAAGCTTTGCCGAGTGTCTGAAGCCTAGACACTCAGCAAAGACCCCCCCCCTTTGCCGAGTGTCTCTGCGCCAGACACTCAGCAAAGACCCCCCCGTTGCCGAGTGTTTGTTCACCAGACACTCAGCAAAGGCCCCCCCCCCTTTGCCGAGTGTCTCCGCGACAGACACTCAGCAAAGGTGTAAGCTTCATGACCATTGGAGCTAGAGAAACCCCAAGGTATGAATGTTTTGGTGATAGGATGAGAACCATGAATGTGACTAACACTCTTTGTGAGATCTTATAGGTCACATATGAAGAAAGCTCCGTCTGTTGGTGGTGAACGCGAACACACCATGAACTTAATGAAAAGGATGATTGGTTGCCTTCATCGACACAAGAACGGACTTGATGGAGTCGCGGAGAAGATATGGATCAAGGCTAAGGACATGCTAGATCCAAGCGAGTGTTGCTTGGTTAGATGTTAGCTTGAGTCCATAGGAAAAATCGGACTATCAAGAGGGTTCGAGGTGGTTCTCTTAGTACACACTAGTTATAGAGATCATTGGATGCATGGTGAGTCTTTTAGGGGCTAGGGTGGCAGAAGAGGTTTGAAGGAACCAAGTTTGAAGATGTTGGAAGCAAGGATCAAAGAAATGGTCGAGTTCCAGCAGAAGTGAAGCCACCGTATGATGCGGTGCCAGTCACCGTATGGTACGGTGACCGTAGCAGATGAAGACCAGAGAAGAGGAGTTTCTGGCAGAAAAGAGAAGGAGCCACCGTATGGTCCAGAGAAGATGAAGCTCTGGCAGATGAAGACTGAGGTCACCGTATAATACGGTGAAGGTGTTATCGTATGATACGGTGGGTACCGTATGATTTCCAGAGAGTTGGCAGTTGCTGGAAGCTGAAGAACTAGAAACCACCGTATGATACGGTGGGGGTCACCGTATAATGCGGTGATACCAGAAGATGGAAGTCCAGAGATGGAGATGCTCTGGCAGGTGACGTGGAGGTCACCGTATGATACGCTGCTCAGGGTCACCGGATCATATGGTGATTCTTACGGTGACTTGTTTTCTGGGCACTTTTGGGCAACGGCTAGTTTGAGGTTGGTGGCCTATATATAGCTGGTTGCTCGCCCCTTTGAGTTGCTCTTGGACCCAGGAAAAAGGGGAGGTGCTGTCAAGAAGCCAAAAGGAAGAAGTGTGAAGCACTTGAGAAGGATTTGGAGTGATCCTAGTGCTTGAGAGATTAGCAAGTTGCATCTTTTGATCTCTAGGCTAGTGTGGGCTTGAGAGAGTCATCTAGGGCTGTTACTCTTGGTCTATGGCGAGGCCTAGACCGGTTAGGCGTCGGTGTTGAGCTGTCCAAGGAGATTGTGGAAGCCGACACAAGTTTGTACACGGTCTTGGAGCTTCCCGTGCGAAAGAAGCATCACTAGTGGAGCGCCCTTTGGCACGCATCAAGTGCGGAGCCTTACCTCCGGAAGAGTACCCGGGATCGAGCCCGGCGGGACGTGCCCGCGACTTCACTCGGAGGGTGAAGTGTGCTCTAGGAGGGATCGCCATCGAGCGGAGGGACGGGGTCGAGACTCCGGCGGGAGTGACCTAACGTGGAGTAGGGGAAGGCGCCATCCTTCCGAGACCACGGGAAAACATCATGAGCATTCTTTATTCCTTCTCCTTTACTACTCGCATTTACTTATCGCACTATATATGATTGCTTGTAGTACTTGAGTTTTGCTCTTATCTTGCTTGTGTGTTTACCTTTGTACCTACTAGCTTCATTAGGTTTGCATGTTTGCCTTGCTCGTGTGCTTACTTGTTATAGCCTATCTAGTTGCTCTAAGGACTCTACTTAGTGTGCCTAGTATCTAGGTTGCCTTGTTCTCTAGTTATCTTGTTGCCTTGCCTTGCCTAGCTTAAGTCTTCCGCTATCTATATCTTGTGCTAGGTTGCTAGTGTGGTGTGCTTGTGTTATCTATATCCACTAGCTATATAGGTTAAGCATACTCCTTAGTGTGCTTTACCTTGCTACTAGAACTACTTGCTAGGAGTTGTTTGGGTGTAAGTGTTTGGAAATAGCTTCTAGAGTGCACCGATTCACCCCCTCCCTCTCGGTCACACGATCCTTACAAGTGGTATCAGAGCCAAGTGCTCATTATTAGGGCTTTACCGCCTTGAGTCGTGACCGGGATTACGTGTGGGAAAATGGAGTCCACTCATGATGACGTTTCTAACACTTCCATCGCCTCTACCTTGATTGAGCCTTATGATTGTGTGCTTAATGGCATTTTCTACTATGATGTGCGTGATGAGTATGATGAGTTTGTTTTGAATGATGATGAGGATATCACTAACTTTGCTTCTCGCTTGTATGTTCTTGCTAGGAAACTCATGTCTAGGGGCTATCCATCCATTATGCACAAGCATGTTGTGAAGAAGCTTATCCGATCTCTACCACTCTCACGGTTTGGTATTCATGCTTTTGCTCGAGTAGATGAGTTTGTGAACATGCCCTATGATGAGGTGGTTGCTATCCTCTCCTCTCTTGAGGAGGATATCAAGAAGGGCAAGGATATCTCTCATGCAAGTGACAATCAACACATTGAAGCTCAACCTCTACCTCAAGCTCAATCATCATCTCGTGTTGGTGATGGTTCTTCTTCTCGGGATCAAGAGGATGGATATATCAAGCTATGTGATGAGTTGGATCACATCTCCATGAAGCCAAATGAAGATCTTGTTGAGTTTGCGTTTCGGATGGATTCGCTCATCAAGAGGATAAATGAGAAAAAGCTTTGGATGGTCACCAAGGGTCAAGGTCTTAGAAGGTTTCTTGATGCTCTCCCGAAGGACAAATATGGTGATCACATTGAGTTTGAGAGCTTTAAGCTTGAGTCATATTCAATTGAACAAGTCATTGAGATCATCACAAGAAGAAGAGCTCGCTCTATGCTCTCTAACACATTCAAGACCCCAAGTGATGATGAGGAAGAAGAAGAAGATGATAGAGTTCCCGTCTTCTATTGTGATGATGACTATTCAAGTGATAGTGATAATGAGACGGAGCCTATCAAAGAATATCACATGAAGGGAGAAGTCTTGCCATCCCTCTTTGTAGACTACTACAACTTGTATGAGCCGGATCTTGCCGGTCGGCCTCACTATCTCTTTTTCGACATGTATGATGTGTTCTATAGGAGAGATGGGGAGTCTTGGCTTGATTGTTAGAAGAGACTTCTCGTGTTGGTGGCTAGAGTGAACTCTTTTGAAGGAGAAGACAAGATTAGTGATGAGCATGCTATTCACACGGTGCTTTCTCTTCTACCTTACAATAGGAAGGTCCACATTCTAAATGATCTTAATGATGATATTAGTGGGACGACTCTCAAGGAGATTATCTTGATGGCACTATCTTATGAGAATCAAATCTACAGCATTCTTGAGTACTTCAATGCTAGTGGAGATGTGGGAAGGTTTCAAGGTCTTCCTCTTGGAACTCATGTCATACACATGGGTGTTGATCAGACCATGTGGAGACACAATGGAGTCACCAAGGCAATGATTGACGCCTTGGATGCATTGGACTTGGATTTTCTCAATGGAGTTCCTATGGCCTACATCAAGAGCAAGGAAGAGGTAAATGATATGTCAATTGATTCTCATGATACTAATCCCTCTCTTTGATTGATGGCTACTTCCAAGGTGAACTACAAGATTGGTGGCAAACATTGGGTGTTGGATAGTGGGTGCACTCAACACATGACCGGGACTTCGTCCATCTTCACCAACTTAGAGGAAAATGAAGATCATGACAAGGTCACATTTAGGGATAACTCCAAGCACAAAGTGAGATGTCCTGGTAAGGTGGCTATCTCAAATGACCTCTCTATCTCTAATGTATTGCTTGTTGAGTCCCTAAACTTCAATATTCTATCCGTTGCTCAAATATGTGATCTTGGCTTTTCTTGTAACTTTGATGCTAATGGGGTTGTTCATCGCAATGATGCTATGGGTCTCACTATTAAAGGCTTTCGTCATAATAATCTATATGTTGTTGATTTTGAGACTAACATTGTTGCCCTTAGCACTTGTCTCTTCACTAAGTCCGCTCTAGGTTGGCTATGGCATCGGAGGCTAGCTCACATTGGTATGGGTCAACTCGAGCATGTCATGAAGAACAAGCTAGTGAGAGGGGTCAAGGATGTCACCTTTGAGAAGGACAAGCTATGTAGTGCATGCCAAGCCGGGAAGCAAGTGGCTTCACCTCACCCATCCAAGAATTTTTTGTCAACCTCAAGACCTCTCGAGCTCTTACACATTGATCTCTTCGGGCCTACAACTTATGTGAGCATTGGTGGAAATCTCTATTGCTTGGTGGTAGTGGACGACTACTCAAGATATACTTGGGTATTCTTTCTTGAGAACAAAGCACAAACAATTGGGATATTCAAGAAGTTTGCTAGAAGAGTGCAAAATGAGTATGGGCATCACATCAAGAAGATTCGGAGTGATAATGAGACAGAGTTTAAGAACTCTATCATTGAGGACTATTGTGATGAGATTGGCATAAAGCATGAGTTCTCGGCTACATACACTCCTCAACAAAATAGTGTTGTTGAGAGGAAGAACAAGACACTTATCACTCTTGCTCGTGCTATGCTTGATGAGTACAACACTCCGGAGAAGTTTTGGGCGGAGGCTATCAACACCGCATCAACACCTCCAACCGGATCTATCCCACAAGTTGCTAAACAAGACTCCATATGAAGTGCTTGTTGGGAGAAGACCGAATGTTGCATACTTCCGGGTTTTTGGTTGCAAGTGCTATATTTACAAGAAGAGGGAAAGACTTGGCAAGTTCGAAGAGGACCGACGTGGCATTCTTGTCGGCTACTCGGGCTCGGCCAAGGCTTATCGGGTTTACAACACCTCTACCGGCTTTGTTGAAGAAACTTATGATGTGCAATTTGATGAATCTCACGGGTCTCAAGAAGACCCTCCATCTTCTCATATTGTAGGTGATGAACCCGTGGAGGAAGCTTTGAGGGACATGCCCATTGGTGAAGTTATTCCTCGTGAAGATGAACCTCCGACACCTCCTCCAACAACTTCATCAAGCGGACCTTCTACGAGTACATCTCAATAAAATCCAAGCTCTCCCTCAAGTGAACGACATCAAGCTCCATCAAGCGAACCGCAATAAGCATCTCCGAGTCAAGCTACTTCAAGTGAACCGCAACAAGCGCCATCAAGTGATCTACCTCATGCATCTACGAGTCAAGCTTCACCGAGCAATCAAGAACAAGCACAATCTACTTCAACTCAAGATGATGGCTCGGGTTCACCTCTTCGACAACAAGACACTCACATCTCCAAAGAGCAAGCCGCAAGAGACGTGCAAGACACATCGCCGGCTCCTCCTCCTCCTTGACAAGAACCTTCAAGGAAGCACAAACCCATTGCTCAGGATCATTCACGATCTCATCATTGAGAGTCCTTCTCAAGGGATAAAGACTAGGAGGAGTCAATATAAGCCAAATTATGTTGATGAAGCTAACATTGTTGAGAACTTCTCTTTTGTCTCTACCCTAGAGCCGAAGACGATCGAGGAAGCCTTGAAAGACCACAAGTGGGTGCTATCCATGCAAGAGGAGCTCAACAACTTCAAGAGAAATGATGTTTGGAAGTTGGTGAAGCGGCCCAAGCGTGCAAATGTTATTGGTGCAAAATAGGTCTTCAAGAACGAGCAAGATGAGAAGGGAGCAATCGTAAGGAACAAGGCAGACTTGTGGCGAAGGGCTACTCTCAAGTTGAAGGCGTCGATTTTGACGAGACATTCGCCCCCGTCGCTCGTCTTGAGGCTATAAGAACCCTTCTTGCTTATGCTTCTCATTTTGATTTTAAACTTCACCAAATGGATATGAAAAGTGCATTTCTCAATGGACTAATCAATGAAGAAGTTTATGTAGAGCAACCTCCCGGCTTCGAGGACCCCGAGCATCCGGAGTATGTGTACAAGCTTAAGAAGGCTCTCTACGGACTCAAACAAGCACCAAGAGCATGGTATGAAGACTTCGAGATCATCTCATCGCTAAAGGCTACAAGATCGGTAGTATCGACAACACTCTCTTTACTAAGCATATTGGTGATGACCTCTTTGTTTGTCAAATCTATGTTGATGATATCATCTATGGCTCCACTAACGAAATCTATAATGATGAGTATCGTGCTCTTATGAAGAAAGAGTTTGAGATGTCTATGATAGGTGAACTTCATGTCTTCCTTGGTTTTCAAGTCAAGCAAATGAAGGAGGGCACGTTCATCTACCAAGAGAAGTACGGGATCTTCTTAAGAGGTTCGGCATGGAAGACTCCAAGCCCTACGACACACCTATGGCTACAAGTGTCCCTCTTGATGTGGATGTAAAAGGTATACCGGTGGACCCCAAACTCTATCGTTCGATGATTGGTTCACTTCTTTACCTTACCGCATCTAGACCGGATATCATGTTTAGTGTGTGCCTTTGTGCTCGATATCAAGCTAACCCTAAGGAGTCCCATATGAGTGCCGTAAAGAGAATTCTTAGGTATGTCAAGAACACCCCTACAATGGGTCTTTGGTATCCAAAAGGCTCGGACTTTGGACTTGTTGGCTATGCGGACTCGGACTTCGCCGGTTGCAAAATGAGTAGAAAGAGTACCCTCCGATGGATGCCAATTTCTTGGACAATCACTCATCTCATGGAGTTCCAAGAAACAAAATTGTGTGGCTATCTCTACGGCGGAGGCGGAATATTTGGCGGCCGGTGCTTGTTGTGCTCAACTCTTATACATGAAGCAAACCCTATTAGACTATGGATTATCTTATGGGCAAGTACCTCTCTATTGTGATAACGAAAGTGCTATCAATATGGCTCTCAACAAGGGTGATCACGGCCATGCCAAGCACATTGAAGTCAAGCATCACTTCATTCGAGATCATGTGGCCAAGAAGGATATTGAATTGATTGGTGTTCGGACTCATGAACAATTGGCGGACATCTTCACCAAGCCACTTGACAAGAAGACCTATTGTAAGCTCCGGGGAGAATTTAATGTTCTCGACCTCTCCGACTTCACTTGATATCCTTGAGCTTACATTTGTATATATGTATATATACCTTGCTTGTTTTTGTTTGTGTTGTTGTTTTTGTGTGTTCTTCTTGTTCTGTAGGACCGACGACTAACCTTTTTGAGATAGCAATGAGCATGGTTTAAGCTTGGGATTGGTGGCATTTGGCTCCCGAGGCTTTGAAGAATGGCTCGTTGTGATCAAGCTCATGGAGGGTTCAAACTTGTTGTTGGTAACTTGGCTCTTAGCTTTCTCTCCTTTTACCCTTATAGCATCATGCATTGTACACTTATCATTCTTTGCATTAGCATCATGCATCTTGCATAAGTGTCTCGGCGCCGAGCACCCATCTAGGGGGAGTTGCTTATTCACAATATGAGTATATGACCTCCTATGATGAATACATAGCAATGCTATATGAGCTTCATGCCCATTGAACCATGATTTTTGAGCTCCAAAGTTAAATCCACTTACGCGGCTCAAAGTCAAAGGGTTCATACATTTTCATCATCATCAACTAACCCCTATGAACTTCAAGACAATATTCTTTTGAGAATGTGTGTAGGGACAATTGGTGAGGTGATGGAGAATCATGGATCAAGGGGGAGCTTCACGCCAAATCAAGTAACTCACTTTCCCACTCGTCTCGTACATTTACACTAACCTTTCTTCCTTGGTAGACTCTTTTTGAGTGATAGATGCCAAAGGGGGAGAAGGTTTCGGGCTTAATGATCGAGCAAGAATTCCGAGAAGAAGAGTTGGGAGAACAGTTCGGGCTTACTACTATGAGTTGGAAGATGTCACCTCAAAGGGGAGTTTGCGCAAATGAAGATCAAGTGATCAAGATGATCGATCTTCACACAATCTTGAGGTGATGAAGAAGAAGAAGCAATGCCATCTCAAGGGGGAGTTTGCGCAAATGCAGATCAAGTGATCAAGATGATCGATCTTCACACAATCTTGAGGTGATGAAGAAGAAGAAGCAATGCCATCTCAAGGGGGAGTCTGCGCAAATGAAGATCAAGTGATCAAGACGATCGATCTTCACACAATCTTGAGATTGGTGCACTTGTCAAGGGGGAGCGGAATTCTACAAAGTAAGTATGAAGGTAAAACCCCTTGCAACCTTTGCTTGTCATAGCTCCTTGTACTTTCTTTCACTTGTGATATGAGTTTTTGCTCTAACTTGTGACTTCTTTTGAGCTATGACTTGCCTCAACCTAATCAACAAGGTAACCATCTCTCTATCTTATACTTGTTGTTTAGTGTCTTGATCGAGTTGCGTTTTATCTTGGCTTTTGTCATTACATCTTTTATCTTCTCGATCATTTTTATCATTGTTGTCATCCATCACTAAAAAGGGGGAGATTACAAGCTTCATGACCATTGGAGCTAGGGAAACCCCAAGGTATGAATGTTTTGGTGATAGGATGAGAACCATGAATGTGACTAACACTCTTTGTGAGATCTTATAGGTCACATATGAAGAAAGCTCCGTCTGTTGGTGGTGAACGCCAACACACCATGAACTTAATGAAAAGGATGATTGGTTGCCTTCATCGACACAAGAACAGACTTGATGGAGTCGCGGAGAAGATATGGATCAAGGCTAAGGACATGCTAGATCCAAGCGAGTGTTGCTTGGTTAGATGTTAGCTTGAGTACATAGGAAAAACCGGACTATCAAGAGGGTTCGAGGTGGTTCTCTTAGTACACACTAGTTATAGAGATCATTGGATGCATGGTGAGTCTCTCAGGGGCTAGGGTGGCAGAAGAGGTTTGAAGGAACCAAGTTTGAAGATGTTGGAAGCAAGGATCAAAGAAATGGTCGAGTTCCAGCAGAAGTGAAGCCACCGTATGATGCGGTGCCAGTCACCGTATGGTACGGTGACCGTAGCAGATGAAGACCAGAGAAGAGGAGTTTCTGGCAGAAAAGAGAAGGAGCCACCGTATGGTCCAGAGAAGATGAAACTCTGGCAGATGAAGACTGAGGTCACCGTATGATACGGTGAAGGTGTCATCGTATGATACGGTGGGCACCGTATGATTTCCAGAGAGTTGGCAGTTGCTGGAAGCTGAAGAACTTGAAACCACCGTATGATACGGTGGGGTCACCGTATGATGCGGTGATACCTGAAGATGGAAGTCCAGAGATGGAGATGCTCTGGCAGGTGACGTGGAGGTCACCGTATGATACGGTGCTCAGGGTCACCGTATCATACGGTGATTCTTACGGTGACTTGGTTTCTGGGCACTTTTGGGCAACGGCTAGTTTGAGGTTGGTGGCCTATATATAGCTGGTTGCTCGCCCCTTTGAGTTGCTTTTGGACCCAGAAAAAAGGGAAGGTGCTGCCAAGAAGCCAAGAGGAAGAAGTGTGAAGCACTTGAGAAGGATTTGGAGTGATCCTAGTGCTTGAGAGAGTAGCAAGTTGCATCCTTTGATCTCTAGGCTAGCTTGAGAGAGTCATCTAGGGCTGTTACTCTTGGTCTATGGCGAGGCCTAGACCGGTTAGGCGTCGGTGTTGAGCTGTCCAAGGAGATTGTAGAAGCCGACACAAGTTTGTACACGGTCTTGGAGCTTCCCGTGCGAAGAAGCATCACTAGTGGAGCGCCCTTTGGCACGCATCAAGTGCGGAGCCTTACCTCCGGAAGAGTACCCGGGATCGAGCCCGGCGGAACGTGCCCGCGACTTCACTCGGAGGGTAAAGTGTGCTCTATGAGGGATCGCCATCGAGCGGAGGGACGGGGTCGAGACTCCGGCAGGAGTGACCCAACATGGAGTAGGGGAAGGCGCCATCCTTCCGAGACCACGGGAAAACATTATGAGCATTCTCTATCCCTTCTCCTTTACTACTCGCATTTACTTATCGCACTATATATGATTGCTTGTAGTACTTGAGTTGTGCTCTTATCTTGCTTGTGTGTTTACCTTTGTACCTACTAGCTTCACTAGGTTTGCTTGTTTGCCTTGCTCGTGTGCTTACTTGTTATAGCCTATCTAGTTGTTCTAAGGACTCTACTTAGTGTGCCTAGTATCTAAGTTGCCTTGTTCTCTAGTTATCTTGTTGCCTTGCCTTGCCTAGTTTAAGTCTTCCGCTATCTATATCTTGTGCTAGGTTGCTAGTGTGGTGTGCTTGTGTTATCTATATCCACTAGCTATATAGGTTAAGCATACTCCTTAGTGTGCTTTACCTTGCTACTAGAACTACTTGCTAGGAGTTGTTTGGGTGTAAGTGTTTGAAAATAGCTTCTAGAGTGCACCGATTCACCCCCCCTCTCGGTCACACGATCCTTACAAAAGGCCCCCCTTTGCCGAGTGTTTGCTCACCAGACACTCAGCAAAGGCCCTCCCTTTGCCGAGTGTCTGTGCTGTAACACTCGGCAAAGGCCCCCCCTTTGTCGAGTGTCTGTGCCGTAACACTCAGCAAAGGCCCCCACCCTTTGCCGAGTGTTTGTGCAATTACACTCGGCAAGGTGTTTTACATAATCAGTTTTAATCGTTTTTTCGATAATTTCAATTGACAACACACAGGCAGTTAATATATATGACAATATGCATTCATTTCACAACCACATCCGCATCTCAAAAACCTCAAATTGGCACAAATGGTTAAATAGTCCACAATTCAACAAATATTACACAAATAATAGATGAAGATAGGTCATCCATCCTCTAACATATCACCAAGTAATAGATAAATTAATTGCATCTACTGTTCACTTATACAGTCTAATAGGTGAAGATAGGTCCTAATCCCACCCGAGGATGTGTAGATGAGGTTACTTTTCATGCTCTACTCCTATCCGAGACAGAATTCCGGCAGCACCTCCGCGCTGTTTTCCAAATACACGTCCTGACAAGGAGATTGTGTATCCGGAGAACAACTGGGAGATGGTGCCGAAACTATCTCGGATAGGAATAGAGCATGAAAACTAACCCATCTACACATCCTAGGGCTGTCCAAAAAAACGTGGACAATTCGAAACAGATACGGCTATACATATGCAAAGAACTGCATATTTCCAACCGTATCTCTTTCGAACGGGAGACTAGGTTTCGCGTGACCTACAAACATGAATGAAAATAGGGGGTCTTTTATGTCTCACCTTGCTTTCTGCAAAGTGACGAGATGAGGACGATGCAACAGCCTCTGGCTGAAAAAAAAAGACGATAATAGTGTCAATTTCGTAAATTTCGGCAGCACCTCTCCTACACGGTGAGGTTTTCAACACCTGCAACAAACAACGGCACGATGGCCGAAAACCACTACTCATAGGAATTTTGGACAGCACGTGTTTCATATAGGAATTTTGGAAAACTGAAATGTCTTAAACATGTATGCATCTGCAGCGTAATGGTGTTCCCAAGAGTTTTATGCAGTGATCACTTGCCAACTATTCGAAATGTGAAATTGAATATTGTACTTTCGAATTATTTTGTACAGCTTATCATCTACTTAAGAGTGCACATATGGCTGCCATTTGGAAATGCTGAAGCAAATATTAAAAGCAATGACATTTATTCTAATCCAGTTTCATTTCAACCTTCGAACAGTAAGACATCAATATTACTAAACAGGTTGGCAAATGCATGGTTAGTGCTGCCTTTAGCCAAGACTGAAAATATGTGGAGTTGTGGCTTTAGCCTAGTACTAATACTTACTGCAGTTGCTTGCCAACTAATTTGTGGCTAGATCAATCTCAAATGAATTTATTTTATTCACGCACATACTCCTGCCAAACATGTACATGAGAGGAACAGAAGTCAAGACGGTTCTCTACGGCTCTCTTCTCTAGTAAGAGGCTAACAAAATCATTCGCTAGTGAAACACCTGACACTAACGACGGTTCTCCCACATCGGCTATACTACATCAGAGATATCAAAGCTTGCTCTATGGCAATCAGTTCTGCTTGTGGCAACGGCGACCATGGTGAGTTGTTTAGCATGCACAGGTGCTCTGTTCCGAAAACTCCACAAGTTCTTGCGATAAACCAAACTTAGCAGCCATCCAAATGTATCCAATGTGACTTCTACCAGATTCAAACCAAACTTAAACGAAGCCTTGGCAGACTGGAACATAGCAGACATACGGCGCACAGACACAGAGCACTGACTCGAGCAATTCATCGAACAGTTAGCGGGCACGCACGGACTAGCAGAGACTCAACCAACGAACTGAGTTGATACCTCTAGGAGGAGCTGAACGTGATGAACGCCGGGGACGCGGGGCTGTGGAGGGGCAGCAGGGGCCGGGTGCGCCGACGCCGAGGTGGAGCTGGCCTGCCGGAGCTGGGGGCGGGTCGGGGGCGGCGCTGGACGCCGGAGCAGGGGCGCCGCGGGACGCCGGAACCGGTGGCGGGTCGGGGGCGGCGCGGGACGCCGGGGTGGCGCCGGGGCAGGAGGAACCACGGTGGCGGCGTGGTGCGTGACGGCGAGGCCGGGCCGAGGTCGGGGGCGGGGCGGGACGCCGAGGCCGGGCCGGCACCGGGCGCGGCGGCGCCGGGGCCGGAGCCGGGACCGGGGCGCGACGACGGCCGGCACCGGGGTCGAGGACTAGTTCGACGGCGGTGGGTAGGGAGACGACGGCGGGCGGGGTGCGGGGGCGGGGCCGGAGGCGAGGCGGCGGGCGGGGTGCGGGGGGCAGGGCCGGAGGCGAGGCGGCGAGCGGGGTGCGGGGGCGAGGCCGGAGGCGACGCGGTGAGCCGAGGACGATGATCGACGGCGAGCCACCGAGCTAGCAACGAAGAAGAAGAAGAGAGGAACGCGCGGCCTGGAACGCGGATTAATTTGGCTAAGTCTCCCCCCCCCCCCCCCCCCGGCACCCGTTTGCCGAGTGTCCAGATTCAAAACACTCAGCAAAAGAGGGGGGGGGGGGGGGAGGGGATTTGCTGAGTGTCCAGAATCAAGACACTCGGGAAAGGGGGGGCAGCCAAATTTCCTCCCCGCGCCATGTACATTTACCGAGTGTAAAAAATATTCCGAGAGTTTTTTTTTTACACACGGAAAAAAGTTTGACCTTTACTGAGTGTACAACCCTTAGGCACTCGGCACAGGTGTATATTGCCGAGTGTACCCTTTATACACTCGGCAAATATAATTCATGATCACCTTAAAAAAAATTAAAAATAGCAAACAAATTTGAAAATTATCCAAAATTTTACATTACACTTTTTATATGATCTAGTGTCTATAAAAAATAGGTTCGAAGTCAAATTCAAATTCGACACACCATTTGTCTTCAAATCTTAATGACCTATTCTAAATTGTATGTCTCCTCTTCCGAGATTCTCTGTTTTGTGAACAACGTACGTGACAACTTGCGCGAAACATCCTCTACTATTTATCACAACATCTCCGTATGATGTCATGACATCTTGACAAATCTCGGAATTTTCCGACAATATGTATTTTATAGAATTTTAAAACAAATCGGTCACACGCTCGTAATCATATTTCATGAACAAAATTCATGAAATTTCATTTCATTTCCTGGATACGGCGTCACGTTCAACTCACTGACATGAATAACATTTTTTTCATTACCTCGATTCCATTATTCGAGTCACTTGCAGTTCAATTTTGATTTCTCACTCAAAAATACAATTAATGAAAATAAATAACTAAATTTAGTAAATGAATCGTGAAATTAACCAAATTTCAACATGAAGTACAATGAAGTGTATATGGGTCAGGGAAAAAATTTGGTTGGCAAAATATCAAAAAAAAAAACTTTTGCCGAGTGACTATGTTTGACACTCAGCAAAACATACATTTACCGAGTGTCACCAAAGGGGACACTCAGCAAAGCCCCCTCCCCGCCGTCAACTAGTAACGTCCGTGTTTGCGTCTGGGGTCGTGCTCCACCTTTCCCGAGTGTATCCTTTTTGCCGTGTGTATCGTTGATGGGACACTCGGCAAATGTACCCTTTGCCGAGTGTTTATGTTTTGCTGAGTGTCCTGAGCTTGACACTCGGCAAAAGGGACATTTGCCGAGTGACCGAAATATTACACTCAGCAAAGGGTTGGACACTCAGAAAAAAGGTGATTTCTGGGTGAGAGCCGTGTGCGAGAAAGAGAAACAAAATTATTTCGAATGGACAAAATCGAACTCACCCATGAGGATTCCGGAGAGCCTCAGGGCCATGTGCACAGACGGTTCAAAATCTCCTCACTAGAGGACGCACAGGCAAAGATTAGAAAGATTAGCCAAACAAATCCCGCAAGAAAAAGGGGAGAAGAATTCGAGGAGGCCAATTTGCTCACGGAGCTTCGCATCTCTCTATTGCGTGAGGATGTGTGGTAAGGAGGTCGGGGAGGAGTGTATGGAGCGGAAGATGCAGGGGCCGGAGAAGAACAGGGAGGAGACGACAAATGGTGGCGGCTCTAGAGGGGAGAAAGAGAGAGGAAGGTGGAGTGAGAGAAGTGGGTGGCCACGTTCGGTTTCATATATATCAGTGATGGGGAAATGGGCAGCGAGAGCATTTTTAGCGGTGGTTGATGGTCCGCCACTAGAAATGCTATTTGTAGCGAGTGTCTACCATGTGCTCCGCTACTACAAATTAAAGAGCGTTTTTAGCGACGATTCATCTTATTGACCGCCGTTAAAAATAGGTTTTTAGCGGCGATTCTTTTTCAGATCGTTCCTCCAGGCACTGTAGCGGCGAGGGAAGATTTAGTCCGCCGCTACGCCCATTTTGGCTCCGTCGCTATAGTGAGGTTTTGTTGTAATGAGAACTGTAGGCCGGACTCAACTAGCAGACTAGGAGAGAGCCAGTGCTGAAAGTAAGCAGGGAGAATTTGAACCTACCTTTTATCTTGAAGAAGTTGCCACTACAAGACACAACTATTTTCAATGTTCCATGCATTTTTTGTAAGTGGCCAACGAGGTGACATTCTTTAGTATATCTCTTACTATCCTAATGCGGTCTTATTCTTGAGTTGTGGATATGTCCACGTCGACCCGTTAAGGTACACCATTCAATACACAAATCTCGCTGATAAAGACCATCAGATTCGGATTGGTTCAGGTCTTCATCCTAGCAAACCGAAAGCTCGTGAATTCTCTAGGTGCCGGCTCTCTCTCCTCGTTTCCGTCGCTGCTCGTCGCCGCCACTCCTCCACCCGCGCAGGATGCCACTCCCCGAGTTCCAGCTCTCCATCCTCCGTCTCGATTCCTCCCCACCAGGCCGTGGAGACCAAGCCCTGGAGGCTATCTTCTCCAGCGCTGGCGTAAACAGATCTCGACTCTACCGCTAAATCCATGAGTCCTGGTAAATCATCGGTCAATTCCTTTGTTGCTTGCGCTCCTCGCTTGACTACGCACCTCCTTGTGTAAGAATAATAGATTGTTGTATAATTGTGGATGGATTGTATTCCTATGAGCCTCTCGGCCGATATATACGAGAGTACAAGGCTTGGAGGGCAAGGCACCTCCAGATACATATGGTAGTCTTCGATATACAGTATCTATCCTATCAATATATTCTAACATCCCCCCGCAGTCACAGCGGGAGCACCGCAGACGATGAGACTGGAGAAGAAGCCGAAGGTAGAAGCCGACGGACTGATATCCCCCCGCAGTTGTAACGTCGTGGTGGTGTGAATGCTGCGACTGGAGAGAAAACCGACGAGTACCTCATGCGGATGATAGCCCTTTGTGCCAAGTGTCGAGGTAGCCGAAAGCATGGGCTAGTAGCCGTGGTCGAAGAGTCGTGCTTGAGGTAGCCGTGGTCAACGAAGCCAAAGTAGAGGTTGCCGATGTTGAGGAAGCCGCACATGAAGCCGCAGGCGCAGGGAGGCGCCAATGTGAGGGTGCGCGAAGATGCGCCTGGAAGAAGACGGCGACGCGATCAAGGCACCATGAAAAAGAAGGTCGATGCCGAAGCCGATGTTGTCGAACCGCCATGGGCGAGGCGTGCGTCGGGTTTGCCAAGCCTAGGAACGCGTCGGGGACGAAAGCACGCACCGGTGTTGCCAATACCAGGCGCGCGAAGGTAGGGACCATCACGATCACACAGCAGTACCGGAGGGGGATCAGCAGAGAAGGCCTCCACGACGGTCGCGGCGCGTAGAGCGGCGAGGAGGAGAGTGCCGGTGCAGCCGCGGTTGTTGGAGTAGACGAAGTAGTCGAGGAAGAGACGACGACTCTGATGACGTGGTCGTGGTGGACAAAGACTGAAGACGTGGCTAAAACGGCGGCCAGAGTTGCCAACGCGGGTAGCCTGTAGATGCGCGGCAGCGGTGCTCGAGGTAGGCGAAGAAGAACTCGAACGGCTTGACGAAGACCATGCACGTAGACGATCAGGTGGTCGTCGGTGCGCGAGGACGGCGATGAAGGTGCAACGATGAGTGCCACAATAGATAGAGTCGCGCTTTGGACGGCGCTCCTCAAATCAGTGGCGACCACGGGCGGCGGCGCTGCGGCCCGAGGAGGCGACGCAGCGGCAGCCCGAAGCTTGAGGCGTAGTACGCGACCTTTACGACGCCGCACGGATGGTCGGCTGATCAGACCGACGGCGCGCGATGGCGCGTGAGATCACGACGATGCCGCATAGCTGAAGACGTGGTGGCGGTGATGTCGAGGTCGTCCCGAAGAAGGCGGCGATAATGAACCGGCATGTAGACGTACGTGCAGACGAGGTAGCCGGACAGCGACGCATGAAGGTGTCCCTTGAGCGTCGAACGTCCAGCTTAGAGACGAAGTGTAGGCCGGTGTAGTCGATGCCGATGTCGGAGAAGAGGTACGCGAGCTCATGGTGATAGGCGACGCAAATCCCGATCACAGATCAGGAAAAAAAGAACAGCAGCAGCAGATTGAAACACCTCCGTGTAGATCTTTGAGTGCCTATAGCCTTATCCCAGCATCTTTCTTTTCATCTTTGTGTATCTGTCACGGTAGACAAATAAACAAATCAAAGAAAAGAGAGGGATCGGCGTAATGCAGCCCATCGCGTGATTAGCTTTTACGCCTGATGACGCCCGCCTGCAGACCGCGTGCGACCCACAAGCGGCAAGACCAGCAGATCTACACGCGGACGTGATGTAGTGGCGGCACGGTCGACCATAGCGCCACGGCAGCTCGCGTGCAGCCCGATGGAAGCCTGAGGACAGTCCACGACGGAGAGCGTCCGCGACGCAGACCCGCGCGAGGTGACGGCGTCCACGGCCCCTCGAGGCGCAGTCCACGGGACGACGGAGCGACGGGAGCGGGGTGGTCCGATCTGATTGCAGCTTGACGACGCAGAAGCAAAGAGGCGGCCAGATCAATAGCGTCGGCCACAAAACAGGGACGCTGCCCCCGGCGAAGAAGGATCTTTCCGAGCGCGCGTGATGCGGAAACGGTGGTGGGCTAGGTTTAAGTCACAGGATCATAACCCTCTCGTGATACTATGTAAGAATAATAGATTATTGTATAATTGTGGATGGATTGTATTGCTATGAGCCTCTCGGCCGGTATATATGAGAGTACAAGACTTGAAAAACAAAGCACCTCCGGATACATATGATAGTCTGCGATATACAATATCTATCCTACCAAATATACTCTAACACCTTGACTGCTCCATATTGTGTATCCACGGCTGCAGGGACTGCAATTAACATTTTCGCACAAGCCGGCCTCCACTACTGATGAATGTGGAGTTGCTGCTCCTGACCTTCTTGAAACCAGCCAGCTGTGAGCCTAGATAGTGGGTGATTAGCTGAAATGGAGAAATTAAAAAGAAGGCTACACAGAAACCTCGATGTAGCAGCGCCTATACGTTGGGACATGATCACATTCACAGGAATGGCAAGCCTGCATTGCTTTGTTTTCTGATGTCAAACAAACAAGCACTCAGGTATACTGCATTTCCCTATTGTTTTTTGATTAACTACACCAAATATGGTAAATTAAGGGCCTGTTTGTATGGCGACCATAGATTGCCGCGACTAAGGTTAGGCGCGAGCCGAAGGTGTGGCATGACCAAGTTTGTGGCAAGATGTAGCTGTTTGGTTGCCTGCCAAAAGTTAGTTAAATTGTGACAAATGGAATGCGGCAACTATTTGGATGATGACCATAAGACTTGCCACATGTTTGACAAATATGTATGGTAAATGTTTGGTTCATGATCAAACTTGGTTATATTCACCTCCCTCTATTAAAAGGTAACCATACCACTCCAAACATATAACATGCATAATTATTTTGAAATAACTAGCAATATTTTGAAATAAGTGGCATAATTACATGACATCTAATAATTACAATAATCGAGTGCCTTAACGTCATTCATGTTCGCTATAGGCATACATATACATACTTTTACACAAGATGAACTCATGCGCGTCTAATTGTTCTAGTAGCAAACACATTTTTTTAGCCTTAAACGATCGCATCCTTGTCCTCATCCGGCCCAGCCAACAGCCCAACAAATTAGCTCCAAATTTTACTGTCGTCTTTATCTCTCTCTCTCTCTCTCTCTCTCTCTCTTTGATAGAACTTCAGTCTCTACTTTCCCAATCCAGGGAACCGACCTCCCGAGTTCCTCTTCCACTAAAGCAAATCGCTGCTCCTGATCTCATTCTCCATGGTTCCCTCCATCGCGTTGATTCGTTGCCTCTTCTTCTCACTTCTCCAATCTACAGCTCATAAGCTCCTCTTCTGACTTCTCCAATCTCTCCCTCCCAGCGTGGCCATGGGCTGCTACCAGCGATAAGGTGGCGTCTCGCATGACGAGGCCAGTGGTGATTCCGGCGGGTGGAGGCTGCGGTCCACGACTATTGTAGCGCGGAGACATCGAGGTGGCACCTCCTTGCAGTGCATTCACCATTTCCTTTTTGTTCCTGGGTCGGTGACCGCATCCAGTGATGCTACGAGCGCGGCGTCTCGCTGAATGTCTGGCGGACGATTTGCTCGCCACCACTTCGGCGAAAAATCTTTGGCGAAGTGTATAGCAGCTGCCGAACTTTCTCTGGCGAGCCGAATCTCTGGCGTTGAAACAAACAGTGGCCTAGGATGTTTGGCGTGGCACGCCGAATGTTTGGTGTGGCGAGTGGTGGACGCCATCCAAACAGGCCCTAAATGTGAAATCGTATGATGGATGATTTGTATTATAGAACAATTCTCCACTTTATATATTTCACAACTCACAAGAACGGAAGTTCATTTGTTTAGTTTTAGAACATCAGGAACTAAAATATTATACACGCTCTGCACTTTAATTTAGCATGCTGCAGTTCAGTTTTCTGTGATGAAAATGAGCTGGTGATTTCTACAATTCTTTAACATGCTTCTTTCCCATTACAGCAAGGTAGGTAACTCTGTTGAACATCAGAAGCCAGAATATTAGCATGCTTCTTTCCATTGCAGCATATTAAGCCTGTGCATTTGTATTCAGGTACAATTCTTTCCTCCACTTATCCCTGATTCTTCAATATTTAAATGTCATGATTTGTTATGGATTGACAATATTTTCTGCATGAGAAGCATGTGAAGTAGACAAAACATTGGACTTTTGCAAACTACCAGTTGATACATATTGTTGCATGCATTGAACTTCTAATTCAACTGTTAGGAAAAAATGGCGGTTCTATAAATGATTGTTCTTCAGCTACTTGAACTTAAAGAGTCAGTAGGATTGCATTAATTATTTTTTGTCTTTCTGCATGAGAAGCTTGTGAAGTAAATAAAACATAGGACTTTTGCAAATTGCCAGTTGATATACATTGCTGTATTCAGCTTCTATTTAATCCGTCAGGAAACAATGGTTGTTCTTCAGCTACTTAAACTAGTGTAGCATCACCTAATTTAGTCTAATTAGCACCGATGACATAAACCTCTAGCCACGATGCTATGAGATGCCATGAGCAACATAGAAGGGAAAAGGCTCAATGATTATGATATATGTGTGAATATTTTGAGATACCCAGTTATGATAGATCATTTGGAGCTATGTTACATGCTTGCCAAGAGCAAAATTGGCCGTCAAAGCTATTAGGGGGGGTATATGAAAACTATGTGTAACTTGTAGGTGTTAGAGTGAAACAAAAGTACTTGTAGGTGGGAATATAAAAACCCCCTTAAGATGCAAGTGGGTATTTGCAATTTCCATAAAATGAAATTCACAATTAGGATTGGCGTTACAGGCTCATGCGTGGCCTGTGTTAGCCGGCGTTATCTAAGATGACTACGTTCGCAATTGCCTGAACTATGAATTTTACATAGCTAATCCGATGCTTGCTTAAAACTACCAGCACAGTACGGGTATTTTCGACATCTGAGAAATTTTCACCAATGTATCGAAACAGTAGATTTGCATATCATTATAACACAATAACATGTTGTATACTCGCAAAAAAAAACATTAACATGTTGTATATATCATTGCCCCTAGTCAGCACAACTGACAGCCCAGGTAGAGAAGCTTACATATATTATCGTGGAGTTGTGGCAACAAGTGAATAGCATGCACATATACTATGGTAACAAGGCATGCTACAGAGACAGAAGAAATATTAGTACGTAGTATACATCGATCGAACCACAAGTTGAGATGGTACGGTGTTGATTGACTTCGGAATATTTCCTCCATGGCCAACTTCACTTGTGCCCTCTGAGATACATGTATACTTTCTACATATAGCAGAATAGAGCAAAGAGCAATTAATCAGCATTTGCATTAATTAGCTCCATGTGCTGTCGTAATATAGTATTGCAAAGGAACGTCATAGCAAGTGTTTATGAAGGAGTCGCAGTTGACGTAACATGCTCAGTTTAATATATTTCCAGGAAAAAGTCTATATACGCCCCCCAAAGGTTTTTTTTTTTTGGAAGCAAGCTCCCAAAGGTTTTTAGTTGTCAAGATAACCTTTCAAAAAACTTGAAGAAAGCCCTCAAAGATTTTCAAGGACGATTTTTTTTTTACCTTGACATACCAAAATCGGGTCATTTGACTCCATAATGATCACATCCGCTTAATGATCACGTCCGCCATGTGCCCTTGTTGTCTAGTTTTTTTTTCGTCCATAATGATATTTCTAATTTTTTTTTCTATGTTTTAACTAAAACAATGCAAGGACAGTTGACATCATGAAGCCTGCTATGAAATATTTTTTTTATTTCTATGACTATTTACATGCATTTTCATATCACAGAGATTAAACCGATATCAGGCTCTTCCAAACTATGCCATCAAGGCAATTGACAAGAGGTGAAAGGCCTTCCTATGGCGGGGCAGCGAGCTGGTCTCCGGTGGGCATGCATTGTCTCGTTGCATGGTCTAAAGTATGCATTCTTTGGAGTATGGAGGACTATGAAATTTCACCTTAAGAATAAATGTGATTATTTTCGGTGGGCTCTTATGGCATCTATGGGTCTGCACAAGCAGAGCTTAAAGATAAGTTCTTGTCGAAATGGTTAGAGCATGTAATGTAGAACAGCTGCCTCTTGTGGTTGGGTGTGATTTTAATATTATGAGGAATAAGATAGGTTTGATAACACATGGCCTCGATTACTTAACGTTGTCATCGAGACGTACGCTCAATTTTAGAGACACGTGGGCAAATTAAGCTGAGGTGCCCACATTTGAAAAGCTAGACCGAGTTTTTGTAAGCATAGAATGGGAACACAAGTTTTCTTTAGCGTTGGTACATGCTCTAAGTAGGGAACTTTCTATCATACATCATTATTGCTAGATTCAAAAGACGCCTCCCACAAAGGAAATTCAGCCATTTTTAGATTTGAGCTGGGGTGGCTTTCTAGGGATGGGTTTCATGATTTAGTGGCGAATGTGTGGATTCACAAAACAGTGACCGCACTTCCTTAAATGCGAGCCAGAAAAAGATTAGAAGAGTAAGAAGTTTTTGAGGGGGTGGTCTAACAATGTTGTGGTTCAGGACTGGAGAGTAAAGAAGGAGCTGGTCTCAACTTGACTCTCTACTAGGAAATCAGAATCAATCTTGTTGACTCCATAAGAGAAAGAACTTAGAATTGTCTAAAGGCCAAGTTAACAAAGTTGCTGCGGGAGGAGGAGATACATTGGTTCCAATGTTCCAAAGCAATGGAGTTACTAGAAGGTGATGATAATACTAAGTACTTTCAGCTTGTGGCGAATGGGAGACATAGGAAAACTAAAATCATCCAAGTAGAGCAGGATGAATGAACCATTATTGGCGATGATAACCTGAAAAAATATATCACGAATTTTTACAAGGGATTGTGTGGGCCGCATGTAGAAAATGATTGCTCCTTTAAATGAGAAAGCGAGGGATGCATCCTTCAGCTCTCTGTAGATGAGAATGAAATTCTCACTGCTCTCTTTTCTGAGAGAGAAATTAGAGAAGCTATTTTTCAAATGGAACATACGCCAGGCCCTGATGGATTCCCAGCTGAATTTTATCGTTCTTTTGGGATACAATCCAATTTGGCTTGTTAAGAATGTTTGATAATTTTCATAGAGTAAATCTTATGATTCATAGCCTTAATTTTGGGGTAATAACTTTATTACCAAAAAAAGAGGAGGCTGTTAAGGTTCAGCAGTAGACCAATATTCCTGCTTAATGTAAGCTTCAAAGTTTTTACTGAAGTTCTCAAAAATAGGATTGTTCAAGTAGCAGAAAAAGTGATCAGACCCTCGCAGGCTCCCTTTCTTCTTGGATGGTATATTATGGAGGATGTTGTGGTGCTACATGAAACAATGCATGAATTACAACGAAACAAGAAAAATGGTGTAATCCTTAAACTAGATTTTGAGAAGGCTTATGATAAGGTGAAGTGGCCTTTCCTCCAGCAAGTGCTGAGGATGAAAGGTTTTTCCGAAGAATGGTGCATGTGGATTGAGCAGGTTATGTCAAGACAGAGTGTTGCAATTAAGGTTAACGATGATATAGGCCACTATTTTTAGACAAGAATGGGGGTAAGGCAAGGAGATCCGTTAACGCCTGTCTTGTTTAATATTGTGGTAGACATGCTAGATATTTTAATTGCAAGGGCTAAGGAGGACTGGCAAATCCAAGGGATTGTCCCACATTTTGTTGATGATGGTTTATCTTTCTTACAATACGCGGATGGTACAATTCTCTTTACGGAAAATGATCGGGAGCAAGCCAAGAATTCGAAGCTTTTGCTTTGTGCATTCTAACAAATGTGAGGTTTTAAGATTAATTACTATAAAAGCGATATGTTTTGTTATGGAGCGGCTAAAGATTTAGAGTTTCAATAAGCCCAGATTTTGGGTGTGACACGGGCTCTCTCCCGTTTAGATATTTGGGAATCCTGATGCATCATAGGAAACTCATATATTCAGATTGGAAACTAATAGAGGAAAGGTTTCAGAAAAGGTTAAGTTTCCAGTTTGTCGGTAGGGGTTGATTAGTTTTTATTAATTCAGCCCTAATCAACCTGTCAATGTTTATGATGTCGTTTTTTGAAATACCCAAGGGGGTGTTAAAGCGCTTGGATTATTATCGATCCATTTTTTTGGTAGAATGATGACATAAGAAAAAATACAGGCTTTCCAAATGGAGTATTTTATGCACTCCAAGAGATCAAGGTGGATTGGAAATTTTTAACTTAGAGAACCCAAATAAATGTTTACTCACTAAGTGGCTCTTTAAATTGATCAGTGAGGATTGGGTCTTGTAGCAGATGCATTGCACGAAGTATCTGAAAAACAGATCCATAACTCAAGTGGAGCACATGCCAGGTGGCTCACACTTTTGGGCTGGTCTTATGGG
Organism: Eragrostis nindensis; assembly: GCA_012490785.1. Lineage (NCBI taxonomy): Eukaryota > Viridiplantae > Streptophyta > Magnoliopsida > Poales > Poaceae > Eragrostis > Eragrostis nindensis. Next base: position 2,670,532 of record JAAXCT010000020.1, read on the forward strand.
GGTTAAAAACGATTTCTTGAGAATGGGGTGCTTTAATTTGGGAGATGGTTTAGAGGTGAGGTTTTGGGAAGACAATTGGTTAGGCCAAGGACCTCTCAAAGATCGATTCCCAAATTTGTATGCGATAGTGAGAAAGACGAGTGCTACGGTTCAGGAGGTTTTAACTGGGTCTGTCTATATGTCACCTGGGTGAAATTTCTTTCCCCAATACCCGAATTTCCAACCGTCAGATCTGAGATCGAGTGGCTCCCGTTCATTTTCCTCCTCCCGACGCGCCACCCTCGTCCGGTTCATCTTCTTCCTCCCCACCCCCGCTGCCGCCCCCACGCGCCGCCGCCCTGCCTCGGCGGGCTAGGGCCTCGTCGGAGCTCCGCGCGCCTAGAGCTCCGGCGAGGCCCTCCCGCCGAGGCATCCTCCTTCCTACCCCCTCCCCCGCCGCCTCCTTTCTCCGCTGTGGCCATACTCGCCCCTACCCCGACCCTGGCCCAACCGCCTTCTCCCACCGCCCACTCTGGCAGCGCCCGCGCCGCCGCCGTCTCGCCCGCCACCACCGCCGGGCCGGCCTTCCTCCCCCGAACCTCCTTCTAGGTCCAGTGCTCGCCGTGAGCGCCCCCCCCCCCCCCCCCCCCACCCCCAACCTGGAACAATAACCTCGACCCTACCTCTTGCTAACCTCGTCGGGTGGACGCCGGAGTCGGGGAAGAAGATGAACTCGCCAGATTTGATCGCCGGAGCTGAAGGGGGAGGGACGAAAAAAATCGGGTGATGGCATGGCCTGTTTCACCCGAGTACAATTTAGCTTTTCCATTAACACAAATCCTCTAAGCATATATTTTAGAAGATCGCTAGTTGGGGACAATTTGATAGCGTGCATCAAGTGGTTGCTACAGTCATGAATGTGGAGTTGTCTAACCAACACGATACATTTATTTGGACTTTGCATCGACGTGGGCATTTTTTGGTACACTCGATGTATAAAGCGCTTATGTTAACACAAGCTTTACCACTCCCCATGCATATCTGGAAATTAAAACTACAGGGGGTGAAAAAGAAATTGAAAATCATGTCTTGGTTGGAGCTAACGCTTTATGCTGGGCAGTTTGTCTAAGTAGAAATGGCATTATTTTTGATAAATCTTTGGTACACTCTTATTACTTGCAGGTGATCTTGAGGGGAACATGTTGGATCTGTTTATAGGCCCTCCTGCAGGAGGAGGTCCCTCCTAGCTTCAGAGGGGGATGTAGAATGCTGGAGTCCACAGTTATTGAGATTTTTGCGTTGGCGCTTCACCAACAGGCTTGCATTTTAATGTGTCCACAGATGGCGAACATTTTCTTTATTTTTACTCAGTGTTTTCATACTTTTGTTTTCGTACTACGCTGGTGGGGGACCTGGTCGTAATAATAGACAGCTAAGTGTATCTATCGATACAGAGGTTGAAATATTAAGTTAATGTATTTCCTATTTAAAAAAATTCTTTATTTGGCTAAACTTCTCGACAAATTGTGGACGAAGGCAGGTTGTGGTTGAGCGTTTCGATCTCATCCCTTAGCTGTTTTTTTTTCCATTTCTTGTAGGCCGCTATATATCGCGAGTTGTAAAATCTTAGTGTATTCAGTTCAGGCTAAGTCCTCAAAGTCATGTAATGATTGTATAATATGCTTTCTTCTTAATGAAATACTTGCATAACACTTTCACGGAAAAAGATCCCCCCCCCCCCCCCCCCCCCCCCCCCCCCAAAATTTTTGTGCAACAATAAGGCAGAGTTGGGGTGATTGAATCATAAAATTAATTAAAAAGTAGAAAATAAATTATGATTCAATTATTGTAACTGTAACAATAGATCTTCGAAGTAACTAACGTATTTTTTAATCCTTCAATCATTTTAGTTGTTCCATGACTAACTACATTGATGTCAATTAAGCACATCCAAACACGAAATACATAACCCATAATATATTTTTAGAAAATTCCATGCATGAAAAAAAATTATTTCTCCTTGTGTATTTAATTTCCAGATATAATAGGAAGGAGTGTGCTAACGCCAAACATAACATAAAGGATAAATGCATAGTATGGTAGACAAGTTACAAACCTGAAGAACCCAAAGCAGTATCTTCAAGCAAAACCAGGCAAACCCGGCGAACCCAACAACGAAAGGGACCAGAAAGAACAAAACCTGATATGACATGATATATAATCATCATTTTCCCTTGAGAAATCATGTCAAAAAATTCATAGATTAAACACTAGTAGAAAGCCTATTCAATTGTTCATTATATAGACATTAGCAACAGAAAAAAATAGATTTTATATATATTCGGCCAAAAAAAAGAAATAATAGATTTTGCCCCCTCACATATATAATCGCATGATCTGAGGAGGTATCCATTGCAGCCAGTGTACAGCCGATGACAAATGCAGCCAGTATACCCCTGGTAACAAATAAATTATATTTTGGTTAGTATTGGAAGACAAAAAAGATACGGTTTAAATGAAAATACGTATGCTTCTTAAAAGTAAAATTATATAATATAGTGCACGTGCTTCCATAAATTAATACTATCAATATCTGCTGTCCCATGGTGAAGCTATGCAGATTAATTTAAAGCATCGCAGGCGATAACAACAACAACCAAGTAAATTTTTTTTTCCCAAACGAGTTGGGATAAAGTAGAGATGAAACTCAAAGGATCCAGCTAATACGAAATAAAAAGAGAAGAAATAAGAATAAGATACTACTATAAGGGTACAAGGAAAAAGGCTCACTCATGGTTTTCTGGCACGTGTATTATTTACCTCCACTTGCTCCTATCCATGGATATTTCTTTGGGGATATTTCAATCCATCAAGTTTCTCATTACAGCATCATCTCATACCAGGTTAGGTTGACCCCTGCCTCCTTTTACATTATCGACGCGTTTTAGAACTCCGCTACACACTGCCGCCTCCGGAGGCCTCTATTGGATATACTTGAAAAAATAAGGGATACAATATGGCGAAATGATATTATCACTTTCATAGTATAATGTCAATTTGTGATATATAGCGAATGGGTCTGTAGCATCTCATGTCTTGGGTTCGACTACCCGTGGGAGCGAATTTTCCAGAATTTAACGGCGTTGTGCATTCAGTGTGAGGCGACGTCCCCGTCAACAGCGAGGCGCCTGTGGTGACTTCGTGATTCTCAAGATCAGCCGGCCAGTCTTTCGGAGGCGCTCATAGGGTTAAGGGTTGCGTGCGTGTGTTCATAAGGATGAGTACTCGTGCGTGTTTGTGAGTGTCTTCGTCTGTACTGTGTTTCTCAAAAAAAAATTGTGATATATATTTTGTTTAGCGGGATTTACCAAAATATCAACCCATCAGTATAGCATAATACAATATGGTGGATCCGTAGATGATAGATCCGTTACTTAAGGAATCTTCAAAGTGTAGAATACTTTTATGCCACTACAAGACACCACAATTACCACTGTTCCATGCATTTTCTATAAATGGACAACAAAGTGACATTCTTTAGTATATCTGTTACTATCCTAGTGCGGTCGCATTCGCGGGTTGTGGATATGTCCACGTCCACCCGTTAGGGTACAACGTTCGATACACAAATCTAGCTGATAAATAAAGACAGTAAGATTCGGATTGGTTCGTGCCTTCATCGTAGCAAACCGAAAGCTGGTGAATTCTCTATACGCCGCCTCTCTCTCTCCGCGTTTCCGTCACTGCTCGTCGCCGCCTCTCCTCCACCCGCGCCGGCCGTCACTCCCCAAGTTCCCGCTCTCCATTCCCCTTCTCGATTCCTCCCAACTAGGCCGTGGAGACCAAGCCCCGGAGGCTATCTTCTCCAGCGTCGGCGTAAACAGACCTCTACTCTGCCGCGAAATCCGTGAGTCCTGGTAAATCATCGGTCAATTCCTTTGTTGGTTGCGCTCCTCGCTTGACTACGTACCTCCTTGACTGCTCCATATTGTGGATCCACGGCTGCAGGGGCTGCAATTAACATTTTCGCACAGCCAAGATCCGCCGGCCTCCACTACTGATGAATATGGAGTCGCTGCTCCTGACCTTCTTCAAACTAGCCAGCTGTGAGCCTAGATAGTGGGTAATTAGCTGAAATGAAGAAAGAAAAAAGAAGGCTACACAGAAACCTCGATGTAGCAGCGCCTATACGTTGGGACATGGTCACACATGAATGGCAAGCCTGCAGTGCTCTGTTTTCTTGTGTCAAAAAAACAAGCACTCAGGTATACTGCATTTCCCTATTTTTTTGATTAACTGCACCAAATATGGTAAATTAAATGTGAAATCGTATGATGGATGATGTGTATTATAGAACAATTCTCCACTTTATATATTTCACAACTCACAAGAACGAAGTTCATTTGTTTAGTTTTAGAGCATCAGGAACTAAACTATTATAGACACGCTCTGCACTTTCACTCAACTTTTTACTAATTTAATCATGCTGCAGTTCAGTTTTCTGTGATGAAAATGAGCTGGTGATTTCTACAATTCTTTAACATGCTTCTTTCCCATTACAGCAAGGTAGGTAATTAACTCTGTTGAATATCAGAAGCCAGAATATTAGCATGCTTCTTTCCATTGCAGCATATTAAGCCTGTGCGTTTGTATTCAGGTACAATTCTTTCATCCACTTATCCCTGATTCTTCAATATTTGAATGTCATGATTTGTTATGGATTGCCAATATTTTCTGCATGAGAAGCATGTGAAGTAGACAAAACACTAGAAAGATGGCGCGTTGTTGTCGCGCCTGATTGCCCTTCTTAATCATCTCATTTTATACATGGTTAGCTTATATTATTGTAATTGCAATGAAGTTGCAGAGGTATTATATTTCGTCTTTAGATAGAGTTTTATTTGCATTGATTTTGTCTGCAATGGAAAGTGTAAGTTATTTTAGCAAATAATGCATACCATATATTTGTGGTCGTGTTTACGACTCTCTTCTTTTCACATTATATAGATCAATCTAGAGTTTAAATTTCTTTCCCACATTAGATAAAGAAATTAGTGCAATGTTTTGATGACCAGACTCCAGAGGAAGTAATAGTTATTCGACTTCATATTTGGCAGAAGGAAAAAAGAATCTTACCTAAAGATGTGTTTTAGCCAATGATTTTTGCTGCATTGAAATGTTTCTTCTTCGAACAGCAACATTGCAACCTAAGTTATAAAATTTAGACATCATGAGGACCGCAATTTAACCCACGCAAATTACAGCACGGCAAAAATCTGAATACCTTGTTTACCACTTCAAGGTCAAATGTACTATCAACATAGACGGCACCGACAATGGCCTCAACCATCTCAGCAAACATCTCTGGAACCATTTTTCTAGGGATTCCCTTTGTTGGTTCTTTCGTCACTGCGTCGGTATACTGGCTTATCTGCATCACAAATACTATAAGCAATAAGAGCACAACAACAAACAACACGGTGCAGAGCCAGAGATAATATGTCCACGAGAGCTGACATACTTATACAACGACATCATTAAAAAAAAAGAGATAACCAACAGCTATATTGGAATGGCACAGTGCTTCAAGCTTAAAGATTATTCATTAATAACTCTTGATAATAAATCTAAACCTCGGGAACAAACAAATTGTTCACTATATTTGTCACAGAGATAATATGCAATGATCTGACATACTTATACAACGGCATAAAGAAAAAGAGAAACAGCATCTATATCAGAACGGCACAATGCTTCAAGCTTAAAGATTATTTAATTAAAAATCTTGATAATAAAACGTGAACCTTGGGAATAAACATATAGTTCACTACGTTACTCGGTTTTGTTCAGATAATTCTATGAGAAAATTGATAGTATTTGCAGACAGAGCTAATTCATTCATACTAGATATAATTTCTAGGAATAGTTATTTATTTGTCATCGGCACATTTGCAAATCTTGGAACTGCGATTGCAAAAAAACAGAATCCCAAATATGTCGCCTAGTTGCAAATCTTGTCTTTATTTTCTTTTGTTTACTAGTCACGCCACGCCATGACCGAGACGCAGAAGACTTTTTTGCCCTTATCATTCTTCTTGCTTCTTGTTCCTTTCTCTTACCTCTAGAGCATCTCCATCTCCTTTTTAACAGACCTGTGGTGAAGGCGAAGGTGAGGGTAGGGAGGAGGACCAATGGAGTAGCTTACGAAGCAGGGGATGCCGGGAACCATGGGCACAACGGCATATATACACGACCACAGCAAGGCCGATTAGATCGGATTCCATGGCTACCTAGCTCGCTCATTTTTTACCTTTACCATAGCACCTCATCTATTGGCCACCTTCCATTCGCCCTGCACCCATCCATGATACCGCACACACGTCCCTCACATCATTTGCCTTTTCTCGTCGCATACATGCATGTGCCCTTTGAGCTGCTGCGATGAGTGCGGGCTCCTCTGTACCACTTTTCAGAGCCCGTGATCCCTCCCCGCTCCTTGTGACCCATCCACTGCCGGATGTGGCCGAGTTCACACATGTAAGCACAGGGAACCAGGAGCATCATAGGCGTATCACGATTGAGCGTTGCAACCTAGGCCATGAGGGGAGGGTATTGATTAACAAAAAAGTTAACGGTGGTGATCGTAATGACAAACAAGGGCAAGATTGACAACATTTATATGATCTTGTACCTATGTTTGTGTGTAAGAAGCATCAACAGCAATACACTCTATGAGCTCATGCTTCATCGGATCTGGGGCAATATTAATAGCACATGTACTATAAGACAAATGAGGAGTTGTTGCAAAAACAGAAACACCAAAATCCTGAACTAACCACCATAGCCAAGTAATCCCAACTACCAAAAGTGCCATAGTTCTCAACTCAGCCTCTGCACTCAAACGAGAAACTGATGTTTACTTCCTAGTCTTCCAAGCAATGAGTGAACTGCCAAGGAAAAACATAGTTGGCAAAAAGAGATTGACAATTACAGGAATCACCAGCCCAAGTAGCATTGAAATATGCCTAGATCTGTAGACATCTGGAGTGTGGAAAGAAAAGATAACGAGAGATTGTCCCATGAAGATAACACTGAACATGAAGAAGATGACAATATTGAGCTATGTAGGAGTAGAGACACTAAGATTATCAAGACTCCCAACGATATGGAAATATCATGTGGGATCCTAAGTGGTGCACCATCAGTAGGGCAAAGGTGAACATTAAGCTTCATAGGAGTCTCAACAGGTCATAGATCAGTGAGAGAAGCATGATCAAGAAGATCTCGTATATACTCTCTTAGAAAAAGACCCTAGGCATGGAAGTTACCTTGATCCCAAGGAAGTAACGAAGAGGACCCAGATCTGACATAAGAAATAGCTCATTGAGATGTGACATCACAAAGGAAATATACTCAAGATCATCTTCAGTGATAATCATGCCATCAAACATAAAGGAGGAGAAGAATCCGACCATAAGGCAAAGTGTGGACAAGGAGCGCATGATCATGAGTACTGGCAAACAATCCAACATAAGTGACCCCTAAAGCAAAATACTAAACATAAGCACAAGGGGCTTGCTTGAGCCCACAAAGAAGCAGCAAATATGACAAACCATGGTGTTAGAAACAAAATACTTAGGTTGTGGATGCATAATATACATCTCCTCATGCAGCTCACCATTAAGAAATGCATTCCTCATATGAAGCTAAGATGTGGACCCCACAAACAAAGGCCACAACAAGAAGAGCGCGGATAGTGGTCATATGAGCCATGAGGGCAAAGTCTCACCATAGTCATGACCACGCACCTGCCAAAAATCACACGCTACAAACGAGCCTGGTAGCACTAAGGAGAACCATTAGAGTGGGTCTTAACCTTATAGAAAGACCCATTTATAGGTTATAGTATAGACACGTGGGGAAAGAGGAATAAGATCCCACGTGCCAGTTTGCTCCAGGACAGTGAGGTTCTATGTCATTGCATGTTGCCATTCTTGATGAATAAAGGCATCATGATTTGAAATTAGCTCGATAAGAATAGTGCCAAAAAACATATATGCCAACCAGGACGCTGAATGAACTGACAATCATGAAGGGCATAACAAGGAGACGTAGAGAGCAAAATGCTCAAAAGAAGATGGCTCGTGGCACTCACGATGTGTGTAGACGTTTGTCACATGTGGCACATACCCATGACCAGTTGCCAGCTAAGGGTCATGCAGAGGCAGAAGAAGAGGATTAGGAGCTCGAGCGTGTTGACCCACCTGGTTTGTTTGATGAGGTGTTTGAGATCTCTAATGACAGTGGTGACTGTGTTGACTCTGTACCACCTCCTCCCCGAGCACATGACCATGAGCCTGGTGGATCTTCGTAGATTCCACCTCCCACACCTATGGGGGAAGCTCTTTGAGTGTCAGCTAGAGCAGAATGCCAAGGCTTGGGAGGAGACATGTTCTTGATTCATGAGCTGGCTCGGTAGAATGCTGATAGAGGTGCCCGTGACAAAGAGAGGGATAGTCGCTTTGACACTTTCCTCACAGCTCAACAGGCTCATAACAACTACTTGATGGTCAAGGAGTGCAGTTGCCTTAGCGTCCGAGTATGGTGCCACCAATTTTTCCTTCTCCAGCTATCCGAGCTGCCACTCAGGCTCCACTCGACCAGTCGGCCATATTACACAATGACCACTCCTCTTGGTTCTTTGCCTTTGGTTGGTCTGCTGCCTATACTTTCTCCTGTGACAGGGTTTGGCCTGACAGTTCTCCTCACTTATACGACATCAATAGTTGTAGCCCTTGCCCTCTTGATTCCAGTGTCAGGTCCTACAGTGTCAGTGCCAACAGTTGCTTTGACTCCAGCTGCCACTGTTTCTTGCTCAGCAGTGATGGCTTCAATCTCTCCATGGTCCGGGCCTATCCTACTTCGTGTGCTTAACTTTGATGAGCCCGTGACAACCACTACTCCACTTCCAGTATCGACGGGTGACATGATGCTCTTAGCTGATGCTAGATACACTTCAGGGGAAACGATCCAACTTACCACCAGGGCTACCAATACAGTGGCTGATTAGTGCAGCGACTCACATCTCGACAGATGCCATGGTCACCTCGATAAGCATATAGATGGATATCACATAGCCAGGGGGAGCAACTTCTGACAACGATGATGATAGTGACACCAGTAGTGCTTCAGCATATAACTTCCAGCCCCACACTATTGCAGGATCTCCGCTGTCTTCGTAAGGGCCCTTTTGGTGCTTGTTGCCAAAGGGGGAGGGAGACTTAGAGTGTGAGGTGGAGTTTTCTTTTGGTCCTTTTATACGATTCATGGACTTATTTTGATCTTGTGTTTGTTTTATGTCTTGTTTGTAATAACTTCCGTACTCGTTAATGCTTTAGTGATACATTGCATATTGTGTAATCGTTATTCTATCCTTTATGTCATGCTTATTGGTCTCGAGATAGTATATGGTTATGATAATTGGGTAAAGCTATCTCAAGATTTACGCTTATCAAGTGCTAACAAGTTTTTTGAGTTTGTGTGTATGATGTTTTGATTCTTCAACGACTATCTCATGCTTCTACAACTTGAGGTTTGTTCTAGCTTGGTAAGCATGGGCATGCATGTGTGCTCAACCCCGACTCGTAATCATGCATGCCCCTCTCGATTACGATATGCTCTTAATTTCCCTTGCTCATGATCATAATCGTCTTTTCATTTTTAGGGAGCATGGTAGTTACTGATTTCTACTTTTGCTTTTGTTTTTAGTTGTGTTGTCATCAATCACCAAAAAGAGGGAGATTGAAGTGACAATGTTGCATTGGCAAGTTTTGGTGGTTAATGACAAATACAACATTTGCTACTATTCACTTGCTAGGTGTGTGTAGGTGTCCACAAACCAAGAGGCTCAACGCTTACGTGCGTACATGTGCAAGTGTAAAGGGCACACTAGTAGTATGGGAGCAGAGGCCACTTATGCCCTATGGTTGGTGTCCCCTGGAGGGGCATGGATTGAAGATGAGATGCATGATGTGGATCATGAAGTCGTCGGTGTTGAAGAATGGGAGGCTCGAGTGGACTACGCCTAGTCTGCATGAGGGGGAAAACTGATGTCAAGTCATGACTTGAAGCTAAAGACGTTGAAGAACGGGAGGCCTGAGTGGACTATGGGAGGAGTCTGCATGAGTTGTATTCTCCGGAAAGTCCGATAAGCACACCAGAGCTTTGGCCGATGGAATGCAAAGGGGAACCTGACTTTCAAGTCTGAAGCTGGACATTCTCCGGAAGTTCTTGTGATTGAACCAGAGCTTTGGCCGGTGCTATGCAACAGAGAGGTTGCATGTGGAGGATGTGATGGACTGTAAGCAATGAAAGGACCGGTGTTGATGGCAACAGAGAGGTTGTAAAATGTCAACCAGGAGGGTTTCATTCACCAGACTTTAGATGCAACACCGATGCTCCCACCGGTGCTTTGCAATAGAGAGGTTGAAGTTGTGGCCATGATGGCCATGTGTTCATTGGTGTTGGTCGTTTGTACGCACCCACTTATATACCGCAAGAGGACGGTGTACAGTTGTAGCACTTTTTCCCTTAGAGTATTCCAAGGTTTAATATCGAACCACAGAGAACAAGCGGGACTTAAACTATTATTTAAACTACTAAATTAATAAGGCTAAGGTGTGTGTGGAAAGAGTGGTTAACAGCTAGAGATGAAAGAGCCTGCGGTTGTATCAAGGTTATGAAAAGGATTCTCTCCTATGGTTTGGGGTACTGGCATGCAACTCAGGTTGTAGGTCAATTGATAGGTTTGGTATTCTACAAGACATGGTGGTTTCGTTCGCCCCGATCCTGTCACGACAAGGTACTAATAGCTCCCCACTGGTTTCTTGCACTATGTAATAAACACGTATTGATCGGATACGAGTTCAAAGCGTCACATAGACCAAACACATCAAAAGAGTATTGTAAGCTTGAGAGTTACATAACCAGATTCCCCTCGCCACGGAGAGAATATGAGATCTACTCACGCATCATACTGCAACACATGAACATGGGTACAGTAGAACGCGGAAATTTGGCGTGGTCCCACAGGTGCCGATCGGCACGGCAGTGTGCCGGTCGGCACAATCTTCCCTTTTGGTGGTGATGATCGGTGATCGCCGTCCTCGCCGCCACAACCTTCAACCTAGGTCAAAATCTCCGTGTGTCTGTCCTCTCCCCCCGTTACTTTGCGACCAAGATCTCTCTTTATGGTCTCTTTCGGTTGTGGGCTCGATTTCACCGACTCCGACTCCGATATTTCTTCTGTACTTCACATTCTCCGAGTGGGCTTCAAGTTTGGGCCCGACCTCCGTTGTGCCGGTCGGCACACGGGCCGTGCCGACCGGCACGGTCTCCAATTTCCTCGTTCTTCGGGCCTCCGGCTGCTCTTTACCCGTAGTCTCCTTATCTTCTCCTGTTTCCTGCAGATACTTCCGAATACACAGAAACTACGCATATATATGATAATGGAGGTTAATTGTTAGCAATAATGACATAATAAGGTATTAAAAACACCTTATTTGTCATATAAAATGAGTACCTAGAAAGCACCAACAGCTCCCCCACACTCAAATCATTGCTAGTCCTCGAGCAATTCAAACCATGAAAATCATCACCGTGCCTTCGTCATGCTAAGAAACAAAAACTTTCACAAGTCTCTAACTTAGCTATTGTCAATCATCTCATCGAATTAGTATCCCTCCACGAAACCTTCTCTCGATTTTTGAAAACAATTTCACCTCAAAACTTGAGTCGACCAAATCAATCACAAGGCTTATCAAATATTTTTGTCTCCCTTCATATCAATCAAGAAGAATGCAAAAGCTTCAGACTTCACTCAATCGCTCAAATATATTTCCTTCCCTCTCCTATTCTACAATATAAGGCTCTTTTGTGGATCTCGGAAGGTAGTATAACCAAATTGAATCGAAAGAACTACTAAGTCAACAATTCGCTCAATCATGCCTTCTAAAAGGGAGTTTTCATTATGAGAATACAGAATATAAGTACAAGAATCAAGGGAAAAGGAAACAATCGAGAATGAATGAAATAGAATTAAGAAGGGATCAAGCCTGAAGTATATACAGATCTTTTTAGAATTTTGACTCTTGCTGCAGTCTGCTTCCTCTGATATTCATTTTTTCCTTTATTTTTGACTCTTTTCTTTATTTTTCCTCTTTGTGCCGATCGGCACGCGTGTGTGCCGGTCGGCACCAGACCAATTTAATTCCTTTTTTCTTCTTTTTCTTCTTTTATTTCTTTGCAGACTGCTAACAGCGCATATTTTGGATCGAGATCTGTCTAAACTTCACATTTGCTTGTAGGTTGTATCAAGGAGGAGGGAGAAACGATGAAATATCGGTTTTTGGGTAGAAAGAAATTGACGATAGATGGCTAGCAAACTGAGATGAACAAATGAAACTTCTCCCTTCTAGCTTAGTCGTAATCAAGAGCAAAGAGTTGACAAAGACGTCTTCCTATCAAAAGGTTTATGTGTAGGCTTCTCTCATCTCATTTGGCTTAGTGTAATAGGTACAAAATCAAATCCTCAGCTAAATGCTTCAACTTATGATGATAGAAGGGGTTTTCGAAAAGTGGGTATATAAAGCCAAGCGATTATTCAATGAACTCAAGTAGATTGGCAAAACGATCGTCAAAAACAAAATCAAGAATATGGGGTAACACATCGATTTGACAACTAACACTAACTTTATTCAAGACATTGCAATAATTCTTGTCCTCGAAGCTTAACTAAGCACACCATCTCAAATCTCTCTAAGAAAACTCTCACACTTGCACACACTAACTCAAACCATACTAAATCGAAGCAAACGACCTTAAGAAGTGTAAGGGCGAATCCCCCACACTCAAACCTTGCAATGTCCCTATTGCAAAAGAAAAACGACTAGACCAACCTAATCTGAAATGCCATGCCTCCTCAACATGCTAAAGATGCTTCGAATGTTCCTCATGAGAAAAGAGTAATCCGCCGCGGCCATGCTTTCCATGTCATCAATCCTTATATCAATGTCCCGATGGTGCCTATAGCATCTCTCCATATCATAATAGAGACGTTCGATGTTTCTCCTGCAGATTGGGCAGCAGTTGGCAGGACGATCATGACGCTCATCTCTCAGGGGCGAGTTTGCGTCAGAACCCCGAGGTGCCGGTCGGCACGGCACGCGTGCCGATCGGCACGTGGCACCATTCACCTGAAGACGCGGCCCTTCACTTCCTTGAGCTCCTTCAAGGCCTCCTATAGCCTCCTCGGCACTGTGTGGTTCGGCATCAGTGGGTTCTGGCTCGTCTTCCATCTCTTCCTCCTCGGGATCTTCTTCCGGATCCTCTTCGGGATCTTCTTCATCCTTTGCAACAAGATTAGCTAATGGGTGTTCATTTACAGGGGATGCCTCTATATAGCTCACTGATTCCGAGGTATATCTTGCTCTTGGCTTTGAAGAAAGACGAGCGGAACGCCGAACTCCCTCTACTTCTTTGGATCGCTTAGGATCTGGCTCATCATCAGAGGAATCATCGGATATTTCGACGAAATTCACAATCTTGACATTGTGCCGATCGGCACAATGGCCGTGCCGGTCGGCACGCCTTCCGTTCCCTGCAAAGTACGCTTCTAGATCTGCCAGGTTGCGTGCTCTCCTCTTTGCAGCATTGTCCCTGTCAATACGCCTCTGAATTTCATCGTTGATTTCTTTGGGGGTCATGCGCCCTTTAGCAACAGGAAAGCCATCATCATAGACAAAGGTCGCAGGGATGCATTCAGGATCAGCTAGATAATTCTCAATCTGCCTCTGATGGTCTTTCATACAGTAAAAACACTTACATCCAAAACCTCTGGTGTTCCTATGCAGAATCTTCTCTTGGAGGTCTTCCCAATCGGTCAGGACGCGCGGGGGCACCCCGTGCCGATCGGCACCTGGGGTGTGCCGGTCGGCACCGATGTCAGAGATCCTCCCAATGTTCAGCCGGGACCTATGGATGGTCAGAAAGCAGTCCCTGTCTAACTCCTCCTTCTCGCTAGCAGTGAGGATCGATTCAAAGGTGATAAGATCATCGTATGTTAAAGGACGTTCCATAGCGAGAAGTCGATCCATTGTATACCTATCGGAGACCGGTGTGCTATCATCAACCTTGGATTTACCTTTGCGTACTAGCACTTCTCTAACCTTCTTCCGGAGGGCTTCATCCATCTCCTTCTCCTCCCTATTGAACGCGTCCGCTTCACGCTTCATCATCCATCGTTGCTTCAGGTGCGACCAGACTATTGGATCGTCTTCGGTGGGGTTTAGGCTCCTGTTGCTCTCCCATGGCAGAGTTGGGCTCATTGGCGAAAGTACGGCGCCGTGCCGGTCGGCACCTCGGTCGTGCCGATCGGCACCGTCGCCTCCGCTTCCGGTTTCGCCGCCTTGCATTGTTTTCGGCTCTAGGGCTTGGTGGGAACTTCGGCGGCGCTCGATTTTTGATGATGAGATCCGAGACAATTCCTTCATATATATATCCATAATTCTCTTGATCGAACCGGACTCTATCTCTTAAATTTGGAAGTCACCAAAGCATGTCTTGGAGGAAGGGCAAAACTCGACTCAAAGACGACACGGACTCTCCCGTGCCGATTGGCACGAGGTTGTGCCGGTCGGCACGGTGGCAAAGTTGCCTCAGACGACTCAATAAAATCAAAGAAACACAAAACACACAGAAAAAACAGTAAGAACAACAGTGCTTTTGTTTTACGTCGTTAAGCTCGACCACCCAATCACTCAATTCACATAATATATATCAAATGACTTTAACTCAAAAGTGTCGGGTTCAAGATATACCTTTAGTCTTTGGCCATTCACCGTGTATGTATTTTGCTTTCCGTCCATAATGACAACAGCTCCGGAAGGAAGTATTTTATGAACAAGATACGGTCCATCCCATTTGCTTTTCAATTTGCCTTTACCGAATAACCGAAATCTTGAATTGAATAGTAGCACTCTATCTCCTTCGCGAAATTCCTTTTTCAAAAGCTTCTTATCATACCATTTCTTTGTTTTTTCTTTATAGATTGCTGCACTTTCATAAGCCTTTAAACGCATTTCCTCGAGTTCACTAATTTGAATCTTTCTTTTTACCGCAGCAGCATCTAAATCCAAATTCATCTCTTTGATTGCCCAATATGCTCTATGTTCTAACTCTACAGGCAAATGACAAGTCTTTCCATAGACAAATTGATAGGGTGTCATACCTATTGGTGTCTTGAATGCTGTGCGATAAGCCCAAAGTGCGCCATTCAACTTGTTTGACCAATCCTTTCCTTCTTTTGTAACAATTTTCTGCAGAATTCCTTTCAACTGTTTATTAGAAGTTTCTGCTTGGCCGTTGGTCTGTGGATGATAGGCTGTCCCAATTCGATGCTCAATACCCATCTTCTTCAAAGCTTTAGTAAACTCATGTCCGGTAAAATGAGTTCCACCATCTGTTATTATAACTCTAGGAACACCATATCTTGGAAATATGTACTCATTCAACATTGTCTTGGATTTATTAGTCGTACTGTTTCGACATGGTATTGCTTCTACCCACTTTGACACGTAGTCCACAGCAACCAAAATATATTCATAGCCATGAGAATTAACAAACGGTCCCATAAAATCCATGCCCCAAACATCGAATATATCAACTTGCAAATTATACTTCAAAGGCATAGCATTACGAGCATTAACATTTCCAATTCTTTGGCATTGGGGGCATCTAGCAACGTACCTCTTGGCGTCTTCATGCATCGAAGGCCAATAAAATCCACTAGCCCATACCTTTGCTTGTGTTCGAAAGTGCCCATAATGTCCACCATACTCAGATGAATGACACTTTTCCAGTATGCTTTCGCGTTCGTCGCGAGGTACGCACCTTCGGACAGCTCCATCTTCACAATATCTGTATAAATAAGGATCATCCCATATGAATTTTCTCATCTCACTGACAATCTTCTTTCTTGAATTCTTGCTACAATCATCTAGCTTCCCTTTGAATCCATTTATGATGTCTTGCATCCATGATTCTCTATGATCTTTAACTCGAAATAGCTGCTCTTGTGCCATGGCATCACCAATGCATCCCTCCTTGTTATCAAGCGTCAAACGAGACAGATGATCTGCTACTGAATTCTCAACCCCTTTCTTGTCTCTAATCTCCAAATCAAATTCTTGTAACATCAGAACCCAACGAAGCAATCTAGGTTTCGACTCCTTTTTAGAGACAAGATATCTAATAGCAGCATGATCCGTATAAACAATGACCTTAGAGTTGAGGATGTAGGATCTAAATTTCTCAAATGCAAATATAACAGCTAGCATCTCTTTCTCTGTTGTCGTATAATTAATCTGGGCTTCATTGAGAGTTTTACTAGCATAGTAGATAGCATGTACTTTACCTTCTTTTCGTTGTCCAAGAACCGCTCCTACTGCATAATCACTTGCATCGCACATAATCTCAAAAGGTAAATTCCAATCCGGAGGTTGCATAATAGGTGCAGAACATAATGCTTCTTTCAACTTCCGGAAAGCAGTAAGCCTTTCATCATTCATCTCAAATTCAACATCCTTTTGCAGCAATTCTGTCAATGGCTTAGCAATCTTTGAATAATCCTTCACGAATCTGCGATAAAATTTGCATGTCCAAGAAAACTTCGCAGTGTCTTAATATCAGTAGGTGGTGGCAACCTTTCAACTGTGGATATTTTAGCTTTGTCTACTTCAATGCCTCGGTTAGAAATAACATGCCCCAAGACAATCCCTTCGGTTACCATGAAGTGACATTTCTCCCAATTAAGAACCAAATCAACTTCTACGCATCTCTTTAGTACTTTCTCTAAATTTGCTAAGCAGTGATCAAAATCAGTACCATGAACAGAGAAATCATCCATAAATACCTCCATAATGTCTTCAATGAATTCAGCAAATATAGCATTCATGCATCTCTGAAATGTAGCCGGTGCGTTGCAAAGACCGAATGGCATTCGTCGATAAGCATAAGTCCCATAAGGACAAGTGAAAGTAGTCTTATGCTGGTCTTCAGGTCTAACAGGGATTTGAAAGAAACCACTATATCCATCGAGATAGCAAAAATAAGAGTTCTTGGCTAACCTTTCAAGCATTTCATCGATGAACGGTAGTGGATAATGGTCTTTCTTTGTAGCGGTATTCAGTTTCCTGTAATCAATGCACATTCGCCATCCTGTAACTGTCCGTTGAGGGATCAACTCATTATTCTCATTAGGCACAACTGTGAGTCCTCCTTTCTTTGGCACGCAGTGCACTGGACTCACCCATTCACTATCAGCAACTGGATAAATCATTCCTGCATTAAGAAGTCTCAGCACTTCTTTCTTCACAACTTCCTTCATGCCCTCTTTCAGTCGTCGCATGCCTTCAACGACTGGCTTAGCTGATTCTTCAAGATTGATCTTATGTGTGCAAAAAGCTGGGCTTATTCCTTTAATATCATCAAGACAATATCCGATCGCCTTCTTGTATTTCCTCAGAACAGCAAGCAATCGTTTTGTCTCTTCTTCATTCAAAGCACTATTGACGATGACGGGGTAAGTTTTATCTTTGCCTAAGTATTCGTACCTCAGACCGTCAGGAAGTGGCTTCTGTTCTACTTCTGGTGCTGCACCAGGATCCAGATTACCCAAAGGCTCAAATTGAGGATTTTCACCTTCGTGCCGGTCGGCACAACCTCCGTGCCGATCGGCACCGTCTTGGATTTCGGCCTCTTCCTTATCTGACTCTTCAAACAGTTTATTCAATGGGTCTGAGTATCCTGTACTGATTTCTTCATCTTTTTCTATGAAGAATTCTTGGAGAGAGGGTGGGTCGTCACCTTCTTGGACGACGGGTGGGTCTTCGAATTCAAAGAGGACTTCCTCTCCGCCCAGAGTCAATTTGAGATGACCTTTTCCAGCATCGATAACAGCTTGTACAAGCTTTAAGAAAGATCTTCCCAAAATAATATCTTCGACTCCAACTTCACCTTTATCAAGAACAAAAATATCCACCGGAATAGTATTCTTCTTTACCTCTATGTTCAGATCTTTGATAACTCCCAGTGGTTTAGTTCTTCTTCCATCCGCCATGATTAGCTCAAGCTCGGTTCCTAGCAATCTTCCTTTTATGTCATAAGGCATATCCATGAATGCTTCATACGTCATCAAACTGACGCGGGAACCAAAATCACATAATGCTTTAGGAAAGCTTCTATATCCAATCTCGCACGGTATGTAAGGATCAACTTCCGTTCGTTCCGTAAGGCCGACTGCATATACTCCGCACAATCCTTCATACGGCGATGGGACAAAACAACTATCAAATAGCTTCTTTGCTTGTTGAACCTCCATCTGGTCAATTTCCATATCATCCTTATACAATTTCCCCAATACTTCTCCAATGACGACATTATCCAGTATTTCCGAAGTTCTAGTGTCTTTAGGGAAGTTATACTGAACTCCTGTAGTAGAGGCATACCTTGGATCATATGTTCTCCTCATACTTAGCAGATTTGAGCTGAAATCAACGGGGATCCAATCCAACGGTTCAAACTCGTCCAACGGTTTAGCATTGCTTAAGGTCGGATCTCCTACTGGTCTTGGAAATTTATTCACGAAACTGTTCTCGTGCTCTTCTAATATTGCGGCTTCAGTCTTGGAAATCCCTTTAACAGCACTCAGGGTGCCGGTCGGCACCGGAGCTGTGCCGGTCGGCACGACGACCTGAGGTGTGCCGAGCGGCACAGGGGCCGTGCCGGTCGGCACCTCCTCCAATCTGGGTCTTTTCAGATCTCCTTGCGCTGGCTCTTCTGTTCTGACTGTTAATTCCGCTTCGGATACTGTACAGCCTTCCGCTTTAGCTCTCAAATCCAAAGAACCTGTTGTTGGAGTCGGCTTTTCAGGGGGGATTGGATCTTCTTGGAATTCTTCCCAATGCTTATGCATAGCTTCAGTCTTCGATATCTTACTCAAGAGATCCAGACCTGCGGTAGCAGTTAAGTCGAGGAAACTCCCTCCAGCTGAACTATCCAAATGCATCCTGGAGGTTCCTTCAAGAGACATGTAGAATGTCTGAGCAGTCAAGTTATCATCCATGCCCAAATCGGGGCCTTGCTTCAATAAAGATTTGAAGCGTAACCATGCTTGCGTGAGGGTCTCTTCTTTCATTTGCTCAAAGTTAACCACTTCTCTTCTCAGTTTCTGCACCTTCGGAAGCGGGAAGAAATGCAAACAGAAATTTCCTACAAGCTTATCCCAGTTTCCCTTAGCTTCACGTGCTGCAGATTTATACCAATCTTTGGCTCTTCCATCTAGAGAAAATGGAAATAGCAACCATTTGTACCAATTCTGAGGCACTCCCTCATGCTTGAAGGTCTGACAGAGAACTTCTAGATCTTGCAGATGTGTGTACGGGTTCTCGTCCTTCGTCCCAGAGAATTTGCTGTTCTCGACCATTTTGATGATGGTCGGGTTGAGAACGTATGACGAAGCAGTGACTTTCTCATCGGAAGTTTGTGGAATCAGCAATCCCGGAGACGGTAGTGAATGCTCCCTAACCGTATGAGCCGGTTCCGGAGTACTCATCCTGAAAACACAGAAAGAAAACACAAAAACAAACTAGAAAAGAGAGGATTAGAGGTTAGTAGAATAAATAAATAGCAAAAGAACTGGCTTGTTCCCCGGCAACGGCGCCAGAAAACGTGCTTGTTGGTCGTTTGTACGCACCCACTTATATACCGCAAGAGGACGGTGTACAGTTGTAGCACTTTTTCCCTTAGAGTATTCTAAGGTTTAATATCGAACCACAGAGAACAAGCGGGACTTAAACTATTATTTAAACTACTAAATTAATAAGGCTAAGGTGTGTGTGGAAAGAGTGGTTAACAGCTAGAGATGAAAGAGCCTGCGGTTGTATCAAGGTTATGAAAAGGATTCTCTCCTATGGTTTGGGGTACTGGCATGCAACTCAGGTTGTAGGTCAATTGATAGGTTTGGTATTCTACAAGACATGGTGGTTTCGTTCGCCCCGATCCTGTCACGACAAGGTACTAATAGCTCCCCACTGGTTTCTTGCACTATGTAATAAACACGTATTGATCGGATACGAGTTCAAAGCGTCACATAGACCAAACACATCAAAAGAGTATTGTAAGCTTGAGAGTTACATAACCAGATTCCCCTCGCCACGGAGAGAATATGAGATCTACTCACGCATCATACTGCAACACATGAACATGGGTACAGTAGAACGCGGAAATTTGGCGTGGTCCCACAGGTGCCGATCGGCACGGCAGTGTGCCGGTCGGCACAATCTTCCCTTTTGGTGGTGATGATCGGTGATCGCCGTCCTCGCCGCCACAACCTTCAACCTAGGTCAAAATCTCCATGTGTCTGTCCTCTCCCCCCGTTACTTTGCGACCAAGATCTCTCTTTATGGTCTCTTTCGGTTGTGGGCTCGATTTCACCGACTCCGACTCCGATATTTCTTCTGTACTTCACATTCTCCGAGTGGGCTTCAAGTTTGGGCCCAACCTCCGTTGTGCCGGTCGGCACACGGGCCGTGCCGACCGGCACGGTCTCCAATTTCCTCGTTCTTCGGGCCTCTGGCTGCTCTTTACCCGTAGTCTCCTTATCTTCTCCTGTTTCCTGCAGATACTTCTGAATACACAGAAACTACGCATATATATGATAATGGAGGTTAATTGTTAGCAATAATGACATAATAAGGTATTAAAAACACCTTATTTGTCATATAAAATGAGTACCTAGAAAGCACCAACAATTGGTCCTTCTGACGTGTGTCGTCGGAACTTTTGGTGAGATGAAGGGTTCTCTGCAATGCTTAAGGAGTATCAAGGATGATTGACTGGAAGGACCGCGTGAGCATCGGTGTGTCCGGTAAATGGTCCCAGCTCCAATGGTCATGTGCAAAAGGTGTCAGTGGAGGTGTTCACTGGAAGTTCCAGTGTGTGTCATCGGAAGCTCCGGTGTTTGGTTTTTCTGTCTACTTTTTGTAACGGGTAGTGGAGTGGTTAGGGGCCAATTTAAGGGGTTCCATCCCCTCCTTCTTGACTCTCTTGGCTGAGCTGAATGCCTGTGTACCCCATAGGACACTAAGAGATCGTAGAGGCTATTGAGCTCCATTATTAGTGATCTAGGTGTGAGGCTAGGTCTATCTGAGAGTTTTCGCCAAGGTGTGGTGGAGCTTCAAGCAAGGTGTAAAAGGTTTTGTGCTCACCGTGTGAAGAGTAACCATAGTGGAACACTCTTGATCCAGAGGTGCTGGGTTAAAGAGGAGCTATTTCCTTTCGGAGGGTTGTCGAACAAGGATTATTCGAGATCTTGCTCTTCGATACCTCGGGAAAAATTCCCCATGTCTTTTCTCCTTTACTTTCAGGCATCTCCTTTCCACATCACTTATTTCTATCTTTCTTGATAGTAGAATTGCATAGGAGCTTGTTCTTCTTGTTCCACAAGTATGCTAGGAGTTGCTTGTGTTTCTTTCATGAACTAGCAGGGTTAGGGTGTTGTTCTAGCCTAGATTAGGTAAAGGTTTCAGTTTGAAATTAAGTTTCAATTCGGCCCTAATCTTGTTAGAAACCCTATCAATCCCCCCCCCCCCCCCCCCCACAACACCCCACCCCGGCCCCCGGCCTAAGATCCTTACACCAATAGTGACCTCCTCCTCCAGAGCAACATCTTCTACATCCGCATGTCCACAGCCTACTTCAGAGAAGGATGAGGAAGAAGCAATAGTTGATGAGCAGCAGGGCATCACTTTAGGCGACTCAGACCCGTCAGCTCTAGATTCTCAGTACACCATACAACCACGTGCCACTGCACCTTCTTCCTTCTACCGGGTAGTTTGCTTCTTGTGCTTTGTTGCAAAAAGGGGGAGAGGATAACAGTGTGTGAGTCGGGGGGGGGGGGGGGGGGGGGGGGGGGGGGTTGACTTTTGTTTTGAACTTGATTGTTTTTGGATCTTGTGATTTGTGTTTCGATTTATTTGCTTATTGCTTTTTCGTGCTTAAATTCCATGTGATGTAAAGCTTATGCTTCATTGGTCTTGAGATATGCATGTGCTTAATCTAATCTACTGTACTTATCTCAAGTTCTAGATGCTTACCATTGTTTCTAATACCAAATGATCAAGTTTGTCAAGTTTGTATGTACGTTATTTGGTGACTAACCATTTCACTCAAAGTCGCAATCTATTGTGTTCTTGAGGTAATCCAAAGCCAATGGTAAGCATATACATGCATTTGATCTTAATTCATATCCAACTCGCATGTTCTAGGATGACCTTCTGCTTCACTCATATCTGGTTATTTTTATATTTTGGGAGCATGTGAATTCCTTGTCGAATTTAATTACATGTGACCACCCACTCTTTACTCCTTTTGGATGCCGTTTCATCAATCACCAAAAAGGGGGATATCAAAGAGTAACCTTGTCTTGCCTCTAGATTTAGAGTTGATGACAACGAAATCCTTGCTACTAATGATGTTCTTCGAGTGTGTTTAGGACTAGGGTATCAAGGTCATCATGGAAGAAAGTCTTCCATCCAAGGTTCACATGCAAGTGTACAGGGGCAAGCAAGCTCAGAGGGCAAGCATAGTTACATGTCTTGTGACGTGAGGTCCAGAGGAGTATGTCTTCGAGGTAATGCCTCTTAGCGGTCCTTGGTAACGGAGTGAAGCCATGGTGTGAAGAAGTCTACGATTTGAAAGTTGGAACAGTCCCAAGTGGCACTGTGGAGAAATCTGTGTTTTCTGCATAGACCGGACTGTCTAGTGTATGGGCACCAGACTGTTCAGTGTGTAGAACAAGGTGACCAGATCCAGAATTTCGAGTCGAAGACAAGTGATGGATTATCCAGTGGCCCTTAGGCCGGACGATTGCAGAGCACCGGACATAACTTGTGTAAACTGGGCGCATTTGGAACTACATAGCCCGGATTGTCCGGTGCAGATAAAGGCCAGACAATTGCGGTGCAGCGGATAGTTTTCACAGAGCTTGTGTAAAATTGGGTGCGTTTGGATTGCAGATAAAGGCCAGACAATTGCGGTGCAGCGGATAGTTTTCACAGAGCTTGTGTAAAATTGGGTGCGTTTGGATTGACAAAGGTCGGATTGTCTGGCCTGCTGTTAGGTGCATGGGTCAGACTCCCATACATTCTCGAGTTACTGCACTTTTGGAATTATGAGTGTACATGGATCGGATTGTCCGGTGCATGATTTAATAGACGGTTGGACTGTTCGGTGCATGTATTGGTAAACTTTTTCAATGGCTAGTTTAAGTGGTCGGGGCCTATTTAAAGGCCTCTACCTCATTTATTTCGACTCTCTTGGCTATGCTGAAGGTTTGTAGACCCATTATAGTTCTAAGAAGGTGTAGAAGCTCTTGTGCTCAAGCGAGAGAGATTTAGTTGTGAGGCTAAGTATATTTGAGAGCTTTGTACAAGTTTATTTGAGAGCTTTGTACAAGTCTTGTGAGACCCCCAAGGTGTGGTTAGGCTCCAATCATGTGGACACGGTGTGGCTGTCCATGGTTCCGGCTGAGGGGAACGACGATCAGGTGGAGAACTCTTGCATCAGAGGCGGCAGAGTTAGGAGAGCTATACTCTTTCAGGAGTGCTCCAACAAGGACTAGGGGAAAGCTTTGCTCGACCGATACCTTGAATAAAAAAGTCCATTGTCCCATTTTACTTTGAGCAATTACCTGAAGCTTTTACTTTTTGCACTTATCTCTTGCTTGTCGTAGACTGCATATGTAGGGTGTTTTCCCACGCCACTGGGCGGCTAGGAGTTGTGATGCTTATAGCTTGATCTAAGGATCACACTTAATGTGTTTGCAACCGTAGAAAACTTTATAGGCTAAGGTTGTTGTTAATTCCGCAATTAGTTTTATTCTCGGCCTAGGACCTATTCACCTCCGGGCGCAAATCCTAGGAATGGAACCTAGGCGGGCTTTCCGAGCACTCAGGGGCAAACCAACCGAGCTCACACGCTCGATTCTACACGAATGTAAGCATTAATAATTTTTTTATTTGTCCATAATTGTAAGTACTACAGGCGTTTTAAATCTCAATGTTTCCTGGTTTATCTATAAATTAAGGCAGTTAATGACACCCTGGTAACTTCTTAATTTATTTTTCTCCTGATCAATCTGGTTATTAATACAGAGCAAAGCAGGTCATTTGCAATCCTACTTAATCTGTCATAAAAGCTCTAAAAAATGCCTATATTTGTGGACAAAGGGAATATATGCTACCTCAAGGACTCACTGTGCAATTTAGAATACCATCGTTAAAAGTGCAATAAATCTGCCTAATAATTTGCTTCCAAAAGAAAAAAAATACATACTCATATATTTACCATCATCAACATCTGTACTAGAAAAAGATAATCTCCAAAATTCCTTGTTCAGGTCTTGAGGAGGTATAATGACGAAGGGGTGGAGGTGCATATACGTACTTTGGCATCGAGTCCTGAGCAGTAGCCACGACGAAGCAGCGGGAATAGGTCGTGTTGGACGACTACGCGAGCTTGCTTGTCGCGTGTGATTTTGGGTTTCCGGAGCTCGGTGAGTCTGCCGGAGTCGCCGCGGTCTTGGCAGTAGAATTTTTTTGAGTAGTGGAGGTAGATGACCGCGTCGCCAATGCAGGCGAGGCGATCGTTGGAGGGGCCGCAGCCGTTGTGGAAGAAAGATTTGTGTGTGAGGGCCTCCTCCAGGAGCTGGCGATTCCTGAACCTGTACTGCACCATCCGCTCCACGCGGTCCATCGCCTTCTCACGGTCCTCCATGAATTCGGGCTGCATACTTCGGTTGGTTGGAGTTTCGGCTAATTTCCTATCGAAGCTAGTCGGGTGACGCTTCTCTCCCCTCTTGAGTTTAGATGTACTCCAGTCCAGCAGAGATGGGAAAAGCAGCGTGCCCGGTGCTTTGCTTTATCGGCTTTTGGAAGAGGGGTCGTGGAAAGGAGAGGAATCGTCCTGGAAAAGGGCTCCTTGCTTTATCGGCTTTAATCAATCGTCTCGCACAAGGAACCAATGCCGACGGAGAGCGATGGTTGGCTGTGCGTTTCACACTTTGGACCTGCAAATTAATTTACTTCCAGACGAAGGCACTGCATCCCTGCTACTCCCTCCGTTTCAAATTATATACAGTTGTTGACTTTCAGACTGCACGTTTGACTGTTCGTCTTATTTAATTTTTTTATAAAAATAATTAAGTCATTCTTAAAATACATCTAATGATAAAACAAATCATAACAAAATAAATTATATTTTTATAATTTTTTTGAATAAAACAAGAGGTCAAACGTTATGTCTGAAAGTCAACAACTGCATATAATTTGAAACAGAGGGAGTCCATGTGATTACTTATACGATGAAGATATTGGCCCCCATTCCCGAATTGGAGCGTGCTCATATTCGTGCTCATTTTCGTGCAGGGCCATAGCATTGAGGTTGTCCATATTCGTGCTCATATTCGTGCAGGAAGATTATACGTGCCACTAAACGGAACTCATGATCTGTCCATGAAAATCAGGAAGTAGCAAATAAGCCCTATGCCTATTTTTAAAATCATGGCCAAATCCACTAAAATTTTGAACTTTTAAAATGTTACAACAAATTAAACCTAATTAAGTCTAGCTAATCAGAGTAGAGAAAATATTTACAAAAGAAAACAATTGGTGAAAATGCACTGCATCATATAGTAGCATCATTCGACTTTGTCAGTTGAAGCTGTACATATGCGCCTACATTGTGCTTTTGTTTGTTTTACTGTGTGAATTCGAACTCACGTACTTACTTATGATCTGTTGATGAACTAGTTGGTTGGAGCTGCTGCATGATCAGAGATGGACGTCAGTATATCCACGCCATGAACACGTATGCCATCCTCATTACTAGTTAGGCTTTCTTTCTGTGAGCACTTGATTAGCTCAAAGCGCCGACATCAATCAATGCAAGCAAGCAACCTTTGATCATCCGCGGTCAAGCCAAGCACGATGGAGCGAGCAGCCCACCTCAAAATAAATCTCCATTTGCTTCTTCTTCCTCCAACCACAACAATCAAAGCAATCGGCCAAGAGGAGGAAGAAGAAAGCAGGGCAACCAAATAAGAAGAAGAAGAATGCAGAGAAGCTTCAATTTGGAATGGGGGCCAATATCTTCATAGTCTAAGTAATCACATGTAGCAGGGATGCAGTGCCTTCGTCTGGAAGTAAATTAATTTGCAGGTCCAAAGTGTGAAACGCACAGCCGTAACCATCGCTCTCCGTCGGCATTGGTTCTTTGTGCGAGACGATTGACTAAAGCCGATAAAGCGAGGAGCCCCTTTTCCAGGATGATTCCTGTTGTGGTTATAAGGCCACAATAGTAGAAGGAGGTCCTCTACCACAAGTGAGGGACCTAGGGAAGGACTAAGAGAGAGAATCAGACAAGAGTCATGGGACAAGGAGTAGTAAATGAGCTCTCACCAATCTCCTCCATTAAGGGGCCTAGGGTGGTATTTATAGAATCATACCCCCCCCCCCCCCCCCCCTCTTGCCCTAATAAACTGAGTACAAGGTAAATACCATCTTGCCCTCCAGGGGAATTACACAACCCTAATGGGCTACCAACCCAGTAAGTCCTATTTGCTATCTTATCTCCGTAGTTGGGCCTTAATGGACCCCTTGTCTGAGCCAGGCCTTTGAGGCAGGGGGAGGGGACACAGTGGGCCTCCCCCAACAGCTAGCCCCACACAGTCGAGATCCGCCTTTGGTAGGGCCGAAACTGTGTCCCTTCGTAGGTCCACCCGTCGTCCCCTCTTTCGGCGCTCTAAAGGTCGGGTGTGCTGCTTGGCGGATTCGTCGTGGGCATCTTTCCGAAGGTCGTCCTTTCCGAAGGTCTTCCTTTCCGAAGGATGCTGTGGGGCGGTGGTCGGTTTGGTCGAAGTCCGCTTCGTCTCTGCCGACGACGTGTCCCGAGCGTCGTTCCTCCACACGGGAGGCTGAGTTGTTGGGTGCGCCATTGCGGCGTCACCGAGGGTTTGTTTGTTGTCCCGAAGGTCCTACACCTTGACGTTCCAGGTTTGATCCGGTATCGACTCCGAAGGCCGCCTGGTTCAAGTCGTCAATTGCTGACGGTAGCCTGGCCCATGTTGGGGTGGGACTTTACTGCGGCGTTGCGGCGTTCGAGACGACGCATGTTGGCTGTGAATCGACGCCTCCTCGATGGTGGCGCTTGCGATCGCGTCCGTTGGTTCCTAATGAACGGCCGCGTCGCTTCGCCTGTCGGCTATAAAAAGGCCCGTCCGGCCTCTGGGGTTTTACCCGAGTCACTGTTATTCTCATTTCCACCGCTTCTCGCCACCGCTTAGGTTTTCACCTGTTGCGCCTGCAGACCGTTTCGTGCGTGGCACTAGTAATTTCTCCAACGTCTCGCTGGCTTCCGAGATGGCTCGCCGAGTAAGGAAAGGGAACACGGTTCCGGGGCATGTTCGCATCAACTCGGACGTGCCGGCGAGCCCGTACCTTGGTCCGAGCACCGTGACTCAGAGGGAGCTCGACGGTATGGCAGCGAAGGGGTGGTTCGGGAAGGACCGTGCCTTGGCTCCGGCGAGGTCCGAGACGACTCCCTCGCCGAAGCCCGGGTTCATTGTGCTGTACACCCGGTTTTTAGAAGCCGGGTTTCGGATGCCCTGCTCTCCCTTCGTCTCGGAGGTGCTCGACCTCTTCGGGCTCGAGATTCAGCAGCTGACCGTGAATGCTGTGGTTCGGCTGAGTATCTTTGAGTGGGCCTTCTGGATGGAGGGCACGAGGCCACATGCCGGGGCGTTCGCGTCGACGCACTACGCCCATGGTGTGAAAAAGACGTTCGCGCTGGAGGGGAAGACCCTCCTTGGCTCCATGGCGGCGGTTTCCTTCGTACCGCGCTCGAAGGCGGTGCTGCCAGCGAAGGCATACAAGAACCACTGGGGGAGCTGGACCTCCGGTTGGTTCTACTACCGGATCGGAGAGGAGTGCCCCTCCGGTCAAACATGACGGTGGTGTTTTACTTCAAGCACCCGATGGTGGAGCAGGATGGGACCTGCGTGTCCCGTATCAGCTTACTAGCTTCGTTGGCCGGCAGGCAGTTGATGCGGGACCTGTGCGAGGAGTTCATTACTGCCGGCGTGTGGCCTTTGGCCAAGAACTGGCAGGAGCGGTTCCTCATCCGCGACGAAGGGGAGGAGGAGGAGTATATTCGTTTCGACTCCGAAGCCCTGCCAGGTTGGTGTGTTGTTTTTGTTGTTGTCTCTACTTTCGGCTTTTAGCTGATCTCTTTTGGTGCAGCGCTGATGCTGAGGGAGGTGGAGGAAGGGGCCATGCAGATCCTTGGGAACTACACGGCCTCGGAGGAGAAGTTTCGTGAGGCCCTGGTGCGGGGGCCTCGGGTGAACAAGGTTTATTCCCTGGCCCATCCGGACGAGGTGTTACCGGCGCGAGTCGTCGGTGCCACCGACTCCGACGGGGAGGAGATGGAGGAAGAGGCATAAGCCAATACCGTCGAGGCCGCAGGGCGTCGGCTAGCGCCCATGCTGGCACGAAGCAGGGCGCTGCAGACGCCGGGGGTTCTGGGCCGAAGAAGGCTCGCGTTGTGCTGACCCATCGCCTGGCTGCTGCCGCCGTCGTTGAGCGCGTCCCGGACGATGACGTGATCGCCATTTCTCCGGGCTACGGGACGAAGCCGGAGGAGGTCACCGAGGCAGCTGCGTGTGCGGTGCTGGCTTCACGTCGGGGTGTACCGACGGTCGCTCCGGTGAAGGGGGCCAGGGCCGGTGTTGTCGAGGTCGATGGCTCGGACGACGAAGAGATAGGCTTCCTTAGGATGCCTACTTTCGCCACCGGAGCTGAGATGACGTTGCTCCCCCCCCCCCCCCCCCCCCAGTCTCCTAGTACCGCTTTCTCTTCTCATCATTCTTGTTTCGTAGGTTCCGGGGTCATACTAACTCCGTTACTGTAAACGAAGAGGAGCACGATGGGGCGAGAGATTTGGCGGGCGAGGGTACTTCCGCCAAGCTAGGGGTTCCGGCTGAAGCTTCGGGCCTCGGTCGAGGGAAGGGTTATTTCAAATCCCCGATCGAAGAGGCGAGGGAGCGCCACGGCCCGCCGCCGGAGTTGTCGTGGGACGACTTCGTGTATCGTCCTGAGACCGCCGAGGTGTTGCAGACCGTCGGGGATATTAGCGGTCTCAGTGACCTGGAGGATGCTGTGAAGCATGTGTCTCCGGGGGAAGCTGCCGATGCTCAAAGCAATTTGGCGTTGAAGGTAACTTCCTGGTTTCCTTTGTTTTATCGACTCCGGAGGAGTGGCTAACTTGCTCATTTCTCAGGCTTCGGTGCTGGCCCGGCACGTCTCTTCTTCGCTTCGGGAACTGGACATTGTGCGGCTTCGACCTCGGCTCGAGGTTGCCGAAGATAAGGCGAAGAGGGCGGCCGCGGGACAGCTGGCCGCGGAGCAGGGGCGTGATGCCCTGGCGACGAAGCTGGAGCGGAAGGCTGAAGCCCTTACGAAGGCTACTTCGGCTCTGAGTACTGCCGAGACGAGGGCGAAGCAGGCCGAAGCAGCCCTCGAAACTCTGCGTGCTTCGTCGAACTCGGTGCAGAAGGCGAAGGAGACCACCGAGCTGCTGGCGGTTGCGATGAAGCAATGCGAGGAGGAGGCGGCCTCGGCTTG
The DNA here is from genome assembly GCA_012490785.1 of Eragrostis nindensis. Classification (NCBI taxonomy): domain Eukaryota; kingdom Viridiplantae; phylum Streptophyta; class Magnoliopsida; order Poales; family Poaceae; genus Eragrostis; species Eragrostis nindensis. The sequence continues at coordinate 2,700,306 of JAAXCT010000020.1, forward strand.
GCGGGTCATGACTGACCTGAGTGCTTTGCTGGCGGGGATGGGAGTCGATATGCAGGCTCCGAAGCATCCTTCTGATGATCTCGGTGGGAGCTTGGCTCGCATCGCTCGTTCGGTGAAGCTGGCATCCAAGGCCGTCACCTCCTTCGGCACCTTCTGCGCCGAGACTGCTTGGAGTGCTGCCTTCGGCGCCCTGCACCACGTTGGGTACGATCACCTTCCAGCGGCCGCTGCATCGTCTGCTCAACTGGCTGCCCTCGGTGCGGGTGATGGCCGTGCGTGCGCCATGCTGCCCCCTCAGCGCCCTGCTGCCCCTCCGCGCCGCCGCCGGCACGTCCCGCCACGACCCCGCTCCCTCGCCCTTGCCAGCCGCATCTCGTCGACAAGCGCCGCGAGCCCGATGCGTCACTGTCCGCACCTCGCCGCGCTGCTCCTGGCCCCCACCCGCGACGACATGCCAGCTTCGCGACCCCGCCATGTCGCCCTGTGCACCGTGCAAGCCTGCCGCTACTGCTCTTGTTGCTGGTGGAGAGAGCCAGGGAGAGGATAAGATTATAAATGCGAGAATGCATTTATTAAAGGGAGAAACATTATGGATGGGATCATGTGCCTGCATGAATTTGTACATGACATCAAAACAAGGAAACTGGATGGTATTGTGCTCAAGTTGGACTTCGAGAAAGCTTACGATAAAATAAGCTGGGACTTCTTGTTTGATTGTCTTAAAGGTAGAGGCTTTAGTGAAAAATGGTGCACCTGGATGGCTTCAGTGGTGCAGAAAGGGACATTATGTGTAAAAGTAAACAACAACATGGGAAGCTACTTTCAAAGTGGAAAAGGGGTTAGGCAGGGTGACCCTCTGTCCCCATTCTTATTCAACCTTGCTGCAGACTCACTGGCCAAAATGATCAACAAAGCTCAACAAAATAGTCTCTTAACTGGCTTAGTGCCCCACTATGTAGACCGTTGCATTGTGGCACTGCAGTATGCAGATGATACATCATCTGTCTGCAGGAATCCCCAGAAAATGCCCTAAACATGAAATTATGCTGTATATGTATGAGGCTATGTCTGGTCTAAAAATAAACTTCCAAAAAAGCGAACTGCTAATGATCCAACAGGATGAACATAAGGCAGTGGAATAAGCTGAGATGTTCAACTGTGCTACAGGCACTTGGCCCATAAAATACCTTGGTGTGCCTGTGTCACACTCAAGGCTGCATGTGATCGATTGGGCTCTACTAGAGGAAAAGTTAGAAAAGAGATTGGACTGCTGGCAGGGGGGCTCTCTGTCAAGTGGTGGCAGGAAAACACTTATAGATTCCTGCCTCACAAGCATACCCATATATCACATGTCCATGTACCTCTTGCCAAAAACCACCATTGAGAGGATGGACAAAATTAGAAAAATATTTTTCTGGCAAGGGGGGGGAAAGGAAAATACCACTGAATGAAATGGAAAATTGTTTGTAAGACAAAAAGAAAGAGAGGCCTAGGCATCAAGGACCTTAGAAAATTGAATGTGAGCTTGCTGTGCAAGGGGTGGTGGAAAATTGAAAAGGACAATCCGTATGTGGCAGGATATAGTAAAGAAAAAATACATCAAGTCAAAACCCATCTCCCAGATCAAACATAAACAATCAGACTCACCTGTGTGGGCTGATTTGCTGAAGGTGCGAGAGTTTTATGAAAAAGGGAGAGTTTGGGTGCTAGGGAATGGGGAGAAAATTGACTTCTGGATTGACAAGTGATGTGGGCAATTTTATCTACGAGAAAAGTTCTGTGACTTATATCAAGTAAGCAATCAGAAATCAGGTGCTGTGGCACTCTTTGCCAGTAGAAGCTGGAACCTGACTTTCTCGAGATGGCTGGATGAAAATTTACAAAACCAGCTGAAAGGGCTGAAAGACATTTTGATCTTTGTGGCTGTTAACAAGAATGAGGATACACCGAAATGGTGTTGGGAAGGGTCTAGTAAATTTTCAGTTAAATCCATGTATGAAAAGCTATGTACTGAAGAACTAGAACCCAGATTTGATGTTATATGGAAAGCCAAAATTCCCTTAAAAATCAAAATCTTCATGTGGCAGATTTTCCACAGAGCAACTCTGACAAAAAAAAGATCAAAAAGAAATGGAGTGGAGATTCAAAATGCGCGTTTGTGATCAAGAAGAAACTATCGACCACCTGTTCTTTGAGTGCAGCGTGATCAAATATGTCTGGAGCCTTGTAACTCTAGTGATTGTGGCTAACTGTAGGCCTGAAAATCAGAAAATGTTGAGCAATACATGGTATGGGGGAAGCATTACATCCCCTCCGGGGAAAAAATCTTCTTGGTTGGCCTGGCAGGCATTTGCTCGGCCATTTGGAAACTTAGGAACAGAGTTTGCTTCGACAAAAAATATGTGAGATCTCCTATTGAGATTGTGTGTTATGCATGCTCCTTTTTGAAATACTAGGCAGATCTGCAGAAGGATGAAGATGGACATGCTCTCGCTTAAGGAGCCGTGGCGCTACAGCAGGCGGCGGTCCAGCATCACCCGAGATAGGCGGCCGAGGACAACGAAGCGAACAATGGTGCTATCGTTCATGGCTGAAGACTTTCGTTGGGTTTCAGGCAAGCAAAAAGAGGTGGCACATCAAAATCCACGATTGAAAAGTCATTTTGCTGTTAGCTGTTCGGTAGCCAGTTTTGAAAATTCTTTAAGGAGCTGTAAGGAAGTGCGCATGGACGCATGCATTGCTTGTCGGGCGACCCTGTGTGTCACCCGACAAGCACTGGTTTCTGTAATAGCCGTAGAGACTTCTTTTACTGCTTTTCCTTTTAGACGTTGAACTCGTTGAGACTGCTGTAATTCTGCAAAAAAAAATGGCCTAAGGAATGCTGGCGAATCCTAGAGCTTGATCATATTCGTGAGGCCCATGTGCAGTGCAGCTCTGGGAAAAGCACTATCAGACGAATCTGGGAGTTTGAGAAGAAGAACAGAGATACTATTTTTATTTGGCTATGGCGATGGTGGTCAGCTTGTAATAAGGCCAATGCAGGGGAGAAAATGGCTTCAGGAATGGAGGTCTGCAACTTGGTGTAGTACTACCTGACAGATTTTGAGAAATTGGGCAAGAAGACACAATCATCAGCTTCAAACCGACTGATTTTTTTTTTAGAAAATGGAAATAGTTTCCCTTTTCTAAAAAAAAAACCCCCGACTGAAATGGAGACCTCCACCTGCGGAATGCTACAAGATTAATTAATGTTGATGCCTCATTCCATCTTCGTACAGGGCATGGAGGATGCGGATTTGTAGCACGGGACTGTGATGGCAATTTTCAGGAAGGGGCGCGGGGAATATCATCCGGGCTGCAAGTGCCCTTCAAGCGGTGGCGGTGGCTGGCGCTTAAAAAGTTTGGAAAGAGCAGCTCAACTTGGCATGACGCGCGTTATTCTTGAGACAGATGCTCAGGTGCTGGGAGATGCTCTACGCACAACGGCTATGGACCGGAGTGTCAATGGTGGCCAGTTTAGACAGATACGGAGTATGATGCTCCTTGAATTTGCTAGGTGTTCCGTGTCTGTTGTCCCAAGATCATGTAATTCTGTAGCTGATTGTCTAGCTGCTCATGGGGCAAATGATCTTAGCGCTGGCTCACATGTGTTTATGAGCCATGCGCCAAACTTTGTATTACCTCTGGTTTCTGGGGATTCGATCCGGTGTTTAATGGAAGTTTCCTTTCCGTGTCAAAAAAAAAAAAGAGCTTTGTCTTAGAAGTAGCTCTCTTGTGTTTATCAGATGGCTATTCAATCTCACGCTCTACTAAGCGCACCCTGAAAATTGAACAGTTCCCAACAGTGGCGGAGCGTGACATTATTCAATCTCACTTCTGAATAAGGGTGGGCTTTCGAAAGAAACATCTGAACACGCACAGAATCCCAAATGCTCTGTTGTGAATTACATAACACAAACACCAACATCAACAATTGGGGTGTGCCTCCCCTGTCGTCACAAGAGAGTAAAAAAAAAAAGAAAAAATATTAACATTTCAAATGGTGCCTTTTCCCAAAAATAAATAAATAAATAATAAATTCAAATGGTGCCAACGAAATGCCAATTATTTTTTATTTAGATTCTCAATCACGTTCGGAACAAATCAATAGCTACATCATCCAAAAATAAAAAGAAAATGTGCAGAATTGATGGAACCCCAAAAAAAAACATCTAAATCGGTTCATGGCTTCTTTTGCAATGCAAACGATCTGCGTCGCAGCCTTTCTTCTACCTTGCAGCCCTTTTTTTTTGCGAAAAGGGATTTCATTAATATTGAAGCATATTACATCCCCTGATTACATTAGCATCCCAATCAACGCCAACTCTATTGATAGGAGACAAGAAACTTTGAAAGAGCCGTAAATTCCACCATCTAGGTTTAACATCTCAGACGGATATGCCACGGACGTAAACTCCGATCTGAAAGAACACAGCCATCTCACCATCCACCACCGGCATCCTTATCTCCGATGGAGGAAATCTGAAACCCAACTCTTCCGCGAAAGAAAGGTAGACTGATATTCTACCACGCAGCCCTATCCTGCTTCGCGCCTATGTGGCTATGTATCATCCATCCCCTGCTGGAAGGAGATGTACTAGGTACTCCTATCCCAGCTATTCCCCATGACGTATCGTAGCTGCAGCGACACCTGCCGCTCCATCTGCAGCTGCCTGTAGAAGTTGGCGATGAACTCATCCACGCGGCGGTCGATGTCCTCGTCCCCTCCCGGCGACGCCGACCTGCCGCTCGACGTCCTCGTCAGGACCTCCGGTGACGCCAAGCTGGCGCTGCTCGTCCGCGACACGCTCCGCGTTGTCGCCGTCCCCATGCTCCTGGACCTGGACGTCCTGGACGAGGCCGCCGGCGAGGCGACGCCGTTCTCCGCGGCGGCGTCGAGAAGGCTTCCAAGGTTCCAGGCCCAATATTTTGTATTTCGTATCTTTTTGAACAGAAATGCTAGTGAAGTTCTCGTTCTCATCTCTTAGAGACAGCCAAAACGTCAAATGCTCTGTAATAAAATGAGTAAATAGTCTAAAGCTGACAGGGGGAGGACTCCCACAGTATTTTGGCCTATGTAGTCACTTTTTGGTGGCGATACATCATCTTAAATAGCATTTTGACTTATGTGGCCGTCTTTTGATGGCGACACATCACCCAAAATAGCATTTTAGCCTATGTGGCCATCAACACATCTCCTACATCATTGTTGCCACCTCCCGCGTCCGTCATGTCACGTAAGGTAGTCAGTTTGTTGCGCTGAGCTCATGGGTCGCAACGTCTCCATTTGCGCGTTGACTGCCACATCGAAAAAAAAAATGCCTAAATCGAGGTCGACCAGACGTTGGGCATGATTTCCATGTGAGCCTCTTCACGGGCACATTCACAAGACTTCAACATGGAAGAATTACATTGTTTTGCAACAAACACTTTTGATGTGTTTCTTTCATGAATGAAAATACATTTTTCTTTGCAAAAATGTCAGTGGCTCAAACATTTAGCAATTTTCATGGACGAAAGTACGTTTCTTTGCAAAAAGATTGTCGAGCCCCTAAAAAATTTAGGAATTTTCATGCGCGCGGCGGAGCGCGCCATCTTATATAGTTAGAGACATCAGCAGTAGCAAACAAAAAATTGGCCCATATAAATGTGTTCGTAAGTAGTGTTTTATTTGCTCACTGGCATGAAGCCAAAAAGTTTTATTCGCCACATGTGCAATTCACTGTCAAACGACAATTACTGTACTCTAGTTTCAATTAGGCCGCAGGGCCGGCTAGCCGGCGGCTCAAAAGCACGCGCGCCAGGCGCGCCATGCCAGCCGGCAGCTGGTCCTCCCAACAAAAGAAGATCGCCGAGCTAGACCACACGGGGAAGAAAACGCGACGCCCTTGCCTGCCGCGGGTACGCAACCAGACGGGCGGGGCTCGGAGCACGCCATGTGACGCGATCGATATCCTTGTGCGACAAATCGCCCGCAGTTTTTTCCGTGTGTTTCCTCCCTCGGCGCCGGACCGTGGCGAGCATGCATGATGCATCACGGCTTGCTCATGTAGAGTAGATTTTTGGTCCCCGCCGCCGGCCCTCGGCCATGCCTTCTGACGCTATCGACCTCGCCTCTGAATTCAATTCTATTGTAGCCTGCACATTTAATTTGTTCCTCGTTAACCTGACACCTAAAGACCATGTGGCTTCTGTATGGGGAGATTAAGACCTCGAGCAGTTGAGCATCTGCATCCCGGCGGCTGAAATGCCGCGACCGGCGCTCTTGCTTAGCAACAGTTCGTGCGTTAGGCAAGTTTGTCCATGGGAATTGCGGAGCAGTTCGACGACTGGTGACTGATCTGACGACAGGCGTAACGGTCAACGGAGCCGACCGATGCAGGGCGGGATGAGGTGATAATCCAGCGAGAAGATATACTGAAGCGACGAGTGCCAAACTTTAGAGCTCAAAGACTGATCCCATGGTGGATTCGGTTAGCTGGCCGGGGAGTGTTGGACCGAGTTTCCGATTTGGACTGGACGGCTCGAGAAGCAGTCGCTGCCTCGTAGTCACTGGCATGGAGCGGAACCATGAAGCTAGGTGTAGAACTGTAGCAGTAAAAACTGGTGATCCGTTATGAGACGCCAATGTCCCAATCGTACACTGGTCTAAGCATCATGATGATTAATTATGCCGTGCAAAACAAGGCTTAGATCGTGAGTGCAAATTTCCAAAGCTGGTTATTTCTTTTGTACATTTAGACTAAGCGCACCAAAGGTTGGCAGCATTAATTGCCTATGAAATGCTTAAGTGTTGGGAGTCACTACATTCGCTCTCAAGAGTTAGAAATTGCCACATTAATCGGAGAAATAAAAAAAAGAATTACCCACCACTGACATTATGATAAAATTAGTTCAAGTAATAAAACCATATTAGGTTTTTTACATAGGGTCTGCCTCATAGCTTGTTTGGCCGGGCTCAAGATGAGAAATGGAAGCATTAGATTGACCACAAATGCACCGAGTAAATGAAGCAATTTTTATCTTGATCCTCATGATCATAAAAGACTACATAAGTGATTATGCAAAATCAACCACGATCTACAACTCAAAAGAAAAAAAAAATCAAATATGATCTACAAGATCAGATATGCTTGAATAGAAGTAAATAATTGATGAAAATACTAGTAAACCACAACCAGCAACATTTCAAAGACAAGGGAATCAGTAACCAGAACCAGCCAAAACATTCAAAATAGAACATTTTGAATAGTACCAACGAAATGCCAACTGTTTCATATTCACACTCAACCATCCGTTCAAAACAAATCTTAAATTGTATAATCCAAACCCAAAAAAAAAAGTGCAGAAATGATGGAACAAAAAAAAAATGCCCATCTAAATCCGTTCACCGATCCTTTCTTCTACCTCGCAATCTTATCTTGATTTGCACCTATGCATGATCCTCTGCTGGAACTGGAAGAAGATCTACTAGGGAGACCTATCCCAGCTATTTCCCCTGACGTACCGCAGCTGCAGCGACACCTGCCGCTCCATCTGCAGCTGCCTGTAGAAGTTGGCGATGAACTCATCCGCGCGGCGGTCGATGTCCGCGTCCCCACCAGGCGACGCCGACGACGACGCGCCGCTCGACGTCCTCGTCAGGATCTCCGGCGACGCCGCGCCGCCGGCGCTGCTCGTCCGCGACACGCTCCGCGTCGTCGCCGTCCCCATGCTCGCGGACCTTGACGTGGCCGGCGAGGCGACGCCGTCGGCGGCGGCGGCGTCGAGCAGGCTCGGGCTCCGCGGGTTGAAGCTGAGCGCGCGGCGCGGCGCGCCGCCGCCGCCGCGGGCGACGACGGAGGAGAGCAGCATCCACCGCGTGGCGCTGAAGGAGAGCAGGAACCGCACCTTCTTGATCGCCGCCCGGAGCGACCCGAGGATCGACGCCGACCGCTTCTTCTTGTCGGGCGCCTCCGCCGACGGAGAGACGGCGGCCATGGCTGATCGAAGTCGCGTGTGTCTGCCTTCTACTTGTTGATGGATGGTGAGAGTCGTGAGAGAGTCGTGACTGGCGATGCGACCCGAGAGCGAGACAATGAGAGTTGGTTTGATGCGGAGCTGGAAAGCAGGAGGCTTGTCTTGCGCGTGGTCGCGGCGTATATATGGGCGCGCGGACGTGGAAGGGTCGCCGGCGCACGTTGGCCAGTGTCCGACGCTACTCGGTTTTAAGAAACTACAGAGAATGTATCTGCGAATATACTATCATATACGTCTACACGTCGCGTACCGGCAGACGTAACTGCAAATGCATGTGTGGTGAGTTGTGACCAGATCAACACTGCAATCATGGATTATATAAAAAGGAATCGCAACGGCTCTTGACAGAGACTATTAGCTCTGGCGGCCGCTCGAATGACAGCCAGGTTCACGCGCCGCGAACAGCAGCGGGTCTCTGATCTGAAACAAACATGCGACTATATGTTGAAGCGACCTGGACGTGCGCTGGTCGACACGACGACGCGCGCGTCGTAGCAGCACGTTGGCTGCGGCGCCGGACGACGCGGGGCCAGGTCAAACAACATTGCCGCTCACGCCACCGCCGCCGGCTCCGTCACGGCGTGCGCGCCGAGTGCTTCGGCGCCAAGTTTAACCAGCGGAACGTGTGTCCCGCTCGGCCTCGCACACGATGCGCTGCATCCGCAGGCGAGCGATGAAGTCAAGTCGTCATCTTCTTCCTTTTTTGAGAGAAAAAATGTCATCCTCTGCTGATGCGATCCACAGTGACGCACGGAGATTCGGACTTTCGGAGGCTTCCGCGAGATGGCGCCTCCGGTTGGTCTGGTCACGTGCGCGTGCGGGATGCCAAGTCGATCGCCAGCTGCTCGATCGAAGCCGGGCTGCGACGGCGCCAACGCCAAGCCCCGGCCGCCGCCCAACATAGACAACTGCGAAGAGCGTCGGTTGGTCCGTGGTCAAAACATCACGCTTGTTAGTGTTTTTTTTTTTTTTGGCTGCCTCAACTTCTTGCCGTTGGCTTGTAAAACAAGGTTTATTCTCGGCGAAGTAACCGAGTCCTCACCTCACGGCCTCTCAAGGTGCTGTCATTGGCAGCTAGCACCCGTCATAAGATTTTCATGCAAGCAAACGCACGAAGACTCGGTCGAAGCTCGGAACACACTTGGACTTTGTGTTGTCCCAGTCGAGAAAGAGAAATATATACTACTGTATTCTATATACCTTAATAAAGGCGCAAACTGGAGTATATAACGAACCGTACGTGGCCGAAGTGTTGAAATATGCTTTCGATTGAGACAGACATGCTATCAATCGAGGGCGCAGTTACCTGGAAGGGGCAAGTGGCTATAGGATAACACATCTGAGTGCAATTAGAAATTTTCAAATTGAAGCAACAGCAGCACTATTTTTCTTCATTTACGAGTAAGCAACAGCAGCATGAAGGGTTGCCGATAAGTTTAGTTTATTTTATACTCCAGTTGTCTTCACGATATTAAGAACTCTCAATTGCGCGACTAGACTAGTCTTAAATGCGCTCTAATTGTTTCTTTAAGATAGTGGAATAAAGTATAAAGCCTTTAATTATTACAAAGTTTGATCATAACGCTGTAATTGCAACAAGCTTGGCAAGCCAAAAATATCAAAATAACACCAACAAAAGTTTTGATAGCTAGAAGTAATTAAAAGTCTAAAGACTCTAATTGTTTATAAAATATAATATCTTATAAGAGAATCTTACTATGTATATATATGTTCTTTGTTTTTCATCTTAGCTTTATGTTTTAACTTGTGCTTACCTTGTCACCACTTTGTTTTTGCACACTGTGTTCTATCCTTGGCAAGCAAAATTTGAACCTATTTTGACCATAACAATGTTTTTATTACCTGATATTTTTTGTCTCGTGTACATTTTCCTTCCATGTAGAGAGAAGCATTCTGCTTCTATGATATTTATCCTAAATTTATTTGCTATTTCGTCGTTCTCATAATACAATGGCCTTAAGCTGTCAGTTGTACACGGCTTCGTCTTATTCTATCACCATTTTTTGTGCTAGACTCCTGGCTATCGGTTCCCATCTAGTTATCCAAAAAAAAAAAGAGAGACAAAAGGAAAACTGTTCTTCTTCGTGGGCTCATTTTTGTTTTCAGCTGATAGAGTGAGTACTTTGTGCCCTTGCACGGAAAGGCCCAATTTAAGCTAAGTGAGGCCCGAATTATACCGATCTTTATAAAGGATTTAGCCCAAAATCTCATGAAGATATCACAATACACATTGCATTATTGTGAATGATGTCTATCTTTTTATCACAGTTGAGATGCAGAGTTGCATTAATAAAAAAAAAGTTTGAATGACGAAAGCTTGCTCATTCAAATCGGGAAATAAAAGGAGGTGGCTGTGTGCACTTTGACACCCATTATTGTGTAAGCACGATGAATAACTCAACTTGACTATGTAAATCAACATGAGCACTTTCTAAGACGACAAATTTTGTTTATAAATAAAAAATACTCCCTCTATTTTTTAATATATGACACCGTTGACATTTTTTTGTTACGTTTGACCGTTCGTCTTATTTAAAATATTTATATAAATAGCTGAGTGTATAGGTTAATCTTAAAGTGCTTTTAATGATGAATCTAATGATATTCATTTCACGTTCGAAATTATTTAAATGTATATTTTTGGTCAAAGTTCAACGAAAAAGTCAACGGCGTCATATAATTGAAAACGGAGGGAGTACTCAGTATGAAAGCTACAATTTTGACATTTCGTCACTCCAGAGTAATCTGAAACAGCTGTGGTGGCAAAACACCTTTCCAGCCACCACAGGAAGATAGAAATACGGATGCCATCTTTAGCTTCTCAATGAAAAACACGCAACGCGCTTTCTGAAAAAAGGTTATATGCTCCATATAATAACAACCGATTGCTCGAAGAGGGGGCGTGCATGTACTAGTATTTTGCTCCTGCGTGCCGAATTGGCTAAGCAGTAGAATATGCAAGACGAGACACGAGTGGGTTGGTAATAACCATGAGAAAGTTGGAGCAACACGACACGACACGAGGTTTTTTTTTTTTTTTTTTTGGACATCAACACGACACGAGGTTGACTGGCGCCTCCAATTTAGACGGGCGCGGTTGGCCGCGGCTCTCGTACAGCCACCACGAGCGCGCGCGTCACCTGCCACGAGCCCAAAGCGTTGGCGCCGTTCGATTAGATACGACGAACCCACAGGGCGCGCACACGTACGGCACGCACGCACGACGGTTGGTGGCCACTGAGCAGCGAGCACTGAACCTGATCGCCTGACCGTGATTGGTTTCGGATCCCGCCTGGTCAAACGCTCACCAACCGTCCGTCTCTGAGTGCTACGCCTACACGGCCCGGCGGCCGCTTCCAATAGATCCGGTCCACTTTCACCGGGAGCCACAACGCAGCTGCACGGCATGTGCGATACTGGACTGGACGCAGGATTTGTTTATGTTGTGCGATCCAACAGCACCTGCACGTACGGACGTGATCGATCCGTCCCCTCTGTGAATAAAAGAGAATTGTTAACACTAGAGGAACACACTTTGTGGAGTGTGAAACGCATTGTTCATGTTGCTCGGCTTGTGGAAACATAGTTTACTACTCAAGTACGTAATCAACGAACCTGTGCTCGCTAGCTACCTAGACCTGGTCCAGTGTCCAGGTATCGTCTCGTCGACGAACACTGACATTGCCAGCTTCCCACCAAACACCACCGCCTATATCAGCTCGACGCTGAAGCTCCCTGCACTCCTCAGGAGCTGGAGGTACCTGCCAATACTTTCGCTTCCACATACGTATCTCGCCACCAACCCAGCAAGCCGCTTGCCCCTCCGCCGGCCGGTAGTAGAAGACGAATAAGAAGATGGGTGCCATGCCGGAGCAGCGGACCGAGACGGTGTTCCGCTCGACGCTGCCGGACATCGCGATCCCGGACCACCTCCCGCTCCACGACTACATCTTCGAGCGCCTGGCTGACCGCCGCGACCGCGCCTGCCTCATCGACGGCGCGACGGGGGAGGCGCTCACGTACGGCGACGTGGACCGCCTGTCGCGCCGCGTGGCGGCCGGGCTTCGCTCCGTGCCCCTCGGCGTGCGCCGCGGCGGCACGGTGATGCTGCTCCTCCCAAACTCCGTCGAGTTCGCGCTCGCCTTCCTCGCCTGCTCCCGCCTCGGCGCCGCCGCCACCACGGCCAACCCGCTCCACACCCCCGCTGAGATCGCCAAGCAGGCCGCGGCGTCCGGCGCCACCGTCGTCGTCACGGAGCCCGCGTTCGTGGCCAAGGTGCGCGGCCTCGCCGGCGTCGCCGTCGTCGCCACCGGCGACGGCGCCGACGGCTGCGTCTCGTTCGCCGACCTCTTGTCCACCGACGCCGACGACCAGGCGGCGCCGGCGATCGACGTGGCGAACGACGTGGTGGCGCTGCCCTACTCGTCCGGCACCACGGGCCTGCCCAAGGGCGTCATGCTGTCGCACCGCGGGCTGGTGACCAGCGTGTCCCAGCTCGTGGACGGCGAGAACCCGAACCTGCACATCCGGGAGGACGACGTCGTCCTCTGCGTGCTCCCCATGTTCCACGTCTACTCGCTGCACTCCATCCTGCTCTGCGGGATGCGCGCCGGCGCCGCGCTCGTGCTCATGAGGCGCTTCGACACCGCCCGGATGCTGGGCCTCGTGGAGCGCCACGGCGTCACCGTTGCGCCGCTCGTGCCGCCCATCGTCGTCGAGATGGCCAAGAGCGACGCGCTCGACCGACACGACCTCTCCTCCGTGCGCATGGTCATCTCCGGCGCCGCGCCCATGGGGAAGGAGCTGCAGGACATACTGCACGCCAAGCTCCCGCGCGCCGTCTTCGGCCAGGGTTACGGGATGACAGAAGCAGGGCCGGTGCTCTCCATGTGCATGGCGTTTGCCAAGGAGCCGTCTCCGGTGAAGTCCGGCGCCTGCGGCACGGTGGTGAGGAATGCCGAGCTCAAGATCATCGACCCGGACACCGGTCTCTCCCTCCCGCGCAACCAGCCCGGGGAGATTTGCATCAGGGGCAAGCAGATAATGAAAGGTACTACCGAATTTTTACCTAACGAACAACGGACAATTCTGTCTTTTCTTTTTTTTTTTGTTTGTGAGGGACGGACATTTCTGTCGGATCCAAGAAGCTGACAAACATGCCGGTCTTGTTACGTGCAGGGTACCTCAACAACCCGGAGGCCACGGCGGAGACCATTGACGGGGAGGGGTGGCTGCACACCGGCGACATCGGCTACGTCGATGACGACGACGAGATCTTCATCGTCGACCGGCTCAAGGAGCTCATCAAGTACAAGGGCTTCCAGGTCGCGCCCGCGGAGCTGGAGGCCATGCTCATCGCGCACGCCGGCATCGCCGACGCCGCCGTTGTCCCGTAAGTCTCCCCGTACTTTTAATTAGACAAGAACTTTCAACGTGTTCTCGAGTTGTGCGAGTGCTGAACAACGTTCTCCTGCTGCTTTCTCCAATTCAGGATGAAGGATGACTCCTGTGGCGAGGTCCCGGTGGCGTTCGTCGTGAGGTCCGACGGCTCCGAAATCACTGAGGACGAAGTCAAGCAGTACGTGGCAAAGCAGGTGAGAAAATTTACCGAGTCTTGAGGAGGACATCCTCAAAAATCTCACATCATCGAGGGAACTTAAATGTTTTAAAATAACCCATTTAAACATTGTTTAGGTGGTTTTCTACAAGCGGTTGCACAAGATCTTCTTCGTAGAGGCCATCCCAAAGGCGCCATCTGGCAAGATTTTGAGGAAGGACCTGAGAGCCAAATTGGCGTCCGGATTTTCCAACGGGTCAGCCTGCTGATGACGGTGGTCCTGAGCTGCTGTAGTGTCTATTTTGTTTGACTATGTAAAAGAACATACAGAAAGGTTTAACCGAGAAGCAGTCAAACATGTACAAGACGTATATTTTACGGATATGAACGTTCAAGATGTGATTCCATAAGTCAATTACAATTTTTTGTCATTCAGTTACTTGCCGTAACACCAAAGCGAAAGCATTTATTTCTTTGAAAATAGGACACAATTAATTGGACATATTCCAAGATTACATAGTGCTTCCTCCATTCTTAAATATATGACATTTAGTACAACAAATCTAGTGTAATTTGAACTATATAACATGTCCAAACGCCATATATTTAAAAACAGAGTTAGTATGACCAATTGACCATGACAGATTTCTGTTACAGCATTATCGCAAGTTAGGACTGCACTGCAGAAGCATATGTCCAGTGAAAATGAAATAAATGCTTAACAGCTGAGTCAATGATTGAAGCGAATCGTTCAACTCCATCTGGTTTTTAATATACTGCTTTAGGGGAAAAAATTCTTAGTCATACTAAAAACCGGATGGAGTATCTATTTATCATGCTCTCTACAAAGTACAAACCCAACTGAGACGTAAACTAGCTGATGTAAACAATTAAAAAATATCAACTCTGCGGATGATCAAGCACCAGAGTGAGATACTGGTAATGTTGTAAACTGTCCATCTTTGAAAGTGTGAATATATTGCTGGGGCAAGGAATGCTCCACCTGCAATTTTCAGCAGTATGAGGAAAGCCACTATCAACTTATATTCTAGCATAAATGCATAACAAAAAAGTTCTTTTGTAATTAAAATTTTATATGTTTCCTAGAGTTAAAGAATGTTGGGGTAATGATGGATGATGAAAAATCAAGATCCTCTTTACATAGAAAATGAAACCACATCATCGTCATCTCTATTTTGTCTATAAAAATGGAGCAGAAGAGGTTCAGAAGCTAATCGAAAGAAGTTCAGGGAATTACTCACCCAGTCGCCTTCACTATTTGCATCGGGAACAAGGGCATTGATTTCACTAGATTTAGCAGTTGTTACAGATGCCTCTAAAGATTCCTTGCTTAGGTAAAGTTGGCAGCCAGATGTGTTATCTATTGATATGGTCGGTACCGAGCCCTGTAGTATCATTAAAATGAGGAAGAAATTATTGCATGAATTGATGCAAGCCTGATGTTTCATTTGAAGAGTGCCACTGCCCGCTAGGTTTGGAAGAGGAATTACCTCGCACTGGATTTCAACGCTATTGCAGTTTACAATTTCACAAGCCGCAACAACACCCTAATTACAATACATGACGAGTTAGTGACGAAATTAATATTCACTGGAAATGTTCAATTCTTAACAGATGTACCTTGAACAATAGTCCTGTTTTGGTACACTTATCAATTGTTATGTTGTTCACTTTCCCTGCACAGATATGGGTATCGACACACAGTTAGCCAGTTATTGTTTTAGACATGTATCACTCATGAGTTATTTGGCGGTACTTTGTGAAGTACCTTTGACTTGCAGCACGCAATCCTTGCATCCATATACATACAGCGACTGTTTGGCATCACAATCTTCGATGACTAAGCTCTTGTTCCCAACATGATGCTCCACCACCCATCTGATAAATAACAGCACTGATTATTTGTGATTGTGAGGGTTCATTTACATTTTTTTAATAGAAAGGAGAATGGTTATTACTTGCGACCCATTTGGAGCTCTAATTTGGCAGGACCTTTGGTTGAGCTAAAGGAAGGTGCACTGCGAGTTTCTTTACCGTCAGCAGTGACAACACCAGTTCTGTCTGTTCTATTTTTACTCTTCATGTCATCTGTCACCTTCCTAAGGCCTGTAAAATAAGGTATCATACCAATATTTACAAAGAAATCAGTACATGACTTGGGCAGGTGTGCAATCGGATCAACCAAAAGTCAGAAGAAAACTTGCATCAACCTGACCTTGTGTTGCTGCCTTTCCCGAGCTGATTTCAGCGAAGACAGCTGACATTCCTGATTTCGGTTGCGACGATGAGGCTGATGAAAAGGAAAGGGATGCAGGAGGGGATGGAGCTGAAGGCGCCTTGTTAGGTGCACTTCCTGGTGGTTGCCACACGGGGCCCAATGGGTAAAAGTTCTTTACATAGTCGCGCAAATTGGGCACATAGAGCTCTTTCAGGGCTTTAACCCACTCCACATGATCAGGGTTCTTATTTTTGTAGTCCACAAGCACCTGTCAATATTGTGATGATAATTGTAAGACTGAGTCTATACATGCTTAAGAAACAGACTCTAGCTACTATATTGATATCTGAATAAGTTTAGTTGGGGAGGAGCGCAGTGTGGTGATTAACGTCGTCATACTCTTATGCTAAGCTGCTTTATCTTTCAAGGAGGACTAATCTGTCTAAACACTTGCTTGAGAATGAAGGACTAATCCGAGCCTCACGTTTTCACCATCACGTTCACAAATTTTGTCCAACTTCTTATCTGATGACGATTGACTCATTACCCAACTTCAGTGAATAAAACCGTTTTACTTATGAGCCATTTGAGGTCTGGTGCTGGAACCATGTCTAGAACTACTACCTTCGAAATTGAAACTGGAGCAACATACCTTATTGCTGTAGAACTCTGCCATTTGCCAACTCTCCTCTACATGCGCAATTGGGAGAGGCATGCCTGAACAGAGATCAACAAACACACACCAGTTAGTCTCCCACTGTAACATACATGAGCAACTGAACACGTATTGGCATGTTTTGCTGCCTTGCCACGTTTAATAACCAATCCAAAAGGTTGGGATTTTGTACTAACCGCAACCTTTGCCGGTGTAACCAATCCAGGCCAAGGCGGCCAGGCTACCGGCTGCTGCTTTCAGATGGTTGGCATGGCTCGATCTCGTCCCCTCCGCCAGTGTATTGGCCTCCAAAATCGTTTCGTTCAGAGGCCCCATGAACGCTGCCACGGACTGCATTGTTGGTTTCTACCAAATCCATCAGAGAGCAGAACTGATCAGATCACCAATAAATTTATCCACAACAGGCGAACAGCTGAATTTATTTGTCGAGATTCGGCCACGGTTTCTCAACGGAGAGGATGAAATGAAGAAGAAGCGAATCCTCCAAACATAAACGAGAGGATCAAGGTGCACACCTGGGTTTGCTTGGTCCTGACAAGGAGGTCTTTCCCGACCAAGAACGCCTTCTCCACCAATCTCGTCACCTCGGCGACCTCTGCTCCGATCTTGCCGGCCGCCGCGGACACCCTCCCGAGGGCACCGGCGACGAGATCATCGAACGCTAGGATCGCCGGATCCTGCGCGGACGCATTGTCAGCCAGACCACGCGGCGCGACCGACGGGTGCCCCCCGGCGTTGAGAGCCTCTAGCCGGGACACCGCCGCCTCCAACCTGCCGATCAGGGCTTCCTCCATTGCGTTCTGGTTTGTGGGATTGGATGAATCGCTAGGAATGGAGCAGCGAGGGAACGCGCATCGGAGAGGCGACACACGAGTGAGGAGAGCGGAATTCGAAAGGGAGCGAGGGAATGACGGAAGGCGGAAGCCGCGGTGACGAGAGGAGGCCGTGCTGGGCGACATCTGTACTTGACGACATCCGTAGTACTTGACTCCGTAGTACTAGCACTTCTATGCCGCATTTTCCGAGTTGCAGCCAAGGAATCGGCAAATTTGGACAGGATTTTCAATCGTACAAAGAGAATTCGGGTCATGACTTGTAAAATATTTTTTTTGAAGCACTAAATTGAAAAACTCTTGACATATACTCTGAATTGTTTCTCGGTATCCAACTTCACTTGGTTGATTTCTTTTTGTACAGAATATCTAGGCACCGCTTGAAATATTAGAAGAATAATTTTTATTTCCTTGTTATTTGAAAATTTTCTACTTTGCAAACTTTCATATTCGATCAAGTGTTTAGTATCATTGATCTTTTTTTCAGCCAAAAGGCATTAGTGAATCATTATCTAAATAAAAAGGGATAAGTGAATTAAGGAGGGAACTACTCCCTCCGGTTTTAAATTGTTGACGTTTGACCATTTTATTCAAAATATTTAAAAAATTATCATAAATTTTGTTATGATTAGTTTCATCACTAAAAGAAATTAAAATATAACTTATACTTTTGCATATTTCAGTTAGTATTTTGAATAAGACGAACGGTCAAATGAAACTCAAAAATAGTCAAACATCACAATTTAAAATTTAAAATCGGAGTGAGTACGTGCTATGGACATCTTCTAATCAACAATCAATTATTTGATGACATTTTATAACCATGCTTTTTGTGAATATGTGATCATTAGGCGCTGCACAACAGTTTTTTTGGATGAATGTCATGCATATGTAAAATTTGATAAACTCCCATATTTTCCTTTAAAAATTTCAATGTATCTTGAAACTTGACCCTGAATTTGTAGAGCATGTTTGTATTAGCAGAAGAAAAATAAGTTCAGTTCATATTTTGGCGATGAGAAACCAAATTGGAGGCTGTAACATTTTTTTTAGCAAAGAAACACACTCACCTTGATACATGTCACGTACTGTAGAGAAGACGAGGGCGAAGCACCACTCACAAGCCTGTCCAACCCCAACTGCCCAACACAGCCAGGGGCCTGGAGAGATCTGAATTCCGAACACACTCCCATTCCACGGCTCCCTTCGCCGATGGAGATCCCCACCGCCGTCATCCACCGCCTCCAGTCCTCGCTCCGCGGGGCCGCCGGCGCCGCCCTCGACGCCGCTCCCGCCCCTCCCTTCCCCTCCGTTGCCGACGCCGTCGCGGCCTTCGACGCGGGTGCCTCCTCCTCTGCCTCGGCGGAGCTCCGGTGCGGGCGCTGCGGCGTCGCGGGAGGGCTCCTCCGCGGCGCGCGTTCTGCCGTCTGCGCCTACTGTGGTTCTCCCAGGCGCGGGGAGGGTGGCGAATGCGAAGGTGGTGGCATCGCCTTCCGCGATGGCCCGGCCTACCTGTGGCTGCTCGGCTCGCTGGGGCTCGATGGATCCGTGAGCTCTTCTTCTTACCTCACTTAGTCGCAAAAGCTCTAGTGCTTACGAATTCGGTAGGTAGTAAGTAGTAGGGTAGCAGCGTAAAAATGGGGTGCAATCTATTCCAATAGCGCTTACAATTTTGCTCCAAAAGGTGGGAATCAGGGCTTCCTGTAAATGGATGCTGCAACTCGCGAAATTCTACTGATTTTCTGAATTGCATCTGCACTAGATGAACTTACTTAGTGTTTGTTTCTCGAGATTTTAGAGGTAGTAAGAGAAAAGTCCCCATGCTAATAGATCTGTGTTTCTAGCAGCAAACATGGTTTAGGTTTGAGTGGTCCAGGCTCTAGTATTGAAGAACATACTATAGTTCCATAAAGCTTAACATCGTTAAGTCTGAATTTTGCAGTTCCATCAAGCTTAACATAGTTAAAGCCTGAATTTTGTAGGCATTTAGCTGCCAAGTACAGATTGACTTTTGTAGTTTTCATCTTACAACTTATTGATATTTTAATCGATTTGAAATTTGTAGTGCCATGATCATTAGTTATTCTTCTTTGAGCAATAAGTATATCGAAAAAAGGAAATGTGCACTACAGTAAAATGCAATGTGTATTTTGTAACTTTTCCAGTCTCCTTTTCAATTACCTCATTTGTTCTCTTCATTGATTGAAATGCACGAGAGAAATAGTAACCTTTATGTAAAATTTATTTAGCCTCCTCAGAACGTGCTATCTTGAATTTGAGAGGCTGCCATACTACTCTTAGCTAGAAGCCCTATATCATTTAATGTACCATGTAAGTCTGATACCTTTCTTACAGCAAGGATTTAATGACACTACCTTTTAGATAGATTCTCCTGATTGCTGGAACTTAAATAGCATCAAATAGATTCGGAATTCTCCTTGAACTATTTAACACGTTTAGGAATGTTCAAAGTAGAACAGAATAGTGTCCAGTACCTTCCTCATTAGCCTGAGATATTATCCAGTCATGTTGTATGCTATTTTATTGGCGGCTATTATTGAAGCTTGGACAAAACGGCCATTAGGATACTTATTTCCTGATGTTCCTCATGTGGAATTAACAGTTGCTATACATTGCCATATGAGATACAGAACAGTGCACAGTTATCTCTTATAGTTAAACATGAATGTCTGATAAATTTAACCCACAGAGGATGCTAGATCTTCATAAATATGTTCAGCTTGTTATGATCAATTTTGGATGTTGCTCTGATATCTATAGAGATGATGCCATGATGATTGAACTATGTTGTCGAACATGCCTCTCATTGTTGGATATATGAAATTAATATGCATATGTAGTTGTTTGTTTATAATTGAATACTGTATCATATTACCATGTGGTTATCTTCTTGCTTGCTTACTTACCATATGATTACCAAAATGTTGAAGCTATTGGTATAAAGAACATGTGTCATGCATAATTCTGTATTAATTTTGTTAAGCTCAAACCATCCAACTAAAACGGTTGATCTTTGAGCCAATGGAAGATGAGGCTTAACCAGTCTTTACTTCATCAAGATTCGTGTTGGAGCTATACTTTCAAATACGTGACAAATAGATTATCTTGTATGAAATTTAATCTTGCCTCTATGTTTCTATTGATAGGTGATGAGGTTTTTTTCCTCCTTTACGCTTAACTCATTTGCTTCTATTTTGATTCAGGAGCTTGTAGAATTTGACGATGAGAGTACAGATTCGAATAAAAGCAAGGAAGCTCCAAAAAATGGGATAATTATTTCTGACCTGCTGGATTTGAAACTTACTCGCCTCCCTGAGAATAAGGAAACACCTGCTAGTTCCATAAGCGAGGAACAGTCATCTGCTGTGCACACCCCAAATCTATCTGGTGTTAACGTTGACTCATTTTTCATTGAAAGAAAAGAGGAGACACCTGCTGCTGCTGTTTTACCTCAGACTCGTACTGTGGCGCAGGAAAAGCAAACAACAGATAGCAAAAGCCTTGAATCTTCTAGTTCAGAGATGCATGCTGCATCTACAGGTGGAATGACTTCTTCAAGAACAAACCAGATAGAAGCTGCTCCGGCATTTGCAAATTGGGATGCTGAGTTTCAGTCTGCTAGCTCAGTAAGTGCCGCTGGAGATTCTGAACAGCTTGATTTGTTTAAGGGTCCTTCAGCTACCGAGTCTTTTAGCTTTTCGTCATCTGTGACTGCTATCAACCCTGTAGTAGGCGCTGGAAATAAAATGGATACGAAAAGTGCCACTCCAGAATATTCAGAAGGTTTGGCTTCAATGGATAACCTTTTTAATCAAAAGGTTGTGCAGCCGATCTTGGAGAGCAGCAGTGGAATTACTCCTGAAAACAGTGTTCCCGACTTTGTTGGATCCTCACTTAACAATAAGTCTCTGAAGGGAGACGAGCTGCATCAAAGGGATGATACAAGAGTCAATGATGATGATCCTTTTGATGATTGGCAAGAATTTACAGGAGGCGAAAATCAAGGCAGCTTATCAAATGCAGGAGAAAGTAAAGAGGAGCCTCTAAAGAGAGATTCCTCCAAAATGAATACAATAGATCCCTGGCCATTAGGTAGCATGGAATCACCCAATAATGTTAATGGTGACTCCTCCAATGATTGGCAAGCTTTTGGCTCTAGTTCTGCTCAAGGGGGTGAAGATTTGGTGAAACCGATGGAGGGATCAACAAGTGGTCAAGAAGGTGGTTTGGTGAGACTGGTTGAAGAAACAATAAGCGTCACCTCTTTTGAACACCCTTCACAAGCTACAGTTGTCGATTTGTGGCCTATGGGCAATGTTGACAAACACAGCAATACAGAAATGGTTAAGGAAACTAGTGATTCTTTTGATGATTGGCAAGATTTTACGACCTCTGGTCAAGTGCAGAACAGCTCGTTCAGTCAAACTGGAGACATGATGGAAGTCGTAACAGTCAGTCAAAAAGAAATAGATTTGGACTCCTGGTTCATGGGAGATAGTAGGGAAGCTAAGAAAACTGACTCAGTGAATGGAAAAAATGCCATGTTGAATGACTGGCAAGGTTTCACGGGTTCAGATCAATTACAACAAAATACTAAGAATCATTCATTGGAGCACCGTGAAGCAACTGATTCTGTTCAGGTAGATGGCAGCAATAAGGGTGCTGTGAACACATCCTCAACAAGTATGGAGAACGATGGTTTTGATATTTGGCAAGATTTTGCCAAATCAGATCAAGCAGCAACTATTGTCTCACCCGAGCCAACTAAAGAAATTGATGCCATGGATTTGTGGATAACCAGTAACTTCAAGGAATCTAACAACAAAGATGTTAGAAAGATTGATGATTCATCTGATGGATGGCAGGATTTTGCTAGTTTTGGTCAAGAAAAAAGTACTAAAATTCCTGACGAAGGACCCAAAGATCCTCTAGGAATCGAAACTCTGAACTTGTGGGCCTCAAGTAATGCAGCAGAAAAGAAACTTGAGCAAGGAAGTGGAAATAATGATCTATTTGACGACTGGCAAGATTTCAAAAATTTTGGGGAGACAAGTTTACAAGCCTTTTCAGATGCTTCATCACTTGACAAACCTTCAGCATCAAAGCCATATGCTGTAGTAGGCCTTGAGTTGGGGACCATTTCAGGGTTAGCTTCTTCCCAAAATCAAAATGTGGAAAATGAAGCAGTTCCATTTGATGAACACTTAAAAAGGTTAGTGGTTTATAGTTGTGTCTGCCCTTCATTATATATTTTTGTCGCTTTGGTTCGGAAAGGACTGGATAATCAATTAATTTCATTTTTTTATCAGTGTTAAACTTTCGAACTTTACAAATTAGCATATCGACCAAGCCACTGAAATATACATTTTTTTGAATTATGCTGCCCAAGGAGGAGTTTCCTCTCCTTTTATACCCATGAAAATTTTGGACTCCTTTTTTTTCGAAGTCCTTACGTTTTTATGGTAACCCTAATAACTAGTGTAATAATTAGTCCAAACCAATATGATTGTACCTGTTTACCCCATTCAGAACTGCATTTTTTTTATTTTTGGAAATTTTTGTTATTCTCACTTAGAACTGCATTTCCCGATCAACCGTAAGACCCGGTCAGTAGCAAGTCCGTTCTCTCTTGACTTGACTTGCCTTATGAAAACTGCATTTCCCGATCAACTGTAACAAGTTATGAACTAGCTAATGAATGTCTGTTAGGTATCTTGCTGTTCATAACATGTTATCTCAAAATTTCCATTGCTATCTCAATGTAACTTGTTTATGCTTATGACACATTTCCGTTATGTGCAGCATGAATGGAATGCAGCAGATGAAAGAAGTGGATTCACTATCTGCAATATGGCCAACTAAAGATGCCATTTCAGAACCAGAACCTGCTGATCCAAATGTAGGAAAGTTGCTCTCCCAAATGCATGATCTATCCTTTATGCTCAAAGATGAACTCTCAGTCCCTGATAAACCTGTGGATCATTCGAAGTCCTGAGTCTCACAGTGATATGCCACTATCTGCCAAGTCTATGTTGGAGGTTTGAAGAACGTACAACACCAAATACTCCCAACAAAAGAGAAGTCACAAATAGCCTTTTCTTTCAACACAATTTATGCTATGCCCTTTATCAGTACATTGACCAGCAGAGGCATATTTTTTTCCCCTCTGTTGCGTTGCTGTATTGGTTGCCTCAAACAGGTTAGTTCCTGATCATGGTCGGGATTGAGGCGAGAGCATCATGCTTTTGTGTATCTGCATGTGTATGTATCAATTGCACGGCCTGTATAAATTGTACGCGAGTGTGAAAAGAGCTCACCAATCAGTTTATTCTTTTTCAGACATTTCTTATATTGGGTTTATTCTTACTGCTGGACTACCCCCGTCCCCAGAACATTTGAAGTGGTATCAGGTTGTTCGGAATTGATGGTATCTTTTGTGGGCTTTCGGTGCCATCATTTGACCATGTTTCAAATCTTACTACGGTTCAGTGTCAAACAAGCCATTTTGCGATGCAAACTGCAAACATGTCCAACCCAGACAATCTCGGATGCCGTTAGGGAAGATGAACAAGCGGAGGAATGTCTCATCAGGAAGCAGGACCAATGGGGACCATGACCCCATAAGCAAAGTGAAACCAGAAATCGCATTTGTAAGTGTCAGTTGGGGCATCCTTATCTGGTGTGAACGCATGCTTTATCGTCGATGACAGAATCCAAGTCAAATTTAATGCACGTCCGATTAACTGCATAACTTGTCTGTCGTGGTAACATGCCACTAGCAAATCTTGTGTCAGGCTGACTCACGTCGAATAAACCAAAGTGAAGGTTGGACTGGGCGGCGTACGTGAGCTCCATTTGGCTTAAACCATTTTCCAGAATTTTGTACTAGTAATTTGGTAGTAGTCCGTTATCTCACTGAACCCTCAGTTAACGAATAAATAAGCGGCTTTGAATGTCAAGAGAAACAAAAAATCATCTGGGAGTTTACAAACAAAATAACTAAGGGTGCGTTCGGATCACTTTAGAGGGTGCTGTAGCAGTCACATCAAAAGATGCCGGCACGATTTATGTGTACTAAACAAAGTCAAATTACAAAACTAAGTCCAGGACCCCATCTATTTCGCGAGACGAACGTAATGAGGGTAATTAAGCGGCGATTAGACGATGGTTACTGTAGCATCACTGTGTCAAAACATTGATTAATTAGGCTCGTTAGATTCGTCTCGAAAAATAACGCCCGTCTGCAGAAAGGTTTTGTAATTAAATTTTATTTAGTACCCCTAAATAGTAATATTCTTTTTACTTTAGAGGGGTATAGACTTTAGAGGGTGTTTTAGAGGGGGATCCGAACGGCACCTAAACTTGTAGACTGAGAATTTCCATGTCCGGATAAATGTCCGGTGAGACTCCAAAATGTCCGGTGAGAATCAAATGTTGCAAAGTTGCTTTTTCGAGAGGTTACAGCACGACCTTTTCCATTCCATTCTGAGATGAAGAATCAATTGAGATCGAGGGAGTGTGGTGTCGTCTCACTCGTCAGTCGTCAGCCACCGGATCGGGCAGCACGAGGACGCGCGCCGCTGACGCTTTACAGCCCGTGTGCTCGAGGCGAATTCGCGGCCCTCCCATTCGTCACCCTCCCTCGCTGTACCGCCATCATTGTCACCGTCCCTGCCCTGCCCTGCTCGCCCTGAAGCTTCTCTGATTCTCCCCCGCCTCGCCTCCACGTTCCCTCACCTTCCCTGCGAAGTAACCGCCAGTCAGCCACCACTAGCCGGCTACTTCACTCCACCCCAACCCGCTGCATCTGGGTCTTTTCCCTCGCCGGATGATCGCTGCCGGCCCCGCCTCGATGGGCCGCGCCGCGACTCCAGGGCCAGGGGCGCAGTCCTCCCGGTGGCCGCGCGCCGTCGCCCGGCTGCGTCTCGCGCTCCGCGCTGCTCCTGCGGCGGAGATCTCCGCCGCCGGCGGGAGTAGTGGGAGCTGGATGGGCTGCTTCCGGCCGGCGCCGTCGCCAGCTGCCGCGGCGGCGGCGGCGGGGGCGGTGAAGGAGGCGAAGGGGAAGCGGCTTGAGGTGGAGAAGGAGCCGGCGCGCGGGGGCGGGGAGGACGTGTGGAGCGCCGAGGCCGAGGAGGAGGTGGCGCAGGGCGGCGGGTTCCCCGAGCACCTCGTCGTCATGGTCAATGGCCTCGTCGGGAGGTGGATCCGCGTGCGCTATTGCTTCGTCGAAAGCTGCGGTGGAGTTGATGCTGTGGCTGAAATATTTTTTTTTTTGCTTGTTTTATGCTGTGCAGTGCTGACGATTGGAAGTTTGCGGCGGAGCAGTTCGTGAGGAGGATGCCGGACAAGGTGATCGTGCACCGTGAGTACCCCCAATCCTTAGGACTTGCCATTTCATGTTGGATCGTGACTTGCTTGCTGAAATGTGTTCGAATGTGTTTGAGTCGTATAAGTGTATATTGTCATAATTCCATTTTCTTGAAAGAAAGTAATTTTTTATGGCTAAAACCAAATAATCATCCACAGACTTTACTAGAGTCTATACCAGCGCTGAAGGAAGGCTTAAAACATGATGGTAACACCATGCATTTTAGGCGTATGAATCAGTCGAAAATTTGCGTTTAGTTGTCTAGTTGACCATAAAGTGGGATATTTGGTGTTTCTCAGTTTCCCATCCTATTTATTACACAAGTTATTGTATGAATGAGATATATCAGGTATTTCTCATGTTCAAATGATATGGTGAATAGATCTACCACTTAGTGTGACCAGTGAATGGACCCAAAACACAGTTTGAGCAAGCCTGGTTATGTATTCCTAACACTATTTAGCAGATTGATATGAGAACAGCTTTGTTAGTCGATTCTATTCCCCAACATTCTTTCCTCCTGTGCAGGCGTAAGATGCTTTTGTTGCATCAGTAGTCGTCTAGATGCATCTCAAATCTTGTGAATTCTTCTTTTGCACCATGTCTTATTCAGAATATGATTCTCTTGGTTCCAGAACTTCTAGTTGACATGACCAGGTGTTAAACAGAACCTTGCCAGCCAAGCATATACTTTTTTGTATGCTTTCTTTTTGGATTGTGCTGATGCAAAATCAGGAAGATTCTTTTTTCTTTTCTTTTTTTTCCTGATTGATGGACACTTCATCTTTCCTTCATTCTATGCGTGGCATAGTTTTGTTCCTGCTACTATTTGTATTTTCCTGTTGATGCTAAACTTAGAATTCTCCATTTCCTGCAGGAAGTCAATGCAACTCTGCTACCCAGACGTTTGACGGAGTTGATTTGATGGGTGAAAGGTTAGCGAACGAGGTACATTTTTTGTTCTATGTATTTTTGTTTGTAGATAGAAGTTAATACATGTTTGATCAATTGATCTTAATTTCTCTTATGTGACGTTAAGTACAGCTCATCTATTTTTCTTATACTTGAAGTTGAACAATGTTAAATTTATGTTAGTTTTGCAGCCAGTTAATCCGTGAATGTCATCTGTGCTTATTTTCCTACTTGGAACTATTGTCTTTTCAAACTTATTGTTTCATATTGGAACCTAACTGAACTATTATAGGTTCTATCAGTTGTAGATCAAAGAAGAGGTGTGAAGAAGATTTCGTTTGTGGCACATTCCTTAGGCGGTCTTGTCGCCAGATATGCTATAGGGAGGCTTTACAAACCTAATACCAAAACTGAATCATATGTTGGGAAGAGCATAGAGGAACCTGAGCACTCGGCGGGTCTCATTGCTGGCTTAGAACCTATGAATTTTATAACATTTGCATCACCTCATCTTGGTTCAAGTGGAAACAAACAGGTAAACTGATATCCTTCGCTGTTCTATAAATTAGAATTAAATCAGCGAATTTCTTTTCCCAGTTAAGTGCATAAGTTAATATGACTATTTAAAATTCTGGAGTCTGAGGTTCTGAATCTGAGGAAGTTAGTTGCCAATGCAACATAATAGAACTTATTATGTTTTTTCCCCTTAATTTCATGGAGTGTTATTATTGTTATTTTAGAATACATGTGAACATGAAGTGCCTTGATTTCACTTGAAGTAGAACAAGAACATTCAAATTCTTCAGTAATGTTAAGTCTCATGTTCAGATTCTTCCACCAGCTACCCTTTTTATGTGGCCTGCCTTTCCTTGAGCGAAGAGCATCAGAAACGGCGCATTTGATTGTTGGGAGAACTGGAAAGCATTTATTCCTTACAGACAATGATGACGGCCGACGCCCACTCCTCCTTCGTATGGTTGATGATGGTGATGATTTAATGTTCAGGTTATTTTTGTACACTTCCCCTTTCTATTTCAAATGGTTGACAAATGTGATTGTACAGGAATCTGATCCTTTATGCCATTTTTATTGTCCAAATTAGTTAAAGATGTTTGTGGGCATCAGTTTAAGTACATTATGTTTTCTTTTGCAGATCAGCATTGCGCTCTTTCAAACGGCGTGTTGCATATGCTAACGCGAATTTTGATCGTATCCTTTAAGTTAATTTGCACGTCTGCGTGCTCTTTATTTATGCTAACTTATACTCCCCTGGCACGATATCTTAACTAAATGAAAGATATGGTTGGTTGGAGAACATCATCGATCCGACGACAGCACGAGTTACCAAAAGTACATATTAGCGATAATTTCATGTTTATAGTTTCTGCTCTGTAAACAGAGACTGAATGATTGGTACTTGTTACTGAACCGGTTTATCTTCAATTACTGTAGCATCGGCTTCTTGTTCGTGATGAGAAGTATCCACACATTGTCCATGTTGAGAAAGGAATGACAAACAGTAGTGAACCAGAAGCCCCTTCTGAGATTTATGACCCAGAAGGTATGCTAACTTCTCATTACATCTATTTTTATGATAATTGAAAGAACCATTTACCCTTGGCTTCTTAATTGTTATTTTAACATCATGGTTGTATTAATTTGTAACTCATAGTTGTTGACGATGCCATGATACCAGGGTAGTAGGACTCGGGGAAATACAGAGAGTAAAGCGGATTAGAAAATAGATTCCTTAGGTCTTTACAGTTTCCTTATACGAGATATACTCCAGATGTAGTACGACTAGAACTCTAGAGGCGGTAACTCTGACCCTATATAAGCACGCCTACGGCCTACCCCCTCTGTACAGGGGGGGACGGTGTGCGGTTGCAACCCTAGAGCAATCTTGCATCAACAGCAATACAGATCACAACTGGACATTTAACTATTCCTCTATAGGAGGGTCTGAACTATTACTCTGTACTCGCTGCGTTCTTTTGATTGTCTTTGCCCAAGCAATCCCTCGCCGAACCGAGAATATCTGCCGATTTAATAGCATCGGCAGTTGTGAGTAGGCAAAATGAAGCACACATCTTTATTTTGCTTTCCAAGGATTGTGATGTTTCTGGGTAGTGCTGCATTGCATTATGAACCATCTTTTTACTTTCGTTTACAGCTACTAGTATGTTTCTGAGATGGAGTTATTTAGATTGTATCAATTGTGCCTTGTACTACAGCCCCTTGCCACACGGAATGAGAATGACTTGCTGGCATTCCCATGAATGATTCGATGTGTTCCTCAACTTCCTGCACATTTTGTTGTAACTGTTCTTTGTAATCTCTCCGGTTTTTAATTGGTGCCATTGGGGCAACTTTTTTAGCTCAAAAATGAACTAAATTGTTGTCCTAGCGTCATCAGTTCAAATCTGGATGGTAATTCTTTGGATTAAACAGTTAGTGTTTTCCAAGCTGCTAAATTTGGGTGGTTAACAACAGCTGACAAGAACCCCTCTTATGCGCAGAGGAGATGATAAGGGGCCTTACTCAAGTTCCATGGGAACGTGTTGATGTGAGCTTCCAGAAAAGCAGTCAAAGGTTGGTTGCACATAACACTATTCAGGTACGTTTTTTTAAGGTTTCATATTTTGATTTATCTTTTGATAAGTTGATGAAATTGGCTGGATGTCTGGTTCAAATTTTGAAATTCATTCTTCATTTACTGGCATATGAATCTTCCTTGGGCAGCTGAGGTGTGTGCTGTAGACACTCCTAAAGATTGTATATTTTGTGTGTTGTGTAATTGCATCTAGTTGAATTATTCCTAGAAGACTGCCAGTAAATACTTGCATAGAACTTGGCTTATTTGAGGTTTCTTTTTATTGAAATGCAAAAGGAAAATAATTGTAGAAAAGAGCCAGAAAAAGGACTAAGAAAAACTAAGGCAAATAGGACAAAGATCTGAACTGAGTTTTTTTTCTATACCAGGTGAAAAGCTATTGGCTAAACTCCGATGGAGCAGACGTGATTAACCACATGATGGATCATTTCATCATCTAGCCCGTAAACTCAGTGCCTACACTATGGGTTTGACGAATATTTCTGTTTTCAGTTTGTTGAGCAATGGCAATTCAATTTTGGCTAGCCGATTTTTCCTTGTAGGTTACGACTCCCATCCCAGATAATGTGGTTGATTCTTTTAGGCCCATGTGCTGCAGACGCAAAGCATAACCCAGATGTTTCTAATCCTTCCCCATCAACGATGGTTACGATGATTAGCTCGTCCAACTGTATTATAACCTGCCCCCCTTGTATTTCACAATTATAAGTTAGACAAGTGCTGATGAAAATATACTTCTCCTGTCCTGTCTGATTTCATTGACATGCAAACTGAAAACTTGACTATCTCTCTATTTTTTCATTGATGATGTTAGTTCTTTTGAGTTAAACAAATGTTGTCCTAACTCATAGCATCATCAATTGTCTGGGATGGTAATATTCGAGTGATTCATCTCCTTGCTAATACTTCCCATTACTGGGATGGTATTACGGTATGATAATACATTGTCTGCTTCAAATGTCAAAATTTTTGTTTCAGAACACATAATTCGGCTTGTTCAAACATGAGAAAGAGCCATCTCCTTTTCAAACATCATAAACGGGGCGAATATTGTTTGGGCTTTACTGATTCGGCTTGTTTATGCCTAGTATAGGCCCATCTATCGTTCGGCCCGCACGGACATAACAGGTCGCCCACCGACTCCAGCACCTTCCGGCACCGCCGCGGCGGCGTCCGAGCCCACTCGTCTCGTCTCTTCCAAAATCCCCCGAACACCCCGGCAGCCGAGCAAGCACACAGGCTCGCGCCGTTCTCTCACCTCGCAGTCTCCATGGCGGCCTCCACCTCCGCCTCCAACCCCTTCCCGTTCCCCACCCGCCGCCCGCCGGACGACACCCTCTTCTACGCCGTTTACCCACTGCCGCTCCCCGCCGACCTGCCTCCGCCCGCGCTCCTCGCCTCCCTCCGGTCTCTCCACCTCTCCCTCCTCGACCACCTCGCCCCCTTCCTCTCCTCCCACCTCTTCCACCGCGACCCCTTCACGCTCTCCCTCCCGGCCGACCCGACCTCCCCCTGCGCGCTCTGCGCCTCGCCGCCCGTGCCCCACCTCCACGGCGCGCTCCGCTTCGGCGACTCCCTCCCCGACGAGTGGCTCGCCGTCTCCCTCCTCTTCGCCCTCACGCGAGCCTTCCCCGACATCGCGGCCCGCGCCTGGGACTCCGACGGGGAGTTCCTCCTCATCGAGGCCGCCTTCGCGCTCCCGCGGTGGCTCGACCCCGACACCGCCCCCAACCGCGTCTTCATCTTCCGCGGCGAGCTCCACTTCCTGCCGCCCTCCCTATTCCCCGACACGCCCTCGCTGGATGCCGCGCTAGCCGCCGTCTACGACGACTCCGTCGACACCCGCGCCCCCGACGCCGTCCAGGCCGTGATACGGCGCCGCATCGCCGGGCTGCCGGAGAGGGCGTCGGAGAACCTCCACACGGCGCGCGTCATCGTCCCTGCGCCCGTGGCGAAGGTGCTCAAGGAGGAGCCCTGCCTCATCGCGCGTGCCGTTGAGGGGTTCTACGACCGGGACATAGACACCATGAAGCACGCAGCGAGGATGGAGAAGTTCCTCAAGGGGCCCGGAGGGGAAGGGGTTGAGATGGTGAGGACCTCGGTGCGGATGACACGGGCAATGTACGCACAGCTCATGCAGCAGAACTTCCAGGCGCCCAGGGGATATCCAATGCCGAGGAGGGAGGAAGGGCAAGAGAAGTGGAAGGAGGCAGAGCTGGGGATGAAAATTGCGTGTGGGTTCGAGATGATGTACCAGGAGAGGCGGCGCCAGGGAGAGGAAGGTAAAGGGAGCACATGGGAGGTTTACAAGAAGAGCTTGGAGGCTACTGGGTGCTTTGAAGGGCTGCTTCCTGGATCCAAGGAGTATAAGAGAGTCATGGAGGATGCAATGCAATATTACAAGAGCTCTACTCTGTTCTCACGATCAAGGTAGGTCTAATTGCTCCAGTTAAATTGTTCTTTCTAGCCTTGTGGAGTCAGATGTCTGTTTAATTGCGGTACACGACACATTTAGTATATTTGTACCCTTGAACTAATCAATCTGTCTAAAGGTCATTCTATTTTTTACTGAAGTCTAGTACAGTGATAGTTATTTTCTGCACCATAATGGAAAGAAGGAAAGTGAATGATATTTCATTTGATTCTTGACGGACGCCACCTGGCTTGAATTTACCACACTGGTCATGGGCACATGTGTTGTT
The DNA here is from genome assembly GCA_012490785.1 of Eragrostis nindensis. Taxonomy (NCBI): domain Eukaryota; kingdom Viridiplantae; phylum Streptophyta; class Magnoliopsida; order Poales; family Poaceae; genus Eragrostis; species Eragrostis nindensis. The sequence continues at coordinate 2,732,307 of JAAXCT010000020.1, forward strand.
AGCCGAGGTGTGCAAACTGCAAATTTCTTTGTTATAACACTACCGTGTTCTGTCACAGGGAGATACTAAGCGCACCAGTGCGTCGAATTGATGAAATCTTAGCAATGCCATACTCAGCCGACGAATTTAAAGGCATTGATCTTCCTCCCAGCAGTGATGACTCTTGGTTGTATGGTGGGGAGGATGAGTTGAATGCAGAACTCCGCGAAAGGGAGAAGGAAATGGAAGAGTATGAGGCCACAAAGAAGCACAGGAAACAAAAGCAAAGTGTATCTAGCAATTCTAAATCCCAGACAGATGAGTTCAAGCTCGGAGAGATTACAGAGTCGATGCAAGAATTTGTTCGCAAAATGTCCAGCTTTGAGGGAGCTGAAGTTCCTGCAAATAGGTTTTCCTCTAGACTCATTTATCACTTCTATACCTTATTATTTCGATAACTGCATTGTTGCTTCAGTTTCTTCAGTTGTCATATTATTTAAATAGTTTGATTATTGTTGCTATTTGTGTTCTTTAAGATTGAGATAAATTTGTGTCCTAGCTCCTAACTGCCTACTGGGAGTGTACCTGTCTGGTATTTGTAGCATAGTGAATTAAGATGCACAAACAATGGTGAATCTCATGTTCTCTTACAGTCAGTGAGATGTGCGTGACATCTACAAATCTGAGAACAGAATAAAAGATTGTAAGTTTGGTCTTTATTTGTGGAACTATAGAACTTTGAATCTGAGTGGAGATTGTTACTTGAAATTATGTTGTCTGTGTTGTCTGTGTGCACTGCGAAGTAAATGAATGAATAAATTATGTTCTTAGTAGGTAAAGGGAATTGAAATTGACCTGGTATGTAACTGTGTTATGTGCCTATGTTGGTTACATTTTGTGTAGTCCATTTCTTCAGAGCATTCACCTACCTGACGTGTGAGAAGATGGCAAGTGCATTGAGCAATGGCCTTATGATATTGATGATAACTTAGGATTGGATCTGATCTCCGCATAGACTGTTATTAAACGCTCAAGAATAGTGTTCAGTATCCCCCCCACCCCCCAACACACACACACACAAAAAAAAAAAAAAATTATATCTGCCGCAGAGTCAATTCTTAAGAATTGCTACAGTTGCAGTCTTACTAGTTGGACTCATTTACTTCAGCATTTTATGAAAGAGAGAGAAAAACAGCATATAAACTTTATTACTTTACTTTCTCTTATTGCCACATAGCTGTGCACCTGGCGTACTGGATAGGTCCTTCGTTATTTATCGAGTCATGTTGTTCATGTAGGAGAGATATGGAATCGGTGGACCTAGATGTCAACCAGTTCATTAAGGCCATGGAGTCGGTTTTAGGTGGAGGACCTGGAGGTTCAAAGGAGCAAGCTGACAATGATGGTGAATTTGATAGAAACTCCTCTTCATCTGACATGGATTTCGGTATGTCTTCTCCTTCTTGTCATATGTGAGCTATTTTGTTTTCCTGCTTTCTTTTACCCATGTCACAGGGCCAATTATTCGTTTTGGATAATATCCTCCTATTTTATGAACAATCTCAACTTACTCCAGTCAAAATATATGTCCATATGGACATCGACACAGTCACAAAATGACACTTTGATCAATAGCATCTATAAGCATATGTTACTTCATATACCTTAGGTTATCTATATGGAAGGATTCTTCATAATAAATCTTGCAATATGTCATAATTTAGCAATTGATGGTCAAAGTTGAGTTGACTCAGGACAACACGAAATCGACTTACCTTTGGGTCTGAGGGAGTATTGTGGTTTACATATGGTTCAATAAATACAAGTAACAGCACAACCTGTAACAATTTTGAGTTGGTGAAACCTTTCAGCCTTTGTTAATATTTTGTGTGAAACCTTTCAATACTTGTCAATATTTTGCAATGTGACTGTTCATTACTCGCTAGTTTTTCTTTAGCTTATTCGTATATTGTTTTAAACTTTATTGCTTCACCATGACATTTCCATGATACCTGAATTCTTATTTCGTATGAAATATGCAGCTTGATGTTACTAATTTAAAATGGTTCTTGTGTTGCAGATGATTCTGATGAAGAGAATGATTTTGCTGAAGAAATAGGTGACAAGGAAATGAGTGATGCTTTCATGGAATCATATTCAGATGCTTTGAATAAAGAGCTAAGTAGTACCACCATTGAGAAAAGCTTTGCTCGTGCGCCACACCCTGTCTCTAACAATAATGAGGTAACCCTTGTCTGTTTCGGATATTTCATGCTTTCATTTTCCATCATGTGCTCTGGATAAGACATTGCCTCGAGTACTCCTGAATCAAAATGCTTAAAGTTGATAAACTATGTATATCACTGGTCTGTAGCTATGTTGTTGCTTTGTTTCCTCTGGAAAGAAAACTTCCCTAGATTGCATTTTGTTACATGGAGGTTTTAGGTGGCGATTATAGTACATCATGTACATACCCATTTGGTTCAAAATCAACGCTCTGTTAGAACTCTTTGGAACATCAATGACCTTCCATGGGTGCACATTGGTTTTTCTTTTATTTTGGTTGCTTTGGATTCCATGGTATTGTGTTCCTCTTGATTTTGCCTAATCATTTACATAGTTGGCCAAGTTCATTTAGGATTTCTAAGTTATCAATGATCAGTCAAGCCTCACTTTCGTATTCAATTTCACATTTGGTTGCTAGTATTTGTTAATTTGTGGTGTAACTTTTATTTTGTTTGACTGATTCAAAGCAACATTGTGCCTATTTGGCCTTGCAGCGTCCATCAGATGCTACAGGTACTGATGGGGAGATGACTCCAGTTGACGTAGATTTGAATCTTGTGGAGAGTATTCTTAACTCGTACTCTTCTCAACAAGGCCTTCCAGGCCCAGCTTCCAATCTTCTTGGGCTTATGGGTGTAAAGGTACCTCCAGATGCTAAGAAGTCGTGATTTTGTGCCTTTGTATGTTAAATACTGGGAAATATAAGGAAAATGTATCTTGCACATTTGGATCTTCTGAAGCCTTTGATATCATATATGTATCGACAAATGGAGCTGCACAGTGGCATGAAATTTTTGGCCTCTAAATGATATAAAGCAAAAGGATCAGCTGGAACACTTGGATAAGGATAATTTCCATCTGGGAGGCGCGTCCTACTCGCATCTAAGGCCCGTGCTACTGATCCGATATCCACATATTGAATCCTTTTCTTTTTCTTGACAATTCCGGGCTGCCAATTTATGTGAGCTTGCAAGTATGGATAGCTATATAAGCTATCCTCTGTTGCTATGATCGTATAGCAGTTCATATCTTATCTGAGGAAGCTATGGCAACTCGCCACTTGCTAGTATTTCTGTTGTAGCTATGACGGTGCACTTTAGGGAGCATTGGAGCAGCATTCATTCGTGATCTGGATAAGCGACTAGTAGAATAAAAAGTTCACTGTTCTTTCTCTTTTCTTGATCGAGTTTTTGCAAATATTTTGAAGTAAGATATAAGTCATATTTGGTCCAACCTTGTTTGAGTCAGTAATTTTAGTACTTTTGAGAGGGCGCTATATTTTAGCCTTGTATGGTAATCCAGTAAGGCAGAAGTGCAAAGAAATTGCAAAAGAGGAAACCCTTCAGGTCCGGGTTCAATTCAGAACTTGCAATTACCTGATGAGAAGTGGAAACTCGTTTATTTGGCACGAAAAATGGCAGCTACGCCTCTGCGATGCGTCAAAAGGATACAAGGACAACATGATGGATTTTTCTAGGGCAGCCAAAATCCACCTAGATCTTGCTTTTGGGGGAGGAAATGTCTTCCGCGAATCATCTCCCAATTGGTAGGACAAACTAATCTCCCAATGGGTAGGATAAAGTAAGCTCAATAATGTTTAATCAATATATTCTAGTGTGGTCCACTTTGCCGATCGGAATCGCATTGTCACATGGTGTCAAAACCGGCGTACGCGGCAACAAGCTAATGTATTGCACTTTCTTACGAGGGTGTAATAAACAACAATGGATGCGCCATCGACTTGGAACGATGTGTAAATACCCGTTGATCGCTGCCGGCACTCTCGCACCTATTAACAGCAGCGGGGTACGTAAATTAGCGTAGTCAGGGTAAAAAAAAGGGGTCAATTTAGCACCTTCACTTGTCAGTGTCACTTATAAAAAAACAATTACTCTCGCTTTCGAGTGCGTATACTCACCTACCCTGCCACCCAATCCTGCCTTCCTCACGTGACAAAACAGTTTTTCTACGGGCTATAGCGATCTGTTTACTACTCATATGCTTGACTGTTCTGTGTCCTCGCTCCGGAGTCCCGATCGTGTCTCCATCCCTGGCCCAGAGATAGAGATCGGAGACGCTGGCTCCCAATTGCTTTCCCTCCCGGCTGCGCGGAGCCATGCATGTTTCCGCACGCGCCTTCCGCTCCCCTCCACCTCCTCCCGACCGGTCGCTACGCTACCTTTCCCAGCGAAGGCAGCCCAACCAAATGCTGAAATGTCATCGCGCGACGCCCGCACGGCTGAGCTCAGTCGCTAGTACCGCATTTGCTGTCCCCGCGCGCACAATCACGGTCACGGCGGCACCGTGGCAGAGCTCGATCGGAAGCCCGCGACGAAGCTTCGCTGGGCGGGTGGATTTCCCGCAGGCCGCAGCAGAGCCAGCCAGAGGTGTGATTTCTCACGCCCGCCGTTAAAAATTGAAATCCCGCGATCGACGTCACATCTCGAGAAAGAACGGAGAGCGACTTGCCGCCGGCGGCGGCCCAGAATGGCGCCGCTGCCTAGCTGCTGCAACTTGCGTATTGGTGTGCGCGAATCGCATCGGCGCTTTTGTTGCGGCCCGGATGACGCGCGCAGCCGGAGTGGGAAATTCGGTGAAGTTTCACCTGACTCAATGTACATGCAGTCCGCTGGGTTAGCTTTAATTAGTTACGGGGTTTTTGGACTTGTACGAGTTTGACGATTACGACGAGAGACGATACGAGAGCCCAGCTGAAACCAAATTGTACTCCAAAATTGACCAGCGGATAGGAGACGGCGGAGGAACTCACGAGGATCGCATTCGAGTGGTAAAGACTAAAGAGAATGGAGTAACGGACACCATGTTGACCAATGGATCACCATCAAGAAGTTGACGTGCTGGAATCGGGATGTGTTAGCTCCGAGATACCCGATGCACCTCTCAGCGATCCACAGCGAGACCTTGGACAGAATCTCCCTATCCATAATTAGATCCAGCTCTTAACCCAACATTATCCATGCATGTTTATCCAAACAAATAAAATTTTGCAGGGACGAAATTAGCATGCCAAACACATCCCGATTATTCCTCATCTGCAACTGCAATGCACAAACAGGTTCGACTATCGTACGGCGTTCTTGAGACTAGTTCGTTCAGCAATCGCAAAATAAGCATTCCTTTTCATTTTAACTGAACCCAACGTACTGTATTTCACATTTCCTGTCCAAAACATTTGTGTTGCCACAGAAACTGTGGCTCACCACCCGCACTGATCCCCATCAATAATTCGCGGGCCACCCGTCCTCCAATTAAAAACCGGAGGTTCCCAAGAAAATAACCCCACCAACCTCCCTCTCTCCCTCGCGGCGTTTATAAACCAGAGCACCTCTTCTTCATCCTCCGAATAATTCGCACAAACACAAATCATCATCACCAGCGCCACCAAGGCAGGCTCCGCGCGGAATCCAGAACCAGCATGGCCGCCTCACGCGCGCTCCTCCCCAGCCCGCACGCGACCGCGACCCCGGCGCGGGCGCGGGCCCGCCTCGCCGCCGCGGCCGCGGCGCCGTCCTCGCTCACGCGGCGCGGCGGGGCCCGCGTCGTCCTCCGCGCGGTCCTGTCGTCGCCGGCGCCGGTGAAGGCGGAGGACCAGCAGCCGACGCGGCGGATCTCGCGGGCCGGGTCGGACGGCGCGCTGCGGCCCAAGCCGGCGGTGCTGGTGGCGGAGAAGCTGAGCGAGGCCGGGCTGGCGGTGCTGCGGGAGTTCGCGGACGTGGAGTGCGCCTACGGCATGTCCCCCGCCGAGCTGCTGGCGAAGGTGGCGCAGTTCGACGCGCTCATCGTGCGGAGCGGCACCAAGGTGACGCGGGAGGTGCTGGAGGCCGGCCGCGGGCGGCTGCGCGTGGTGGGCCGCGCCGGCGTCGGGATCGACAACGTCGACCTCCAGGCCGCCACGGAGGCCGGCTGCCTCGTCGTCAACGCGCCCACGGCCAACACCGTCGCCGCCGCGGAGCACGGCATCGCGCTGCTCGCCTCCATGGCGCGGAACGTCTCGCAGGCCGACGCCGCGCTCAAGGCCGGTGAGTGACACCCGACCCGATCACGCCCCCGTTTCCATTTGATTTCTGCTGCTGGTGGGCCATCATGATTGTGCGCGAGTTGACTGACGTGTTAGAGGCCAAATGGGTGAACAATGAGGTTACTCTATGCATTGTCTCTGATGCGAGCAGATTAGTTGATGTCGCGGTCGAATCTGGCAAATTGGACCTTGCGAATAAAATAAAGCTGGAGCAAGTAAATGGTTCAATTACAAATTTTCTTGTAATTGAATATTCCTACTGGGAAGTTGGTAAACACACAAACTGGAGTAGCACTGATATGTTGTCTCACGAGTCACTCACGTCCCGCACGAGCATCACTGCATCAGCTTAGGCTACACTTCTGTTCTTAATCAACTTTAAGCAAGTATTTAATCGTTCTGCTCTGCCCCACCTTCCCTGCAGCCGCATAGTATGCCAATTTTGCTGGGTCCACGTGCGTCACTGAATAAGCACTTATCTGTTTGTGTGTTTGTTTCTTGAGTGGTGATTTCCCTTCTTACCTTCCACTTGGTAATAAAATGTTATGGTCAGCTAACTTTTATCATCGGTCGACCGATCTCAACTTTTCTTACGGGCCCCCCTCTCTTCACAATGCGCATCCCTAGATCCAGGAGTATGATCGCACTGATAGATTTACGGAAGGTGGGCAGGTTCAATGAATCTGGTTGTGCCTACAGTTTCTCTTCCTGGCCCATCCCGCAGCTGATCATGGTTACCTGTTGGATACTACCTCCGTCCCAGAATATAAGCATTTCTAGCTTTGGTCAAAGTCAATCATTTCAAACTTTGACTATGAATAACATAAAAATTATAATGTTTGATCAAATATAAATTATATTTTTAGATTTATTATAAAACCAATTATCATAATTTGTAGATCTTCATATTGGAATTAATTTATTTTTATAGATATTGACAGTGAAAATTGAGAAGAATTGACTTTGACCAAATCCAAAAATGCTTATATTGTGGGACGGAGGAAGTATAAACTAGAAATAGTTGCACATGGTAGAAGCATATACGGATATGGTGGAGGATATTTTTCTCGAGACCACAGTGCGATGACCGATGAGACCATTGGAGGCAACAGATGAATCCTTTTTTCTTTATTTGAATTGGCAGCTGAGGAATCTTGCTTCCGATAGCTGAATTAAATTATCGGTCATATAACTCGTAACAACCTTGCCTTTGCACACACTGGCCGTTGGGTGGCCCTTTTACTAGCAGTAGCACCATTTCAACACCAGACCAGAGACGTCGTCACTTCAGGCTTTTTTATGCACATAATATGTTCTGCCGCACTTCTTATCGGCTCTTTTGCTTGCTTTTGATACTATACATAATTGTTTGGTCTTGTGCTTTCATTTGATATTACATATATAATCCATCTTATTGGTGTTAAATTATACAAGCTAGATTATATAATCTAGAGGTAATTAGGTTGGTGAGTTATTTGTCATCAATTCACAAAACTGTAATCTAGTTTGGTAAACAACCCACCCAGCTTATTACCTCCTAGATTATATAATCTAGCTTATATAATTCAGCACCATAAGCTGGATTGTATAATCCATTAACTTTTTTTTCTGAATGAACGTATAATCCATTAACTTACTGGAACAATCATGGCATCAAAACGATTGTGATGTTGACCTGATCACTGTGGCAGTTTATTAAGCGCCTACTGCACATTTTCAAATCCTTGAAAGTCTTTTAAGATAATGACAGCCCACCAATTTACAGGACCTTATCAGTTTGACCAATAAGGAGAGGGGTCTGCCATTGATTTAAACCGCAAAGATAAGCCGTTACCTTGTACTACGGAGTATAGATTGGAACCTCAAAAGTATTCTGCGTATGAAATTCATTCCAAAAGATAAAAACCTGAAACTAAACTCATCAAACATGACTTTCAGCATGTACTGCGAGAACCTTCTCTTTTTTTTAGCATACGCCTGGACGATGTCTATTGAATTTTTATTTTGAAATGAACCTGGTGCCTCAATTTAGTGGAGAATATGATCCACGAGTGCTTGTGTCAAATCATATCTTTCAGAAAGGGGCACTAGCTATTTATTAAAACTTTCCTAAAGATGATGCTGGTTATCTAAGCCAAATCACTATTTGTTCCGTGTAATCATTTCGCTGGTGAAGGCCAACTAGTTTTTGAAAGTTGAAAAGTTTCACAGATTAGGCACCCAAATCAATTAGAAAAATCCTTCTTGGTTTGTCAAAATGAAAACACAAAGCATGCAGACTTGTTATTGTGAGCCTACAAAATTGGGATTAAAGGTGATATAACTAAATAGGTGTAGCTGGTACCCTCACCAAAGAGTTAACAGAGAAGCCATTGTTGGGCTGTGCTTGCATAGACCTTTTTGTTGTTCGTCCAAAAACTGCATACGTGAGTTGGGCTAATTATTTCTCACCATCTGTTGTTGTTCCTGCTTATACTAATTATTGTTGAGGAAACAAAAGCAAGTACTCTCTGATCATGTTAGTTTGATGCTCTGATCATTTTCCAATGCCTTGTTAAGCTCCTGAAACAATTGCGGTGTTCATGCTCCCCACGAAATGTTCTGAAAATGGCATTTTACTTCACACAGGTAAATGGCAAAGAAACAAGTACGTCGGAGTTTCCCTGGTGGGAAAGACTCTTGCCATCATGGGCTTCGGGAAGGTTGGCTCAGAGGTCGCGAGGCGAGCGAAGGGGCTTGGAATGCATGTGATCGCTCATGATCCCTATGCCCCTGCTGATAGAGCCCGTGCCATCGGAGCTGAACTGGTGTCTTTCGACGAGGCCATAACCAGAGCCGACTTCATCTCCCTCCACATGCCACTGATACCGGCAACAAACAAGATCTTCAACGACGAGTCCTTCGCGAAGATGAAGACTGGCGTTCGGATCATCAATGTGGCCAGGGGCGGAGTGATCGATGAAGATGCTTTAGTGAGGGCCCTTGACTCGGGCAAAGTTGCTCAGGTAATCTGGAGTTTCTTCAATTCAAGTGTTATTTTACCTCAATCGGATTTTCTGAAAGTTAAAGCCTCTTTGCCAATCTGGAGCAGGCGGCTCTTGATGTCTTCACCGTGGAGCCCCCAGCGAAGGACAGCAAGCTGGTATTGCATGAGAACGTGACTGTTACACCCCACCTTGGAGCAAGCACTGTGGAGGCCCAGGTCCGCATCTTTACCTAAAACCATGTCCTCCGTTTGTCGTAAATCACATGTCTCTATCTCCAATGTGCTACTAACTTCACTGTCGCCAAAAATGCAGGAAGGTGTCGCCATCGAGATAGCAGAAGCAGTGGTTGGTGCGCTGAAAGGTGAGCTCGCAGCGACAGCCGTGAATGCTCCCATGGTCCCAGCTGAGGTTCGAAGCTTCTCTCGACATGTCAATGTCTTCAATTATACAAAGCACGCTCGTGAACAGCCCGATCTAAGTTTACTTCCCGTGCCAGGTCCTGTCCGAGCTCGCTCCATACGTCTCCCTGGCAGAGAAGCTTGGCAGGCTTGCAGTTCAGCTCGTCGCCGGCGAGACCGGCATCAAGGGCGTGAAGGTGGTGTACACCACAACCCGGGGCCCCGACGACCTCGACACGAGGCTCCTCCGCGCGATGGTCACCAAGGGCATCGTGGAGCCCGTGTCCAGCACGTTCGTGAACCTCGTGAACGCGGACTACACGGCGAAGCAGCGCGGCCTCCGCATCGCCGAGGAGCGCGTCTCCCACGACAGCGCCACCGCCGAGGCGCCGCTGGAGTCCATCCAGGTCCGCCTCTCGCAGGTGCAGTCCAAGTTCGCCACCGCGATCAGCGACGGCGGTGACATCGTCCTGGAGGGCAGGGTCAAGTACGGCGTGCCGCACCTCACCCTCGTCGGGCCCTACGAGGTGGACGTCAGCCTGGAGGGCAACCTGATCCTCTGCCGGCAGATCGACCAGCCCGGGATGATCGGCAAGGTCGGGAACATCCTGGGTCAGAGGAACGTGAACATCAGCTTCATGAGCGTCGGCCGTACGTTCCGGGGCAAGCAGGCGATCATGGCCATTGGCGTCGATGAGGAGCCCGACAAGGAGACGCTGGACAAGATCGGGGCCATCCCGGCTATCGAGGAGTTCGTGTTCCTCGAGCTATGATGGTGGCTAGCAGGTTGTTTGTAGGATGAGTAGTAACGAATTTGGGTCTGACGTCTGATGGCCACAGGGAGGTAAGGTGACCCGTGGTCGATCTCATGGTCTGTCTCGAGGTTTCTGCATTTTTTACGCCACAAGGACGTATTACGTGAAGGTTGCCATCGCTTGGCCCCTGTTCTGTTTAAATAAGAAGGATGCATCATCCATGTCAGTATGTGTGTGTATAATTAATCTGAGTGTATGTATGTGCGTGCGTATATGCACGTGCTTGGTTCTATAGAACAGCATCACTGTCTGTCTGGTAATCTAGAAGTCTTTTCACCATGTAATGAGATGCGGTTAATTGTGTTAGTGCTTACTTTGATTACTCATGATTGGTAAAATCACGCGTACAAATTTGCAACCGCCTTTTAAGAAGAGGTAGAGCTATATATTGTGGAATCTGTCTCCACAAAAAGAAAAAAAAAATTGTGGAATCTGTCTCCACAAAAAGAAAAATCACATAGCATATGTCAAATATTTACATACTCAAATCCACGAGATCATATTCAAACAAGCGAGCAGCAAAGTTGGCATATTGTCGTGAAGATGGGCCTGCTTACTCTGTGTCTATCTATCTCTGGACTAATGGGCCTAGTAACGGTGGACTCGGGTGAGCACACTGTTGGTTCTGTTAGATCACTTAACTCATTAGCCTAGATTCATGAACACTAAATTGATGTAAGAAACAACTGACCTGGATGTAGAAGCTTTCTCATGGATCTTAGGATATGTTTGGTTGGGCCTTGAGATGCGAGAAAAAAAAGAGCACGAGCGTGTGCACATGAGGCCGGCGGTGGGCTTAGCCTTCAATCCGCTGCCATGTCCCTCTAGATTGGTATAGTTTTAGGGTCTGGCCTCCTAGTATTTAGATGTTGTGTTAATCACTAATAGAAAGTAAGAGCGTCCTCAAAGGGAAGCTAAGAGTTAGTCCATGTAGCTTTCGCACCGGGGGAACAAGATCCAGAGCAAGGAGAAATTTGTCCTAATTGGAGTAGAGAAGAAGAGGAGAAGGAAAAAAAAAACTAGCTTTTGCTTAAGAGTCTAACATTTACTGACATGCGAGATCAGTCGTTAATATAGAGACAGAGTGAATTCTTATATGAGATGTAGAGACGCTCTAACAACCTTTTTATTTATAGACAGTTTGGGTTGGGCCAAGCCAACAATGAGGTCAGTTTGCCCTCGATCAATGCACCATCATATAAGGGTTATAGCCAGCATTTCACGACATGCTTATGGTTACGGTAAATAGTTCTTTACAATGAAAGTAATAGCAAGTTTATAAGACACGGTTATTCGAAATGAATCCCAGCCGTTGGATGCGATCGAAGCATTATCTTCCTACGTCACCCGTCTGATCAACACGCAGCGTCAGTCAACCTTCCACATTGAGACTGTCCAAATTGAAAGTGTCTTGTTTCTGACAAGAGGCTTAAGCCACGAAACCAATCATGCCGTTAGAGAATGTTACTCTCTTTTTCTGTCGATGTAAGCCACGAAACCAATCATGCTGTTAGAGAATGTCACGCCAAAGCGGTCCTCCTGCCCATTTGTGGCATCAGCCAGAATGAGAGCAACGTCACGATGAAAGAAATCGTTAGGAATCTTCGCATTAGGGTATGTTGGAGTTGATCTCGGCCGATGATCAAAGTCTGCACGAAAATTGAGTAATTTATGTGTACATCTCGACAGTGGCGAATCTAGGGTTGAGCACTAGCTAGGTGGCCCGAAATCTATCTCAAGTGGGCAGCTAAAGAAGAAAAAACCAAAGAAAAAGAGAGAAAAAAATGCTACAAGCCTACAACAATGCTAAAAAACTAACTGGGCTGGATCTGAGGGTGGGCTGCATCCCATACCCCGCTGGCTAGAATCGCCACTGCATCTTCGAGCAGTATAGGAGCACCGGTACTGCTCAGTGCTCGCTCCTTCTACGGCTGACCAGCGTCAATCTAATTACACGTTTTGGCGATCCCTATGTCGATCCATTCGTAACTCATGCAGCTGGTGCCCATGCTGTGTGCAAGTGTGCAGCTTGTTCGACACTAGTAGGAGTACGTCCTCTTCCCCTCGCAAAAACCGCAGGCACCTCTCCTCGGTAAAAGATCGAACGACTCATGTCCAGCAAGAGTGGCGGCGCCCTGCGCAGAACCTGGAGAAGTTGCTGCCATTTCCGATGGTGGCCGCTCCCACCTGGGTCTGACGTCCCTGCAGGCTCATCGCAACAGCTTCACTGTTCATTCCTTTTTGTGGAGTGCTACATGAGGTTGATTGTTCGAGGGCTCGACTAGTAGCCCGAGTTTTAAAGTTCATCCGGACATCCAACAGCATGCCGACTGCTTGCTTAGTGAGGAGTCAGGTTGCTGATCCCGTTCACCAGGCCACCAGCTGCTGTGGTGGTGACAAACGTTGTTATCAGATGACAACCAAGGTACGGAGACGGGTGATTCCAAGATCAGAAACAGAGTCTTGATCTAATCAGGACACATGACGAAGCAACAGTATCCTGAAGCTGAAACAGCACTACTGAAGCGTCGGTTCGTCGAAGCGATGAATGCTGATGAAGCGAGGCGAGCGCAAGGACAACGACGGCACAGGGTCATGGTGAATGGTGGCGCACAAGTGACCAGTGCTTAACCCTCAAGAAAACGATGAGTACTTAGTTGCTCTACCCGCTGCTGGCTTGTCCTCGTCACTCGTCATCAGGGACCAGAGCGTAACGGAGTAAGGGCTCGCAAGGCACCACGATATAGCCACACAACGGTGACCAAGTGGGAAACTTATAGCAGGAAGGAATTAAGCGACTATTTTTTGGTCTACAAGAGGCCGACAGGTGAAAGAAATGCAGGACAAGAAAGAACGCTCGTTTGAACGTTTCACCTGGGTGGCTGGCAGCCACTCACTCACTCACCGAAGCCCAAAGGCACTCATTCAAGCACTCGTACGGCCTTCTATTGCCCGGCCGGCCGGGTCGACACCGGACAGTCTGTTCCGTACGCAGGCGACGAGACGGACGTCCGGCAGCTCGGTATGTGGATGCGGCTGGTGGCAACGCACCGGCGCGGCCGGGCAGTTGGACATGGACGCGACGCGACGCGGCAAACAAAACAAGGGCCGGCTCAGCACGCCCATCCACTACCGCGCATTGTCACTAGGCGCCTTTACGCGTTGTGGCAGTGGTGCCCACGGGGCGACGCACGGCGCAGAGGAGAGGAACGGAATACGAGTGCGGCGCGGTCCTGCATGCGCGCGCTCCGGCGCTCCCTACTGGAGTACTCCTACTTGGGTATGCAAGCGGGCATGTTTCGGCTTGGGATGCGCCTCTACTCGCGAACGAAATCATCTGCCGTCGTTAGTATAACGACTGTGCCGTCCCTCATCTAAACCGCTATTTGCAACATTAACGATTGTGATTTGCCCTTATAGGATTGCAGTGCGTGTTGCCCATTTTTCCAAGCCTTTGTATCATGGAAAGGGAGATGAGAGCCTGTGTGCGGCCATAGCCAACTCGAATGGAGGGAGGAGATGATCTCCACGATTTCTTTTGCCAAACATGGGAGACAAGTTGGTGGTCTGAAGTTCGAAAAATTGGAAGACAGATAGTAGGAACATGTGTAGCACATCAATGGAGAAACAATTTTGTAATTGTGGAATTAGAAACACTTGGTTGGAATGTTTTTCTTGCAAAGAAATAACAAATGAGTCATTTGCCGACGCATCATCCAAAAAGTGATACAACAATAAATTTGATCTTGGAGGGTATTCTTAACATAGCAATAAAAAAGTTTTTCCTGTCATGTGGTGTGTCCTACAACCATGTAAACTTGATAATCCTTATATGCATGATTTGTCTGCTCAGTATGAAAAGAAAATGGCATGTCAGACACAAGTAGCCTAGATTTATCTTAGTTGTAAATCGCTTGATGGTGTTAGATAAAACTTGAAATTTTTTCTACAACCTTTTGAATGGTTAGCTTCTCTTCTCATATGCTTTGACTCAATATTGGTTGGTAGTTCTCGACACATGTTTAAACCAAGTGTTTAGGGTAGAAACAAAACTTCTATACATATGTTTAAACCAACACAAACGGCAACTCATATACAACACTCGACTTAATAATATTTTGTTAATATTTTTCTTGCTCAAATTGTCAGCTTCTCAAAGAATCATCACGCAAGTACAGACCATCATAATTCATTTGCGTAAGCATATGATCCAATCTAGATTTCCCATCACAACGTTTTAGATGTCTATGACAACCACTTGTACAGAAATCTCGAGTTGCATTGAACAATTTGTTACAATGAATACACTTAACTTCCACAGAGATTAACCATCCTATATAGGCTCAAATTTTGTCCATATTTTGGATTTGAGTTTTTACCCGCTCCTATTGGACTTGAAGGCGTGAACACTTGGCCACTCTTTATCTGGCTATGACTTAATATCAGCAATGGAGTGATTCGTATGGACCAAGAAGGCAGGGACACCAGATGTCCAGAGGGTCATCGTGAAATATCCACATCACAGTTTGAGGTGAATATCCATCCGTACAGCCCCCAGACACGATCCCTTTGTGTGTTCCACAACACCTTGTGTACAGACGTGCAGTTTGACAATGGCCCTAGTTAGAAGCTACACTACGACAGAAACAGGAAGGGTTAAACGTTTCTTGATGTAAAATAGTGATTAAATGAACTTAATGCTCCCTCCGTTTTTAATTATATGACACCGTTGACTTTTTTTGTTGAACTTGACCAACAATATAGATTTAAATAATTACTTTTTGAATGTGAAATGAATATCATTGGATTCATCATGAAAAACACTCTAAGATTAACGTATACACTTAGCTATTTACACAAATATTTTGAATAAGACGAACGGTAGAACATAATGAGAAAAGTCAACGGCGTCATATATTAAAAAACAGAGGGAGTATAAAACTGTGTTATATATAGACCCCGATACTCATCTGACAAGGAAGGCCGACTATCCCGGTATCAACACTAATACTTGACAACCAAAAGGAAGAATCCGCTAGAAGATCTACTCGGATATGTATTGTTACAAATATCTAAAGCTGCTAACAGACTTGGTGGCTTACCATGCAACTCTTGCTCCTTCGGATATGTAAGGAGGGGCAGCGACCCCCTCAAGGGGACAACTCAATGCATCTGGTTGAATAGAAAACAATCCTCTGCAGCGGGCCGAACCTATCTAAATTGATCTCGTGTTACCATCATTTTCTTGGTCTTGCGCCCTACCCCCTCTTCTCACTCTCGGTTAATCCTATAAGAAAAAAAGATAAAATCCATGGCAATCATGGGGAGAGAATAAAAATCCATGGACATGGATGATAGTTCTGCTCATAGTTGCCAGGAGTGCGCGGTGGCCGTCATCTTCATCTGATAGTTACTGGTCGTGCAGGCTCAGATACATTCGTACCACATGCAGCTTGCACCCATGTTGCCCACAAATGTCAGGCTTGGTTGACGCAATAACTTGTCCTCAAAATCACCGGTATATTGGCTCGCAAGATCATTATGATCTCTAATCCTCCAATTGTTCGAAGTAACTTTATCTATAAAGAGGGCCTTTTTGTTCCAGTGGAAGTTCATATGCAAAGGGCCTCACTTGGATTGCAAGATGACTTCATAAAGCAGCTTGCTTGTGCTTGCTGGCTAATTTCTGTTTGGGTGGATCAATCATGCATGCACTAATCTCTCTAGCTCACATCTCTTTTGCGCTCCTGTTCCCAGAAATCGCCAGCCACTAGGTGTCTAGATCGCAAAAATATTGAAGCGGGAAAGGCGTGGCTAGACCGGTCCAGGATGTCGTCCTCCTCGCGCCTGACGACCACCGTGCGTGGCATGGAGAGTTTCCGCTGCAAGTACACCCACTGCATGCTGATGGCAATATGGATCTCGTCAAAACAAAAGGGATTATCAGAGAAGATTTAACGGTCTAGACTCCGCGGAGTTTTCAACATTAAGTAAGTGATCCCTTGGAACTGATGTCTAAAGTGGCATGCACCACATGCTTATCCGTGAGGAATTTGAATGCACCATGACAACCTGAGAGCTCAAGCCCGTCGATCGAATTGGCTCTTTCAAGTCCCAACCACACCACTACGGATGCTTTATATAGTTAAACCATTTGATGATGGCCTGTTAACATCTCTGCAGACACGTTGACTGCAGTCTCATCTAGTCGTTTGTGACTTATTAATAGCTTTGCATCGACTCCGGCCTAATTAAAAGCGTGAAAGGCTCTTTTTTAATTTTATATGTGATCTAAGTGCAACACCACTGACACAAGCAACTATACACGGATACTCGAATGCAGGGGGCAATAGTGGGGCAACGTATCCTATGAGAACCAGGTTCGTGTGAGAACTATGCAATGGTGGCCAATAGTGGAGCCGTGATCATACTACAGCAATGGAACAACTAGTACATTATCAGTAGTTCAAAAGAGGAAGTACAATTATGATAAGAAAATTTGCTATTACGAGTTGATGATAGGTTCAGCAACTCAAAGTAAGCAGGAGGAAATCAAGGAGACCGGCGTTTTCATCACAGGCACAAAGAAATCTCTTGCATGAACCCTATGATTATGCAGCTGCCTGTAGCTGGGTGATAAATTCATGTCAACATCGTTGTGCATATCTCACACATCTTCGTCAAGAATCTGTTCATTATACCCTGTCTCCCGAATTTGGCTGATTGGATATTCAGAAAACAACAGCGCCACCAGGGAGCAACAGCGGCTGAAGTCTTCTCCAAAAGGAGAATATTTATCCTGTTGATGGTTGCTGCTGAGCTGATCATATATTCGCAATCATGAGTAGTATGCACATCGACGCACCGCGTCCTACCTGAAACAAACAGTCCTCATCCACTTTGCCCCTGATTTACTCTAGTGCCCCTACATGCAAAGTGTGTGCCCTACCTGATTCCCACTCCCAACACACGCAGACACTCTACACAAAGCAGCCCAATTGGCCACTGAAGAGGAGAAACGATATGAGAAAATATATTCCCATTTCCATTCACTAGCCAGCAAAAACAAAAGGTGAAGAAGCACCAACTTTTCTCAAGCAAGAAAAGGCTATGAAAAAGCTACAATTCTCATGCTATAATTCCATTCCCATCATAGCAAAAATTACAGATAACAGAACAGGATTGCCGTCTCGTGGCAATGCTTCCCAATTCCGTTCTGCTCTGTTTGTCATTGCAAAAGTTACAGACACCCCAACAGAATTATGACCTCGATTGGGGTTCTCTTGAAGATGGTTTTCGGCTTTACCCGAAGCGCTCCGCTCGGAGCAAACCAAAGCAAAAATTTTCTGCTCTGCTGCGTTCTGTTCCAGCGCCTCACCAACGATCACGAACTGTTCTAATAATCTCACCATTCTAGCCATCTCACCCAAAAATCAAACGGAACCTAGAACTAAACAACTGAAGAGTAAAACTCACACCTCAGGGATGTGGTGATCCTCACTTTCCCTCCGGCTTTCACTGTGCTCACCATTCACCTCAGCATCCTTGATGCTAGTCATGGCGACTTCTTGCACCTTCTTCTCCCCCTCATCATCCCCCTTGCTGCTACGGTCCCCAAAGGAGGACGCTCTGCTCGACATGGGCGTGGCCAGGTACGTAGGCTTCACGTCCCCGGCCATGATCACCAGTATCTTCTCCTCCCATATTGGCGGCGGCAGGTCCGAGGCCGCTGGTTTACCGCCGTCGGCGGCGGAACCGTCATCGTCGCCGCGGCCGGCGCCGCCCTCCAGGTAGCCGGACAGCTTCCAGTAGGAGCAGGCGAGAATGAGGAGCGCGAAGGCTATGAGGCCCAGCATCGCGGCCAGGCCGCCGAAGAGGTACGGCACCGGCGAGTGCCACGCCGAATGCGCGGCGCCGCCGGCTGCCGCGGGGGCAACCACGGCCTTCGCCGCCGCCGCTGCCGTCGCATTGAAACCTGCTCCTGGCCTCATTGCTTCTGCTGTTCTTGTACGCTTTCCTAACGGCGGCTCTCTGGCCTTGGAGTCTTGAGAGGTTTTGCTTTGCTTTGCTGTAATGGTGTGTGAGAATGCAGTGGTTGCGTTAGAGGGTTATTTATAGGAGGGAAAGCGGAAAGGGAGAAAATGGAGGGAAATTTGTCACTTCTTGTGTGGATTTGCTAAAAGGAAAACGTTAGAATAAATTATGAGGTCACTCGGCCACTTTGAGCAAAGTTTTGTATTGTTTTAGCATTGGTAAGTTGCACTAAGGCTCTCCTCAAGACGAAGTATTTGGTTTTTGGACAACCATAGCAGTTGGCACAGGATTGGCCAAGCAAAATGGAAAAGCAACCTATTATGCTCTGTTGCTCCTTATAGGTCACTTTTTGTTTCTTTTCAAATGTTTTGGGAATAAGTTAGCATTTGAGGGTTATAGGATTGGACTACGGGGAATGCACTTATCCGTAAGATTAGTGCCTTTAGATTATAAGTTGCTACAGGGTAAGGTATGCATCAGTTTGTGTTATGTCGCACTGAGAAAAGCATATACTTCGCCACCCTTAAATAATACGACTTTGGTGGGTGTTGCTTGATCCTGCCTTGACACCGTGACACATTCCAACCAATTTTTTGTCACTTGTAATAAAAAAAGTTGATTCCATTAAAAATCTTTACAAGA
Organism: Eragrostis nindensis; assembly: GCA_012490785.1. Classification (NCBI taxonomy): domain Eukaryota; kingdom Viridiplantae; phylum Streptophyta; class Magnoliopsida; order Poales; family Poaceae; genus Eragrostis; species Eragrostis nindensis. Next base: position 2,751,487 of record JAAXCT010000020.1, read on the forward strand.
TTTGTTACTAGTCTCTAAAAGCATGAACAATAGGGTCTTTTTTTTGGGTCTAGGGCTTTGTAAATGTACATACAGAAAATAGAAATATAAAAGGGATCTTCCATCATCCATGTTGTTAAGTCCAAATTTTTTTTTGATACACAAGTATCAAATTACATCCTCGCGAAAAAAACAATATTCATGCATTATGATCAACAACGCATTTCTCTTCGGATAACCTGAATTCATGGATCTAGGAGACTACATTATTGGTCTCTACACAGCCTACACCATGGAATCAATTTTGCTATAGTACGTACTTTTAGTAGCTGCCAAGAATTTTGCTTATAAAAACATTGTTTCAACCAAGGCTCTTTTTGCATTTGTTGTGCTGTGTTGTGCAGCTCAATGTTGTACAATCTAATTAGTTAGTTATCATCTGGAGTGTTATTTTCTTCCGTAACGGATACTAGAAGTTGATCCCAACTAACAATAGAACCTAAAAACACAAATAAATAAATAAGAAACTTTAGAAAATCCACTACGACTCCAAGCATAGCCAAACTATCCTATCGAAAATAGGCAAAATGTGTGCTTCTGAGAGAAGAAAAGCCACCATGGGAAGAAGAGGCATAGGCAGCCGTGAATCACAAATTAATACAGTAGACAATTGTTTTTGTTCTTTTCAAAATAAGAATATGTAGTCACATTTTAATGCTTTGCTGAAAATACTTTGCTAGACTCACGCATCGGTTGCGAGTCTCAAGTATTAGCAATCTTCACTGTAGAAACATGGACGTTAAACAGGAAATCTCATCATATAACATTTCTCGGCAAACCTTGTCATTATTCATGCAAAGAGCAATGCGAGACTCTGTTCATATTCTACTAAGATACCTCGATCGATACCATCTTATCCGGAGGCAGGAGCACTTACCCAACACTATAATTGCCTTTTTGACGTAGCTCGTCAACCTCTGATGACTTTTGAGGGGGGCTATAAGATTACATGAAGGGTTGCGGCATTTGCAACTTGTTTCTGTCCCTTTATGGACAACTCTTCTCAATGCATGTTAACCAGGGCAATGATGAGCACACAGCATCAGAAGCGGATGAATTCCGCTTTTTTTTTTTCTCCACCTTTTCGAGGTAATTTCCATGTTGCTTTTCACTATGTACGTACGCTCAGTTAGTCTATGGGCTCTAGAAGGAAACCTTTTCTCCATGAATATATCCATCCATCGGCTATTACATGATTCACCAATCACACAACGACAGCGGGGCAAAGGTGATTGTTCGAGTTGTGGTAACTCAACTACTAACGCACTGCTGGAAAGAAGGACTTTGCATGGACCCAAGGAATTTCACACGAGTTGGCAGGAAACTATGCAAAGCTTAATTATGAAGGAACCAAATTAATTCCCCCGTGTTCTCAACAGGCATGCCGGGCTTAATTAACGATTGTCTTTTGACACGAGTGACAGATAGCACAGAATTTTGCCCTTTGCGAGTGAAAAACTCCCACGCATAAAGGTTATTTACCGTGTGAACAAATGTGCGGCCGGCAGGCCGGAATATCCCTTGTGCGCGCATATGCCAGCAACAAACAAGAGGTAGTGCTTCCAGGTGCTCGCCACCCTCGTGCTGGCACGCACGCACGCACACTGGCGCCCGGACCCCATCGCACGTCCGGTCCAGAAGACCAGAACCATATACTACTAGGCCATAGTGCTTCCAATCCAAGCCCAGGTTCGCACGGCAGCTAAGCTAGCCTGCCTGGATCGATCCCTCTGCGTGGACGAGAGGCCGCGCGCGCACCGGCCGGATTGGGGTAGTAAGTTGCGCGGCGACGCGGCTCCACTAGCCATCCAGCGCGCGCGGTGCGAGCTGACTCATCAGCTTGGCCGCGCGTCTCGTCGGATCGATGGACGTCCGGAGAATCCCGCGCGGGACGTAGTGGCCGCGCGAATATATATCGCTTTGCACTTCGGGCGCGTGTCGTGTCAGCTCGTGCTGTGCTAGCTGGGCCGTGAGCTAGCCTGATCGCGAGCTGATCGGGGTTGTGTGTTCTCTCACGGGTCACGGCGACTGCCGCACAGCGCGGTTCGCCACTCCGGCGCCCGGCGTCCAATCCGTCGCCGTCCGGGAGATCCCTTGCCGGCGCGCCGAATCTCTCTCTCGCGCGCGCGCCCGCGCGGCGGGTCGCATCGATCATCGGGTCAGGTGACACGCTCATGGACTGGTGGTGGTGGTGCGGCTCGCAGCTGCTCGCACAATAACAGTGGTCGCGTAGTGCATGTACTTGAAGGAGATGGCCGGTGATCAGGGAGTGGCCGGCAGAGGCAGCATAATTGAGGAGATGGATATATCATCAGCCGATCTAGGGGTAATCGTCCATTGTACGCACGCGCGACGTCCATGCGGTAATTTCTTATATGATCTCAATCACGTCCTTTAGCAACGCACAGTCCCCTCTATCGGGTGTGCATTATACAAAGTGGCAAGTGCCATGCTTCCCAAGGTGTGGTTTAACTCCCGATGAAAAGATTAATTTGTGTCCTGCTCCATCAGCTCGCTGAACCGTGCTTAACTAACCAGCCTCCGAGGTCGGCGATCGCTTTTTGTACAAGGTCTGCTACCCCGCGTGCTATAATTGCAGATTCACCGCACAAACGAGGGTTAGCTTTAGCGTTGTTTCTTCCCTACGTACGCAAGTCCCGAGTTAACAATTCCACCCCTCGGCTACACACAAATTTGGCCTCCAAGAGAATGATCGTGAACGAAACTAAACAAACAAGCAAAATTCCGGTTACCGATCAAGGCCCGCCACTTCGTGCCCTGTCTGCCAACTCCCCTACTACTTGTCACTTGGTGAATGATGATGATACACCCACAAGGTCATGGACCCACCATAATTTTTATCATGCCGGGCCCACTGCCATCGTCACTTCCCACCGTACAAAAGCTATTCGCAGCCAAATGCGCCGCGTCTCTGCGAGTGCGAGTAAACTTCCTTGACATGACAAAATGCTATCTTATGCTACCCATACATCGCACACACGCAGTTCCTCAAGAAATTTCTTTGGCTCCATATATTGTGCAGCTCTTCTCAGTTCTGAATATACAATTGTTGATTTTTTTTTCCGCCCATATATATTACTATCCTGGATATAGTAACAGATGTTTTAATTTTCCAGAGTGTGTTCCTGTGTAATCTTGCTAAATAAATGATTTATATACCCTTAAATGTGTAATTTTAGTAAACATAATGATGCTGGAAGAGCTAGCACCGTGATCATCACATCCGTCATTCATTTTATATGCACGAGTCCGCTACAAATTCAATATTGCTAATTCTGAGTCAGGGTTATATAATTTAGAGGATGGATTGTGTCAGCATAGAAAGCAACCACTTTTTGATAAGTGCATGTGATTGTTATAAAGATTAATTGCCCAACCTTAAAATTCTCAAAACTCCTCCATCCCCCCATGCATCCATGATCCAAATCCTCCATTGCGGATCACATATAGGCTCCCACCCAGCACTTACCTCTACAAGTGCATCAAATCTCCACTTTTATTGTATAATGCACAATAGAGGTGCTTAACTGGATTTAAACTATCACCACTCTTAGCTTGAAACTGTCGCTTCTATCCCCCTCCAATGTTTTTTTTTCGTCAACAAAGGGACAAGCAACCATCGACAACTGACCAATGCGCAAGTCAATAGTGACAATTGTATTCACCAAGGCCGTGATTTTTTTTTTTTGCGAATTAAGACCGTGATTTGTTCTTGTATAGCTAAGACCGGCTTGAAAAGGTTTGTTGTTGTCTACCGTGTGAGCTTAGCTCATATGTGTTGGAATCCATTTGGCTAATGATCCCCCTTAAAGGTTAGCTACGTCACATGATTTGGCGCTCACTTTTGCCCGCAGGGAAAGATTTGGCCATCATGACCTCGCAGAAGTGAAATATGCACAAACGCTAGCTGCTGGACATTATGGTTGCTAGCTTAGGTTGGCTGTACTGGATAAGCACAAAAGCAATTTGGCACAAGCCTTAATTACTCTGAAGGCTAGAGTCTAGATGTTTTTATTTTCACTAGTTAGCGGAATGGTTGGCATCTCAAATAAACTAACTAACAAGCTACTAGTTCATCACTGTCAGCTTAGTGTCACTTCACGGCAAACTATCTCCACAGGCTGTTATCAGATTCAGCGTCTCTTTCTTTATGCATAAGATAGTATCGTATATATCTTTCTTTTTATACATGTTATTACCTAGCTCGCTACGGCCAATACAAGAAGCAGGATGGGCTCCTTTTCATCGCAGCTACACATAGGATGAAAATGAGCTTCTCAGAGCACATAACTGATACGCTAAGCCATGTTGTTGATCGAAAAAAAAAAAACCCCGAGGGCTGCGAGACAAATCTCAGCTGCCTGTGCGTATTGTGTATGTCTCTGTCTTGGCAAGCACAGAGGTGCAACGCTACTGACCCAATTAACTCCTGTTGATCAAACATTAGTCGATTTATGATGTACGTAGTGGGTGCTTTCGTTATCTCGTAAATCATAATGTGAACTGGAGACTAACTGCGGTCCTGAAAAATTGTGATAGCGATATGGGCGCGTATGCACGGGAATGCTGCTCTGGCACTATATTTCCTTATTATAAGTGGAGAAAAAGAGAAAGTGACAGAATGGTTATTAAATCTTAAGCGTGTTAATATAGGAATCTCATTGCTAAATCCTTTTATTATAAAGAAATCCATTGTCCAACATATTGGTACATGCATCACCCTTTCCCGCCACCCTTTTAATTTTTACGCGTTTCTCTCTCGTCTCAAGAGAGGATGTACATGGTTAAGACCTTTACCTCAGAGTATCACTGTCAGATTATATGCCGATAAACTTTAACAGCAATGGCACCTTTCCAGGATGCTCATGATCTTAAATACAACATCGATGTATCACATATCTTTATAATCCAAGGATTGACGAACCAAAACAAATCACAAATCAGGTGACACCTTTCAGGAAGTGGGAAGAGCTATTAGGATCAGATGATGCCAAAGCGAACAAGGCAAGGATTTGAGATGATTAATTTATTTCCATGAAAAGGCATCTAATTAACCATCTATACAGTACCACTTATCGAAGAGCTGAACCCACATAGAGATTTTTGTCTTGGCATTTCCCTGGGTCCCCCCCCCCCCCCCCCCCCCCCCCCCCCCAAGCCCCCCAAACCCTAACTAAACTCAAATATGTAAAGCCCTACTTATTCCACCTTTCAACTCAAATTAAGTTTGCAAGTTAACTAGCAACACAAAATTCAAACAACACAACACTTCAACTATTAGTTGGATACATTCATCTCCACTTCTAGAGCTTTCTATTTCTATAAAAAAAAGTCAACTACTCTCTTGCATATACTTTTAAAACTTCCTTTTAAAAAGATAGTTGGAACCTGTAGTTCATCATCCTTCAAGTTCTAACTAGACCTCCTCGCCTAGTGTTGACTGGCGACTATTGATAACGATACTAGTAGGCATCCGATGTGGGATTCCCATTGTATAGGTTGTACTTTAATGAAATTTGTAGTGCTTCAGGATGTGTTAATATGTGACAACTAATAGCTTAAGCTTACCATGATCGACGCTTCCCTAAGCTTACATCAGTTTGCAAGCAACAAGTTCCTCACATAAAAGGGCTGCAAAAGTTGTAGGAGGTATACTCAACGACGGGATAAGGTTCCACCTAACCATCAACTAAAAGCGTTGCATAATTGCAAAGTTTCATCGCAGGCAGCATCCCAAGGGACGACAACTGGGATCTACCTGAGACATTGTTGGATGACGTTGGGAGCACTCGCGAGTCTTTAAGAGGTTGGTGAATCATATATATCCACCAGTCACAGAACCAGATCCGGTGCATATAGATGTCAAATGATGAGACAATCAGAAAGAGAGGTAGTACGCCTTTTTTTTTTTTTGGGTACCCTGGAGATGCCCGTGCAACTAAGGTGGTGTTCGTTTCTTTAGGCCTAAATTTAGGCCTGCTAGAATCTTGTCATTTAAGAGTATTAAATAAAGTCTAATTAAAAAACTAACTGTAGAACCATGTGCTAATTCGCGAGACGAATCTAATAAGACTAATTAAGCTGTGATTAGACGATGGTTACTCTAGCATCTCTGTAGCAAAACATAGATTAATTAGGCTCGTTAGATTCATCTCGTAAATTAGCACACATCTGTGAAAAGGTTTTATAATTAGACTTTATTTAATACTCTAAATAGCAAGATTTTTTTTAATGTGACCTTTAGGCCTAAAGAAACGAACACTACCTAAATCGATGCATTATGAAATGTTTGTTACAATTTCACTAGCTTGCTTAGCTCTGGAATCCTTTGTACTTGCAGTGGATATTTTGGGAGCTAATAATTGATTCTTTGAAATCGGCTGTTTTGGTCTGGATAAGCATGCTGCTACTACTGTTTTGCATTGACATACTATCATTACCGTAGCCTGTAGGTTAGATTCTAAGTGGGACCTGGCATTCACTGGCTTACATGCATAGACAAACAAAGGAAGGAAATCTGATTGCAGTACGTAGGACATGGTTATTGTACTCACTTCAATTCTTTTTTTTTATAATTATATATGATGTTGGTTCAAAATTAAGAGAACAAGCGTTATGTATTAAATGAATGGAGTTTATATCTATTTATATGAAATGAATTTTAGAATAAGCTACCTGTAAAAAATGCAAGTATATATTATGGGCGTTTAACAGACTGATGTAGGAGAGTCTTCTTCTTCTTATTCTTGCGGAACATACGGATGTAGGATCCCATACATCCAATTTTCCATCCCTAATCAATTTTATTTTATCAAAATATAATAGTACTGTTGTCCTACAACTAAATTTGACTAAATTAGTAATGGTGTCCCTACATTATTGAATCTTGGTAAAACAAAGATATTATCAAACTAACTTTTTCGTCGTTGGCAGCCCAAGAAAACTCAAGATAGTGCTCCAAGAAAACTAACTTTTACAAATCACCCCTCACACCTCCCCTGAGCGTCTCCCTTGGATCAACATCGTACGGCTCAGATTGAAGTTTCCATAGTTTGCACGGAGAGGTTGGTTTTCACTAGATACGTTCCCTTGCTACAGTTCTACTTCTACTAGTTTCCGGAACACACTCTACTAGACTCCGGAAACACTCTACCAGCTTATTCCACTATATTAGGGTTAGATTTTTTTTCCTCCGCCGCGCATGCTTCCGGTAGCATATTCATAACTGTCACACCCAATTTTGTATACATAAATCGAATGCATTCTACATGTATGCCAGGATCTGTTTTATCATACATGTAGCGACATCATAGTGATAAACAGTTCTATAACGAATAAAACAACAATATTAAAACAAACTAGAGTAACACGTCAGCGGAAGAAGAAACTCCAGGGCGCTCCACAGGCAATCGATTGGCAGCAACGCGACCTTCTCTGCATCGTCTTCAATGTAGTCTTTGACTTCTTCACTGAGCAATATTTAATATATAGAAAGCAAGCGCATGAGTACATATCGTACTCAGCAAGTGTGGAAAAGTATGACATACAAGGCTAAATCAAGAAAGGCTTAACTCGTAGTTTGCATCTATGCAATCCTAATATAGACACACCTATATCAAAAGCATCCTATTTACTAAGTGTGATGACAACACCCACCAGCAACAACAGACAAACAACTCACCAGGTTCCCACCACCTAGCTACCAAGACTCACCAGATTCCCACCATCTGGCAACCAACTCATCAGGTTCCCACCACCCGACTACCAAACCAACCAACTAATCATGGATAAGTCCAAACTTGCTCTTGACCGTGAGCATGGCTGTCAAGACAGTTTTACACTATGCAGAGGTTGCACCACTTTACCCACAAGTCGTGATTTCGTCACCCATCGGTTGACTGAATCCTCCATTATGCCACTACACACTTCCATAGGTATGTGGCCAGAAGATCACTACGAGGCATTTACAAAGCATCTCCTACCCTGTAGACACCCGCTAGGATTCGCTATAACGGACAAGTTCATTTTACCTTGCCGGCCATAGCCCTCTTTTATGCCACTCGAACAACCAAATGGTGCCACAGAAATAAGAGAAGATCTAAGTAATTGGCCAAGCTGTCCCATTACCAGTCTTGTGATGGCGCGGTTATGCCGGGTTACATGCTCCATGAACCGGTCCTTAGAATCTAAGCAGGTACAAGTACAAACCAAAGTCTCGTGCACGACGGCACCATACCAAACCAACCATCCTGCTCAGATTCCTAATCACCATGTTGCTAATCATTACCATCATCCCAATTATGTTGCATAGATCATTAGTCAAAATTAAGTACACTCCCATCCCAAACATATAGCAAGGCTAAGCATGAATCTACCCATAAAAGACACTACCCAACAGGCGACAAGGAATAATAAGGAACAGGATAGTGACACATAGGATTCAAATTAAACGCAATGCGTTCAAGAAATGTACTACAAACTAATACTAAATACGAGCAAGGTGTTCAAGGACACTTGCCTGTTCATATAATGCTGCTCAGTGGTCTGTTACTATTTTCTTCATACTCTTGTACCGCTTCTCAACGTCATCATCGATTCGAATTAACTATCGATAAAAGAAAAAGAACACAAACAAATAAATACAGTACACCAAACAGTACAAACATGTCATAAAAACTCTATGGTTGGATAGATTACAACGAGACGAAGATTTAGACGCAAGAATCACCTAAATCGGAATTACCGGTACAAAGATATGATGGTTTGAAGGCTCTGAGGGCTAAACTGTAATTATACGAAAGGTTTCAGGGGCTATTGTGCAAGATTATAGTGGCTTCATGAACTGTGGGTTAATTATCAGAAGTAACAAGGGCTAAAATGCAAAGCTTCATTATAAGGATTTACACGAGAATTATTTCTGTAAATGAAAAGCAGTGGATTAGGTTCATGATCTCGTGGACCGTGACCACGGGCTCGGTCCATGGTGGACTCAGGCGTGCAGGCGGCGGCGCATGGCCGGAGCATCGCCGGAGTTGGGTGATCTCGGCCTACAATGCTTGGTTCGCGACGAGAGTTGGACGAGGAGAAAGAGGAGGATGCAGGGATTCTCACCATGAGGTCGCGCAGCAAGGGAGATGACCGGCGGATGGCGCGCGAAGGGGATGAGAAACGGCGGCTTGCCGGCATCGACGAGGAGGAGCTTCGGGGCGCAAGGACTCGTCAAAATCGAGCGGAAGAGCGGCGGTGGGTCATCACAGAGCTCGGCATCTGGTTGATGGAGGCCGGGGTGGCGTCGTTGAACGGCTCCTCGAACTCGAGATCTCGACGGCAATGGCGCGACGGCGGTGCTATGGCATGCGGGGTCGCGCGAGGTGGCGTGGTTGGGGAAAAGGCGGCGCAGGGGTGCGGGTCCCGCCTTTTATAGGCGTTGCGCCCTAGGGACCCGGGCGCGCACGCCGAGGGAGGCGGCGGCGGCGGTTGCGGCGAAGGCGGCGCGGTGGCGTTAGGGTTGGGCGGCGGCGGCTGCAGACTGGGCCGAGGTGGGCCGTGGTAGAGGTGAGCTGGGCCGGAGAGGGAAGGGAACTGGGTCGCGAAAGAAAAATGTAGAAGGCCCAGGCGGCTGAAAGAAATATGAGAAAAAGGAAAAGAAAACTGGGCTGAGACAGATTCGGCCCAGAAGTTGACCAGGTGTTTTTGTTTATTCGAGATCAAAAGATATGATAGGAAATGGAGGGAGAGAAATAAGGGTAGAGAAATTCAGAGAAATGGAAAAGGGGATTTTTATGAATATCAAGGATTTATCCAACCTCAAATACCTTATCCTACTCTAAAATTTTATATTTTTCATCACATAAAACAAATAATTTTATTTTAATGAATTTTAAAAAAATAAAGGAAAAAGCTTCACATCCCAAAATAGAAATTTTGGGGTGTGACAATAACAGTCAGATCTTTTATTATGCAGGTATAAGGATTTTTGAAGAGATTGCAAACTCAAAGGTGAAATACTTTTCTTTTGCTGAAGGTCAAACATATTAGCTTTGCTAGTTAAATGATTGATTGCCTTCTTGATTTGTTGAGCCATATCCATTAAACAGTTATGAAACTCTCTATCTTGCAATACAAACAAGCAATGAAACATGTCTCAATTTCTTGCAGTCACTATTATGTGGTCAGATGACCCTATTTCTGGATCACTAGTTTACTTGTCTGGAATTTTTTGTGTTTATGATAGTTCAAAATGTAAAAACCTAGATTCATGCTTCAATAGGTGAAATGTCTATAGTCTATGAGTTACTTGGATCATCCACTTCATTTAATGACACATGAGTTATCTTGTGCAAACTATTTCTAGGTATTTGTTATGCGCTAGCTGCTATATTTGACATGCACTGCTATATCCCTGTTTTTTTCCTTTTTTATTCTTGTTCTTTCTTTTTTTGGTTGGTTTCCTATTTCTAGGTATTTGTTATGCGCTAGCTGCTATATTTGACATGCATTGCTATATCCCTGTTTTTTTTCCTTTTTTTATTCTTGTTCTTTCTTTTTTTTGTTGGTTTCCACCATATGGCTTTCTTTGGAACACAGGATTTTAAAAACGCAGAAATAGGAAAAACGTAGGAATCGGATGGCATGCACTCTCCAATCCTATGGAATCCAAAACCATAGGAAAATTTAGAAAGAGGTCTTGGCTCTTTGCTACTTTTCCTGTGAAATGGCCTTGTCGGAATGCATTCCTATGGAATCTCTCCTTCCCTTTCCTATGAACCAAAGAAGCTATAGGAATAAATTCTCTGGAACTCAAATCCTCCAAAATTTCCTGTAAAATTCCTTCAGTCTAAAGGAGGCCTATACGTTCCCAACATAAGAGGTTTTCATAGTTTGAAGTTTCCAGAGTTTGCACAACATCGTGTGGCTCAGATTGAAGTTTTCATAGTTTACACAAAGAAGTTAGTTTCCATTATATACGTTCCTAACATAAGGACTGTTCGACCTAGTTTTAAATTTTTCTTTCCATTTTTTTTAGAAACCTGGAACGAGATGGAGTCAAGGAAAAGTAGCGTGCTCGTGCAAAAGGCATTGTGGACCTTGGCGGTGACCTCGACTGACGCTGGGCCTGGAGCGCGATATATTTGAGGCGCAACACCAACACCAGAGCGGCGGACGGGGCTACCACGAGCACGACCATATTTGGGTCGGCAAATCTCGTCGTGGTCTCTCTCTGAATTTTTATCGGTTTGAAGAAGGCAGAGAGTGAATTTGCCGGTATGAATATACCGGGTCTTTCAAGAAGAAAAAGATGGGTGGGAGAGTGACACCTTGCAGTTTTTTCGCAGCAAGTTCTGGACTGGCCTTCATCACATCGCTTTTCTTCTGAAATAGCCCACGGTCACTGATGCATTTTCCCCGGTAGCGCTAACTACCAACGTCGACAGCGCCATTTACCAGCTGATTTGTTTCAACCCGGTGGCAGCTCAGTTGTCATTGCTGACCGTTCAGCGATAACCAGTTGGAACTGCCGCGGTCGACGTCGTCCATATTGCAGTTTAACTACGCGGTTGGTTGATTGATTCGGAGTTCAGAGTTTATTAGACGGCTTTGATCTATCATGAAGACAAGTAAACTCGCACTGACGAGACTGGGCCAACGCGTTCCTGCCATTTCCTTGTTCTTTTCTGGCAGTGTGAACCCATGCAAGCGTGTTACCGTCAGGAATAGAAACCGAAGGCACTTGGAGCAGAGCTGCAGAGGTCGTTACGTCGTTTTATTTTAGCTTGACTGCAGTTCCGACGAGAGCGCAAACAATGTGCAAGCATGTTTTCTTGACTTCTCCGACAACTGATGTTTGAGTTAACTCCTCACGATCACTGTCAGTATCCTTCCGCGCTTCCTTTATTTACAGTCCAAGTGCCAACAATCACCAGCAGCAAACTAGTTTGATCTCGGTTGTTCACTTTTACTCGCCCTCGAGATCGAGTTTGATCAGCAAATAACTGATCCACAGCCTCTTTATCTCCGGACGGCCGTAACTTGCCTGTACGCTCTCCATTCTCTTCTCACTTCTGTCTGCTTCTGCCTGCTTACTTCTCCCTGTATCTAGTCTACGAGGCCAACACTCTGTTTTTTTCTTACACGTAGTTTATCCTACTGATAACTCCTACACAAACTTTTTCAGGACGAAATGGGGCTGGTTTTGTGGCGTTGGTTATTTCTCTTCTTAGCATTGGTTTCATCAGCGTGGAGTTTGAGTTCGGATGGCCTTGCCCTTCTTGCTCTGTCCAAAAATCTCATATTACCCAGATCCATAAGGTCGGATTGGAATGCTTCTGACACAACTCCTTGTAAATGGAATGGAGTTCTCTGTAATAAAAGGAATAGTGTGATTTCTCTCAACCTGTCTTCATCAGGGGTTTCAGGTTCACTAGGACCACAAATTGGGCTTCTAAAATACCTTAATACCCTCGATTTGTCAATCAACAACATATCTGGTCCGATTCCTCCGGAGTTGGAGAACTGCAGCAGGCTTGATTCTTTGGATCTGTCTCAAAACTTTCTTTCTGGTGAAATACCAGCATCACTTGGAAACCTCAAGAAAATGTCATTTCTCCAATTGGGCTTCAACTCTCTGAGTGGAACAATCCCAGAGGAATTGTTCAAGAACCAGTTCCTAGAGGGCGTGTACCTCCATTACAATCAGCTCAGTGGTTCAATACCCTATACGATTGGTGAAGCGACAAGCCTTCAGGCCTTGTGGTTGCATGGTGGGAATATGTTATCTGGAGTTCTGCCAGGTTCAATTGGCAACTGCACCAGTTTGGAGGAGCTCTATCTTCTCGATAATCAATTGAGTGGTCCTCTTCCAGAAACCTTGGGTGAGATAAAAGGCCTTCGGATGTTTGATGTTACAAACAATAACTTCACAGGCGAAATTCCTTTCAGTTTCCAAAACTGCAACTTGGAAATATTCATCTTGTCATTCAATCAGATAAGAGGAGAAATCCCGTCATGGCTCGGGAACTGTCATAGCTTAAAACAACTTGCACTTGTCAACAATAATTTCTCTGGTCAAATTCCAACTTATCTTGGCTTATTTAGCAACCTCACTTATCTTCTACTATCTGAGAACTCCCTATCTGGGCCGATCCCCCCTCAGATTGGTAATTGTCAGTTGTTGAAGTGGCTTGAGTTGGATGCTAACCAGCTAGATGGTACTGTTCCTAAAGAGTTGGCAAACTTAAGGAACCTGCAGAAGCTCTTTCTATTCGATAATCGGCTCAAGGGAGAGTTCCCGAAGAATATTTGGAGTATCCAAAGCCTGGAGAGCGTCGTTATTAATGGAAACGATTTCACGGGGGAACTCCCTCCAGTGGTTGCTGAGCTGAAATTCCTCCGGAACATTACACTAAATGATAATTTCTTCACTGGGGTCATACCAGCAGACTTGGGTGTTAACAGCCGTTTAGAACGAATAGATTTCACCAACAACAGTTTTGTTGGTGAAATCCCACCAAACATATGTTCAGGGAAATCATTGAGAATTTTGACCATGTCATATAATCATCTCAATGGTAGCATCCCATCCAGTATCTTTGATTGCCAAAGTTTGGAACGACTAGTTCTCAGAGGAAACAATCTTAGTGGATCAATCTCATAGGGATTACAGTAATGCATACTCCCTTCGTTTTTACCGTTGATGTTCGGACGGTACAGGTCGTTCTAAAAATGATGTTCAGACTGTATAGTTAGTTTAAGTTTCTACTAAGTTTCTTCTCTTCATTTCATGGCTGTAATAGCTAGTTCACTAGTTTTGGTGTAAAGCTAAGGTCATGTTTGGCACAGCTTCAGCTTCGACCTCTATAATTAATTTACTCACGATACGAATATCATTGTCCTATGACTAAGATCGACTACATTAGTAATGGTGTCCCTAAATTATACATATCTTCGTAAAATAGAGAAATTTATCGAATTAACTTTGAAATAAACTAATGGCAGGAGTCTAAAGAAAGGTAAATTCTTGGTTCTCTGTAAGTTTATCCTATACTACAGAGAACCATGCATTCTCTGTCACACAATCACTTCTCTTTTCAGAATCATATTACCAAGCAGCAGAAATGTAGTGTACGGGCCCTAGTTCTATAAACTCAGACCTGCATCAAGGGAGACGTCGTGCCGAATACCTCAAAGGCACCTGCTTGCAGATGTACCCCGTGCCACACCAACACCAGACCGGCAAGTGAGAGGCTACGAGAACGACGATATTAATTTGGACAGGAAATCTTGCCACGGCTTCAGAGTTCGATTCTGTAAGTGGCAGCTTCATAGTTTGAAGATGGCAGACACCTTGCAGTTTATTTTCGGGAGGTTGCTCCAACGGGCCTTCATCACCTTGTTCGTCTGACATATCCCACGGTCACTAATTTCTTTCCATTTTCTTAATTTTTTAGATAATGAAAAATTGTATTAATCCCGGCTTTGGCTTTCAAAGAAGCTACAACCACCTGGCCTTGACATTCAATAAAGTTACAACCAAAATACAATCACCAAAAGATGACCAACATCAGAAGTGCACATGCGCACACCGATGAACACGACTAAACAAAAAAGAGAAAATGCCTCCCTATTACAGCTTTATAGTCTACTCCATCAGCTTACTCCATCAACTATGATCCATAGGGACTGAATAGCTTTGGAGCAGCAGCCAATCTAAGACTGACTCCAACAGGTGAGGCATCAGCCGATGCAAACCCATTTTGGCTCCTCTAGCGCTACTGTTCAGCCTCCAACACGTGAGCCATCAGCCGATGCAAAGATGCATAGGAGGAGAGAGGGGAGCCAAACTTGGCTCCCCTCTCTCCTCCGATGCATTCGCTGCGGCGCGCGCGGAGGTGGGCCCCGGAGGCTGTGGCGCGCGCGGGAGAGGCGGTGGCGCGCGCGGGAGAGGCGGTGGCGGCGCGCGCGGGAGAGGCGGGTCACGGCGGTGGTGGTGGCGCGCTCGGGGGCGGGGGAGGAGGGGCGCGGCGGAGGAGGGGTCCGACGGCGGCGGCGCGCGCGGGAGAGGCAGGCCGCGGCGGTGGTGGCGCGCGCGGAGGCGGAGGAGGAGGGGCGCGGCGGAGGAGAAGTCCGACGGCGGCGCGCGGGGGAGGCCGGCGTAAATCAACTAATTCGTTTTTGGTTGTTCGTTCTTCCTCACCAACGTCCGCCACCAGCAGATGGAAGGCCGGCAGCAAGGCTCCGCAGGACAAGTTATCTTGATCACCAAAATGGTTTCGCTAGGAGATTTAGAAGACGCCTGTGTGATCAATTTGGTTTAATTCTTGGCCTGTGTCACGAATTTTGGGATTTTGCGGCTAGGGTTTGAAAAAAGGAAAAACAAAATTGAGGAAGTAGCAGCAGGGGCAGTCGGGGGAAGAAGCAGCAGGGGCTGCGCCTGCGGCCCGAGCACGGGAGCGGACGCGTACGCCGGGGGAGGGCGCGGCGGGGCGAGCGGCAGGCGCGCAGGGGTCGATTTGCCTCTCCCGATTCCATCCGCTGTTGGAGATGGCATGATGAGAATGAAAGGCAATCTACTGTTCACGCCAGGTAAAAGAGAATTGCATCTCCTTTTTACCTTCCCTCTGTTGGAGTCAGTCTAAAGATCAATTGCATCAAAAGATTGAAGCGAAGACCACTTAAACCGCATTCATGGAAAGACCATGTCCCAAGCACCACCGAAGTATTGAGGTCTGGGAACATATTTAACGGCATCAATATCACCGATAGCTAGAAGACCGCAGAATTTGACTCACGGTGACTAATTTCTTTCCATTTTCCCATTAGTACATAGGCCTTGTTTGTTTCATTTTTAAAAACCTTGCTTATGTAAAAGCCAAAATCTGAAACAAACTTCTGAATCTGGTTTTTTTTGCTCGAATACGCAGGAGAGCTGCGCATCATTGATTGATAGAAGAAAAATTGTTTACAGACTCCGCGGAGCTTTGCTCGCGCTCGATTACATAGAGAAAGGCCGAAGCCCGCCTACGAACCCTTGCTTGCATTCTACGGACTACTCGCTACCTAGACTCCCTAGTGCCTTGGCCCCCGCCATTGTCCAGATCGTCGCCTCTTCGCACAATCTCTGTAGGCGTTGTTGGACCGACGATTGGATTCCATCGAAAACACGCGCATTCCGCTCCTTCCATAGGTGCCACACCACCAATAGGAAGAGGGTATCAAAGCCTTTCTTTTTGGCTACCGGCACCATCCTCCGGACTCGCCGCCACCAGCTCGCCAGGGTCGTCCTTCCTCGCGTCGTCGGCGCTGCTCCGATGAGCCAAGTCAAGACTGTGGTCCAAATTTCCTGGCATAGACGCAAGTGATGAAAATATGCTCAGGTGACTCGGCCTCTTGGTCACAGAGAGTGCACGTCGCATTTGCTGGCAGGTTGTGTCTGATTCTCGTGTCCGCCGTCCACAGCCTCCCGCGCAAAGCTACCCAGAAGAAGAACTTGACCTTGAGCGGTGCCCATGTTTTCCATAACGGTCGGCTCCGTCCAGCGAGGTTCCACCTAGCTGCAGCATTTCGTAGGCCGACTTGGCGCTGTATTGTCCGTCAGCAGACCAACGCCAAACGAACTTGTCATCCACCTCTGGTTGCAAGTTGAAATTGAGTAGCCTCGCATTGAGGCGTACCATGTCCATGAGCACCGGAATGGATTGTGTGCCCGCCACATCCCTGGTCCAGTGTTTGTCTCCAAGAGCCTGTTGAACAGTGCGAGATTTGGCGATCCTCGGCCCCACCATCGGCAGCAAGGTTGGGGCTATGGCCTCCACCGACTCCCCATCGATCCAACTGTCAGTCCAGAACATGACCCTGTCTCCCCGTCCCGTCACCGCCTGGACAGAGGCACGGAAGAATTGCTGCACCACCGGGTCTGCTCGAATGTTTAACGCTGACCACGCTCTGTCTTGGTCAGTCTTTTGCAGCCATAACCATCGCATCCGAAGTGCCATCCAGTCAGTTTCAAGTCCGGAATTCCCAATCCACCTAAATCAGTCGGTTTTGTGACTGCCTTCCATGCTACAACGCATTTGCCGCAGACCGATTGATCATGGCCTGCCCAAAGAAAGTGGCTGACAGATACCTTCAATTTGCTTGATTGCCCATGGAGGTAGATGATCCACTATGAGAATGTACAGCGGAATTGCTGTCAGTACCGACTTGACCTTGATCAGCCCACCACTTTTTGCCATCAAAGAACCTTGCCAAGTTGGCAACCTGGCCGCCACACTCTCTACTATTGGCATGATGTGTGATTTGGGTATAGCTTTGGTCGACAGAGGAAGTCCCAGATACTTGATTGGGAATTCCACCACTTGGCACGGCAAGATCGCTTGAACTCCGGCTGTTTCTTCCTCAGAGCACCAGATTGGCGTGATCGAGCATTTATCCAGGTTCGTTTGAAGTCCACTCGCATCTCCAAAGATCCGCAGGATCTCCGCTACTGCCATTGCCTCTGTTGATGTCGGCGCCACGAACAGGACCACGTCATCCGCGTATATACTACAACGGAACTTCACTGCTCTGTGACCGATGGGTTGCAGCAGTCCATCCGCCCCTGCTAGATCGAACAGGCGGTTTAGAATTTCCATCACCAGAATGAAGATCATGGGCGAAAGTGGGTCGCCTTGTCGGACCCCGTGCCGGTGCTTGATCGAGCGCCTGGGTGACCATTCAGTAGAACTCACGTCGTCGCCGAGGAGAGTAGAATGGCAATCCAGCTGCACCAACGACGCCCGAATCCCATCCCTTGCAGGACCTCCATCAGGAACGCCCAGTTCACTGTGTCGAATGCCTTGGAGATGTCTAGCTTGAGCAACAACTTGGGTATTTTCCGTTGTCTAATCTGCTTCGTTGGTGTAGATGAAAGCGCTCTGGTTGAACTGCACCAGCTGACCTAGGAAGGGTGACAGCCGTGCCGCAAGTAGTTTGGATAACAACTTGGGGAAGCTGTGTATCAGACTAATTGGCCGGAAATCTCTCGGCTCTCTTGCGTCCGGCTTCTTCGGCAACAGCACTAATAGCGCCCCATTTAGACAGTGGAAGCTTCGGCCATCTGCGTTGAAGAAAGAATTGATTGCTTTCATTACGTCCTCTTTGATGACAGGCCATGCCGATTTGTAGAAGGCCCCTGTGAAGCCGTCCGGTCCCGGCGACTTATCTGCCGGAAGGGCCCGTATCGTGCGCCACACCTCGTCCTCAGAGAATGGCGCCTCCAGATTTTGCATGGCCAGCGGGGTGATCCCCAGCGCCCCGAAGCTGATGTTGCAAGGCCGGTCGACATCTGACCCAAGAATTGTTTCAAAATAATTATGCAGGATGTCTGCCATCTCGTCGTGTGCATATGCGCTGCCATCATTGTATTGTAGTCGAACTATGTGGTTCTTCCGCCTCCTTGCATTTGCCTGAAGATGGAAGTATTTTGTATTTGCGTCACCTTCTCTTATCTGCGTGACTCGCGCCCTTTGGCGTGCAATCGTCCTCTCTAACGAGGCCTGCCCCAGGCATCTGAATTTCAATTCCTTGCGGAACTCTGTTTCCAGTGCTGACATAGCTCTTGTTTCCTGCGCTCGATCCAGCTTGAGCACTATTTCTCTTGCCATAATGAGCTGGGTCTTGATCTGCCCAATGTGTTTAGCGGCCCAGCTTTGCAGCTCCCGGGCTGTGTTTCGTAGCAGCGCATCCAGGCGCTTGTATGGGCCAAGATTCTCCAAATCACATTTCCATCCCCTCTGGACAGCTTCTAAGTACCCCTCAAACTTTGGCCAGAAGATTTCGAAGTGGAACCGTTGCTTCACTTTGATGGCCGCATTGGTTTGCAATAGGATTGGGCAATGATCCGATGATTCCGATGAGAGAGCCTGGAGGAAGCAGAAGGAGTACCTCTCCTCCCAATCGATCGAGGCTAGTGCTCTGTCTAGACGCACAAGCGTTGGGTTTTGTCTCCCATTACTCCATGTACAAACTCTCCCATGATGGTGCAGGTCCTGTAAGGCGAGCTCATGCACCACCCTTCTGAACCTCCTGAGATTGCACCGGTTAATTCGATCGTTGCTCTTATCTTCCTCATTAAGGATCAGGTTGAAATCACCTACGATAATCCATGGGCCCTCGCACACGTCCCGGGTTGCTTGCAATTCTTCCAACTCTTTGTGCATGTCTGTCTGCGGCCCATACACCGACGTAAGCCACCATGCATCCTCTTCACCGGCGAGTTGTACCTTTACTGTGATTGAGAAACACCCTATATGCACGTCGGAGAGATACGCTTTGGCCTGGTGACAAGCTACCAGGATTCCCCCCCCTAGTATGAGCCGCCGGGACATACGCATAATCCACAAATTGATTACCTAGCAAAGTTAGAATTACATTGCGGTCAATTACATCAAGCTTAGTCTTCCTGGATGCACACTATTGCCGCTCTAGTGTCATCTACCAGTAAACGCACTGCATCGCGCCGGGCCTGCGTGTTCAGCCCGCGAACGTTCCATGATAATATGGCCGTATTATCCATGGAACTAGTCCACGGAGATAGGTTAGCTGCCATTTAAGCAGCGTCCTCCTCAGCTGCTAGAGCTAGGCTGGGCAGCATGTTCTTGGGGAAGATCCCCCGAAGCACCGCGACATGCTCTTCCCCCTGAATGTGGTTTTTGAAATGCCAAAATTTTTATTTGTATTAGAAACTAGAAATAAGTTTGGAGGAGCTTTTGATGGCTTTTATAAGGTGTTATCTATAATGACACGTTTCAGAAAGCCAACTTTTTATGCTTAAAAAGCAGCTTTTTGAAAAGCTCTAGGAAACAAACATGCCACTAGCAGCTCGTTGGCTCTGTTCGTCAAGCACGCCTTTAGTCATTGCTTAGCGGTAAACAGTTGAAATCCTCCTCGTGAGAATGGCCGTGATCTTATTTTAGGGTTGTGCACTTTCGCCCCTGTATACTCCCACCCATCCGTCCAAATCAACGACGTTCTTCGTAATCAGTCAACTAGAAAAATAACCGAGCTGCAAGACTAGTCCTTTGGTCCTTTTCTTGCCTCGTGCCAATGGCAGTGTGAACCCATGCGAGCGTGTAAGCGTTACGCAACAGAGGAGCAGAGGTCGGTCGCCTGGAGCAGGTGTCGTTACGTTTGTTTTTCATAAACTGCAGTTCAGACGAACGCGCAAAACAATGTGTGAACATTTTTTTTCTTGACTTGTCCTACAACTGGAATTTCTGAGTCAACTCCTAACGATCACTGTCAGTATCGTTCCGTGCTCCCTATATATAGTCCAAGTGCCAGCAGTCTAGAGCAGCAACAAATTAAACTAGGGGGGTGTTCGGCGCACCTAAACTTTAGAGGGTTTTTCCAACGAATATTGTGATTACAAATAAAGTTTAATTACAAAACTAATTTCAGGACTCCGCTCGAAATCGCGAGACGAATCTAATGAGGGTAATTAAGACGTGATTAGACGATGGTTACTGTAGCATCACTGTAGCAAAACATAGATTAATTAGGCTCATTAGATTCGTCTCGTGATTTAGAAGGGGGGTCGTGACATAGGTTTTGTCATTAAATTAATAAAAATATGTTTAAATAGTAAGATTCTCTTTGATGTGACGGGTGTTAAAGTTTAGAGGGGGTGCGCCGAACGCCCCCTAGCTTGTTCTCCGTTGTGCTCGCCGCAAGATCGAGTTTGATCATCAGATCATACATACAAGGCCTGTCTTCAGACGACCGAGCCCTTGCTCTGTACCGCGGTACGCTCTCCGGTCTCTTATCACTTCTTTCTTTCTGCCTGTTTATTTTCGCTGCTGTATTTGCATCTAGGCTGCAGAGTCCGGCACTATTTTCATGCACTTAGTTTATGCAGGCTAGCTAGCTGACTTATCACGTATATCAGTATGGAAAATGAAAAAAATAAAGAGGAAAAGGTTTGCTCGGCTTACCAGCTACGTGGAGCGAGGACTTCGCAAGCCCACTGACACTGTTGCCTCAAAGTTGGGCTAGGCCATTTCATGCGTTGGTTGTTGACCCAACTAATAACAGGCCGCTATATGATGTGGCGGATAGAGAACATGGACCGAGAATTCCTGCAGCTTCGGGAATCGGAAATGGGCTCTCCTTCCAGAACAACCTGGTGGACCAGGGTCAAACGGTTAAACCGTGTCCATCAACTCCGTGACGTGCTCAAAAAGAAGTGCTCAAAAAAAAAATCAACTCCGTGACAAAGAGGACTTTTCAGCGCAACTAACAACAGTCATGTCGTTAGCGCGTATACAGATGCCGTAGGTAATTAACAACCGTGACCAGAAAATACTCTAGTTGACACTCTGAAAATTACTCGTCGCAAAAAAAAAGACACTATGAAAATTACAACCGTCTTCTTCTTCTTCTCGAAATCGAAAACAATTAACAACCGTCATGTCGTTAGTGCGTTTGTTTGGTTGTCCATTGACACGTCGCGTTTCAGTAAGCCTAAGCTTCATCACTAAGGGGGCGTTCGGATGAGGGCTCTAAAGAGCCCTCTAAAGTCCTACCCTCTAAAGTAAAAAGAATCTTTCTATTTAGGGGTACTAAATAAAATTTAATTGCAAAACCTTTTTGCAGACGGGCGTTATTTTTCGAGACGAATCTAACGAGCCTAATTAATCAATGTTTTGACACAGTGATGCTACAGTAACCATCGTCTAATCGCCGCTTAATTACCCTCATTGCGTTCGTCTCGCGAAATAGAGGGGGGGTCCTGGACTTAGTTTTGTGATTTGACTTTGTTTAGTACACATAAATCGTGCCGGAAGTATTGATGTGACATCTACAGTGCATAATAACCCTCTATTTTTGCATCCAAACGCAGCCATAAAATAGCAAAGGTTCGTAATCTAGGGGTCACTCTTCCCTCCCTACCTGCGTCACATGTGTATCTGTTTCTTTGACCGCGCCGTGGGTTTTTTTATTGCATGGTGATGTCTGATGTGACGTGAAGCGTGATCACCGAAGCAAAGTTAGTTACAGTTTAATTAAAGCGACAAAGAAGGGATGAAAACAGAAAGTATCGCGACAGAGAACGTCTCCATTGGCACTAAACTATCTTACTAATGAGGTTGCTAATTAAGTGACGCATACAAAGCATAAAAAACGTTGATTAAATTTCGGCCGAGGTCAAAAACCGGATGCAAATTGCAAGAGGTTAGATAGCATCTAACTTTCAAAGGATACATGTGCGGAAGAAAATACAGTCAACCACCATCGCCGCCGTGTGAACCCGTGTCGCGGTTCAGAGAGACCAAACCGCGACGCAGAACTCGTTCGTCAGAACGCGTCGTGCCGTGTTCGTCCAAACGGAGCACTGCGTACAAGCACAGGCAGAGGCCCAAATTCGATTGCGGTTCTTCTGCTAATGTGAACTGCCACTTTTTGTCGTGTGCTCCTCCCCCACCACCCCCGTACTTACTTCGGTAACTACCCTCCCCGCCTCGGCTGTCCAAAAGCAGCGGCCTCTCGCTAGAAACACCATTTGCCACTTCCTGCCGCTGTGCTCCGCTTCTCCTCCACCATGGATGGTGCGAGCGACCATTAGCTTGAGCGGCACCGCGGCCTCGGTCCACGGCCCCCCGTCCCGGCATTCCTCCGGCGCGTCGTCCGCCCGCACCGGGTCCTCACTGGTAAGCGCGGCTCTGTCCGCTCTTCCCTTCGCTGCTTGCAGTTACAGTTCGTGAACCAGAGATGAAATCATTGTTCCTGATGAGGAACCGCGACTACCTGGCCCGTTCCTGACGGCTCTCGGAATCTTTCTTTAGGGTCTAGTTTCTTGTTTGCATAGTTTGCTGCGTTGCCTTACTCCTCCTGTATTTTTTTTTTTCAATTTTGGCGGTTGCCTGCTAGGTTTCAGAGCAATGGGGAAGTCAGAGTTGATTCGATGCTAGTTTCCGTCGTAGCTCACTGAAATTAGCTTGCTTGGGTGCCAATTTCTTGCGCTTGAATTGTGCAGTTGGTAGAACAGGGCGCTTCTGCCACCCATAACTGCTTCATTGCTTTTGCATATGAAACTTCCTATTCCTAGGGGGCCATAATTCCCATGTGCAACTGTGGCGTGAGCACGCACACGTTTACCTTCGAATTGGAATAGGAGGGAGAAATGCTTCTGCTTTAGAGTTCAGATCCCATCTCGCGAAGTACTGTAGAATCGGTTGAAGACAGGACCTGCTTCGTCCCTTTTTATCTTGTAAATCACAGTTTGTAGCCGATTTTAGAAATTTAGTATTAGTTGGCCACTTTGCTATGCTTTGGGGAAATTGTCTCTGCTGAAAAAGGGCAATTTCACCAAACCATAGAAAGAAATTTACCTCCTGATTATTTGAATTACAAATAGTTTATATGGCCCTGCTCAATTTATTAGTAAACTGGAGTAGTACACTGGGGAAAAAAAATACTAGTGTATGGTTTTAGTAGAGAAGCTATGGTTCCTTCTAGTACCCTTCAAATTGGCATGCACTGCTGCTTTTATTAGGAAAGTGACCAAAGCAACAATGCAATTTTTCGGCAAACAAGTGCAATGGTGCACTGATATACGTGTATATACGAAAAATATTCTACTAATAACTTCTATGCAAACCTTTTCAGGACTAAATGGGGCTGATTGTGTGGCGTTGGTTATTTATCTTCCTGACATCGGTTTCATCAGCATGGAGTTTGAGTTCAGATGGTCTAGCCCTTCTTGCTCTGTCCGAAAACCTCATTCTACCGAGATCCATAAGCTCGGACTGGAATGCTTCTGACTCAACTCCTTGTAAATGGAATGGAGTTCTTTGCAATAAAAGGAGTAGTGTGATTTCTCTCAACCTATCTTCATCAGGAGTTTCAGGTTCACTAGGACCTCAAATTGGGCTTCTAAAATACCTAAATGTCCTCGATTTGTCAAACAACAACATATCTGGTTCGATTCCTCCGGAGTTGGGGAACTGCAGCAGGCTTGATCATTTGAATCTGTCTGAAAACGTTCTTTCTGGTGAAATACCAGCATCACTTGGAAACCTCAAGAAAATGTCATTTCTCCAATTGGGCTTCAACTCTCTGAGTGGAACAATACCAGAGGAATTGTTCAAGAACCAGTGCCTAGAGGGCGTGTACCTCCATTACAATCAGCTCAGTGGTTCAATACCCTATACGATTGGTGAAATGACAAGCCTTCAGTCCTTGTGGTTGCATGGTGGGAATATGTTATCTGGAGTTCTGCCAGGTTCAATTGGCAACTGCACCAGTTTGGAGGAGCTCTATCTTCTCGATAATCAATTGAGTGGTCCTCTTCCAGAAACCTTGGGTGAGATAAAAGGCCTTCGGATGTTTGATGTTACAAACAATAGATTCACAGGCAAGATTCCTTTCAGTTTCCAAAACTGCAACTTGGAAAGATTCATCTTGTCGTACAATCAGATGATAGGTGAAATCCCATCGTGGCTCGGGAACTGTAGTAGCTTGCAACAACTTGCACTTGTCAGCAATAGTTTCTCTGGTCAAATTCCAACCTCTCTCGGACTATTGAGCAACCTCACATATCTTATGCTATCTGAGAACTCCCTGTCTGGGCCGATCCCTCCTCAGATTGGTAACTGTCAGTCGCTGGAGTGGCTACAGTTGGATGCAAACCAGCTAGAGGGTACCGTTCCTAAGCAGTTGGCAAACTTAAGGAACCTGCAGAAGCTCTTTCTATTCGAGAATCGGCTAAAGGGAGAGTTCCCAGAGAATATTTGGAGTATCCAAAGCCTGGAGAGCGTTCTTATTTATAGAAACGGTTTCACGGGGGAACTTCCTTCAGTGGTAGCTGAGCTCAAATTCCTCCAGAACATCACACTGTTTGATAATTTCTTCACTGGAGTGATACCAGCAGACTTGGGTGTTAACAGCCACTTAGAACAGATAGATTTCACAAATAACAGTTTCGTTGGTGAAATCCCACCAAACATTTGTTCAGGGAAATCATTGAGGATTTTAGACATGGGATTTAATCATCTCAACGGTAGCATCCCATCCAGTGTTTTGGACTGCCCAAGTTTGGAACGTGTCATTCTCAAAAACAATAATCTTGATGGACCTATCCCGCAATTCAGAAATTGTGAAAATCTAAACTATATAGACCTGAGTCACAATTCATTGAGTGGTTACATCCCAGCAAGCTTTGGCAGGTGTAGCAACATTACTGAAATAAACTGGTCAGAGAACAAGCTATTTGGTGGGATACCAACTGAAATTGGAAATTTAGTGAAGCTGGGAAGACTTAACCTCTCACACAACAGCCTATATGGTTTGCTCCCTTTGCAGATTTCCAGTTGCTCCAAGATGTATGCACTTGATTTGAGTTTTAACTCCTTTAATGGTTCGGCATTCGCTACATTAAGCAATCTAAAGTTTCTGTTATCTCTACGGTTACAAGAGAATAAGTTCAGCGGAGGCTTGTCTGATTCTCTCTCACAATTGGATATGCTTATTGAGCTTCAAATTGGTGGCAACATGCTTGGGGGCCGTATCCCGTCATCTATAGGAAGGTTGGTAAAACTGGGTATTGCCTTGAACCTTAGTAGCAATGGGCTAGTGGGTGATATTCCTCCACAACTGGGTAATTTGGTGGAGCTGCAAAGTTTAGATTTGTCTCATAATAATCTCACCGGAGGTCTTGACACATTGGGTAGGCTACAGTTTTTGCATGCCTTGAATGTTTCCTACAACCAATTTACTGGACCTGTGCCCAGTAATCTTCTGAAGTTTCTGGATTCCACACCTAGCTCCTTTAATGGAAATCCAGGCCTCTGTGTATCTTGCAGTAATAATTCTTGCCAGGCAGCTGATGTCTTGAAATCTTGTGATGGATCAAGGAAAAGAGGAGTGCACGGCCGAGTCAGGATTGTTCTTATAATTCTCGGTTCATTGTTTGTGGGAGCTGTTGTGGTACTTATACTCGGTTGCATCCTCTTGAAGTCTCGAGATCCAAAGAAGAAAAGTGAGGAATCAGTCAGTACTATGTTTGAAGGCTCCTCTTCTAAATTAAATGAGGTTATAGAGGCGACTGAAAATTTTGATGAAAAGTATATCATTGGTGCGGGTGCTCATGGAACTGTTTACAAGGCAGCACTGAGGACAGGAGAAGTGTATGCTATAAAGAAGCTTGTGATTTCTGCTCACAAAGGTTCATACAAAAGCCTGGTCAGAGAATTGAAGACACTTGGTAAGATTAGGCATAGGAACTTGGTAAAGCTAAAAGAATTTTGGTTGAGGGGTAATTATGGGTTCATACTGTATGACTTCATGGAAAACGGAAGCCTTCACGATGTTCTGCATGTGATTCAGCCAGCGCCAGCTTTGGACTGGTGTGTGCGGTATGACATAGCGCTCGGCACTGCCCATGGGTTGGCTTATCTTCATGATGACTGCCGCCCTGCAATCATTCACCGGGATATCAAGCCAAGTAATATATTGCTGGACAAGGACATGGTGGCGCATATTTCAGATTTTGGCATGGCTAAACTCATGGATCATTCTTCGTCAGCTCCACAGACCACTGGAATCGTTGGCACCATTGGATATATGGCCCCAGGTATGGTTGAAACAAAGCATGACGCATAACTTTTTCTTTTCCTTAGTCACATGTACGGTTGATAAATGCATACGGTGGTGTGAAGCAACTTGTTGAAATTGTCAGAATTTTCCTTTATACCAGTTCAAATTTGCATTTTGTTTGCTTGTCATCGTTTATGTTGAAAGATTCTGCTGTAAATTGCGTTGCTTGCACTAAGTATGAACTTCAGAATACACACTGGTTACCTAATGGCTGTGCTCTGTCTTGCAGAATTGGCGTTCTCCACCAGAAGCAGCATCCAGTCGGACGTGTACAGCTACGGCGTCGTGGTGCTCGAGCTGCTCACCCGGAAGATGGCAGTGGACCCTTCGTTCCCGAGCAACATGGACATCGTCAGCTGGGTGTCCTTCACACTGAACGGCACCGACCAAATCGAGGCCGTCTGCGACCCGGACCTCGTGGAAGAAGTCTTCGGCACGGTGGAGATGGAGGAGGTGCGCAAGGTCCTGGCGGTGGCGCTCCGGTGCGCGGCCAAGGAGGCGAGCCAAAGGCCGTCCATGGTCGACGTCGTGAAGGAGCTGACGGATGTGAGGCCGGCTCGCGGCGCCGAGTCGGTGTCGAAGTCGAAGCAGGATAGACACGGCTCCCAGAGCAGCTCGTACGTACAGTAGAAAGTCTGATTCGGCCAAGGTGTTCGGGGCTTCTCCGTTCTTGTAGTAGACTAGTAGTAGTGGTGGTAACTGGTAACTTGAACTTCTAGCTTAGTCTCTGCTCTCTAGTGAAATGTTGTAGCAAATCTCTGGTGGGAAAATGTCGAATGATGAGTGCTGACTGCTGAGGCAGACACATCTCAGTGATGTATTGCCATTCTAGGTGCTTGTACAGTTGTATAGCCATTCGTTTGGCTCGCGCAAGAACTGCGTGCGTGCTCTTCTGAAATCAGTGCTCTCTCATCATCCGTCCTGTTCTTTGCGGATGACAGACAACTGAATCTCTGAATATCATGCCGGCCTGGTGCTCTTGATTGAACCTATCCGTCATTGTATCCTGCTGAACCTTCGCAGCGAATGTGAAACTAGCGCTTTTGTCAACGGCGGGGTAGGGTGGTGTAAAAGGCGGCGACGCTGGAAGATTGCAGGTCATTGTGATCTCTTGGGTCTAGCCGTCCACGGTTTGCAGGGCAAGTGCGGCGGCGGAACGCTAAAGCAGCAGGCACTGGTGGGGGTTGGGCTGGCTTGGCCCGATTCCGTACCTGGGCTGGAGCCGGTGGTTAGCAGGCCGTCAGGGCCCTGACTATGGGCCAATCGGAGCAAGGTGACCACGCGAACCTATACTTAGGATCTTTTCGATGGAACACTCCAAGATTCGTGCAACACAGCAATACAACGGTCAGCCTACTTTCTTCCTCCTCCTGCCTCCCTGATGACGATGGCGACAGCGACGAGCCCGGCGAAGCCAGGTTAGCGCGGCGAAGGGCGGTGGCAGAGGATCAGGCGGCGGGAGCCGCCGAAGACGCTGGTGGAGGGCGGGGCGGGGGCGTCTCGCCGGATCTCTTAGTACGCGGGGTTCGTACCCCCAAGCTCTCCTCCTCCTCCTCCTCCTCCTCCCCCCAGACATAGAAATACGGCGGCAGGCCGGACCGGCGGTGGGCGGCGTGATGCGGCCAGGGCAGCGAGAACGTCGCCGGCCGCGCTGGGTGATGTAGGGGCGAGGACGTCACTTCCGGCTAGGTTAGCGCTGCGGCGAAGGGCGGCTGGGGCGAGCACGACGACGGGCGGTGGCGGGGCAAGCTCGGTGCAGTGCCGCGGGGAAGAAGTTGCGTGAGCCGTGGGCCGGCTTCAGAGAGGCCGTGGGTTGACCTAAAGCTGGGACGCCCTACGCATAGAGCATCCCAGGTGACCAAGGCTAAAACCCACCCACTCTTGACTATGGGCTGAAGCCACGAACCGCAGCTTGACTAAGGGCCGAATACAAGGCTGGAAAATCGCATGAACGGGCCGTACTCTGCTTGACATGGGGACTTCCATGGGACCTTCTATAGGTAGATCGATCGACGCGAGGCGACATGTAAATCGGCCCACGGCCCGGTCCAAGTCGACCCACAGCGGTCCACCATCGTCTTCCTCCCTGCGTCGTCGGTGGCGACATTGACACAGAAGTAGTGGGCAAGTGGCGGCGGCGGCGGGATCACGGGGAGGAGGAGTGGTGGTGGCGGGTGTCGGCGTTTAGTAACCGGCTGACGAGTAAATTTGTGCGCGGCTCAACGGCGATCAAGAGGTTTGCGAATGACGCGGTGGTTTATACTAGTTCATGCCAACAATGCCCTACGTCCAGTTTGTGGTTTTGTTCGTGTTGCTCGTAGTAGGGGTTACAAGCTGCGGCGAAAGAGGGATTCGCTCCCAAGTCTCTTCCTTAGCGTTTCTTGCCTGTGTGTGTGTGAGGTTCTCTGCCAATGAGTAAGAGTGACCTATGAGAGTGAGAAAGCGATTGGGTCTCTCCTCTCCCCCGGGCCCAAATCTCCCTTTTATATGCCAAGGGGAAATGGTTACAGGTGGAGGAAAGAAGAAAAAGAAAACAGAGGAAGGCGGTGGAGATGGAGTCGGGCCGTCCTCGCTGGACTCGTTGGCTTCCGCCGCAATCTTCTCGCTCGGTCGTATGATGATGTCATCCGTGTCTTGTATGGGCGCTGTGGAGCGCCTATTTCCTGCTCCGCACTGTTAGCTGCTGTTGGTGTGCTGTAGATTACTGTGAAGTTGGGCGACGGTCATTCTGCGCACTGTTGTTGACTGTGTGTGTACTTGGTGCACGCACTCGCCGTTCCACGCCGAGTCTTGATTTGACGCCCTCCATGCCGCCGTACGTCAGGTATAGTGTACTTTGGCACCGTCCAAGGGTGGACATGGGGCGTCTTCTTATCCGAAACTAGCCGGCCGTACGCCCGAGGTTGACCGGAGCGTCCACGACGCTCCCGAGCATGCTTCCCGATCGTGGTGGTCGGGTTCGATTCGGGTCGAGGCCCTCTGTCGATCCCGACCACCGTCGGAGCGCGCGGGCAGCAGACGGCGGTTGTCCGGTGCTCGGTCGGAGGAGTCGATCGACTCCGTGGCCCCCCGACTCCCGCCGCGGGGAGTCGGGGTTGTCGTCTCGCCCGAGTTGGGCTCCTTTGATGCTGGGCCAACCGTAGTCTCGGATGGGAGCCGTGCCCACGCGGCCGCGTGCGCCCATGCCCTTAGCGGGTCGTGAGGAGCGGAGATCCTTTGGGCCAAAAGTTGTCGTTACGCCTTCTGCCCGACTGGGCCACTGTGTGGGCTCAGCCCTCCGCCTCTAGACTGTGCACAAGGCCTTTGTATCTCGATTAGTATCCCTGCTTCGTATGTATACTGTATAGGGTACCTGGAAAATGGGTACCCGACAGCGGGGCACGGGGAGGGAGGAGCGGCGGGAAGGGACGAGCGGCGGCGGCGGCTGGATCATGAGGAAAAAGAGCGGCGGCGCCGGGATCACGGCGAGGATGAGCAGCGGCGACGGGAGCACGGGGAGGGAGGAGCGGCGGCGGAGGGAGCACGAGGAGAAGGAGCGGCGACGGCTGGAGTACGGGGAGGGCGGAGCGGTGGCGGCGGATCGATGAAGCCGAGCTCAAGACGAGTTGACGGGGAAGGAGGAAGAAGATGAAGGACGCGGAGCCACGCACGAATCTTAAAGTGATCTACACATTGACTAATATCGAGCGATCTACGTATAATATTTCTACTTTCATGTGACCTCTTCAGCCTGTTCTGCTTGCCCGTCTGATGTTTGCATGGCACCTGTACTCGGCTTGACAACGTGCGAGTCATGTTTTCCATCTCATCCGCTTCGCGAAAATTGTAGTATCTTTAAAGGCTATATTTACCGCGCCACACCAACACCAGAGTGGCGGACGGGGCTACCACGAGGCACGAGCACGACGATATTTGGATGGAAATCTCGGCGTGGCCTCTCTCTGAATTTCTATCGGTTCAAGCTTCATAGTACTTTGAAGATGGCAGATAGTGAATTCGTCGGTACGAATATACCGGGTGTTTCAAGAAGAAAAAGATGGGTGGGAGGGCGACGATTATTTTAAATAATATTTTTATTGTTGAGAATTACATAAATAATACTGAAAACAGAGAAAATTCAGAAATAATACTCAGTCACACGTTGCTTGTATGAAAATATAGTAGTGGTACACTGGTTGCACGAAAATAGAGTAGCGCTGGTTGCACGACTATTTAATTTTCGTGTGTTGGGCGCAAACTACATGTTTTATGTATTCAACGTGCGACATAGGAGAGAAGTCGCGCGTTGGTTACACGAAAATTAGGTAGTAGTATGTTGGTTGCATGATAACATAGTAGTAGTAGTACGGTGGTTGCACGGAAACTTCTTAACAAAAATTTTCGTGCATGCATTTTTTTGTTTTCTATTTATTTTGGGTAGATAGCTAATATTTTGTGGTTTGCAAGGTTTTGGTACGCGAGTAATGCAATTAAATTTTTTTAACACTGATTGAATTGTCATATCATGTTTTGGAGACCATTTATTTTTTGATGAAAAGAGAATTCCATTAATATTGAAACATATTACATCTTTTGATTACAAAAACATCCCAATCAACGCCAACTTCATTGATAGGAGACAAGAAACCTTAAAAGACCGTAAATGTCACCATATAAGATCATCATCCCAGACGAATATGCCATAAACGAAGACTCCGATCTGAACGAACACGGTCATCTCACCATCTACCACCGCCATCCTCATCTCAAACGGAGAAAAACTAAAGCTCAACTCTTTCGTAAAAAAAGGAGTAGACTGATATTCCACATGCACATACATACGAAGAACTCGTCGCCGTTGAGCCCATAGCTGAGCCTATTGTCGTCTCCTTCATATATTCATATTAGGAAAATACAAATTTGGCCAACATCCAGAAAAATGTCACCAGAAACCAAGCTCTCACTAGCCCACAGTCATGGCCATGAAGGACCACGATGTGACAAAAGAGGGACTAGAGTACCTTATTCTTCATCGATGACGACGTCTTCGACTCACCACCATCGCCGAGACGCATCCTCCTATAGTGCTCCATATCGACGAACTTGGTGACACCGCAATGCCACCGTCCTTGACCAGACCACTAGATAAACCCTAACCCTAACAACCACGATGGTCGCCGCCAAGAGTGACCACCGAGGGAAGACCTACCTATCTAACCGTGAGAGCAAACTGTAAGCTTCATGATTACTGGAGTTAGAAAACCCAAGGTATGAATGTTTTGGTGAATGAATGAGAACCATGCTTGTGACTAATACTCTTTATGCACTAGAACATATATGCTGATTAATGTCGATTTTAAGGTGTCACCGACCGCTGCTAGTGACGAAAATTTCGCTAAATCGCAACTTATGACCTTTTAGCGTCTGTCCGCAGTCGAGCGTGGTAAGTTGTGATTTATGATACGGTACTTCGTATACGCATACTGCCATGCCATGGTGGCAGGATGACATGGCGTCCAACGTGACAACATTGCCACATCAGCATGATGACGTCTCCGATACACGTGTCAACTTTCTGTTGGTCCCTATGTCATTTTTTTCTATTGGTCCCCGTGTCATTTTTTACTGGTTCACATGTCTTTTTTTCGAGAGTCCACGTGTCTCTCTTCTATTGGTCCACGTATCGCTCTTTTATTGGGCTACTTGTTCTTCACGGGAGGTCCACGTGCCTTTTTATACTGGTCCACGTGTCATTTGTCTATTGGTTCATGTGTCCTTTCCCAATTGGCACATGTGTATGCTTTGAGTGGTCCACGTGCCACTTTCTGGTCCACGTGGCTTTGTCTTATTGCTCCACATGTCAGTTGTCCAGATCGTCACTCAACGTATAAATGGCCTTATGCGGCCCCATTTGAGGTCGAACTATTTCGTCACAAATCATATCAGGTTGAATCGTCATAAGCATATGCCAAATTTATCTTGTTAAATACATGGTTCCTCACAAGATCGGTCCAGAAAAGGGCCAGCCTCGTGCCGCCCGGATAGATCTATCAAGCAAACAAGAAGAAATTGAAAAGCAGAGCCCAAATCTATCCAGAATAGGGCCAACCTCGTGTCGCCCGGATAGATATGTTAAGAAGCAATTGAAGCAATTGAAAAACAGAGCCACGATCTATCCAGAAAAGGGCCAGCCTCGTGCCGCCCGGATAGATCTATCAAGGAGAAAAATAGAAAACAGATCGAGGCGCAACGTCGCCAGGACGCCGTGCCCTCCGGTGCAACGTCGCCGGAGCGACGAGCTCCTTAGATCTACAAAGAAAAACAGGTGGTTCACGAAGAACCCTAACCCTAACCGGCACGAAGTCCGACACAAGCAAGCAAAACGGCTCAACGTCGCCGAGATCTATAATCGAGATCCACAAGAAAAGAAGGGAACGGGTTCTACCCTAACCCTAGATCTACAAAAGTCGCACAGATCGAGATCCATAAGAAAAAAAAATGGGTCCTAAGTCCTAACCCTAGACCTACACGCAGCCGCTGAGATCCACATTCACAAAGAAAAGAAGGAAACCGGGTACTGAACCCTAACCCTAGTCCTCAGATCGAGATCCAAAAGAAAAAAAAAACGAAGCGCCAATGATGTCGTGACGGGCCACCGAAGCTGCGTCGGGCCGCGCCGCCTTCATGGGCCGCCGAGCGCACCGCGCCGGGCCGCCGCACCGCCGGGGCAGCCGCGCCGGGCCAACGCGCGCGGGACGACGCGCGCTCCCGCGCGTCACCGCGCCGAGCAGTGGTGCCGTCGGGGTCGCCGAGCCACCGCTGGGCTGCCTGCCGAAGTCCCTCCACGCTGGATCTCAAGAGAAGAAGAAGAGATGGAGCCGGCCAGATCTGAGAAGAAAGAAGAAGAAGAAGAAGAGGAGAGAAGTGGCGGCTGGGTAGGTGGAGAAGAGTGGAGAGAGTGAAAGAAATTAGGGTTTCGACCCGTTTATATTCTCTCACTCGATTTTTTACGAAAAAGTCCCCTGAAGATTCAGAAATTATGATCAAGCCCCCGCACAATTCTAAATATTACGCGAATATCCTCAGGAAGATTAGAAAATTACGAAGAAGTCCTCGCGCGTTTCTGAAAATTCAGAAAATTACGAAGAAATCCTCAGCATATCAGAAAATTATGAAAATATCCTATGGACCTCTGGAAATTACCAGAATATCCTCGAAATATCTGAAAATTACGAAAATATCCTATGGACATCTGGAAATTACCAGAATATCCTCGGAATCTCTTACAATTACGAGAAAATCCCTGCTAATTACAAAAATTGACAAGGATACTCAGAAAATTGCCGGGAAAATAGAAGATTCGCTGGATTATGTTATTTTTGCATATAACACCCCATATTTTGGTGATTTTACGCAAAAACACCAATAATATAACTTAAACACGCAGTTTTTGTTATACTTATGCTCCCTATTACTTGGATACATGAAATAATCGTTGCACAATGGTATCTTGCAGAATTCTGACCTCGTGAAGAGAGAATTTGAAGTGTTGACTCCTCATGGAAGCAACTACCTGTCATGGGCACTTGATGCTGGGATTCTCCTAAGTGGCAAAGGCCACTTGAAGACGGCCCTGCCCAAAACGGGAGATACTGCTGCAACAGTTGTGGAGAAGGCTTAGGCTTTGCACTTCCTGCGTCACCACTTAAGTGCTACTTTGAAGAATGAATACATGACGGAACGTGATCCAAAAGTCTTGTGGGACTCATTGCGTGTACGCTTTGAGCAGATTGAAACAGTCTTACTCCCCAAGGTTGAGCGTGAATGGCAAAACCTACGCCACCAGACTACAAGACCGTGGAGGATTACAACACCGCACTCTATGGGATTGTCACACGCATGAAGCTATGTGGCAAAGTGCTTGAGCAAAAGGATCTTATTAACAAGACCCTTTCCACCTTTCACCCTAAGTTCACTCACGTGAGCCGCCAGTACAAGAAGGAGAATTATGAAATCTATGCCGTCCTGAGTAATGCATTGCAGCAAGATCAGGGGGAGGATGAATTGATCCTGGAGAATCATAAGAATCGTCCTACTGACTCATTGGCACCGCATGAAGCGAATGCCATATCCTTTAAGAAGAAGAAGAAGAATAAGGGTAAAGGTGCTCCCAAAGCGTCTCCAAAGCACCTCCGAAGGCTCAAAACAACCCTAATACTTTCAAGAAGAACAAGAAAGGGAAGTCAAAGAAGAAACCTTCTGGGGGAGAGTACGGTGAACAGGATCAGGATTGCTATAAGTGTGGTTTGCATGGCCATTGGTCCAAAATATGTCGCACACCATAGAAGTATGTCGACATGTACCAAGACCTCAAAAAGAAGCACGCTCAGCATGAGGCTAACTTTGTTGAAGGCATGAAGTCAACAACAAAAGCACCAATGGGCAAGCATCACTAAGCAAATCCGTTGACCTAGAGTTGGACAATGACCTCGTGAATGAGGACATTGATGATGAGGAAGATGTGCATGGAGATTCTGTGTAGTCAAGTAGACTATTATGAATCATTTAGTTATCTATTTGTAATAGGAGTGCAATAAGTTTAATTCCTCGAAGGAATTAGTTCGTCTATGTAATCTCTCGAAGAGCAGACATTTGCTTTGAATAAATCAGTTTGTGGAATTATCTTGTCATTTATTACTCTGTTGTTTATACATTTCTTATGTATGAATTACAGAATTGTGGAGTAAAATAGCTATGGATGAGGAGCTCTATCTCGTAGACAGTTGCACCACCGCTACTATCATGAGGGACACTTGCTATTTCCAAACGCTTCGAAAGTATACTGGAGATATTCTTACTATTATTGGCAATAATAATAAGATTGTTGGCACAGGAAGGGCCACATTTGTCCAGCCGAATGGTACGCGGTTAACAGTCCAAGAAGCATTATTTTATCCGGATTCCACCCGGACTTTGTTAAGCTTTAAGGACATCCGTAAAAATGGGTTTCACGTAGAAACCAATGATGATGAAGGTGAAGAACGTCTTATTTGACCAAGAAAGAAGGAAAGAAGAAGACCATTATCGAAAGTTTTCCGTCGATCAAAGAAGGCTTGTACTACGCTTATATTAAGCCGAACAAAGAATTTGCTACGTTCAAAACCATCTTTACCAATCAAGAAGCATATAGACTATGGCATGGCCGTCTTGGTCATCCTGGCCTTAATATGATGCAGATAATTACGAATAATGCTATAGGGCATAACTTGAAAACAAAAAATTTCCCAAATCAAGCAGATTTTTCTTGTGCACTGCATGCGCAAAAGGGAAGCTTATTACTCGACCCTCGCAGCTTAAGATTCAAGCAGAATCTATGTCATTCCTTGAACAGAATTCAAGGCTATATATGCGGACCAATTAGTCCCACTTCAGGACCTTTCCGCTATCTCATGGTATTAATAGACGCTTCCTCGAAGTGGAGCCATGTATGTCTGTTATCTACTAGAAACCATACATTTGCACGATTGACTGCCCAGATCATACATTGAAGACACACTTTCCACACCATAGAATCAAATCCATAAGAATGGATAATGCTGGAGAATTTACCTCGAAGGTATTTGATGATTACTGTATGAGCATGGGCATCATAGTGGAACACTCAGTACCACGCGTGCATACACAAAATGGTCTTGCAGAATCATTGATTAAGAGGATCAAATTGATTCTCGCCCGTTGTTACAGAATTGCTTATTGCCTACCTCTTGTTGGGGGCATGCGGTGTTGCATGCAGCAGCACATATCCAATTACGACCATCTGCTACACATGAAGAATCACCGTTAGCATTGGTGCGTGGTAGAATACCAAATGTTTCCCATCTGCGGAGATTTAGATGTGCTGTATACATTCCAATCCCTCCACCTCAGCGAACTGCAATGGGCGCACAACTGAAACTCGCAGTTTACGTTGGTTATGAAAGTCCGTCCATAATCTAGTACTTAGAGCCCTCCACTGGAGATTTGCATACGGCTCAGTTTGCTGATTGTATCTTTAATGAAGATCATTTTCCGGCATTAGGGGAGGAAAGTATCTCTCTAGGGATGAATGCCGGCAAATAGATTGGATGCTAAAGGAATCCTAGGAATGGATCCTCACACTAGAGAAGCTGAACTCGAAGTTCAGAATATACTCCATTTACAGAGAGTTGCTAATGAATTGCCTGAAGTTTTCACCAATACAAGAGACATTGTGAAGTCTCATATACCAGCTGCAAATGCTCCTGAAAGAATAGAAATCCCATTTGAAGGGAATGAATATATGGAATTCCAACCTTCTTCCATAAAAGCAATGAATTCTAGGAAGAGGGGAAGTGAGCCGGTTACAAAGGCATCAAAGAAGTCTAGAGTACAAGCTCAAGCTAAAACTCCTAGGAGACGTCCTGTGGAGAAGAAGCCTAAGAAAATCACTTCAAAGAAAACCATAGAAGGTGAAAGTGATACACGAAGTGGTGAGACTTGAACAATCAAACCCAAGTGAGAATGTGCATGAAACTCATAAGGGGATACCGGAAATTCCTGACCTTAATATATCTATCGATAATGATAATCAAGGAAATGAAAACTCAACGAACTATGTTGAGACGGGAGTAGTACACAATAGAAAGACAATTGAAGTCGATACATACTTTGCTGAAACGATTGCAACACAAATTGATTTAGAATCTGAATCAAAATCAATGAAGAAATGCAAGAAACGTCCTGATTGGCCAAAGTGGAAAGAAGCAATCTGCGCAGAGTTAAACTCGCTAAAGAAAATAGAAGTGTTTGGTAATGTAAACCTTACACCAACTGGCATTAAACCAGTGGGTCACAAATAGGCGTTTGTCCGAAAGAGAAACGCTCAAAATGAAGTGACCAGATATAAGACGAGACTCGTAGCTCAAGGTTTCACGCAGAGACCTGGCATTGACTACGAAGAAACCTACTCTCCCGTAACGGATGGAATTACTTTCCTGTATGTGATCTCAATGGCAGTGAATATGAATTTGCAGATGCGACTTATGGATGTGGTCACAACATATCTATATGGAACATTAGATACAGAAATCTATATGAAAGTTCCAGAAGGTATTAAAGTCCCGAATGAAGATGAACGCAAATTATATAGTGTCAAATTACAAAAGTCACTATATGGTTTGAAACAATCAGGAAGAATGTGGTAAAATAAGCTGAGTACATTCCTATTGGAGAAGGGATTTGTAAAGAAATCAGAGAAAGGCTTTTGCATAATCTCTGTTTATGTTGATGACTTGAACATCATTGGTACTACAAATGAAATTGAAGAAACTTGCTCATACTTGAAGACTGAATTTGAAATGAAAGATCTGGGCACGACTACATATTGTTTAGGTTTGCAACTTGAACATACTCCTGAAGGGGTACTCTTGCATCAATCAAACTATACAAAAAGGTATTAGCGAGATTTAATATGCACGAAGCATATCCACTCAGATCATCTATGGTGGTGAGATCACTTGATATAGTTGAAGATCCTTTTAGACCAAAGCAGGAAGATGAGGAATTATTGGGACCTCAATATCCATACCTCAGTACTATTGGTGCTTTGATGTACCTTACAAATGGTACGAGACCCGATATAGCGTTTACTGTTAATCTACTTGCAAGATATAGCTCAGCACCGACTCGAAAGCATTGGAATGGCATCAAGCAAATCCTCCGATATTAGAGAGGAACTGAAGATCTTGGATTATTTTTTAAGAAGAATGGAGAATTAACTCTTGTGGATTATGTTGATGCTGGATATTTATCTGATCCACATAAATCAATATCTTAAACAGGATATGTATTTTTATTTAGTGGAACTGCAATTTCTTGGAAGTCAACGAAGCAAACGTTGGTTGCTACATCGACAAATTATTCGGAGATCATCGCATTGTTCGAAGCTGCAAAGGAATGCGTCTGGCTTAGGAGCATGACAAGCTATATAATGAATACTTGTGAAGTGGCGTATACTCCATCCCTTATAATTATCTACGAAGATAATAAAGCTTGTATTGCACAAATACAATCGGGATACATAAAGTCAAATTGGACAAAGCATATGTTACCTAAATTCTTCCACACGCATGAAATGCAAGAGCAGGGAGAGCTTTTAGTAACACATATCCGATCTTGTGACAATCTTGCAGATATGTTCACAAAAGCGTTACCTACTCGCACTTTCGAAAAGTGTCGGCATGGTATTGGCATGAGAAGACTTAGAGAAGTGCTTGAAACAGAGGAGAACTTCCCCAAGTACGTCCCGAATTAAGTGAGTTATCTCGAAGATAATTCATATCAGTCATGCAGATTGATAAGCATTAATCATAAAGATTAAAACATTGTACTCTTTTTTCTTTATGAGTTTCTCACATGAAGTTTTCTCAATAAGGTTTTTAATGAGGCAATGTGTGCAATATGGATGGTGGTAATATGTGTTCTTTTCTCTATTTTTTCCACTGGGTTTTTAAGAGTTTTTATGAGTCATATTTATCACGATAAAGAGCCCAAGAAGAGTGATGTAAAACTCTTATTAGGTCAGGCTCATCTTCTAAAAGAAGGAGTCCTGGCATATGTGGACGACTTTATCGAAGCTGAGCTCAGCACGAAGTTAAGGTTTCCCCTATAAATAGTTGAGGAGACCTCCTTGTGTACCCTGACACCAGAACGTCGCAATAAAAAATTTCATTTCCTCTATTCCAGTTTTACTTTTTGTTATCTATTGTGATCTACGTGTCACCGTTTCGCCGATAACTTAACAGTCCACTGACAGGTCGCGATCGATAAGCCTAAGCTTCATCACTAAAATAGCAGGTTCGTAATCAAGTGGTATCACTCCTCCCTACCTACATGCGTCGTATGCGTATCCGTTTCTTTGACCGCGCCGTGGGTTTGTTTATTGCATGGTAATGTGTGATGTGACGTCAAGCCTGATCACTGAAGCAGAGTTTAATTACAGTTTAATTAAAGCAAAAAGAGAAGGGAAGAAAATAGAAAGTACTATAGCAACAGAGATCGTCTCCATTAGCGCTAAACTATATTACGAATGAGGTTGCTAATTAAGAAGTGACGTATACAAAATATAAAGAAGAACGTAAACTAAGTTTCGGCCAAGATCAAAAAAAGAGATCGCCTTCAGCCGGATGCAAATTGCAACGAGGATAGATAGCATCTCAACTTTCAAAGTACACACGTGAGGAAGAAAATACGTATCGTCAACCACCATCGCCATGTGAACCCGCGTCGCGGTTCAGAGACCAAACCGCGACGCAGAACTCGTTCGTCAGAACGCGTCGTG
Source organism: Eragrostis nindensis (assembly GCA_012490785.1). Classification (NCBI taxonomy): domain Eukaryota; kingdom Viridiplantae; phylum Streptophyta; class Magnoliopsida; order Poales; family Poaceae; genus Eragrostis; species Eragrostis nindensis. Next base: position 2,791,514 of record JAAXCT010000020.1, read on the forward strand.
CTGTGTTCGTCCAAACGGAGCACTGCGTACAGGCAGAGGCCCAAATTCTGATTGCGGTTCTTCTGCTAATGTGAACTGCCACTTTGCGAACGGATTTTCTGTCTTCTGTGACATTTGTCGTGTGCTCCCCCGCCCGCACTTAATTTCGGCAACCACCCTCCCCTACCCCCTCCCCCGGAACCGGGTTGCTCGTCCGGTCGTCCCTCTAACGAGCCGTCACTGACCAGTGGGGCCCGGAGCCACAAGTCAGTTTCTGGGACGCTCGTCAGTCAGAGAGGATCCCGGTGGTAAAAAAGGAGCGGCCCCTCGCTAGAAACCATTCCCCCTCTTCCTCCCGTTGTGCTCTGCTTCTCTTCCGCCATGGATGCTGCTGCGAGCGCCACTAGATAGCGCAGTACGGCGGTCGCGCTCCACAGTCCCGGTCCCGGCATTCCCCAGGCGCTTCGTCCGTGAGCAAGCGGGCTTCTCGCTGGTACTCGCGGCTCTCTCCGCTCTTCCCTTTTCTCGCTCGCTTGCAGTTACAGTTCGTGAACCAGTGATGTAATCATTGTTCCTGATGAGGAACCGCGACTACCTGGGCTGTTCCTGACGCTCTCGGAATCATTCTTTACGGTTTAGTTTCTTGTTTGCGGACTGCATGCTAGGTTTCAGGGCAATGGGGAAATCAGAGTTGATTCGATGCTAGTTTCCGTCGTAGCTCACTGAAATAGCTTTCTTTGGCACCAGTGCCAATTTCTTGCGCTTGAATTGTGCAGTTGGTAGAACAGGGCGTTTCTGCCACCCATAACTGCTTCATTGCTTCTGCATATGAAACTTCCTGTGTTAGAGTTCAGATCCCATCTCGTGAAGTACTGTAAGAATCGGTTGAAGACAGGACCTGCTTGGTCACCTTTTCTCTAGTAAATCACACTTTTTAGCCGATTTTACAAACTTGGTGTTAGTTGGCCACTTTGCTATGCTTTGGGGAAATTATTTCTGCTGAAAAAGGGCAATTTCACAAAACCATAGAAAGAAATTTACCTCCTGATTATTTGAATTACAAATAGTTTATATGGTCCTACTCTATTTATTAGTCAACTGGAGTAGTACACTGGGAAAAAAAATACTAGTGTATGGTTTTAGTAGAGAAGTTATGGTTCCTTCTAGTGCCCTTCAAATTGGCATGCACTGCTGCTTTTATTAGGAAAGTGACCAAAGCAACAATGCAATTTTTTGGTGAACAAGGGCAATGGTGCATTGCTATACGTGTATATACCAAAAATATTCTACTAATAACTGCTACGCAAACCTTTTCAGGACTAATGGGGCTCGTTCTGTGGTCTTGGTTATTTCTCTTCCTGACATCGGTTTCATCTGCGTGGAGTCTGAGTTCAGATGGTCTAGCCCTTCTTCCTCTGTCCAAAAACCTCATACTACCAAGATCCATAAGCTCGGACTGGAATGCTTCTGACTCAACTCCTTGTAAATGGAATGGAGTTCTTTGCAATAAAAGGAGTAGTGTGATTTCTCTCAACCTATCTTCATCAGGAGTTTCAGGTTCACTAGGACCTCAAATTGGGCTTCTAAAATACCTTAATACGCTCGATTTGTCAAACAACAACATATCTGGTTCGATTCCTCCAGAGTTGGGGAACTGCATCAGGCTTCAACGTTTGGATCTGTCTGAAAACGTTCTTTCTGGTGAAATACCAGCATCAATTGGAAACCTCAAGAAAATGTCATCTCTCCAATTGGGCTTTAACTATCTGAGTGGAACAATACCAGAGGAATTGTTCAAGAACCAGTGCCTAGAGGGTGTGTACCTCCATTACAATCAGCTCAGTGGTTCAATACCCGATACGATTGGTGAAATGACAAGCCTTCAGGCCTTGTGGTTGCATGGTGGGAATATGTTATCTGGAGTTCTGCCAGGTTCAATTGGCAACTGCACCAGTTTGGAGGAGCTATATCTTCTCGATAATCAATTGAGTGGTCCTCTTCCAGAAACCTTGGGCGAGATAAAAGGCCTTCAGGTGTTTGATGTTACAAACAATAGATTCACAGGCAAGATTCCTTTCAGTTTCCAAAACTGCAACTTGGAAAGCTTCATCTTGTCGTACAATCAGCTGGTAGGTGAAATCCCATCATGGCTCGGGAACTGTAGTAGCTTGCAACAACTTGCACTTGTCCACAATAATTTCTCTGGTCAAATTCCAACTTCTCTCGGACTATTGAGCAACCTCACATATCTTATGCTAACTGAGAACTCCCTGTCTGGGCCGATCCCTCCTCAGATTGGTAACTGTCAGTTGCTGGAGTGGCTGCAGTTGGATGCAAACCAGCTCGAGGGTACTGTTCCTAAGCAGTTGGCAAACTTAAGGAACCTGAAGAAGCTCTTTCTATTCGAGAATCGGCTCAAGGGAGAGTTCCCGGAGAATATTTGGAGTATCCAAAGCCTGGAGAGCGTTCTTATTTATGGAAATGGTTTCACGGGGGAACTTCCTTCAGTGGTAGCTGAGCTCAAATTCCTCCAGAACATCACACTGTTTAATAATTTCTTCACTGGAGTCATACCAGCAAACTTGGGTGTTAACAGCCACTTAATACAGATAGATTTCACAAATAACAGTTTCATTGGTGAAATCCCACCAAACATTTGCTCAGGGAAATCATTGAGGATTTTCGACATGGGGTTTAATCATCTCAATGGTAGCATCCCATCCAGTGTTGTGGACTGCCCAAGTTTGGAACGTGTCATTCTCCAAAACAATAATCTTGATGGGCCTATCCCGCAATTCAGAAATTGTGAAAATCTAAGCTATATAGACCTGAGTCACAATTCGTTGAGTGGTTACATCCCAGCAAGCTTTGGCAGGTGTAGCAATATTACTGAAATAAAGTGGTCAGAGAACAAGCTATTTGGTGGGATACCAACTGAAATTGGAAATTTAGTGAAGCTGGGAAGACTTAACCTCTCACACAACAGCCTATATGGTTTGCTCCCTTTGCAGATTTCCAATTGCTCCAAGATGTATGCACTTGATTTGAGTTTTAACTCCTTTAATGGTTCGGCATTCGCTACATTAAGCAATCTAAAGTTTATGTCGTCTCTACGGTTACAAGAGAATAAGTTCAGTGGAGGCTTGTCTGATTCTCTCTCGCAATTGGATATGCTTATTGAGCTTCAAATTGGTGGCAACATGCTTGGAGGCCGTATCCCGTCATCTATAGGAAGGTTGGTAAAACTGGGTATTGCCTTGAACCTTAGTAGCAATGGGCTAGTGGGTGATATTCCTCCACAACTGGGTAATTTGGTGGAGCTGCAAAGTTTAGATTTGTCTCATAATAATCTCACCGGAGGTCTTGACACATTGGGTAGGCTACAGTTTTTGCATGCCTTGAATGTTTCCTACAACCAATTTACTGGATCTGTGCCCGGTAATCTTCTGAAGTTTCTGGATTCCACACCTAGCTCCTTTAATGGAAATCCAGGCCTCTGTGTATCTTGCAGTAGTAATTCTTGCCAGGCAGCTGATGTCTTGAAACCTTGTGATGGATCAAGGAAAAGAGGAGTGCACGGCCGAGTCAGGATTGCTCTTATAATTCTCGGTTCATTGTTTGTGGGAGCTGTTGTGGTACTTATACTCGGTTGCATCCTCTTGAAGTCCCGAGATCCAAAGAACAAAAGTGAGGTATCAGTCAGTACTATGTTTGAAGGCTCCTCTTCTAAATTAAATGAGGTTATAGAGGCGACTGAAAATTTTGATGAAAAGTATATCATCGGTACGGGTGCTCATGGAACTGTTTACAAGGCAGCACTGAGGACAGGAGAAGTGTATGCTATAAAGAAGCTTTTGATTTCTGCTCACAAAGGTTCATACAGAAGCCTGGTCAGGGAATTGAAGACACTTGGTAAAATTAGGCATAGGAACTTGGTAAAGCTAAGAGACTTTTGGTTGAGGGGTAATTATGGGTTCATACTGTATGATTTCATGGAAAAAGGAAGCCTTCACGATGTTCTGCATGTTATTCAGCCAGCTCCAGCTTTGGACTGGTCTGCGCGGTATGACATAGCGCTCGGCACTGCCCATGGGTTGGCTTATCTTCATGATGACTGCCGCCCTGCAATCATTCACCGTGATATCAAGCCAAGTAATATATTGCTGGACAAGGACACGGTGGCACATATTTCAGATTTTGGCATTGCTAAACTCATGGATCAATCGTCTTCAGCTCCACAGACCACTGGAATCGTTGGCACCATTGGATATATGGCCCCAGGTATGGTTGAAACAAAGCATGACGCATAACTTTTTCTTTTCCTTAGTCGCATGTACGGTTGATAAATGCATACGGTGGTATGAAGCAACTTGTTGAAATTTTCAGTATTTTCCTGTATACCAGTTCAAATATGCATATTGTTAGCTTGTCATCGTTTATGTTGAAAGATTCTGCTGTAAATTGCGGTTGCTTGAACTAAGTATGTACTTCAGAATACACACTGGTTACCTAATGGCTGTGCTCTGTCTTGCAGAATTGGCGTTCTCCACCAGAAGCAGCATCCAGTCCGACGTGTACAGCTACGGTGTCGTGGTGCTGGAGCTGCTCACCAGGAAGATGGCAGTGGACCCCTCGTTCCCGAGCAGCATGGACATCGTCAGCTGGGTGTCCTTCACGCTGAACGGCACCGACCAAATCGAGGACGTCTGCGACCGGGACCTCATGGAAGAAGTCTTCGGCACGGTGGAGATGGAGGAGGTGCGCAAGGTCCTGGCGGTGGCGCTCCGGTGCGCGGCCAAGGAGGCGAGCCAGAGGCCGTCCATGGCCGACGTCGTGAAGGAGCTGACGGATGTGCGGCCGGCTCGCGGCGCAGAGGCGGTGTCGAAGCCGAAGCAGGATCGACACGGCTCCCAGAGCAGCTCGTACGTTCAGTAGGAAGTCTGATTCGGCCAAGATGTTCAGGGCTTCTCCGTTCTTGTAGTAGTAGTGGTAACTTGAACCTTCTAGCTTAGTCTCTAGTCTCTAGTCTCTAGTGAAATGTTGTAGCTAATCTCTAGTGGGAAAATGTCAAATGATGAATGCTGACTGCTGAGGCAGACACATCTCGGTGATGTATCGCCATTCTAGATGCTGGTACAGTTGTATTGCATGCATTCGTTGGGCTCGCGCAAGAACTGCGTGCCTGCTCTTCTGAAATCCGAGCTCTTTCATCGTCCGTTCTGTTCTGTGGAAGTGTGGATGACAGACAAACTGAATATCTGAATCTCATGCCGGGCTGGTGCTCTTGATAGAACCTATCCATCATTGTATCCTGCTGAACCTTCGCCGCGAATGTGAAACTAGCGCTTTCTTCAATGGCGGGGTAGGATGGGGTAGGAGGCGGCGACGCTGGAAGATTGCAAGACTGAAAGGTCATATGCCAGGGACTTGCAAAACGAAGTATAACAAATGGAGACGACATCTGGAGGTTGTGAACACGTGCCAGGTTTGTGGCATCGACCCTGAAACAGAACACCACGCTCTTGTGGTCTGCTCCCATGCTAGAACTTTGCGGCAGGCAATGAGAGAGAGCTGGGCGTTGCCGGATGAAGATATGTTACGGAATGGCTGTTGGTGTTGCTAGATACCCTGTCTGATGAGGAAGCGTCAAGGCTGGCACTCTTGTTGTGGCACGTGGTTTGTGCGAAACGAAATTGTGCACAACTCCAAGCTGTGTCCGATCGCTGGCTCTGTCGAGTTTCTGAAAAACGTCAGGAAAGGTAAAAGGCTGAAAGTGCAGCCCGGCCAGTGCAAGCCGTCAAGCACCGAGATGGTGCCTATTCTGTTGAGTCGGGCAAGGCAGGGGTAGGCGTGGTGATCAGAAGGTTGTGCTCACAGCTTGGAGAGTCATCTTCCCATGGCGAATCAGCAGAGGAAGTGGAAGCGCTGGCATGCAGGGAACGGGTGCGCCTGGCTGAGGAATGGGAAAGAAGACCTGCTGTGTTGGAGTCAACTTCGAAATAAAAAGGACGTGTGTTCTTCTCTTAGTTTTATTTTGTCAGATATTAGAGTGTCTTGTAATAGGATGCTGAATGTGAAGATCCAGGCTATTATGAGAGAACAAAACTATGTAGTTCATGAGCTTGCCAGCTGCCAAAACGCACGGTCCACATGACGGTGTGGCGTGCACGGGCTCCTCGCTGCGCTGAGCAAATGATCGTTAGGGATTGTAATCTGCTTCCTTACTGATCAATGAAATTCTCTCCTTCGCAATTTTTTTTAGCGCCAGGCAAAGTTTTTCCTTTTCTTCATTCATTCCAGTTTTGCCGTGTCCCAACCAGCTGCTCACTTGGGCTAGACGGGACGTCCTATGTGTAGGATGTCTACGGGATCGTCGGCGTAGGTCAGCCCACGGCCTGCTCCGCGTCGGCCCACGGCCCACACCAGCTTCTTCTTCCTCGAGCCGCCGCCGCACCGAGCTCGCCATCGCCGCCGCACGTCGTCGTGCTCGCCCCCGCCTCCTCCGCCTCCCGCCCGGCTCCGGCGGCGTCCCCACCGCCTCCGCCTCCGCCCTCGACCGCCGCCGCGCTAACCCGGCCGGAAGTGACGCCTCCGCCCTTACCTCGCCCGCTGCCGGCAGCCACCACCGCGGCCGGCGGCGTCCCCGCCGCCTCGCCACCCCGCCCGCATCGCGCCGCCCACCGTCGGTCCGGCCTGCCGCCGCCCTTCTATGTCCGGTGGAGGAAGGATGAGATTCGGGGGTACAAACCCCTGCGCACTAAGGGATTCTCCGGCGAAACGCCCCCGCCCCGCCCTCCTCCATCTTCTCCGGCGGCTCCCGCCGCCGAATCCGCGGCCGCCGCCCTCCGCCGCGCTAACCCGGCTTCGCCGGGCTCGTCGCCGTCGCCGCCGCTGCCGCCGTCGGGGAGACAGGAGGAGGAAGAGAGAATCTCGACCGTCGGATGCGCTTTTGCACGAATCTCAAACACCGATCTATCGTAACGATCCCGTCGCCCGCCCTACGTATAGGATTGACGGGGCTAGACTCTGTCTGAATCAGTTGGGCTTCTTCTCTTACGTGGGCCGTTGCAAAGTACTTTCATTAAGCGCGAGGCCCAGATTTATATGGGCCATTCATCGAGTATCGGACTCAAATATTACTCGTCGTCGTCAAAACCGACAGACGTGGCCTGCGCTCTCCCGGGCAAGTGGCCAGTGGCACATGGTTGCACTGAGCCAGCCCGGGTTCGAAGCGCGGCACCCGCGGTACTGTTGTAGTGAATAGTGGGTACTGTTCATTGCACTGTTTCGCTTAATAAATTGTAGGTGCCTCTCTATGCGTGGTGACACAAAGGGAATGCGACGTCCCTCGTCGCGCGCTGGAGCTTGATGGTCTTTGGCGATCTCTCGATGGACGCAGTCTTCGATGACATTGTGTGTAGTTGTAGGACTGAGCGTGTGCGTGGGTGTGTGTAGGTGTGCGTTGAGGTGTGAGTGGGTGTGTACGCATACGAACAGATACTACAGCTGTACTCAGTAGGAGAGGCTTAAAAAAAAAAACCGACAGACGTGGAAACACGGGAGTCGGAGGAGACGTTCGCAACCAACACCCCGAGATTGATTCCGTCCCTGTCGATTGATGCATTTACTGGGCTACCGCGCCGGTGCCGACGACGCCACCATTGCCGCCAACCGATCGGTAGCCGAAAAGCTCGGAGAGAGGCATGGGTATGAAATGATCCCGGACGACGGCTACCGGATGGTCCGGATCATCCACTACGCGGGCAACGGTTTTCTGATCGGCGGATCGGCCGGCTCCGGCTACCACTTCATCAGGACCCTCCGCGGCGGCGGCGGCCTCGCCGCCGGCGCCCGGGCCGTCGGCGCAAACGCGCCCCGCATCGGCGGCGCGTTCGCAGCCTACAGCGCCGCGTTCTGCGCCTTCGAGACCGCCATCTCCCGCGCGCGCCGGAGGGATGACTTCTGGGGCTCCGTCGCCGCCGGCGCGGCCTGCGTGAGCATGATCAACTCTCGAAGGAGCGTCCCCAACGTCGCTCGCCACGCGGTCGGCGGCGGCGCGATCGGCGCGATGCTCCACGGCATCACCTGGGCTTATGTTGTACCGCGACCGCGATAAAGCCCGAAGCCATCGCCCCATGCTCGATGGCTTCTAGGGATTTCGCAGGCTGTCTCCGTTCGATCATGAAAATTGACTTGTCGCGACTTAAAAAGTTCTTCCTCTCGCAGTCTTCTGTAGCTTGGATCTTATCACTGGCCCAGTTATCCATGAAAGATACTACGTTGTTACTCTTATTCAGATTAGATACAAATATCCTTTATGAAAAACAGTGTATCACCTTTATGAAAGATGCTACGTTGTTACTCTTATGATAAGTTGATAACTTAGGGCTTTAGCATCCTGAGTGCTGTCCGAAGTGAGCAGATTTTGGTATACCTGAGCAACCTAGTTCTCTAGAGACTGAAGCTCACTTGCATTTACTTAATTAGAATCTCACGTACTGTTGGATATGCTCTGCTTGGCTACTACCATGAGTATTGGATGACCTTCTAGAGGTTTTGTTTTGTGTTCTTCTTTAAGCTCACTTTGGCTTAACTTGATCATGGAATTTCAAATTTCTGTTGCTCCAGCTGATGGATTGTTGTGACATATGAATTGCGATTCTTCAAACATAACCAGAAATAGATCCAGCCTGAATTCTATGCTTACCATATTCACGCGCAATACACCACGCAGGGCATGCCAACTTGTCCAGATTGTAAGTACCTTGTTAGACATTATGAAAATTTTCTCATGAACTCCTAAGACATGAATACATGATATTTTCTTTGTCTACAGTGAGTGGACTGTAAACATCCAGAGGCAACAATGTCTCTTATATCGGGCACTATCCAATTTCAGCATACATCTCCGTCCAGAAGGAATCAGTTGGAAGACATTGTTACAATTATGCGGGTATGCTTGGCAACTTATCTGAACTCATCTATTGAGTTATAGTTGAAAGTTATAAAGAGCAAATGTGAGACATAGGATGTTGGAGTAAACTGTGTATATGGATTAGAGTCTTGCCTGGGTGGTAGTCTCCTTTTTGTTTTCTTAAGATGTTTCAGATTTCTTTAGGAAAACAAATTTGACAGAACTATTTACTTTTAGAGTTGAAGCTTCAATTTTGATTCAGAAGTTGTAAAATCATTTATTCAACCACCAGTGAGAGTGAATGGTTGTTGATAACAATTTGGGGATAAATGATATTCTGTTTGTTCAGCTATAAATGTTAAAATCTTGAATATGAAAATCAGATATGGCGTACATATTATAGTATAATGCAATCTTGCCGTCCATTAGCTAAAAGCGTAGCCTGGTACCACAAGTGATCACTGCTTCTGCATTGCAGAAAATTCTGCTTCGATGTGGCTTCCCTCCTGAGAGTTGAAGACTACAGCAACCTGCCAACTTATGTTCAGCGCTAGTTTGTTCTTGGAGAACCAGACTAGGTTAGCCACCTTAGTATTATGTGCGACTCTGTTTGCCAACGGGCAGTGCACGCACCTATTGGCCAATTGTACGTGGATGTTTGTCATAATAATTTATGAATGGTCAGAACTTGTCTGCAATGTTAAGAAAAATGTTGCTTCTTTCTTCTTTGAGAGTTTGTTTATGGTATGATCAAGGTACAGGAAACATATCCGATAATTGAATATCATTATTTTCTTTTAGGCCTGCCTATGTCACCGCTTGAGAAATTGCCATTCCCGAAAGAATGATAAAGGGATGCTATCATGTCGCATCCCTTTATCATTTCTTTTTTTCCCCCTTCGCAGTCAATGCTGTTAGTTTTCTCTGTGAAACTTCTTCGAAAGTGCCTTGCACCCTGTGTTCCAGTGATGACTGCAACTTAAGCAGTCCCTTTATCTCAGCCATCCAGCAAAGATGCAATGGTCCAGGATGAAAATGTATGAGCCTCAACTATTTGAAGCTAATTTCTGAGTAAAGCGCACATACTAATAACAAAATAAAAAAGCCCATGTCTGCAAATAGTTTGCAATCACTGTGACACAAAAGCTCATAATAATAACCCAAAAGAGCATATCCTAAATTCAGAGCCATTTAGTGTTCACTGATCCGATGCCGCCTCGTCCTGTGCGACCAGGTATAACACTGAAGCTTTGCCTACGGCGCGTGCGGTCTGCAGTTTCCCTTCAGCCAGGTAGTTTCAGGAAGGATTGCTACTACTTTTCAGAACATTCGTTTGAAGAAGCAGCCTAGAAACGAGAAGAATTATCATGTTGCGTGGATCTTTTTTTTTTTTTGCAAAAAAATTGAATTGATAATAGAACATCAAAACATTTGCATGCGAAACGTTGTGATTCCAAGCATTTTCCCCAAAACCAAAAGTAACAGCAGTTGCGTCCTGCTGTTCCTGGCCAACTCGTCAGTGGAGAGAAAAAAAAAGGACTGGCTAATCTGCTGATCTCCCTATTGTTGTCATGCAAGCACCAGTGGACAGATACTCTCGATGGCTTCGGCGGCTGCAAGATCGACCTCGCGGATCTCTGGATACAACATGGCAGCGGCCGCGGACTCATGCCTTCTCTTGCACTCGTGGTAGAACACGGTGTACACCATGGGCGAGAACATCCGGGGCAAGAGGTGCACGGCGCACGCGAACGCGCCCCTCCATCTCGGGCCACCGCCGCCGCTTCCGCCAAAGCCGACGACGGCGTCGCCGAGCGCCAGCACCAGCGCGATCAGGAACCCCTGCGTCTCCGCCCCCGCACCACCTCCCCGGCCCTATGCAGCGCCTCCAGGCCGTGGCAGCCGTCATCAAGGACCGAGAGCACCATGCACGCCCACCGTCCACTCCATGGCGGATGGCCTGGTAGACGTACAAGAACCTCACCGCGGCAGCGACAGCCACCGCGAGGACGACGGCCACCGGATCATCAAATATAAAGTAGTACTATCGGACTGAAATACTTCTTTTTTTTGAATTTGAATTTGAAAATAAATAAAGAATCAGTTGGGAGAAAAATATTTTTGACCTGCCAGATTCTATCCCACATGTATATCGACCATTGATCAAAAAATAGCCCATCTAAAACATCCTTAGATCCTGCCATACTAATTTCGGATCGGTGGGGCCATTACAAAACGTAACGCTCGGCGTCGTTCGCAGGCCAAAAAACCTGACATTGCGATGATGTTTTTCACTTTGCGATTTCCCTACCCGCTCGCTGTACCCGATGAATTTCGTCGGATCCAATCAATCCTTTGCCCGATTTCTCTCGATCGCATATCGATCCTTTCCCGGATTCCAATCAGCCATCACCATTCCCGGATTTTTCTCCAACGCATATCAATACATTCCTTTCATAGCGCTATTGCCTATTGATTTCTTTCCTCGATCCTCATTTGCTCGCTTCAGATTTTCATCGCTCATGATCTCGCACACCCTCCTTCCGCAGCGATGGCGATGTCAACAAGGTGGGGTAACGCTGGGGTCGTGGAAGCACGGTGCAGTGAAGAGCCGGGCCTGCCCCATTGCAAGCGCCTTCTCTCTCTCTCATGGCGATGCGTCGGCCCACCTCCGCGTCCATCTCCGGCTGCCTCCGGGCCAGGAAGCTCGGCGGCGCCGACGGCTCCTCCTCCTGCGCCGCGCCGCGCGACTCCCGTACCTCACCTACCTCTCTTCCATCCCCGGCGGCCGCCGCGGTGGCGGAGTCATAGCCGTCGAGCACGCCGTCGATCCCCACCATCGATCCCCTTCACCGTCTCCTTCGGCAAGGTACGAAATCCTGACCCTTCTTCCGTTTAGCGTTGCTTTGGGAATGAAGCAATCACCTAATGAGCTTCACCGTTCCCCAGCCGCGCAAACCTCTAACCTCCGAGACGTCGCAGACGAGGACGGCTACGTTGGCCTCTGCGATACCGGACGGTGCCTTCCCTCCAGCAAAATCCATTGATAGGTCAGGTCGGTTCCGATCACAATACCTCTCCCCTACACTCCCAATTCAATCTGATTTGCTCGCTGCATGGTTCGAGATCATTTTGCAATATACTACCTCAAGCCGGTGGCGCAGGGACGGTGGGGAAGTCCAGCTATACAGCGAAGTAGCCGGAACCTACGGCGTCATGGTCGTGCCACTGCTGGTGGCCAATGCAGAGTATTTGTGTTGCTATGGAAGATCAGCCAATCTGAGTCCTCTGTGATTATCGCTGCACTTTTGTTGTGGGTTTAGCTGAGCGTGAAAATTCTCACTGTGATGCAAGTGAAAGATACTACATGTACAGAAGTTGCATATCTTGTGTTTGACGGAATGCACATGTGAGTCGTGGACTTCTGAATTTCCTGAGTTAATATAAATGCTCCCCCTCTGATATATACTCCTACATTATAATTTAGACTTGCTTGCTACCTCTAAGTTTCGTGTGTATTAATATGCTTTAAAGATACTGAATGTTTTGTGGATTAATTGCCTCAAATTACAAGCATACGGTCTGATTCATATGTTTTCGTTACGACTTACAAGAACAGATCTGTATGTATGTTTATAACTCATGTTGGCTACTAAAAAATTTATTTGCAGGCAATATAGATCCAATGGTTCTTCCGTATCATCCAATTTTGGAGTATTTTGCGCCTCAATATAGCTCAAACGGTGTGGTGGCGTCCCCTTCCCCTATGACCGACGCTTGCAAGGCCTGGTGCTCATATCTCGAGCCATGGTTCTGGGTATTGACACCTCCTGCCTTTTCGAAGGAATGTCAAATACGAACTACAGTGAGTAAAGCTTCATCCACACTGCTAGGACCTAGGAAACCATGCAAGCTGCCAGCCATCAAGGTACATGCTGTTCTCTTCCCTTCTGATGAACTTTTCTATTCACGTGGTGATTGGTTGTCATCAGGCTTTTCATTTGTTGCCCTTTTAGGGTTCTGCACATGCATGGAGACCTTCTTTTATTTATCATTGAAGCGTTTTGATTGGGTCCCTTTTGAATTTATACTGTAAATTTTCAAGACCGAGCTTTGTCATGGAATGCTCGGAAGAACAGGCAATAGTAGTGACTCATCGACAGGTAATCATGAGTAAGCATATTAATTAAACATCGTGGTCTATTTGTCGGACCTTCACCGAAGGTACTAAAAGGGAGATGGATGAACGTGGTTTGAATGTATATCTCCATTTCTATGAATGCGGTCGTTTTAATTCTTCCACTTTATTCTTCTGACATTCTTACTGGCAAGTGCACAGGCCATCGTCTCCAGCCATCTGACGTGCACGAGGAGCAAATCATCAGTTCGTGCAAGGAACTGACTCACTGGTACACGTTTGACTATCGTCAGTCTGTTCGTTCTTGAAGTAGGTACCATGGGGCATTGTTTTAAATTCATACAGTTTTGGGTACACAATTTCAACTTGTTATCCTGCAGATTTGGAGAGATGGATAGCAACTCGTTATCCTGCAGATTCACAGAGTTGGTCTATGATTTTTTCTTATGTATTTGATTTATGTTCTTTGGCACAACATGCAACAAAGCAGGTCTCTGGTCCCAGGAGAGGCAGCATGTTCTTCATCTTGTCTGCCTCCTCAAAGCAAGGCTCTATCTTCACTAGGTGAAAAATAAATGGTGCAGCTCCTTTTTTTGCCTTTTATCTCATGTAGAACCTTGAAACTTGACAGTACGATATTCAGTCCTGAAGCATTTTCTTCTCAAGATGTTGTTCTGACAAATAGAACAGAATTGCTCATGCTGACAAATACACAGTACAGGCCATTCAAAAGTCTTGTCCTCCAAATTTCATCTTTGTGCCATGTTGTTACTGATGAAATCATATGTGCCCTTTTCACTTTGTGCTTGTCTATTATGGGTTGCCTATTCGTGATGTTTTCAGTTTTGTGCTTGATATAATCATTGACAGGGCATACCTTCTGACCATCTTAATTTTGTTCCCTTTTGTCCTGAGTCACTTCGTTAATAAAATATGTTTCTATTTTGGGGAGCAGATGTTGTAGAAAGTTTAAAAGGAGTTTGCCTCAATGATCATCTCTTCTGGTCCATGTATGGATCCTCCAACTGAATAATCAGAGTAAAACCTTTATCTTCAGGAGGTAACGTTAAAATTGATTAACACGCTTTCCTTTCTTTGTCAACACTTACTTTCCATTTTAATACAATGCTCGTAAACGATGGCAAAGTACTGACTTATGCTCATGTTCTTTTCAATTATCTGTCATATTTTTCCTCTCATGTGCGTGTCCTACTCTATAATAGTAGTTTTGATGCCCCTTGATTAATTTTCCAAAGAAGAATGAAGCTCAGCTCAGAAACAGTAGAGTACAAAAGAGTTTTTACTTTCTGTCTATGAATTTGTGCGAATCGGAGTTCTTAAAACAACTTGTGTTGTTTAAGTCTACATGAACTGTTCAGATCATATTGACCAGTCCTTTACATACAATCGCACTGTGTTTATATAAATACACACAACAAAGCTGAGAAATGTAGCAAGGTTTCCTAAAAGCCCACAAAGCAGCCGTCCTGGTCGTAAATGATGACCGGGAGCTTGGACTCAACGCCATGTAGGCTGGGGCATGCGGTCTACCACTGGAAGAAGAGGAAGAGACAGAGCTCCGGCTGGATGCCATGCAGCATTGCGTGAGACCAGGGGATGGGCATAATATGTGTGTCCGCCAAGTATATAATGGAATTATTTCTGAATTATGAAGCTAAGTGCCCGGTGGAAATGAACATTTGAGACAATTGGTCGTGGTGCAATTTAATTTGCATTTGTATATTTGACTATTACACAAAGCATAAGGATGTATCATTGATGTTTTGTTATTCTTGGTGTCTTCATCAGAATATTTAGCGTATGCTAATGTCCTGGAAACAACCTCTTGTAGAAATGCAGAAAAAAGTTGCGTACAAAAAAATCAAAAGTGGTCGGACCCTTCCCAAACCCTGCGCAAGCGGGAGCTATGTGTACCTGGCTGCCCCCCTTAATGTGCTATCATGACATGTAACTCTTTTGATACATGTCGTTTTGTGGTGGATCCAGATTATGATAATCACATCCTTCAATTATAATGAATTTAATTTTATAAAGAAAATTATCATGTGGTATATAATATATTGCTTGTATAAATATTTATACGTGCGGTGGCATGTGCATGATATTATTCTGTAAAAATGATATGTGCATAGCGTTGGTGATCAATGGCACGACTGTGTTATGCCCGATAGGCTACTCTTGCATGATTCTCTCCAGATTATTTATTTCTTAATAAATTATAAAAGAGCATATAATTGAGTTGCTCATAATTCTCCTCGCAAAAAAAAAGTTGCTCATAATTCTCATGATCCTGCCAAATGATGTAACTTTTTAGACACGTGCGTGGTGCACGTGCATATTGGTACTAGTTGAAAATAAGGCAGGAGCGCTGCCATTCATTAAGCAGGAATAGAATAGAGTTACAGCCTAATGTTACAAAGACTAACCTAGCAGAAATGCTAGGCCTGAACCATGGTCATCACCAAGTCCAGGTAAACGGAACAGAGCAGAAAAGAATCTCACATGAGACATTAAACAACTGTTACGTCAACCGATGATAAACTTGTTGAAGCATTCGACCACTAGGGAGGCCAAAATATGTAACCTGAATTTCTTCATTGGACTGATGATACTTGAAACTTGTTGGGGCACTCGACCACTTGAAAACTTTTGGTTCTTCTATTCCAACTTACTAGCTTAGGTTCTGATGATTGGAATAAAAACCACTGCCATCTTGGTTTCCAGAGGCAGGTGTATCTTAATCGACCACGTTACTCTTTTTCTTCTTCTTGACAGTTTTAGCAGCCTCAGAAGACAGCTGCCTCTTGTGCTTCTTTTTCCTGTCAGCAACTGTAGATAGTTTCTTGCATGCCTTCAGAGCCGATGAGGACTGAGGCTTCTTACAAAATTCAGGATATTGTTGTAAAGCCAGGATACCCCGTAATGTAGCTATAATTTCCTTGGCCATCTTGTTGGTCATCTTCTGTTTTTTCGACTTGATCTTGTGCCCTGGACTGCATTTCTGTTTTTCCTAATCTGCAATGTCTCGACTGAAATACTTCTCGACGTCCTGAAAACCGACGGCCGTATAACCAGGGGAGTCCTGTAGGCGCTCAAAATAAGGCAACCAACACAGATTGGTTCCGTCCCTAGCTATCGATTGATGCGTTTTTTGGCTACCCCACCAGTGCCCCGACGCCAACGCCGCCGCCGATCGATCGGTGGAGAGGCATGCGGATATACAACAAGATCCCGGACGACGGCCACCGGTTCATCCACTACGTGGGCGAAGGCTTTCTGTTCGGCGGATCGTGCGGCTCCGCCTACCACTTCATCAGGACCCTCCGCGGTGGCGGCGGCCTCGCCGCCGGCGCCCGCGCCGTCGGCGCAAACGCGCCCCGCATCGGCGGCGCGGTCGCCGCCTTCAGCGCAGTGTACTGCTCCTTCGAGACCGCCATCTCCCGCGCGCGCCGGAGGGATGACTTCTGGGGCTCCGTCGCCGCCGGCACGGTCAGCATAGGCATAATCAACTCTCGAGGGGGTGTCCCCAACGCCGCTTGCCACGCGCTCGGCGGCGGCGCGATCATTGCGATATCCCACGGCATCGGCTGGGGCCTTTCGGAGTTGCACAGCCAGCTTATGTTGTACCGCGCTACCAGGCCATGGAGAGCCCGAAGCCATATCGCCCCTCGCTCAAAGGCTTGATTCCGCAGGCTATCTCCCCTCGATCATGAAAATCGTTGTAGTGACTTAATTAAAAAGTTCTTCCTCACGCAGTCCTGCAGTAGCTTTTGTTGATTAACGGTGGATCTTATCACTTGCCCAGTTATCCATGTGTTACTCTTATTCAGGTTAGATGAAAATGTCCTTTATGAACAACAGTATCTTATGGTAACTTGCCAATTGCTGAATCCAATGTTTCCGTTTCCTGGCTTTTTCTCTCTCTGTGTTTTTTAGGGATATATGTTCACTGAAACGGTTTCTGGGTATTTCCCGGGTCTCTCCATCGAGCACAAGTGAAGAAAAGGTGTCGTTCTGTTCGGTTTTGCTCATGATTCCCCAATTTACTGTAGGCTTATCTGCATTTGTGCTGTTGTTATGTGGTTAGGAAATATACAACCTTTGGAAGATAAATTGAGTTGAACAAGTATGCTGTTGTGTTTTGATCAACAAAATACAATGGTGCACCATTTCTCCCGCGTCCTCGATATCCGACGGCTCATATATTGCATCCAAATCACTTTGCTAATAGGAAAGAGTTGACGGAGGTAGCTCGGTTTTGGATAAATAGATGAACCAGCTCAATAGATCAGGCACATACCAGAGCAGTTCGTGAAAACCACACCGGCCTTGTCCTTCACTGGAGGTTTTCGACGACGTGGCATTAGTGGTTGGGGATTTTCCTGGGGACGGCTCCTAAGCTAGGAGGAAGGCAACCCAGCAATGGGGGCTGCCTTCCCTTGGCTCTAGCGAGATTCTACCCCGGCGCGAAGAGGCAGCCGGTTCTTCGGCGGGTGGTGTAGTGATGAGCAAGAAAGAGCCGGAGTTGAGGCTGGAGGAACCGCTCCGCTGCTGCCGATCTTTGCATCGGAATGGCGGAGCGGATAGGGAGGAGGATGGGAGGATTTCGTGAAGGAGCTTCGTTTTCTTGCGGAGAGGCACGTGGTGGGTGGGTGTGCCCAATTAACGGTGTGAACTATACATCATTACCGTGCAAATCTCAAACAAGCTTCCAACGGCCGTGATATCTCACGCAAATCTCAAACAGGCTCCAACGGCTGTGATATCTGGAGCGTGAGAGGCATGGTGCATCATATCGCTTTGTCTGGACCCTCACATTCCATCGCAATACGTGACACGATGAGCCACTAGGGGGGAGGATGAAAATTGACGAGCCATCAGGAAGCCGTCGCCGCATAGTGGATGAGCTGGTACCCGTCGTCCGGGATCTTTTCGTATATATGCATGCCTCTCTCCGAGCTTATCGGCTACCGATCTATCGGCGACGGCGGCGGTGGCGGCGTCGTCTGCACCGACGGGGTAGCCAGTAAATGTTTATTTTTTTGACGTGAACTAAATTTTATTACTCAGGTGCTGACAAATCATCAGCAACCAAAGACCAAATACAAGACAGGAGCTCGACCACCGGGTCGTCAGTCTCCGAACATTCACAACCTAGCGCTGCCAACGCATGCGCAACTTTGTTACAAGGTCTCGGGACATAGTCCACGTTAACCCAGGTAAAATTCAACCGAATTAACTCCTTTATCTCCTTGATCAGGCCACCGCAGGACCCAGATCATGCGCTTCAGAGCAGATAGCTTGCTTTAGCATCAAAGCATCATAGCAGAAAATTCAGTCGCCCTCGCCCAGCCGAAACCACATCTCCATCAGAGTCCCGAATCACAAATCCCCAGCCACCATATCCCCTGAATCCTTCCGGAATGCAGCATCGCTGTTCAATTTTAGATTGCCCATCTCGGGTGTTGGTCTTAATTTAAATGTAAATGCATCAATCGACAGGGACGGAATCAATCTCGGGGTGTTGGTCTTAATTTGAACGTCTCCGACGACTCCTGTGTGTTTCCACATCCGTCGCTTTTGACGTCGACGAGTATTTCAGTCCGATAGTTGATTAACGGCCCATAAAAATCTTGGCCTCGCGCTTAGTGAAAGTACTGTGCAACGGCCCACGTCAGATAAGGATCCCAACTGATTCAGCTGATTATAGCCCACGTAGCTAGGAGGCTAAAAAAGAAAAAAAGGAGCTAGTTGGGAGCCTGGGACAGACACGGCAAAACTGGAATGGAGAAAGAAAAAAAACTTCCCCTGGCCTTAAAAAAAACTTGGGTCAATGAAAATTCATTGACTCTTTTTTTTCTGCGAAGGAAAAAAACTGCAGTTCGTAGTGGACATCACTGGGCGTTAGGGGCGGAGCCACCCAATAACTTTTTTTTGGAGAAAAAAAGAAATTTTCAATAGCTATAATATGTGAATATTAGTATTTTTAATGGTTTTACAAACATGGTTTCAATCATTAAAATAGATTTATTTTTGCATACAATCTGGCTTAAAAAACTTTAAACTGTTTTACAGATTAAGGAGCTATTTGTACTTTATTCTTTGCTTTTTACGTAGCTTGAATGTCACTAGAGGTACTACGTTGTTACTCCTACTCTTTACTTTACTCTTTGCTATTTGTATCTTACAGATTACTCTTTGCTAGTATTTGCTTAGCATACTCAGTATGGGCGTTCGAGACACACAGACAAGCGGAGAAGTTTCCCTCCTTGAAAAAAAGACAAGTGGAGAAGTTCGATGATTCCAGAGACCAGCCATGCTGATTTCCTCGGCGAAGAATCCTTACTTTTGTTCCTTGTCACTTCCTCCCTCCAAGTGGCTGCAGCGAGCCAGCGAACCGTGGTAATCGAAGCCAGCATAGGTGTTGGCCGGCAATTCTAGCAAACAAAAGAGCCATTTTTTTTATTTGCGAGTGAACAAAGAGCCATTTTGGAAGGAGAAAAAAAGAAGGGTATCATGTGACCGCGAAAGAAGACCGTCTGACAAAAAAATAAGGGTATCATTTTCAGACGTGGAAAGGGAATGTGGAAATAAAGGATCGCGATGACTTCACTGATAATCAGAAAGCTGTGCCGTCAGTCTAGCTCAGTTACGCGGTGCGATAATATTTCAGCTCCACTGAAGCATCAGCTCGGACAGATCTTTCTCTCTCTTTGTAACGGATGCAATCAAAGTATCTGAACAGCGGAACGGCAGTTGAGCCTCGCGAGTACACTTGTTCTGAACGCACAAACTCCCATAGCCTTCGGCAAATCGGGAAGTAAAAGATTGAAGTAAAGAAACACAGGCAAAATCCTCTCTGACATCATACCGCACCCTCAACACTCGTAGCGTGATCATAGTCCGCCTTCGTGTGACGCGACACCTCCTGCGGCGCACAGCCGTCGCCATGGCTCCTCTTGCACTCGTGGTAGAACACGGTGTACACAATGGGCGAGAACATCCGGAGCAGGAGGTGCGCGGTGCACGCGAACGCGCCACTCCATCTCGGGCCACCACCGCCGCTTCCGCCGAAGCCGACGACGGCGTCGCCGAGCGCCAGCACCAGCGCGATCAGGAACCCCTGCGCCCTGCGCCCCCGCACCACCTCGCCGGCCCTGTGCAGCGCCTCCAGGCCGTGGCAGCCGCCGTCCTCAAGGACCGAGAGCACCACGCCCACCGCCCACACCATGGCCAGGTAGACGTACAGGAACCTCGCCGCGGCGGCGACCGCCACGGCGGAGACGACGGCGAGTCGGCACGACGGGCCGCCGGCGCCGGCGACCGTGTTCAGGGTCGGGACGGCGATGAGGGACACCGACAGCGCGGTGTACCCGACGGAGAGGAGGGTGGAGTAGACGCAGGTCGTCAGGGGCCCCTTCCACGAGGCCGCCATCTTCTGGAGCAGGTCGCGCACCGGGAGGTGCCTGCCGGCGCAGGCCGCCGAGGCGGCGTGGACGACGGCGAGCGTGGAGGCGGCGTGGCCGAGGTAGGACACGGCGAGGAGGGCGACGTCGACGTGCGAGATGGCGCCGGCGTCGCGCTTGAGGCGGACGAGCAGGTCGTAGAACTGCGGCGTGGCCGGGTACTCCCGGCCGAGGGAGTGCAGCCTGGCGATGAAGCCCAGGAGAAGAGGGTAGACGGAGACATGGCTGCCGAGCAGTATGAGTGAGCTCGGGATCATGGCGAGGAGGAGGCATGGGAGCATGTGCTTCTTGCTCCTGCATGCGAGGCAGAGGGCATCGCTGAGAACTGCGACCACGCCCTTGGGTGCATCCATGGCTCTTGTTCCTTGGAGCAAAAATTCCGTCAGGCAAGGGCTCCTCCCCTGTCCCTGTGTCCTCCTCTTTCTCTCTCTCTCCCGCACACAAATCTGAATTAAAGAAATGCAGAATTGATGTGATGTGAGGTGTTGTTTCTTGTGAGTGCCGGATTCTACAATGCTTTTCTCTAGAAGATGGTACCAAGTCTGAAATTTCTGGGATCGAGTAGGACATGTTGGCAGCTCCTCATCGGTGAATATCCTTTTTCTTTCCCCATCGACGCCGTCAGACTAGTCAGGACAACATCCTTGCTGCTTAAATCAGTTTGCAAATTAAAGGCGGAAGCAAAATTTGACAAAAAGAAAGTACAAAATGTGTAGTACTTGAGAAATCCAGATCACGTGAAATTAGGCGATAAGGCAAACCAACGGACGCCAAGGAATCCAAGATGTCAGTTGCTGCTGAATTTTGGTACATTTCAGGACAGCCCGCCGTTCATGTTTCACGAAAACATGGCCAGTGAAAAAAAAAACTGAATGGTTTACTTCACTGATTGCCAACAAATCGACCTGGAAATACGTTACCTGAATGGTTTACTTCACTGATTTCAGAGCACGTACATTACCTGAATGGTTTACTTCACTGATTTCAGAGCACGTGAAAGTACTAGGAGTATGGTTTACTTCACTGCTTACCAACAAATTGACCTGGAAGGCTGGAACTCAACAGAAGGTGTTTCGAACTACTATTGCAGCACACTCGAATACTCGATGCAAGTGGAAAAACTGTGAGAAACCAGCGGTGCACTTTCTGCTGATCGAATATGAACAATCAGCACCGAACTGTATCAACCAACAACTCGAACCATGCTCACGTTTGATCAGCAGCAATCAACTGGTTATTACAACAGATTAGTTATGTAACATGGATTGTGAAAATGGAGCCTTTGAGTTCATCTCCAGTCCAGGTTAACTAACAGGCAACCAACAGTCAAACAGTGTCAGTGAACAAGCAGCTGGATTCCAATCTAAATTCCAATAATTAATAGCACAACATGAAAACAAGATATGATTAAGGACTACATTATCCAACGAGAAATCTCAGAATTCAGAGAATTAAACCTCATCGTGAAAACAATATACTTGAACCAACATTTGAGAGCACCAAATACAGTTTGCAACGAAGTACTATTGCAGCACACTCGAATACTCGATGCAAGTGGAAAAACTGTGAGAAACCAGCGGTGCACTTCTGCTGATCGAATATGAACAATCAGCACCGAACTAGTATAAACCAACAACGCGAACCATGCTCACGGTTGAACAGGAGCAATCAACTGGTTATTACAACAGATTAGGCCCCTGTTTGGATCCACCTCCTAAAGTTTTAGCTGGCTAATTTTAGTCAATTGGGATCCAAACATAACCTCTTAAAATCTCCTAAACTTTTAGCCCACCTCCTCCTAAACTTTTAGCCCCTAGTCACCTCAAAGCTACTAAAATCGGCTAAACATATAAAAAAGGCAAGAAACACATTAAGGCCCCGTTTGTGTCGGAGGATTCTCAAAGGAATTTCAAAGGAACTGGTTCCTATGAAATGCTGACGTCACGTAGCGTTTGGAACCAAGGAATGGAGATGTCCGTTCCTCTGGAAAGGGTCGCCTTCCTTCGCAAAACGCAGGAACTGGAAAATCCAGTCCGAACCAATGGATTCGCGGAAGCCCGAGGTGAAGCAGAGAGAGCGCGCGCGTTAGTGCCGTAGCCATGTGCATGCGAAGCTGCTGCTGGATTAATTAAGCACGGCGCAGTGAGTACGTAGCAATGCTAGCGTGTATGTTTCTTTTTTTTTCCCTATCCTTGTTGGTAACCGTGTATGTGCTGCTGCTCCATACCGACCAAAGCTTCACATAATCACATTATTGAGTTGAGTGCTAACTGGGATGGGTCTATGGTTTAATAAGTCCTGCCTACTTGATCAAAGTTTGGTTGATCAAAGTTAGTGTTTTAACTATTTGCTCCTGTGTTATCAATTCCTACAATCCAAACAACAAGAGATCTCAATTCCTTTGTTTCTGATTCCTATAGTTTTCTTACTTCCTTCATTCCTGTGTTTTTTCCTATTCATCTGTTTTTCATCCCTACATTCCAAACGGGGCCTAAAAAAGGCAAGGAAAGTCTAAAAACCAGAAACATTAGTCAAGGATCCAAACAAGTACCTCCTAAAATTAGTTAGCTAAAAAATTAGCTAGCTAATATTTTAGTTGGCTAATTTTAGCCGGCTAGAGGATCCAAACAGGGCCTTAGTTTTGTAACATGGATCGTGAAAATGGAGCCTTTGAGTTCATCTCCAGCCCAGGTTAATTAACAGGCAACCAACAGTCAAACAGTGTCATTGAACAAGCAGCTGGATTGGCTAAATTCCAATAATTAATAGCACAACATGAAAACAAGATATGATTAAGGACTCCATTATCCAAAAGAAATCTCAGAATTCAGAGAATTAAACCTCATGGTGAAAACAATATACTTGAACCAACATTTGAGAGCACCAAATAAAGTTTGCAACGAAGAATTAGGCCTATGTAGTTCACAAAAAAAGGAAGCGAAGTAATTGATAATTTGAAAGCGATAGATGCATTCTTTATCTAGACATGATTCCAGCGTAGTAAACACCCTTCTAAACAACAATGGACCTTTTCAGGTTCACCATACGTGTTGCTGAGGAAGTCTGTCTGGGAGCGGTTTCCTGGTTGCCCTTGCTATTCCTGTCCTTTTGGTACAGGCCTGCCTGTGCGAAGCCTGCCCCTCTTCCAGCATAGCCAACACGGCCACCACTTCGCTTCCCTTGGGAGGACACAAAGTTCCCCTGCCACCTCCCCAATTTCGAAGGATCCCGATTATCAGCCCTGCGTTTAGGTACTTCCTCCTCCAATACTTTACCGCCTGCGGCCACATACGCCTTCTCATTTGTCTCTAGAATGACAGAAAAGTTATCTGCCATCTGAGAGAGCAACCTCTGCAACCTAGTTTGCTCAGCATT
Source organism: Eragrostis nindensis (assembly GCA_012490785.1). NCBI lineage: Eukaryota > Viridiplantae > Streptophyta > Magnoliopsida > Poales > Poaceae > Eragrostis > Eragrostis nindensis. The sequence continues at coordinate 2,815,407 of JAAXCT010000020.1, forward strand.
ATGAAAGACAACGCTCCGTGTTGGTTGGTCCCAGCTTGCATCAAGCTCCTTTAGTATCATCATCCTACTCACAACACTGTGTGTATGAGATTCAGTCAGGTCAAACATCAACGATAGCTGGGCCAGGCTCAGGGACTCATAGCAGGATGAATAAGAAATGAGATAAGTTTTAAGAGCTGCTTCTTTGATCTTAAGCTTCAGCAAATCAAGAACATGCTCCCTGCTCCTCAAGAGCTTCCAGATCTCCAGAGAACTAATTACATTGAAACTCTTTTGGTAATCGCCACTTTTAAGGATTCTTGCAGCAGCCATAACATGGCCTCTGACATTCTCAGGAGGTCCAACGAAAGTCAGCTTCTCACTGAATTCAAGAAGTCCACGGAATGATTTGTACCCAGGTTTCCGGTTGTCAGTATTGCCAGCCATACTAGGCACCTCAATCAACATTGCAGAAATGAAATAGGCAGCTTCCAAGAGGTCATGATTTATATGCATGTGGTAAGGCATCAGCCATCTCTTCTCAAGTCTTTCCTGTAGCATGTCATAACTAACAAATTAGCATCCAGTTATCAAAAAGTCAATACATTGCTTGAGTATAGATCAAAGAATAACTGTAACGGCAATTGTAGAACTTTTAGAATGATGTAAGCACAAATCCAATGAGACTATACAAAGGGCTATTCAATGCAAGATGAATGCAAAGCAGAAACAAAGCCAGGTCCACAAACAACTTAGTGTACAGCGACATAACTGAACCAGTGCTCTATAAGCAATAGGTACTTATACTAGAAATTCAGAGCACTTTTCATTCTCTACATATCATTACCACTAGGTAAATTCACGATACACCAGATGGGCTGCCTTGCAGTTTCAGAAATAAATAAAATGGGACTCATTATAAGACTCAAACACCTGTCAATAAAACCTATAGGAGGGCCATTTTAAATGACACGTTTTTTGTTGAACTTTGGCCAACAATATATATTGAAGTAATTAGTTACCTAATATGAAATGATATCAGTCGATATATCATCAAAAGAATTTTAAGGTTAACTTATACATTTAACTATTTGCACAAATATTTATAGACAAGACAAATGGTTAAAGTAACAAAAAAAGTCAATGATGTCTCATATAGTTAAAACCGGAGGGAGCACTCAGCAAAAGTACACATTTTTTTATAACAGGTGGACTGCAGTGCATTAGCAACGGTACAAGGAAATAAATAAATAGCAAAGCAATATAATACTTAGGAAAACTAGCGTAAATCACAAGTATATCAAATTCAGCTATCTTCTAGGCCGTTGTCTTGCCGTGAAAATGCACATACTTATAAAGACAAAAACTCGCGTAAAGCACAAGTATATAAAAAATTCAGCTATCTTTTAGACCATTGTCTTCCAGTGAACATGCTTTTTTACCATGAACATAGGATATATACATTTTGCAGGGAGAGTGAGAGGATATAATACCTGCTCAGGAGTTTTCTCATGATAACGGCCGTAACGGACACCTTGTGCAAGCAATTCTTTAACTCGCCCAGTCGAGTATAACTCAGATAGGCAATTATGTGCTTCAGCTATCAATCCAGCCCTGAAAGCACAAAGACCCAGCTGCGCCATGACTCTGTTGAATAAAATCTGTGAAGATACATCCATAAGCTTAACTCCATCTTGCAAATGACTCATTAAAAGCATGTCCCGAGCAATTAAGAATTCACCAGAGATTGCATGGTGGTATATGTCACATAGCATTGCTCTGGCTTTGGTCCTTTCATGACCATGCTTGTAAATCAGAGATGTCAATCCATCCATCAAAGCTCTACTACTTGGAGGGAAAATAGGCCTTCTAGGTACAACCTCAGGAATGACAACAAATGGTGTTGGCCCGCTGCATCTATCAATTTCCTTGGCATCTCCATCTTCAATTTCAGCCTGTTCAGCCAAGGTTCTCATTGCATCATATACTTCCTGGGGTTTGTAGTAAACCAGTTCAACTTGGTGCAGTGCAACCATAGCAGCAGCCCTAAAGTTTCCAACCCTTTCGAGGTAACCCTGTATATTTTGTGCAGCAACCATAAACATGGGCTCATCCCTCAGCCTCTCAGTATAATCTTTAGTATGTGGATCAGTACACTGCAAACTCTTGAAATACTCAGAGCCTAGTCTCTCAACGAAGGCAGCCAAATCCCCTGATACATGGATAGTTCCATCATAGTCTGCACCATTCTGAGTCCCTTTCTCATCAGGATCAACTAAGTTGTCGACGATAATATTTGGATACTGCTGCAAGATATCAAGCACAAGAAGAATATTGTTAGCGCAGCTCTTCCACACACTGATTGGCATATGACCAAGCAAACTAGGATTGATGTCAAACTGAGCTGAAGTCGCATGGCAAAGAATTTCAAGCTTCTGAGAAGGCGTTTTTGCCACACTAGCCAAGAACATGAGTTGGTCCACCCTTTCTGTCCTCCCGGTACCTTTCTTGCCTCTTGATGCCACGATCTCCTTCAGCTTCTTATCAACAATCTCCCAAGTAATCTCACTTGGATCTAATGGGAACTGCTTGTCAATGAGGTTATCCTTCTTTCCGGTCTTCTTTTCCCAGAATAGTCCATCCTTGCTACCATCACGATTATTGTCCTTTGCCTTGCCAGATGCTAAATCATTTATCTCAATATCAGAATGTGAATCATATTCATCATCACTGTCAACCTCACCCTTGTCATTTGCATCCTCCTTATCAAAACACTTTGGATTCTCTCTGCATTTCAGTATCAGCTCTGCATACTGCTTGTTGTTCTTCTTTAGATTTTGTTTCATTGAGTACAGTGCCTTTGCGTTGCTGCTGTTCATCTTGTTCTTAGCTTCTTTATTTGCAAGTGACTCAACAAGGAAGTCCTCAAGCAACATAAGAGCCATGATGTATGCATTTGGAAGCTTGTTGGACTCATTTACACGAACCACCTTCTCTAGCTTTTTGTTGAGGTTGTCGTAGCAACTTTGGAGACTAACCCAATCATTGATCTTCATTGCGTTGCGTATCTGTTCAACTGTGGACCACATTTCCTCATTAAGTTTGACCTTCAATGGGCGTACTACACGACGAGTATCTGACTCATCGCTGTCACTTGAGTCATTCAAGTAGTACCGGGAATCATCATGTTTCTCTGGCTTTGGAGCAGGGACATCATCAAAACTTTCCTCAGATATATTACTCTCTTCATCTTCAGACTCACTCTCTCCCTGAAATGGAACAAACAAAACAAAAGGCAATGAAAAGTTAGCAATACATTAAGAAAGGTCAAATTTGTTGGACAGATCGAAAATAATTCATCGGGTTTTGAAATGTTGATCATGTACCTGTTGTGACCAGAATCGAGACATGTTTGCTGCTTGTTTGGTCAATTCTATCTGGATGTCCTGAGCTCTACAAATTATACAAGACATACTTTTAATGAAAATATGTGTACCAAAACATGAAGTCAACTTTAATCAATCACATGCCACAATTACCAGAAGATTAAAACAGGTTAGGCTTAGAATAAAAACGAATTTGCTGAGTCTTTAAAATCGGCAGAATACATAATAATCCCAGAGCGGGATTTGACCATAAAATTTGTGTAACTCACTCAGTTCATTATGCAGTCTCCAATCTAACAAATTAAGATGGTGTGACCACTGTGAAAACACCACAAGTTAACAGACATAGTCACATAATTACCACGGGGAAGCGTAAAGAAACCATTACGCAGTAGCTGAATTAATCCACGCAAATGGACAACCAAATAGAAAACACGGAACAATATATATGAACCAGACAGCTATTATGTATATAACCAAAGCTTGAAATTTGCCACACAAAACCTCCTTCAGTTACTGTTCCAACATACATGGAGGCAGAATCAATGTCATGTGCTGCAATCTTGTAATTAGTTTAAAAAGTATACGAATATTACCCATGTCAAGAGTTATGTAAAAGGTTTAAAACACCATAATCCCATATACATCACTGGCATGAAAATTCAAATGAAGAAAACAGATACAGCATAGTGAAAATTATCACAAACGATATAGAAATTAGGTTCCCAGTTGATAAGTTTTTGGTTGATCGTTGGCTATGTGTTCTTCATTAGTCGGAGAAGAACTTCTGTATCAATTCTGCATTTGCATTATAGAGAACCTATTCAACTAACTAAGGCAAGGGATAATAAATCGGAAAAAATAAGGATGCGTCTCCAGCAAGCCAAACGAACAATTATACCGAATCTACCCACAATTTACTCCGGCATAGACAACCAGAAACCGCACCGCAACGTTTCAAGTGAAGCCTAAAAAGTAAAAACCCTAACGCTCGTCACAATCAGCAGCCAACGAACCTAGCGCCCAGAAGTAGATGACCGGCGCACCGGCATCTCAAGGAGGACGCCCTACACAGAAATTAAAAATCAACGAAGTCCCGACATGGACGATGCCCTAAAATAAACCCACGGCACTAAACGAGGAGGAACCACGAGAAATTAAGGTGAGATCGAAGAGTGTGGGTGATCAGTAAGCGAGGCATTACTTGGAAGCCAAGGCGAGGGGGGACGGGAGAGACGGCCGCCGGCGCGGTGCGGGGGGATCGAGACGGCGGCGAGCTGCGGAAGGGCCGGCCGGCGCGGCGCGGAGGCGATGAGTGCTGCTTTCCCTTTGGGTTGGTTGGGTAGCGGTGGCCGGTGGGGAACTGGAGATCGACGAATTCGAGGAGGCTTATATTGGGGTGGCGGCGGCGTTCGGGACGAGGATTCGGCCGCTGAAGTAAAAAAGGCCGAACGGCGAGCCTAATGCCCGAGTAAAACTAACTTTCGGCCCTTCCGCGTCAAGCTGTTGGGCTTTATGATCCACCTGTCCGCCCAATACGCGCTGAAAGCCCAACAGATTGGCAGAATCATTCGGCCCAGACCTTGGCTTGCAAATTTTCGCTGGCGGGCCCTCTACGAAACGAGTAGAGTCGATCACTGTGACGGAACAAGACCGCCGCATTCAAATTTGGCCATTTTGGCGTTGCAGCTTCTTTTTGTAATAACGCTATCGACGGGAGAGAACAACAACAAAAGTAGACAAGAGGTGAGAGCACAATATAGGGTGAAGCCTTCTCTTTATTATTCTGAATAAACTTGTGTGTTTACATCATGGGGTGTTTCACTATTTATATTCGGGGTAGGGGGTCTCCTTTCCTACTAGGAGAGAGCCACATACGGAGTAGGACTAGGATAGGTTCTCTTGGAACTTCTTTTCCTCCTCCAACAAATATTATTATTATAACACTCCCCATTGGGCATTTTACGACGACACACATGTCTCATTAAAAACTCCTTCATAAAAACTCAATGGGAAAAATGGAGAAAAGAGTACATGGTACCGTTGCTTCATATTGCACACAATGCCTCGTTAAAAACCTCTTCTTTTAAGAAACCTTCAGGTAAAAACTCAAATGAGGGAAAAAGAGTACAATGCTATATTCTTCTAGAATTTACTATATATTGGCTTCTTGACTATAGTGTTAGGATTTATGTGTTCAAGAGAATTCTCCCCTGATTTGCACACATCTTTAAGTCTCCTCATTCCTATACCATGCCTATGCTTTTCAAAAGATTTAGCAGGTAGGGCCTTAGTGAACATATCTGCAAGATTATCACATGAGCGAACATGAGTCACCATAATTTCTTCATTCTCTTGCATTTCATGTGTGAAGAAGAATTTAGGTGTAATGTGCTTCGTGACTTTAGACTTAATATATCCTTTTTGTATTTGTGCAATACAAGCTACATTATCTTCATAGATAATGGTAGGGGTTTTACTCATTTCAATTCCACATGTATTCAGTACATGGTGAGTAATTCTTCTTAACCAAGTGCATTCTTTAGATGCCTCATACAAGGCAATAATCTCTGAGTGATTTGTTGATGTAGCCACCATCGTCTGCTTCGTAGATCTCCAAGAAATTGCAGTTCCACTACAGAGAAACACATAACCAGTCTGCGAGAATGATTTATGTGGATCCGACATGTATCCAGCATCTGTATATCCTTCTAGGATTACATTTCCTTTCTTATGGAAGAACAACCCCATATCTTCTGTTCCTCTAAGGTATCTGAGGATATGCTTAATGCCATTCCAATGTCTTCTGGTTGGAGCTGCACTAAATCTTGCTAGTAGATTAACAGCAAAGGCAATATCGGGTCTTGTACCATTTGCTAGATACATCAACGCTCCGATAGCACTTAGGTAGGGATATTCAGGTCCCAATACTTCCTCATGTTCCTCTTTTGGTCTAAATGGGTCGGTCTGTACATCGAGTGACCTCACAACCATAGGGGTTCTGATTGGGTATGCACTACTCATACTGAACTTCTCTAATACCTTCTTGGTATAGTTCGACTGGTGCATTAGTATACCTTCTGGGGTATGCACTAGCTGCAAGCCTAGGCAGAATGTAGTCTTTCCTAAATCCTTCATTTCAAATTCAGATTTCAGGAATGAACTAGCTTCCTCGATGTCTTGTGTCGTTCCAATGATATTTAGATCATCGACATAGATGGATATTATACAATATCCCATCTCTGATTTTCTAATGAATACACAAGGACAGTCTTCATTCTTCAGGAATCCTTTCTTCAGTAAAAACTCACTAAGCCTATTATACCACATTCTTCCAGATTGCTTTAAGCCATATAGTGATTTTTGCAGCTTCACACTATATAAGTTGCGTTCTTCTTCATTTGGGACTTTAATTCCTTCTGGAACCTTCATGTGGATTTCAGTATCCAACGACCCATACAGGTACGCTGTCACAACATCCATCAATTTCATCTGCAATTCCATATTTACTGCTAGAGAGATCAAGTACCGGAATATGGTTCCATCCATTACAGGTGAGTATGTGATATCGAAATCGATACCTGGTCTCTGCGTGAAACCTTGAGCTACTAATCTCGCTTTGTATCTTACGACTTCATTCTTTTCGTTTCTCTTCCGGACGAATACCCATTTGTATCCTACGGGATACATTCTTTCAGGGGTGAGGCAGACTGGTCCGAAGACTTGTCTTTTGTTAAGCGAGTTTAGTTCTGCAGTAATTGCTTCTCTCCACTTTGGCCAATCAGAACGCTGCTTGCATTCTTTCATTGATTTGGGTTCTTCAACCTCATCAATGATGTGGGCAATCTTTTCCGCAAAATATATGTCGACATTCTGGGCTCTTCTATCATACTTTTCTCCTGTCTCAACCTAGTGTGTTGAGTTCTCCATGATTCTTTCGTCATGGTCCAGATCATCACTTATAGGTATGTTCAGATCTGGAATATCCGGTTTCGGTACTTCGTGTACACTCATTTCACCATTCACGGGATTCTCATTAGTACCAAGCTTACGCTTACGCTCCATCGGACGTCTCCTAGGAGCCTTAGCTTGTGCTTGTACTTTGGGTTTCTTCGATACCCTTGTAACCGGTTCACTCCCCCTCTTCCTAGCATTTCTAGCTAGTGAGGTAGTGGCTCTAGTTTGGAATTCCATTTGAGCTCCCACTTCATGGGGTATTTCAATTCTTTCCGGTGCATTTACTGCTAGTATATGAGATTCCATAATTCCCTGTGTGTTGGTGAATGTCTCTGGCAGTTCATTAGCAATCCTCTGCAAGTGGATGATATTCTGAACTTCTTGGTCAGTTTCTTTAGTGCGAGGATCCATTCCATGGATTCCAGGAGTTTCCCACTCTATTTCTCGGCATTCTTTCTTGAGGTACAATCCTCCCCCTAATGTCGGGAAATGGTCTTCATTGAAGATACTATCAGCATATCGAGCCGTATGCAAGTCTCCAGTGAGAGGCTCAAGATATTTTATGATCGATGGGCTCTCAAAACCCACATAAACTCCAAGTTTACGTTGAGCTCCCATTTGTGATCGCTGAGGTGGTGGGATAGGGACGTATACGGCACATCCAAATTTCTTTCAATGAGAGATATTCGGTATCTTCCCTTGCACTAATGCTAATGGTGATTCTTCAACTTTAGCAGATGGTCTAAGTTGTATGAGAGCAGCAGCGTGTAGCACAGCATGTCCCCAACAAGTGGTAGGCAGCTGACTATGCAATAATAGTGGTCTTGCAATTAACTTGATCCTCTTAATTAGCGATTCTGCTAAACCATTTTGCGTATGCACATGAGGAACAGAATGTTCTACCTTTATTCCCAATGACTTGCAATAATCATCAAATACCTTCGAGGTAAATTCTCCGGCATTATCCATGCGAATGGATTTAATTCTATGCTCTGGAAAATTATTCTTCAATTGAATTATTTGGGATGTAAGGCGTGCAAAAGCATGATTTCTAGTGGACAATAGACATACTTGACTCCACTTCGAGGAGGCGTCTATTAATACCATAAAGTATCTAAAAGGCCCTGAGAAGGGACTAATAGGTCCACAGATATCTCCTTGTATTCTTTCAAGGAATGGTGTATCTTCTGCATGAAGTTTTAATGTAGAGGTTCTAGTTATCAATTTCCCAGTTGCACATGCAGCGCAAAAGAAATCTTCAAGATTATTAGGAAATTGTCTCGGTTGCAATTCATGCCCACTAGAATTCTTCAAGATTCTGCCCATCATATTACTTCCTGGGTGCCCAAGTCTTTCATGCCATATTCTGTATGGTTCATGATTCTTCAAGATCACTTTAAACGCAGCTAAGCCATTCTGTGGTTTAATATAGGTGTAGTACATGCTTTCCTTAAAGGAAGGGAAAATTTCCACAATAGTTTTCTGATCTCCGTGCTTCTTAGTCATGATAAGACGTTCTTCGCCATTATCGTTATTAGTTTCTACATGAAAACCATTTGCACGGATATCTTTGAAGCTCAGCAACGTTCTAGTTGCGTCTGGATATAGTAATGCTGCTTGGATTACTAATGTCGTTCCATTAGGGAGAGTAAAGGTTGCCCTTCCGGAACCCACAATCTTTTTTTCTATTTCCAATGAGAGTCGTTATTCCTTCTTCATACTTTCTGAGTGTTTGGAAATAACGAGTTTCCCTAAGAACTGTGCTAGTGGTGCAACAGTCTACAAGACATAGTTCCTCTTCCATTGTACTACACTTGTAGGCAAAGGCAAAGGCAAATACTTCAAGGAAAAGCCAAATAACGACAAGGTAAAAGAAAAACCAAGGCGATTATATAGACTGCAAGTACTATATATTAAAAACGAGGTCTCTACTAGAGATTACATTAATCCACTTAATTCATTGCAGGAATTTAAAAACTAAATGCATAACTACTACTCAAAACCATCTACTAGATAGTATTATAACTAGGGAGAATTATTTCATGTCTCCATGCAAGTCTTCTAATTCTTCTCCAAGAAGATCATCTTCATCCATGAGATCATCATCCAGAGACAAATCTCCAGATCCTTCAAGGTTCTTGTTGTCTTCTTGTGGTGTACCCATGTCCATCTTCGCGATGTCTTCTTCCTTCTCTTCATGCGAAGGTGACCCCTCTTCAGGTGGTGGACATTCCAAGAAGTGTGCTTCCTTCTGGATTTTCTTTTTCGTGCCATGAAGCTTCTGGTACATCTCAGCAACATGTTTAGGTGCTTTGCATATGCGTGACCAATGGCCATGCTCACCGCACCTATAACAATCCTGGTTTTGTTCACCATATGCTCCCCTTTTAAGCGTCTTAGGCTTAGCGTTCTTCTTTTTGGAGCGCTTAGCTTTCCACTTACCCTTCTTTGATCCATTCTTTGGACCCTTCCCCTTATCATCCTTCTGGAATGAAGTAGCATGTGCTTCTGGCGGTGCAATTGAGCCAGTGGGGCGAGACATATGATTCTGCATAATAGTCTCATCCTCCCCCTGATCTTGCTGCAAGGCATTGCTCAATTGTACATAAGTTTCATACTTTTCTTTCTTGTATTGCCTACTCACATAAGTGAGTTTGGGGTGAAAGGTAGTGAGAGTCTTCTGTATAAGATCTTGATCCGTAAGATCTACTCCACATAGTTTCATGCGGGTAACTATGCTATACAGAGCGGTGTTGTAATCCTCAATAGTCTTGAAGTCTTGAAAGCGTAAGTTCTGCCAGTCACGCTCCACTTTAGGCTTTAAGACAAATTCTATCTGCTCAAACCGATTCTTCAATGAATCCCACAAGACTTTTGGATCACGTTCAGTCATGTACTCATTCTTCAGGGTAGTACTTAAATGATGCCTCAGGAAATGCAGTGCCTGAGCCTGCTGCACATTCGTTGCAGCAGTATCTCCTTTTTGAGGTTTGATCGTCTTCAAGAGATCTTTTCCACTCAAAAGGATTTCGGCATCAAGTGACCAAGACAGATAGTTTAGGCCATTCGGTGCTAGCACTTCAAATTCTCGTTTCACAAGATCAGACATCTACAAGATGTATAAAAATAACAGTGCATAAGTTTACTTCTTGTAAACCTAGTTGGTAGAATGCATAAAGTAATGGATTAAAAACTCGGAGCAAGTCCTAAAACCATGTTTCTATGATTAAAGGCACTTTTAATCATATTTTAATTGCTTTAAACATGATATGCATGATTTCAGATCAAGTTACACAGTAAATATGCACAAACAGGAGGATTAAACAGCAAAAACAGCAAGCTTATATGTTTCTGACATAAAATCCCTTAAACCCAAGGTGTTATATGCAATATAACATTAATTCAGACAAATTCCATAGACTACAGGGTCTATTTTGCAATTTTTCTGGGTCAAATCGTAATTTCGGAACAATCTGGACCTTTTTGCAAAAATTTAGGACTGCGGGTTCTAATATGGAAAACTTCAAGGTCTTTTCTGCAAAAATTGAAGACTTAACCGCAATTCCTAGCTTATTCAGGGGGTATTTCGCAAAATTTCAGATTTTACCGAATTTCCTCGTATTTTCTTTTTCTGTTTATTCCGAAACAGGCCGGCCCAGTGGGCCAGCTCAGCCCATCCCGCCCACCCCGGCCCAGCCCACCAGGCCGGCCTGCCCGGCCGGATATAAGAGCAAGACGGATAGGGTTGAAACCCTATCCGCTCACTCCCTCCCCCACACTCCTCTTCCTCTCACCCGAGCGGCGGCGGCAGCGAACGGGCTCGTGCGGCGAGCTCGCGGCGGCGGTGGCGGTGCGGCGCCATGGCGCGCGGAGGAGGGGAGCTGGGGTCCCCCGGGCGAGCTCGTGCGGAGCTCGTCGCCGGGTTGGTGGCGGCGCGCGGACCCGGTGCGGGGGTCGCGGAGGCGGTGCGGCGGCGCGCGACTTGCGGGCGCGTCGTGGTGGCGCGGGAAGGCGGCGGTAGGTGAGCGGCGAGCTCACCGCCGTCGTGCGCGAGGAGGACGAAGACCCGGGGCCCTCCTTGCGGCGGAGGGGTCCAGGACCACCAGATCCGTCGGCCCCGAGGTCAGATCCGGTAACTTCGGGCGCGGATCCGGGCCCAGCGAGCTTGAGGCTCGCGGCGGGTCACCGCCGTCGTGCGACGGCGTGGTGGTGGTGCGGCGACGATGCGGGCCCCGCACAGCGAGGAGACCGAGCCGAGCCGAGGTGCGGCTCGGCGCGCGGCTTCGTGCGGCGCGGTGTACAGCTCGATCCAGCGAGCATGTGCACGGCTCAGGTAAGTCGGCGGCGAGATTCGATCTCGTCGTCGATGAGCTAGGGTTAGGGTTAGGAGGTACCAGGATGTACAGGCCCACATATGCGATCGTTGGATCATCCGTTGGCTCTGCAGTTTGTACTCCGGCGAGTTCCATCAAACCGGCTAGGGTTAGGGTTAGGGTTAGGTCTAGGGTTAGATCTGCAGCCTCCCCCTCTTCCCTCTGTATCAGCTGGCTGTGATGTATGCTGTGTGTACGGTAGCCTTCGAGCTACTTATGTTGGACATGTGGTGGTCGCCGGCGGTGCTCGTCGGCGACAGTGGTGGCTACAAGCCCCATTACTGTGTATGCTATGCAATTCGATTCGGTGACCCTAACATAACTAGATGTAGGGACGCAATAAATCCAGATTTAGAAAAATCTGGTCCGGGGTGAAGCTTTGAGGATTTCGATCCATGGCAGCAATGAGCCATCGCGATCTTGCTAAACTACAGGTAGCAAAAGTTCACCTTCGGGCGTGATGTAGATGATCGCGAGTTGATGCAGGCGCAAGTCGATGCAGTGACGATCAAGACGCCGTGTAGTCGTACCCGATCCCGTCTACAGCTTCGTGTTGGCGCGGACGTCGATGTCGTCGAGCACGGAAATCGAGGCGGCTCGATTCCCAAGGTTGGCGCGCTTCCCGAGGTAGCGCGAATCCCGAGGCGGCGAGTTGAAGAACTCGCTGACTCCTTCTCGGCGACTTCGGCTTCTCCTCTACTAGCTCCGCAGAGCGTGCTGATAACGTGTTGTAATAACGCTATCGACGGGAGAGAACAACAACAAAAGTAGACAAGAGGCGAGACACAATGTAGGGTGGAGCCTTCTCTTTATTATTCTGAATAAACTTGTGTGTTTACATCATGGGGTGCTCCACTATTTATACTCGGGGTAGGGGGTCTCCTTTCCTACTAGGAGAGAGAGTCGTTTGGTAAATTGCCCACATACGGAGTAGGACTAGGATAGGTTCTCCTGGAACTTCTTTTCCTCCTCCAACAAGTATTATTATTATAACACTTCTGACGTCTGTTCTTCTATTCTACGGCTTCTGTTCACTTTTCTACGCAGAGACAGCACGTGACAGTGGTAAATACAGTAACCCTCGGCATGGAATAAGAATAAGGAGGACCAGCGTCCAACTGGTGACGTGGCCCCCCGATACAGGCTGCAGCACTCGACTGCGAAACATGATTACAGCGTCTGTCGACCTGGACCAGCGCAGAAAAACAACCAAGCGGAGGCCAAGTCAGCTCGGGTACTTCTTCCTTCCTTTGCTCGTGGTCGTCGACCTTGTATACAAGTGAAACCATGGCGATTGCTCGCTGGAGGGATTCACCACCTGACCCGCCGGCCGCTAGCAGCCTAACGACAGTTGCCTTGCACGCCGCTTTCAGAGATTAAAGGCCCTGTTTGGAACGAAGGAATGGAGAACACAGGAATAGGAAAAAACATAGGAACCGAAAAAACACAGGAAAGGAAAAGGTGCCAAAACCGCAGGAATCCAAAACAGAGGAATGGAGAATTTGTGGTGTTTGGAATGTAGGAATGATAAACACAGGAACTATTTGCATTACAACTAAATAAATTATTTATGGAACCAATAATTATTATTGAACGTACTAATCAAATTACTAACCTCTTGCTACCTTTAACTGTTCACTTTATTTCTTAAGGTAACCCATTCCTATACATCATTTTGCTAACATATGAAGCACCAAGCACGCATGTACATCAGGCCACGTCAATTAGATTCAAAGTGGACATGTATTTGAGCTAATTAAGTTGTTTGCATGCACAGCCAACGCAACTAGCAAAACAAAGGAAAATTTCCTTTAGCTCCAACCTCATGGTTTATTTCCTACGTTTTGTGAAGGAAATCATTCCTTTCCTCTGGAAAGGAATTCATCATTCCTCCATTCCAAACACCAAGCTTAGGAAAAATTCCTTTGGAATGAGTTCCTTTGAAATTCCTTTGAACTTCCTTTGTTCCAAACGGACCCTAAGTTCTTCAGATGTTAACAGGTTAACAAATCTTGCAACGGATTGATTATGCTCTTGCTCTCCGAAGGTTATCGCGCGAAAAAGATGTGATCGCGGCAGCTATCAGTCCGATGGTTACCTGCAGTTTACTCGCTTCCTGAACGCTTCAAAGAAATGCTCTTGCTCTCCGGAGCTTCTGCATTCTGCTTTGCCCAAACAGCAAATCCCGGCTATCCTAAAAAAAGGATTAAAATCACGCCAGTCGAACGGCACATCAATCTAGTAAACGGCTTTTAAATTTATTCTTTCTAGGGTTGCCGATAGGTCAACTATGATATTTTTCTTAAGATGCACGCATTGACCTACGATCTGAAGCCCGTACTCATCATTGTTAAGGATTCCTAAAAAGTGCCCTCCCCCTATAATTATGCGAAGAAGCAGCTTACAGCTTACACCGTTACACGGGGAGCAACACCTTGTACAAAGTATTTGCCTTCTTTCCATCATCATTTTTTGGTAGCACTATTATGATCACTTTTCTAAATGGCCCGAGATGCATACTGTCGGCGTGAGTCGATGAGCATGGGTGAATAATTCAAACAGCAGAAGTATTTACTCGTTGCAAGTCTACAAGCTGTGGAGCAGCATGCACCAACTAGCTGGCTCAGGCATTCAAGGCTGCAATGTAGGCAGCCGCTCGTTGCTCAACTGAAGAGGGCAAAGGAATAAATGAGAAATGGAAGGGACTGAATTTTGGTTTTCAAATTTCTGCTCCTCAGGCCAGATCGAAAGCTCAAGTTCAGTCCTCATAAGGAAATGCAGCTGTTCAGATGATTGGAAAACATTCATAATTGGGGCACTTTTCAAGCAGGTTCCAACTAAGGAAATTGCTTGAGTGAGTTTATATGTACTCATAGATTGCTCCATGTGTTGTCTTGTTTCTAAATTCTGTTGTCGCCCTAACTTCTCTCTCAAATCTACGATGACGATCTCTTGCATGAAGGAGTGAGTAGTTTTTCTGCCATTTCACATCTTTAGTTCAGAAATTACCCTGAAGAAACCCTACTGAAGCAATGTTGAATGTACAGTAAACCAAAAGTCAGTACTCCTACAATCTACAGTAGTCAATTACACACAATTCTTTCGTGAAACACTTCGTAAAAACATCAGGAAAATCCCCAGCAATGATCGTGTTTACCTTCGTATCCGGAACAGAACCAACCGAATGCATGCACATGATGAAGCAGAGGAGGAAGAAGAACCAGTCGATCGATGCAGGCTACGCTACAAAGGTAGGAGATGCCGTTGCCGAGAGGACTCTGCTTCGCTTCGCTTCACAGGTGGCCTCTGATCCAGAGCAGCGTCCGCCGCGCGAACGACGGCGCCTCGTCGGCCCGCGAGCGGAGGCTGCCGCCATTGCCGCCGCCCGCGGACTCGAGGTCCCAGTCTACGACGCTGGCGCTCGCGCTCTTGTCCCACGCCGACACGTTGTACTCCGACTCCGTGACGGGGCTCACCGCGTCCGCACGAGGCTTCGTGGCAACCGCCGACCCGACGTCGCTCGCCGCGCGCTGGAGCGCCGAGGAGAGGCGGAACGACGACGCGCGGCGCGAGGTCGAGCAAGACGGGGCCACGGCGACGGCGGCGCCGTCCTTCCTCCTCGGCCCGCCGCGCATCCATATCTTCGAGATGGAGAAGCTCTCCCGCTTCTCCACCACGAATTTGGACGGCGGCTGCTGCTTGCTGAGCGCCGGCGCGTCGAAGCCGCGGAAGCTGCCTACCCGCTTGGAGTGGCAGTCGCACTCCGACATGGCGACGCGGTGCCCCGGCATGCGCGTCGCTGGCCGCTTCTTGGCCGGCGGCTTCACGGCGACGCATAGCAGGGAACTGTCATCCATGACGTACTCGTAGGTGCCCATGGAGAAGCACCGCCTGACGTCCTGCCCAGGATCGCCTCCTCCTTCGGCTCCAGCGGCCGCCTGGCTTCTGAACTTGCCGAGCTTGACGGGAACGACCACCTCGTCCTTCTTCTCGGTGGCCTCCGCGGCCAGCTGCTGCTTCCGGTTCTGCCCCGCTTCCTCCTGCTCCATGACGAAGCTGAGGCGAGCCGAGGACGCCGCGTCGAGGCGGTCGGAGACGGAGCCCTCGGAGCCGGACTCGAGCACGAACACCAGCGGGCTGCAGCCGCCGCCGTACGGGGCGAAGTCGGCGAGGAGGCTGCGGCGGCAGAGCGGGCAGGTGGAGTGCGAGAGCAGCCACGTGTCGATGCAGTCGACGTGGAACGCGTGGCTGCACTTGGGGAGGAGCCGGAGCCGGTCGTCGTCGTCGAACTCGCACAGGCACACCGCGCAGTCGAAGGGGTCCTTCCGCCCGGCGCCGACGACGGCGCCGTAGAGGAATACGGGCAGCGTGTCGATGAAGGACTGGTCGACGCCGGCGTCGTGGAGGTGGAACAGCTGCTGGAGCTGGCCCTGGAACGCGGTGGCGCCCGCGTCGCCGCCGTGCGCGTCCCCACCGGGCCCGCGCGGCGGCGGCCGGAGCAGGAACCGGACGAGGAGGTGGAGCAGGCCGGAGACGAAGAAGATGACGGCCAGGATCAAGATGATGAGGAGCACGCTGGGGCTGATCCTGCTCTGGAAGCCCGCATCGGAGGACGCCGCCTGCTGCGGCGGCGGAAACAGCGGCGGGAGGAACAACGACTGCGGCGGCGGAGGCGGCGGGAGGTACGGGAGCGGGAGCTGCAGTGGCGACGTGGGCGGCGGCGCGGGGTAGTTGACGGTTGCATGCATGGTGTAGTGGCTCATGGCGCCTGAGGCCTGCCTGGCCCGATCTAGAGAGCCTGGCAACAGAAGGAAGAAGACAATTCGGAGGCGGTCAGCAACGATGGAGGGAGTGCCGCCTGAACCGTGTGTCGTCTTCTTGTCTGCCTCCCTCCGTTCTTCTCGTTGCAATGGAGATCACAGAAATGGATGAGGTGGAGGAGGAGATCATCACTGGAAATTTTGCGACTGATCTTTGTGAAGAAGGAAAGAACAGAGGGACTGAGGCAGAGTTAATTGGGACACAGCTCGAACGGGTGTGGTGCGGGAGAGAGGGAGAGGTCAATGAATACGGAGAGAGACGGATCCATAATGCGGGGAGAGAAAAATGGAGGCTGGAGTGGGGAGGTCCAGAGACTCCAGACACCAGAAAAACGTCGAGGATAACATGAAAACGAAAGAAAATGACTTTTCCATTTCTCAAAAAGAGAGAGAGAGAAAGAATATTTATTTTTGTTTTTTGTGGAAATAAATGTCGGATGGTTGTACACAGCAAAACGTTTCTGATAATCCGCTCTCTCAACTGTCAACAGATAATTGACTCTGCATTTTAGCCCTGCTGAAGTTGAAACGCAAGTGTGATTCACGCGAAGCAAAAATAAAAATCGCATCATATGATGGAGGGAGGGAATTCATTTCAAAATCTGTTGAGAGTTGAGTTTAATGGAGACGCATGGCCGAGAGGGAGGGTAGGTCTGCGTAGTTAGTGCGCTCGTACTACGCATTCAACTGCAACGGCACAACGCGGTGCCAAGAAGAACACACTGGCATGACCGACTTGTGATGGAATGGATTAACGTTGCCTCGAGAACCGTAAACAAGTGACAAGTCAAGTGCTACCGCTAATCAGATCCTACTCCTAAACTGAGGTACTCAGTACGTGATGCGGACTTTACAACTACGGACAAAAGAGAAGCGAGACAGAAGCGCGTGGCGCCAACACCAAGCCGGGAGAAGATCTCGGGCAACTTAATTTTGACTTTTTTTTGCAAATTAACTTAATTTTGACTTTGCAAGAACTTAACCCCTTTCTACCACTATCAGCAGCTGGCTCTAGGCCCTGTTAAATGCTCCATCCCATTTTCTAACCATGTTGCTTGGCGAGCCAAACCAATCAGTAGTCGTACTTGGTTAGATCGCATTAACTAAGATGCTCTTCCAAGCCTTGCCTCACTCACTGAGAGTGGGCCCACGGCGATGGGATGGAGCTGTTGAGTGGGCCCACGGCGAGGGTCGTGAATGCGCTAGGATCCGTAGGTCAACTCGCTAGGGAAGGAGAGTCCGTACTCCACTGCAGAGAACAATGTTCGAAAATCTTTGTTGAAATTGGATAATACTAGTAGTGGTGCATGTGTGAGGACAATGTGGTGGGGGAAGGTTGTGGTCAAACTAGGCAATCAGATTTGGCAAAAGATGTTCAAAGTGCTATCAGCATGGTTTCATAGACAATTTACTTTAGGTTTGAGTATTATATTTGGTAGTTTTGCAACATAAAAAACGTTATGTCAAATTAAGGTTGAGCCAGTCAAAGGCCGAGAGTACAATTCTACACTACAATTGCTTTTTGTAAGTGATGGTTACAGTTATTAAATTAACTGCTTAAAAATGTAGTAAACCCAATCAAGAACACGTCGGTGATAAAAATCGTACAAATAGTACGAAAGGGCTTTTTTGCTGGGACACAATTTTCTTTTCTTTTCTTTTCTTTTTTTCCCTAGCAAAAAAACTGATAAATTGGATTTATTGTTTTCCTTTCCGCTTTGCCATACACAGGGTTGAGAAATGCGATGGAGCTATAGCTAAAATACTCCTACAGGTTGTAGTGCGGCCGGAAATGTCACCTTGGGGTGCAGTTTAGGCACCGTTGTCATCCATAAAGAAGCTTCAACTGCCGGAACTCTCGGATTCAATGGAGCTCCGTTGGCAGTACACCGCCATCAGTGCTGACCCCACTGGCCTCGCGTACGATACGAGTATGCGTATGGACGCAGCATAGCACAGCATACCGAGTACCGGCAGATGTGGAGCTGCCGGGCTCCCTATTTATCGCTCCGCATCGGCGCTTCCAAACGGATCTCGCCATGGAAATCGGAAAGAGCTCGATCGAGATGCATCATGCATGTGTGTCGGCATCATCAGTATTCAGGGCTGATCGACAACTGTACAGTTACGGTACGGGCACATGGACCGTTTAAATTCAGTTTCCGTCCAAGAGTAGTGCGACAGCGAGCAAACACGTCGACCAAAAGTACGCTCAACTTTTTCAAGTGTCATTTTGCTGAGTTCCATTCAAAGAATCGCGAGCGAGGGGTTGACCTGGGCTCCCCTCCCCCCGGCCCCCGCCTTTCTTTGTGTACTACGGCCAACGACGAGAGCGCGCGTCGCGCCTAGTAGTTCGCGGTTCGCGGTTCGCGGTTCGCGGTTCGCGTAGGAGACCGCGCCACCGACCCGGCCGAACCGACGGACGATGCGCGGCGCCGCGGCGTTTGGGCTTTGGGTCGGTCTCGGTTCTTCGATGGTGTGGCCGTGGTGGAGCCGGCCGCGCACTCAGCTCCGCCTGCCTCTGGCGGTCTCGCCCACTCCGTGCCGACGGAGAGGAGAGTGCCTGCCGTGCCGACCCTTCTTTCCGAGAGGGTGGCGCGCGACGGGTCCTGCTCAAAAAGGCCGCGCGCTTTTCCCCACCCATTCTACGCGACGCGACGCCACGCCACGCCACGCGATGCCATACATACACTGCGCGGCAGCTTTATTTTGCCGCTCACTCCGCTTTGTTGCGCCTTGCTACGTCGCTGTTTCCGCAGGGATCAGGATTCAGGGCTTGCTTGCATGGCCTCGTTGTGGTGGATTCGTGGGGTGGCTGATGGCGGCGTGGCCTGCGAGTAGGGGCATCATCCTCGGAGTCCGGTTCGGTTCGGCCGTGGTGCCCTGCCCGTGATCTGTTACTTCATGTTTGGGCATGAGCATGACAGAGCATTCGACGACCCTGTTGAGGACAGACAGGTTGTACATTTGCCGCTGCAGATACGAACCGAACACCCCAAATGTGGCAGCTTCAACCAAGCACTGGTAGGTACCTGAGCAACTGTACAATCGAACACTTCCGTGGAGGCCAAGCCCTGGACTCGTTTTCTCCTTCAACCATCACCTTTGGCCTTTGGGTTAGTGCGCGCTCAGACAAAGAATGCATACGTAGATGTACGAACATACTAGTAGCGGAGACGTCTGTACTAGCATCACCGGAGCGTGCAGAAGTGGGCACGTTTGGTACACGCCGCGCCAAAGCGCGCCAGTGCCGCGGCGACGCCGCACTTGCGGCGGCCGATTCGTTCGCCATACTTCCTCCGTCTATAAATATAAGGATTTGGAGACTTTCAGCTAACTCGTTTGACCACTCGTCTTATTCAAAAAAATTATACAATTATTATTAATTTCATTATGACGTGTTTTATCACTAAATATACTTTAAGTATGGCTTATTTGTTTTTGTATTTTCACAACTTTTTTAAATAAGACGAGTGGTCAAACGAATTGGCTGAAAGTCAACGAATGCTTATATTTATGGACGGAGGAAGTACATTCGGCGGCCTGTGGCGTCAAAAAAATGAACTACTGGGACTTCGGTAAAAGTTTGGCGTGTCTAGCTCGCGGCGAAGACAGTTTGGATGCTGCCACACACCGCAACTGTGGCAAAGTTTGGCGTGGCGCGGTTTGGACGCTATCCAAACGCGCCAAGTTCGTTCCTGTCCGTCGGAACTCGGATCAGTGTACGCGTCCTGTTGTCGTCTCCCCGTACCATGTTCTTTTTCCCCGTACATTCCGAGTTGATCCGCAACCGACTCGTCCCGAAGTGCGCGCGGTCCATCGGCCATGACGGCGACCTCGGGACGCGAGGTGAAGACGACTTGGCAGTGGAGGCCTTGCGCTGCGGCCGGCCAGCCTCCGCGTCTTCCGATCCGTCAAATGCTGTTCGGTTTAATCAATTCGGTTGGGCGGGCGGGCCTAACAAAGTCTGTCTTTGAAAATTCAATGCCGGTACTCCCCACTGCTACTCTACTGAAAGTTCACTCATCAAAACAGCTTGGTGGTTTGGCGAGCATCGCCGCATGTTTGGAGTGGTTAGCAACATAATGGGACAGTTACCGGACAAGTAGTGGAAACTAATTAACTTCTGTGTTGCCAATGGTACATGTGCGAGCATTGTACGTGATGTCTCGTCACACCAGTCAGTTTCACACTTAGTGCTGTTGCGCTCAAAGTAAAAAACACTTAGTGCTGTACAGTGTTCCGACTTCAGATTTTGGTTCTAATTAGTTTTGCGGCTTTTGCCAATCTGGTAGTAGTTGTCCAAAACAAAGCATTATTGTCCACAGAGATTGTCAACTATAGCGAGCTGGCGGGTAGAGAAAACTGCTTAACGAGGCATGCAAAGTGCAGAGAGAAACGTGGGACAAACAGCTCAACGAGTAGTATAGCATTTGCGCACATCAGCAAGCAGCAGGCCCGATCATGTCCTGCCATGGCGAGCCACACGCGGCCACGGTATTGTGGATTTAGAGTGGCGATCCAGAGATCTATCCATATGCAGCTCCCAACAACCAGCTGCGAACCACCTATGATTGTGGCTCACTTATGATTGTCGGGCGGATCACCGGACCTCGGTGCTCGACGCCGTGGCACGCAGATTATCGGAGCGCCGCCGAACAGGTGCCTGCTCTCCGGGCATGCCGGCATGGTCCATCACGCCTTAGTGCCTGACGCCAGCTTTTGCATACGCAGATGCTCTGCTCTCCTGTGAAGCTAGCCGGGGAAGGTGTGACCTGTAAAGCCAGAAGAAGCGTCGCGCGCTGCATTCTTGGAACGAGCACGGCCACCGCTAAAGGCAGGTAAAATTGTAGGAGCATGTTTTCTTTCTGCAGTCACATTGTTTTGTTTGAAAAGACAAACTATTTGATCGTTTTACGCTTTGTTTTGCGAGGATTTTGATCGTTTTACACGTTAAGATTCCTGCTGCCGAATGCTCCAAAGTTCGATTACCAGTGCGTTTAAGTTGTCCGATCGGGCCGCATGGAAACTACGACTCAATTCAACAGAATTAATTTTCATACCACCAATGCGATAATTGTTTTCGAAAAAATCGATCCAAGTTGCACATAAACATGACCTTGTGCATAGTTGTACTTCAGGGGGGAAAATGTATCATAAAGAAGACGGAACGAGTTATGCTCGCTTTATGGATGGGCCCTGATCAGTTTTCGGTTTAATTGTACCCAGATTTTATAGGGCTGCCACGGTCCAATAAACCATAGTCCAGTCCACCTAAAATGGAGTTCTGGCCCATAGCACAACTGAGCAAATGTGTTAAGACGATGAAATGACTGGGCCGAATAAAGGCTGGCCGAACCCCTTTTTCTTTATCTTTTTCCCCATATTATTTGTGCTTTTTGTACACTGATGTTCTAAAATGCCAAAACTATTCATGAAAAATCTTATGATTATCATCTACTTGGAAACCAGCGACCGAGCCCTAAGAGCCACAGGACAACAAACAGAGGTTTACACGTGTGATGTGTGCCAGTAACTTTACCTCGGAAGACACCTAGTAGACAAAATAAGCAGTACTACGAGAAAAGTCTAAGCTGGTGCCAGAAACTTCTTAATTACTGGTGCAAGCGTGGAAATTACCTGAATGTTACTAACTTACTATTCTCCGATGAAGACAGAACAATGCTTCCATTGTTTGATCAGGGGACGGTATGGTTTCTAAACCCTTAAAAAATCAGTTGGGAGAAAAATGTTTTTGACCTGCCACAATCTACCTAACCTGTGTATCCACCGTTGATTACCACCCTTATCCTTTTAATCTACCGTCAAATCCTGCCAAAAGCGACCCCACACCGTACAAGGGACGTTACTCGCGTCATTTTCAGTGCAAAAATCCTGACATTGTAAAAACTTTTGTCACCCGGGAATTTTCTCACCCCGGCGATTTCCCACCTCCCCGATTTCCTCCCACCTTTCCTTCTTGTTCTTCTTTCCCTTACCAAATGTTCTCGTGATTCCCGATCGGGCGAGCAGCAGCGAGAGAGAGAGAGGGAGCGGGAGAGGAAGAACAGCTAGGGTTGCGGCCCCGGCGGCCGGGGTCGGCGAGTGGCGGCGCTGCGGGATCTGCGGCGGCCGGGGTCGGGGTTGGAGTTGGAGTGCGGCGGCGGCGGCCGCCCCGCAGCTGCTTGCGATCCTCGGCATCCTTCTCTTCCGCGGACTCCGGGACCGGGTGCACGGTGGCACAGGTGCTGGCTACTCCTCCTGCGCCGCTCCACGGTTCCCTTACCTCGCCGTCCACGACCTCTCCGCCGATCTGTGCCGACTGCAACGAGGGCGGCCACGTCCGTGTGCTCTCAGCATCGAAGCGGACCTCTGAGGTACGTACCCTACAAGGCTATACAACGGCATGTCGGCACCCAGCCATCCTCCGTGGTCGTCTTTGTGCTGCCGCCGCAGCAGGCCACCGGGCGTCGACGATGATGTCGTGATGCATCGGACCCTGGGAGGCAACAACGCTGATTTGGTATGACACGCTCTCTCTTCCTCTTCAATCTCATGTCCAATCCAACGCCAAACTTATTTTTCTGTCGCTTCCTGCTCATCAATTCGCATGAGCACCATGTTCCTCCACAAAATCCAACGCAATTCTCTTCCTCAGCATTTTCCTGCTGCTCGATGAAGAGGATATGGATTAGTGTTAGATTATTGATTACTGTTGCCTGTTGATGTTCAAAAACACAGGTGATTGTGGTCCTGTTTTTTTTTTTTTCCCGATGTGGAGAGATGCCATCTCCATATCTGCTACTGACCTGCTGCTGATGCTGTTGTTTCGATGTTGATGCGCGACAACCAAGGGGAGCAGAGGAAGGGACTACAAGAACTGAAGAAGGAAGCAACAGATGACGAATAAGGAGAAAGCCAGCTTAATTTTCCTAGGTGAGACCAAATTTTATCAGCCTAAATATTGATAAGCTTCGATGTTACGCCTAGCAATCTCACCAGTATGAATATCGTGCTTGACCTAAGTCCTTACATGCATATATAGGAACAATAATATGATTTACAAAAAAAAACGAATTGATTTTTTCTGTGCATGGTAGTGTGTATACTGACACAAAATCAAGTTTCTGACTCACTAAATTTCCTATATTAAAAAAATAACAGTCCACGCCATACAAAGTATATTTGAATATTGTTTGTTAAATTTTCATGTTAAGACATCTTTACCCTTATACGACCAGACCTATGTTTTTCAATCAGATATTTTGTAATGCAAGCAAGGTTGTCATTTTGAATGCCAAGACTGAAACAGGGTATGCTACAAGGAATATGGGATAAGGTTCTGCTAACGGTTCAGAACCTGCTAATAGTGCTATCAGTTTGTGCCATTTATAAATTATCAAATTATATGAGATGATGATGTAGGAAATGACATCACAACTCTTTCTTTCTTTTTCTTTTTTTGCTCACTTCCTTGGCTTAGTAGACGCCTTAAAAGTGATCCTACATTCAACCTGTTTGATGCGTGTACTTTGTTGAGGAAACGATTTGGTAGGTTCTGGTTAACTTTCTCACTATGCATTTGGCATTAGAGTCCTCACACATAATTTATTTTTCATGTCTTTATTGTTAATTGCAGAAATTCATGGCCTGGAAACATGCCTTCCCCCATCTTAAACATTGTGATGAATCTGTTCTATTGTTTCTTTCACAGAAATGGAAGCGCCTTTTATATTGTTCTTATGATCGATTGATGAGCTGAAGTTGTCTTCCCTAACAGAAAGATATATGCATCCTCCTGTTGCATGGTACAATTCTGACCTTTTGTAGGTCTGACTAAAAACATATTTCCGTTATTAAAGGTTCAGGTTTGTTCAATATTACAACATTGTTTTTATTTAATTAACTGCCGAAATTCATGATCAGCTACTATTTTTAAAATGTTGAGCAAGCAGGCCATTGTGGAACTCGACACTGCAGTCATATGCTTTAGTCATGTCCTTGAAATAATGTCTTTTAAGTAGCAGGGTGTTCTCCACTGCATCATGACTTTTATTCTTCTTTTTCATTTTTTCCATGTTGTTACTCAAATAATAAAGAATGAAGTGAAAAAACTAAACTAGGGCATGGCTGCCTGTATGTCTTGGAAATTTTGTGCAAATATGCCTTGATGTTCCAAGATGTTCTGGAGTCATCATGCTTGCCTTTGTGGAGCAGAATTGATAATTGTGCGTTTTGGTGCCAGTTCACAGTTATGGCTCGTTGACATCTCTGCAGAAGATGACCCATTCATGTGTTTTCTTTTCTTTGATCAATAATACTGGATATGGTTTAAAATATTGTAGATAAGGGCAGTTGTTTTAGATCTGAAACAAAGAGACAAAAATCTCTAATTAACGTGCTGATAACTTTTTTGGAAACAAATATATCTAATTAATGTTGAAAGGAAACCTGAGGTTTTCTAGAGAAACTGTGAGAATCTTTCCAGCTAAGACGTGATTTTATTTGATATGAAGAATTGTTTCCATAAGCATGTACAAAACCTCCTTATGGCAATTTTGCTTCTTTTTTTGACAATTGGCAATATGAACATCTGATGGTAGTGTGTGACCGTGCTCTTGTCGATAAGGCCTACTTACTCTTGTAACAAGTTCGATCAGAACAAGTAATGGTTGTGCAATCACTGTTCCCAGTCATATTCCATAAGTCATGGTTATCGTAAAAGCATAGAATTCTTAATATACATGCTAGAAGGAACTTGGCATTCTTTTGTTATATCTGCGTGCTATGCATCCAAATCTGTTGTATAAAACCATTTTGGCTTGCAAAATCAATTTTTATTCAAATAACTATTGCTGTAACTCTCATCTACATATATACAGGATGGTGCATCAAAACTACTTTGTCACCGACAGATCTTCAAGGATGGTGCATTAATACTACTTTTTCTACAGACCCTCCAAGATTCTCAAAGGATTGGAATAGTGGTGCTGAAAGGATGCAGGTAAATTTGATGACACATAAATTTTGTTTGGTGATCACTATAAGACACTTGTATATTGTTTGTTCTTATTTATGACACTCTAGGCTGTTATGGCAAGTGATGTTACCATTGCACAAATTCGCGGCGTAAGGTTAATGAGCAGCATGGGAGGCACCTGCCAATGATGAATGGAATCAAGGAGGATACAAAAACACTGCTGACGTTGGAATTGGGCAGCCCCCTCTTCCATGAAGTGCTAATCAACCTCTCAGTTTGCCTGAAACAGTTGCAGTACAAGCTCCGCACTTTTTTGTTTCAGTTAATTGCGTCAAGTTGTTTTTGAATACCAAGAGCTAATTTTATCTCTGCATTGCTTGTGAAATGGTGTATGTTTTCTTAGCATGTACATTTGGCTTTCTGATGGTGGAAGGTAGTATTTTTTAGTGTCTTTTTTTAGACTGATATAAATTTTAGTGTCATGTGTGAAACAATAGGCATCACCGCATCAGATGCAGGGTCCCTTTTACCACTTCTATTTATTAGTTCTTCCAGTGTTTTCCTTGACATAGTTGTCGTTCAGGAAACTCCTACAGCCAAGTAGTTTCATTTTTGTGGAAAATCATTCTAGCAGAAACACGTTTTTTTATTCAATTTCAGAAATTCAATTGAATAATAATAATTGTGCTCCCAAAACACTCAATTAGGCCCTGGTTCTATGCCTGTTTTGTCTTATGTCAATGGGGTAAAAACCATGCAGAAGAATTTGTACCTTGCATATCTTCTTTGATGAGTGTGGCATCATGAGGGGCATTTATTTTGTGTTTTTTCATTGTCAATTGTGATATACACGGTATACCCTTTCAGAAAAAAAATCATATAACCATCATAGAGATAGTATGAATATATATACAGTACCAAACTTTAATTGTGAGTTATAATGATTTAAGTAGAAATACTTTAACAAAAGATTGCAGGTTTCGCTTTGTTCTGATCTGATAAAACACTCTAATAAAAGATTGATGTGTCATGTGCTAGAGTAAAGCTACTACTATCCATTTGGCATTGGCAGTTATGAAAGTAAAATCCAATCAAGAAAGGGCATTGCGAGAACAACCGAAGCGGGAATCATAAATAATTGTGCTCCTAAAACACTCAATTAGGCCCTGGTTCTATGCTTGTTTTTTCATATGTCAATGGGGGAGAAGCCATGCAGCAGAACTTGTACCCTGCATAGCTTCTTTGATGCGTGTGGCCTCATGAGGGGCATTTATTTTGTGTTTTTTCAAGTGTCAATTGTGATATACATGGTACGCTTTTATTAAGAAAATCATATAATCATAGAGATACTATGAATATATATACAGTACCAAACTTTAATTGCGATTTATAATGATTTAAGTAGAAACTCTGTTATGGAAATAGATTTAGTTAGTTCTTTGTTCATCAAAGCTGTAATGAGTTACTGCTTACATAACTTGAATGACAGTTGTTTACTGATTTCAGTACAAACAAGAGGATGAAGCACATGGGGGCAAATAACAGCGAGAGCCCAATCTTGCAGTGTGGATTGTAAGAACGTTGACAGGTACTTCGCCAGAAACTTGATATGACTGAATTCCTCTACAATCTTGGTTCCCAGACATCATTGTCTCATTGTCTTCCTATGAGGTTCACATTAGAAGGTATTTGACTGATCTACAATGTTTATTCATATGCACCACAGATTTGAGTCTGACAAGCTGATTTTAACGCCTGGATCAAGTTTGGAAGTAAACGAAGTCTGTATCACGCTGGAGGCAAACGAATATGTAAGTACAGGCATCAGGTTCGTCTAGATCTCAACCCAAATTCTGAATAATATCAACTGATCCCGTATGGTCATTTACTCGAAGAAAAAGGAAGGCATCAACATGTTGCTGCCAACTTATCTTACCACTTGCCGAACTAATCTCAATCCGGGGCTCATCGTGATTGGAGCTCATTTTCAACTGTGTAACTCGGGAAACAGATATAATTTCTTCTCTCTTTATTTTTTTATCAATCTGGGGAGGAGGCGCTGTGAGGAAATGACACGGGGACCCCATGGCCATAGGCCTTCTTTGTTTATATCATTTAATTTATATGTTCCTATCTGTGATGTCAGAATGTCTGGTGGTAGGAGTACAATCTTTGTATATGATACTATTCATGAAAAGTTATCAAGGATGATACATGGCTGAGGTCACAAGGTTGTGATAATTAGCAATTGTTTTTCCTTTTTGAGCGGTAGGAGATGAGCATTGTTGCCGTTTCAAGTCACAATGACGGTGGTTTAAGGAAAAGAGGAAAGAAAGCAATAAAAGAGAACAAAATGAATGGTGAAATTACATTATGCCAATAGAATAGGTATAAAATGACAATCATTGGTGATTTGCCTTTTTATTGTTCAAAATTTAAATAATATAATTATTTTAATCTTCCTGTGGCGTTATGGTGTTATTATGTAAATATGATATATGTTTTCCTGTGATCAATGCACGCTAGAGTGCCACTGAGAGATTGAATGGACACTAGCAACTTGATTTTGGAGAAGCTTTATTGGTGGATTTTGATTCATATTTTATTGATGGATGTCAACATCTAAATGACACTAGCAACTCCAAATTAATTTTCTTCTGAACTAATAAATGAACATAAACTATAATCAACAAGTTGCGCTTAAGTCTTGTGATCCTGCCAAGCAATGCAATTTTTGAACACGTGCGTGGCGCGCGTGCATTTTTACTAGTATGATTAATTGCAAACTTGTGCCATCTGTCACACCCTACACAATTTCTCACCGGCCAATCATTGATGGAGCTGTTTGTTCGGAAAGGCCAAATGGATTAGGCAAGTCAGCTGCAATAGCATTGTGAGGGTAGGGTCGACAGAACAGACAACTAATAAGGATAGGCGGTGTGGGGAAAAAAAAAGGGTGTGCATCCCTGACAAATCGGATATGGTATTAGTTCGTCGCCACCCCTGACCAACCGTTTCGACCAGATTGTTCGTTCAGTCAACAAGTACGCCAAAGTTGCATTTCCTGACAAATTGAAGCTGTTGGTATCTGAACTCTGTATCTGATTGTAAACAAACGTATTTGGAATACTGAACCAAGACGTGATCTGTCAAAACTGGGGACCCGGAAAAAAGGAAAAAAAAAATGGGCCTATGTTCTGTCTAAATCATGAATTAAAAGCGTGGTTGCCACTCATCCGGAAGCTCTAGCATATTCTGCAGTCAAGAGCTCGTACAGTGCCCGCGATGTGAGGGCTTGATCGAGCTGCTTGGAGACGCAAGAAGGAAAACTTCCTTTATGGTTTAATGTTGATACTAATATGAACTCTACTTTTTTTTTCTAATGCAGTAATGCGAGCGAGCTCCTGAGTCTCAAGAGACCAAGGAGAGCCAGCAGCCTCCTACTGCATCTATAAAAGAGAGCTGACGAAGTACTACGTACAGACAAATTTGCTCGCTTCAGAGACAAGCTAGGATCAATCTTAAGGAACTTGGCACATCAAGGGGACGCTAGCCGGATTGGAACAACATTAATCAGCCCATTCTCCCGTGTCATTGTCCGTAAACTGTTGCTCCATAACATCATAACTATGGGCTGTTGTAGGCTCCTGTCATCTTCTGTTCTCCCCCCCGTACGGGGGTCCCATGTGGTTTTGCGAAGCTAATGTGCACGGTTGCAGGGTTCTCTCAGTCAGGGCCCCTGCATTGCATGCACAGATGCACATCATCACGCGTGTATCCATGTGCCAGCTCAGTCGCTGCAAAGGTGCTGATCGTGAAGACACCTCACCTTTCGTCGATCGGGCAACCGAAACCCACGGCGTGGCGGCCGGCCGGTCCGTCCACGGATGGATGGATCCTACTTGCTGCTGGCAGCCGGTGACAGGTGCATGCATATATGCATTGGGTCGTCGATGCACGCACACGAACCAGCTAGCGCGCCGAGCTACAGGTAAGCTAGCCTGCGTACGTACGTACCGAGGTACAGTCCTAGTGCTGGCCGTCGCCGATCTTGCCGGCGATCACTTTCTTTCAATCTCCGTCAATCGTTGTCGTCGTCGATGGACGACCGCGGCGCGGGGTAGACCGATCGCCGATCACGTACGAGTACGACCACGCCGCGCTGGCTAGCTAGCTACGCTCTCGCTCCTGCACGGGACACCACACCACGTACGTCGAGTGTTAAGCCGCGCGCACAGCAAACGTAACACGAGAGACCAGACCACCACTCCACCAGTCGCGCTCGGCCGCTTCGACCCGGCCGGGCCGTCCGGCGACCAGCTCGATCTCCGTCTCCATCCGTCGATCGAGGTCGCTCTCAGGCAGGCCGTCCCGTTCAGTCACACGCACGGACAGGGGATGGCGCGCGTGGGGGGGACTGGCCCGCCCCGTCGAGTCGGCACTGCGACTGCGGGCGTACACGTGCATGGGGTTCAACGCTGTCCACGCGCGCGGGGCGAGCGCGACGCGCACATGCCTGTCCCCCGGGCCCTGCCGCGCCACATGCGTGCGCGCAGCGCGCATCGGCGCGCCTGCACACACCGCCGGTGGCGGGCGGTCGGCCCCGCCGACCCTGCGGCGCGCGCGCCATGCACGCCACCTCCAACGCTTTCCTGCCGCGGACGGACACACAACGATGAGCTGTTCCACACGGTTCAATGGCAGTCGGATGTCGCAGTGGGACCTTATTAGCTTGAAGGTGAACAACGCAACGCAACAAACGCACGCTGCAATGCGTCCGATCTGATGCTCCGGCTCAACCAGGGGCGTCCGAACACGCGTGGCGCAGATCAGAACGAGCCAGTGGCGCACGCGCGTGTGGACAAGTGCGCTTGGCCGGTTGCAGCCCAGCTGGCGGTGTTCAGAGCTCTGCGGCTCGGCTGCCCTACTCCTACTTCGCTGCTCGCCTGGGGCCGCCTCTCGTCTCGACCCGGCGATAGGCTCGTTGACGTGCTCCCCCCTCCCCCCTTGTCGTCGTCGTCGTCGCATCCCGGCCGCACCACGTCGGCACGCGCAGTGGCGCCTATCCGCGACGTGCGTGTGCGCGCGCCCTAACCTGGTCGCTCGCTCGCGCGCATTATTTCACTCTTGCTTCTGTTCGCTCAATCATTCTACGTCACCTGGCGAGTAGTAGTACTCCATGTATGTACGAATGAATATTCATACTGTATTTTACAACGACACCGCTCATGTGCTCTGTTTACCGCACGTTCCAAGTTTACGCAGCAGATGTGGTGCCACGCCATCGCTGCACAGCCATGGAAATTGTATGTTTGGAGATTCGGATGTGTGTGAGCTGGAGCCTGGAGGCCTTTCTGTTCCATGTGGATTAGCGCAGTTTTTTTTTTTCCTTACAGTTTGGCGAGGTCACAAGAACAGCTGAACAGGATACACCTCATACTACACGTCTACACACACGCCGGCCGGCCAGGCCAGCTAGCTAGCGATTGCAATTCGAAAAGATTCGGCCTGCGCGCGGCCTGTCAACCTCATCGTGGAGCTGTCTGGCCAAATTGCGAGTGGACGGCTGGAGTGACGGCATCACCAGTGCCCGGGCATGCCATATCGAGAACCCCAGATCCCAACTCCCAGTGTCTTTACATCTTCCCTGTTGCAGCGCCAAACGTCAGGGTGCCGACGAGGATCCAGCGTGCCAGCTTTTCAAACATTTTCGAATTCAGCTCTAAACACCAGAATTCCGGTCGTACAGAAAGGTACTAAACGTCTGTCGGCGGCGCAAGAGTTTCTAACAGTGCCAAAAACTAATCATAATTTTCTAAGATGGTGGTGTATAATCCTTGTTATTGTCTTTGAATGTCACGTACTACCAGGTACTCCTGGTACATCTCATGCCAAGAACAGATATTACTCATGGCCGCCGTAACAAACCTCGGACGAGATGATTATACCCCGAGATCTTGCGAGGTGTTGGCCTCGCTCTTGTTCCTTTCCTGCAAAAACTTCAACATGTATGTTTCAGCCTCTGCAGTGCCTGAATACCTCTCATTATCTCATGAAACAACAGTTGTCTGAATGAATTAGCTGCAACGAAAAAAAGAAAGAATTTGGGTCCAACGAAATGCAGAGACATCTCTTCTAGCTATTGCTGTCTTCCTGAACAATCGACAATGACACCCAGCACGTGCAACTTGAATGTAGTACAAGTTAAATGGGTGTTAAAGAATCCCCTGACAAGATCGATGGGTCACTGCATTACCATTTGGTTTCATTAATCAATTGATAAACTGAACTAACTCAGCCACGGAAGAGTTCACTCTCCAGTCTTTCTATATTACAATATCATCATTATGACATTACTTCTCTTGTTAAGAACTGTAAAGAGGGACTTGTGAAACCAGTACGTGCTTCCACGATTTAAATTAACACGGGCCCAAGTTGGCCATGTGTGTGCAGACAGACTGCTGCTGCTTGGGCACTTGCTCACAGTGAAAAGATCGTCTTGGGATGCAGTAGCTCCTGGAAACGTGTGTGCCACAACTTGACAAAAATCACATGGAACCTCCCAATGATTGCAAGCACCGCTAACCATCCAGTGATGATGATTTGGAAAACAGTATTTGCTCTACTTAGCCTATAAAGCATGGGTCAGTAACATTTAGCTATAAAGTTTCGTTCCCCTTCTAAACTGCAAATCTGCCTTTAGTTGATATGTCTCCGAAAATAAGGGTTTCATCTGTTCATGCATATAACAATTAGCAGTCTCCAGGTTTGTTTCGATGACATCAGGATAGTTGGATTAGTTCAATTGTGAGCTGGAGCAAAATATACTTGGCGCAGTGCCAAAATATCCATGACAGTTATTACGTACAGTACTAACCTTTTTCTGGGTGAGCTGATTAGCAATCATGTGAAGTGGTTAGCTCTCAAATGGTGAGCAACTGTTTGCGCAGTGGCCATTTCGGCATCAGGTTGGATTGAGCTAGACTGCACCAGAGGACAGAGCCCCATGGCAAGAAGAAACAAGTGCACGAGACGTGGAGACGTCAAGCAGTTATTACCCAATTTCCTCGAGCTGTCCTCTAGCCTCATCAGCTGCACGCCCCCAGCCGGCCATGCCACTGTTCACCCTTCAAACGACCAGCAGCTGCTGTTCTCATCCACAACGATGGCAGGGGAGACGAGTACTAACACACACACGTGGCCTGTTTGGAATGCAGCAATATCAAAAGACAACAGGCGTCCATTTTAGCAGCTGTTCCTGTTATTATTCAGAACCTCTGTTAGTATCTCGAACCTCTGTTATTATCGTTTCGTGGAAATATGCACCACTGAAAAAAAGCTAAAGATACACAACGACAGAGAATTTTGTTCGGTTCAAATGGAGTGACATGACAATCATGAAAAAAACAAGAGGAATTAACTGTGTCAAGGGAGATCAAGAAAAAACAAGACATGCAGAAACCTAAACCAGGCTATATATAACTACGAGGTTGTTGGGAGGTTCTTATATATGTTTTCCCCTTTGGATTAAACTATAAGCAAAGAGCCACCCTAATCCGGCCAATAATAGTTGCACAGAGTCATAAGATATGGGCAAGCTCACAAAACTAATGGTCTGTGATGGCTCCAAGTATACCTCCTTAGGCTGACTTCAACAATGAGATGCAAACCTATATATGCAACATGATCTGACACTGTAGCGCACCCATTCAGCTCCAACAGATAACGCAAAGCGGGCATGCATAAGTGCGTCGAGGAGAGAGGCGACGCAAAGATGCGATCCCTCTCTCCTCGAAACGCAAAGCGAGCGTGGGCCCAGGCGAGCCGCAGGCGGGCGCGGAGGTGGGGCGGCGTGGGGCGAGGTCACGGAGCGCGGCGGCGGCGCATCACGGCGAGGCGGGTCCGTGCGGCGCGACGCTGTCTGCTGCGGCTGCGGGGGTTCGTCATCGGGGAGCACCAGCTTGTGCTTCCCCTGCTTCACGTGGACGAGCGGCAGGAGCTCAAGCGCGGGCGAGCACGATGGGGAAGCGGAATGCGGCGCCAGGGACCGCGACGGGGAGGCGGAGCGCGGCGACGCAGGGCGGGACGGGGGGCGGTGCGGCAAGCCGGAAGGAGTTGACTTGGAGCAGAGGAAAGTGGAGACGAAACGAAAGGAATGGAGAAATCTTGCGCCGCTCGCTGGGTCGCGCCGCCACCAATCCGCCGTCGACCGGTCAAAATCGTCGCCGGCGAGCCCCTTCCACCTTTCCCCGAGGTTTCCCCTTTCGATTTGGCTTAGAGTTGGTCGGATTTGACCTTGCTACGGCGTGGTGGTGCTCGTCCGCCACGACACCGGCCGCCGCGTGATGGTGCTCGTCCAGCCCGACGTCTCCTAGCCGCGTGGTGGTGCTCAACCAGCCCGACGTCGCCCGCTGCCTGCCCTGCGCCTCCAAGGCCCGCCCGACGCGACATTCCGCCTTGCCCGGCTCGCCATGGCCGCGAGGGGAGCAGCAGCTCGCCATGGCGCGCGCGGAGGCGGGCGCGGCACGTGCGCATCGCGTGGAGGCGGGGAGGCGGCGGCGTGGCCCCATGCGGCCGGGGTGGCGGCGACCCGACGCTGGGTGGCGTGGAGCGAGCGCGCCGCGGCGGCGCGTCGCAGCGCAGCGCAGGCGGCAGCGCGGCGAGCGGGGCGCGGGCTGCGGTGCGAGGCGGGGTGCGGCGCGTGGCACGGGACGGCGGCGCGCGGAGCCAGCAAGGCACGGGACGGGGCTGGCGCTGCCATGGAGTGCGGCGCGCCGGAAATTTGCCGCGGCTTGTTCCCTTTCCCATGGACGCAGGCTCGGGTGGCGGCCGTCAAGCATGCGTTCCAGTCGGCAGCTGCTTCAGCTCGCATCTTGCCGGTCGCCGTTGCTCCAGCTCGCAGCGCTTGAGCGAGCGGCGCACTCGGCGCGGGGTGCAGGGCGGAACGCCGCGGGGCGCGTGTGACGGCGGCGGTGGCATGGCGCGCGGCGGGCGGCGGCGCGAGCTCACGTGGAGGCGGCCGCGGCGCGTGCGTCTCGCATCGAGGAGTCGCCGGCGCGGGCTCGAGCGGAGGCGGCGGCGGCGCGGGCGGCGTCAGGCGACGCGTGGGATGCGGTGCGGCAGCGGCGGCGGCTCGGCGTGTGGACGAGTGGCGGAGAGGGATGTGCTGCGAGTTCGATTGAAGATGGAGATGCAGTTGCTCTGTTGGAGATGGCGTTGTGAGAAGGAAAAGCAAAACACTGTGTAGGGGACGCAAAGGCCTGTATGCCTCTCCGAAATGCACGTTGTTGTTGAAGTCAGTCTTACAGCTCAGTCTACAGCTTAGAACCTAGTTCTCCCCACATGGCCAAGTGAAATCTCTTGCCTCTACTCTCAGCCTCTCACCTATAAATACGCACATCCCCCCTCACCACATCCTCGCACCACACACATCACAAAGCTTAAAACAACTCTCAAGGCCTGCTATAGTAGAGAGAGAGAGAGAGAGAGAGAAGCCATGGTGACACTAGGAAAGAGCAGCAAAATCAGCAGAGGAATGGTGTCACTGAGGCGGCGGCGGCCGTTCCAGCTCCTGGTGCTGCGGCGGCTCCGGGAGCTCAAGAAGATCGTGCCGGCGGGTGCTCGTCGAAAGGCCAAAGTGGATGTGCTGCTCCGGCAAACCGCCGAGTACATCTGCATGCTAGAGCTGAAGGTAGCCGTCCTCCGGAGACTCTCTGACATCTACGGCGCGTGATGAGCTTTCATGGAGTTAGCCCGTCATTTGCATGCCAGTTGCCACTGCACATGTAAGAGGGAAGAGAGAACGCTACATTTCTTGCCCTGGCCACCTCTCTCTTCAACTCCACCCTACCACCCATCAAGTAGTAGCCTACTGTGCCCCTCTGTGATTGGCCGGTCACAAGTGGACATATGTGATTAAGCTGGAAAAGCCAGCCATTTCTTCATCTGAATGCATGAAAATGCTTCAACTGGTTGTTGTCGATAGTTGCCTGCAGTAAGAACTCTACATGCATAGCTGATGACTCAAGTATTTGGTATGTGTTTATATAGTATGTAGTAGTTGTGCTATGGATTCCTGCCTAGCTCTTCAGTTCTTTATCTAGTCTTCATACTATAGCTTTGTTTCTTGCCTCCTGCCTTTGTTGCATCATATTAGACCACTGAAAAAACACATGCAACCACATTCATCGGCAAGAAACTACAAAAAACTTTGTGTGTGATGACCACTCCAACACAGGATCATTTGGATGGCAGCATATGTCGCGAGTCTACTGAATGAATACTGATTGTACCACCATTAGAAGGACGTGTATTTGCGTGTACCCACCATAATAACAATTTGAAACTAGAATAATGGCAAAATATTCGAGAAACAATCTCCTATCAGTCCACGTTTTCATTGACTAATCAATTCATCAGGAAGAGAATTGAAGTAGAATACTCACACTGCTGGATCTTTGTTAGGATTGCGAGGCAACTACAGGCAGCACACGAAACTCCCTGTCCAGAATATCTAGGTGTGAAGATTCTTCAAATTCTTGCCGCATTGCCATAGCTTCCTACGGATAAGAACAAAAGATAAGATGCTAATTTAAAAATACAAATGTTCAAATAAATTGTCAATGTGGTGTTGCAACTGAAAGGGAAGTTCTTTCTGTCAAGTCCATTTCCTCAGGTAGATGGACAGATAGGTGCTATTGTAGGATTTGATCCTTTTTACCCAAGGAGAATATATGCTAACACGTCACATCAACTGGTGATCCACAATCCTACTTGAAAAGGATGCTATGATGAAGATAGAGCACATAGTACGTGCGGGGATTCAATTCATGCGTAAATGTACTGCTGACCAGATAGATTGCAGCTGGGATACCAGAGGAAGCGTCCAAGAACAGCATGTGCGTGCCAAGACTGCTCCCTGGCCTTTTGCACCACATCATTGGAAAGGCATGTCCTCTTGGCTCTTGCCATCCTATCACCAGTTCACTATACCATTTCAGGTGTATAAAATCAGTACTCATGAAGTAAGAGCGATTAAATGTTTTCCCCATTTGCTTAACGGGGAGATATCGCTAGGATTTGATCTGTCTTATCCGGGTCCAGAAGTAGACAGATACACCTTTGTGCAGATGATCTTTTTTCTAGCAGTAGTGATGATTCTAAACCAGACAGCCTTAACACAAAGCTATTCTAGAACTTCAAGAAACAGAGATACGCAGTCCTCAGGAAGAAAATGGTCATTAATCTAAATCTCATCGGTTGTCCCTGGATAGGTGACATTAAATTCGACCTCCCCTCAGCCCAGGCTGCCTGTCGGAGTATTGGGAAAACACCACCGGAACAGCGTGCTAAGCTGAGGGAGACAGTAAGATTCCATATTTTACAGCACAGCCATGTGGGATATTCCTTGAGCTTTGTTCACATCCAGGTCACAGCTATGGGGTACGGCCATAAGCCTGAAGGTAGCCTATGAGGCCACACCGTCTGGAGGCTTCTCAGGCATACGGACTCAGATTACTGTGCGGAGTTAGGTCCTTTTGAATATTAGGATTTTAATAATGCGACTCCTGTATCTACTTCCACTTCCATATCTCAAGTACTCTCTACATTAGGACAACTTGTTTAGTTCATTTTTTAAACTGAGTAAGTTATTCTAATGTGATCAATTAAACGTTAGAACTACTTGTTTAATTCATTTTTGTGCTATGGAAGTTATCTTAATGTCCTCAATTAAAAACTGTAGGGAGCACTCAGCTACAGCTCAGGATTGCGAGAGGTCGAGAGCCAACTTACTTCACAGAACTACCCTCTAATAAGGTCCTAAACAGCTCCACACTACTACCCAAATACCAATGCATTGATGCATAATGGAGACATCAAGCCGCGCAAATGGCCTAAAGATGCAGCCAAGCTGGGCAAAACTCCTGGACGGCCATCACAGCGCCCCCAACTTTGGCAAGCACGTTAATTAATCTCAACAATCAAAAGTATTTTAGAAAGTCATAAGACATCAATGCACACCAGAGTGGGCATGATACATCCATGATAATATACCCGTGCGAGGGTACCTTTACCTTAATGATGCAGCCCCGAGAGATTGTGTGGCTTTATTGCAGCACCTGGAGCCCATCCATGTGTGAGCATGTGTGTCTGTGATGCCACCATTTGGACTTATCCATTGCTATCCATCATAGACAAGTTGCAGACCAAGTAGCATGTGCTTCGCATTAGCCTGTAATGACAACCATGCACGATGGAAACAGTGCTGGATTAGGGCATTGGAAACAGTGTTGGATTAGGGCAAAAGCAACGGATGTCTTGGCTGTGATCCATTGAACCAGAGATGGCAAAAAAGAAATAACACATGTTAGATAAAAATAATAACCACACATGTTAGTGCATGGACATACTAAACATGACAAAGGCTGTATGGAACTAGGACACCATAAGTTATCTGTGGAAAGTAGATCCGCACATGCTACACACTAAAACAGTATCCAGTACTGCTTGGCTGAGTTGGCTCATAGTTTTGGAAGCAGATGAGGTTTATCAGGATCACCCACTCGAATGAGCATAACAGAGAGAGTGATACAGTGATGGCTATATCATTAATTCTCAGCTGACCTAGGACAAGCAATTTTTTTGCTAATTATTTCTCAACCCAGTACAAAGTCAAGTCGCCTCGTCAAGCATCAGCAGACTCAGCTGCTTTATTACCATCATATGTACTCAAGATAAGAGTAACATGATACGAAATAGAGGTATGATGCTAAACAAAGTGTAGGTACTAGTACAGAAGGTGTGGCATGAAGACAATAAGGGTGTGTTTGGATGTGCTTTCTAAACTGCTTTTGCTTTTGAAAAAGCTAAAAGACAACCAAAGAGGTTGGCTGTAGCCTCTTGCTTTGAGAGAAAGCAGCTTTTGTGTAGTTCAATTCTCACAGCACGGGAAGAGTTGCTTTCACCGGCTGTGGAGAAGAGTTTTCGACGAAATTACCCGCCTGTGCCACTGGTTACACATACCGTTTCACGTTCTTTTGTTCTCTCCTCTCTCTCTCTCGAAAAGCCTCTCTAGCAGTGGCGGCGCATCCACTCGTCTCCGGCGGCAGGCCCCGCTTTCCCTTCCCCGCGCGGATCCACTCCCCTTCTCTCCAGTCCGAATCGTCGCGACGCCAACCCGATTCGTCGCCGGCGCGGCCCCAACCCGATTCATCGCCGGTGCTGCGCATCCCGGGCCCAACTCGATTCGATTCGGGATGGTGGCGCATAACTAGTTGCCACCCTCGCGGGCGCACGCGCGAGCTCGCCGTGGCCAGGTGCAGCGGACGCGAGGTGCGTGGCCAGGTGCAGCGGGCGCGAGGGCGCTCATGGCCTCTCTGCCATTTTTCTTCCCCAAGAACCAAGCTTTCGATCTGGCCAAATCCGCTGCCCCTACTCCATTTCCCGGCCAGTGGAGCTCAGGGAACCACCGTCGGGACCTCCTCCGTTGAACGGAAGCTCAAGTCGGTTCGCCCTCGACCGAAATCGTGCCTGCGCCATCATTCTTCCTCAACTCCGGCCGCCGTCTTCGTCGCCTTTCCGTCGAGCTCGCCGTAAACGCGCCCCTGCCCTGGCTATCCTAGCCCATCGCGACCACTCTCCGGCCTGCCTCGCCTCGCCCGTGACCCGCTGCTGTTGGCCTGCAAGTTTAATCGGACATCCATGGCGCACCTGGTTCGTGTCTCGTGAGGAAGAAGGCCCAGGTGCTTTGTGTTTGTACGTGTGCCTTTTTTTTTTTTTTGAGACTTGTACGTGTGCCTTCACAGATGAGAGAAGTTTGAAATTCCATAACTATAGTTTTGCACATCTAAAAATCTCAAGAAAAATATATGAACATCTTAAAAGAATGCTATGCATATTTAAAATTATTTAAATTTCTTTTAAAACTCATTCAAATATTACAATTTCAATTTTAGATTCAGAAATATGTGAACAACACCTGGTTATTGCTCCAGATTCAAAAATTGTCTATAGAACCTTTAAGGACACTAAAGACATTTACACAGTTTTTCCACAGCCACAGCTACTCAAACCAAACGACTCTCAGCTTTTTCCACAGCTCACAGACCACAGCAGCTTTTTTCACAGCTCACAGCCACAGCAGCTTTTTCCACAGCCACAGCCCAACCAAACACACCCTAAATCGCCGTAGGATCTGTCTAATGCTGTTTCAGTAGGACCTTTAAGAACCTAAGGACAATGATATTATTCTAAAAGCAATCACAATCATTGAACAAGAGATATGACGTATTACGCATGTGTCTCGATAGGATGTTAACAATACCCTCAGGATATGAAATGAAAAGGAGAACACATATATAATTGTATCACCTCTCTATGTTTCAGTTTCGTTGAAGACAAAAATGATGCAATGATGGAACTTATTTCGGACAATATTGGTGATGTGGGTCTCTAGTATCCCCCCCCCCCCCCCCCAACCCCCCCCCCCCCCCTCTCTCTCTCTCTCTGCAGATGTAGCAAAGAAGGGAGCGCATTATCAAAATAAACTTTATAACATAGTTTTAGGCGTCTGAACATAACCTACCAGAAGACTGCTGTACATAATTGACTCGAAACACCTCTACATGTTTCATCAAACATTATGTCAGCAATTGACAAGAAATTTAACATTCAACAACGGGCAAGCAGAGCACACCTGAAACCATCATCAACACTTCCAGTATCAACAATTCTCCCCACATGGAATGCATCCTTGATCCACCACAAAAAGGCAGAACCTCTGCGCTCCACTCAAGGTAACAATGCAAGAGATGGATGCTTCACCAGAAAAAAGCAAGAGTACACAAACATTGGGAGACTATTCCCAAGTCTTAAGCAGTTAGACCAACCGGTAGCTTAACCATGTCCTGCAAAGAAGAAAAGTTAACAGGCTTATTTCGGCGCAATTAATTCAAGTACTTCAATTGTCTTGTCTCATTGAACTTCTAATGTGGTGCCACCATCCTCCAAAAAAAAAAGTCGCACAGGAAAAGACTCTGAATTTCACAGCAGAAGTTAACCAGAAAGATATCTCTATGTCCAGTATTATTGAAATCAGAAGCAACAGAAAGGCACTTGTAATTTGAGTTGCAGCAGAAACTAAATCCTCACCTGTTGGAGGACCTTTTTTCTTTCATGCACAAACAACCCTTTGATCAAATTATAAACACAAACAATTCAAGTTTTGTCTGCAGGTACATGTATAGTTGGAAGTCCATTTAGATGTGGGGGCTATAGACCATGTGCATGCATGTGGCTGGTCCTGTTCTTCTGTTCCAACTAATTCAGGTTGGCCACTTCCCTTCCTCCCATATGGATTTCTCATGCCGTCCGGACCATTTATTAAATCTCATTTATCCTTACACTTAGCAACAAAAAAATCTCAGGCATGGCCATGAAAATTGTACTTCCCTGATAAGGATCCAATATAAGAGGTGATAATATTCAACCATGTTTAAATCAGATGAGATCTCATGATTGTCCATGCTTGCCCTTGCCCCCATGAACTCATGATCATGATACCATGTGACTAACCTTATTAGACCCAAACAAAAGTTACATCAAAGAGCAATAATGAAAGATGCACATGAACCATAATTCCATGTCTTTTTAATCTTTGCTACGAACAGCCACTAAAAAGTTTTTTCAAACTCAACAAATAGAGCATTGCCAGAAACACTACCTTAATGCTTCTCAGAAAGACAAAAGAAAAGCAGAGAGCTTGAGAAGGGAGCAAAATATGACAGTTTTCACATAAAATATACGATCCAAATATCCAAGAATTGCTTTTAGAATCTCGGGCAACAGGAACAGAGAATATACTATTTATATTCTACCAGATTCATGCTACCGAACATGCACATTGCTGATGTCTATTAATTTACTTAAAAAGAAGAACATCAATTGAGGCATATTGTGACTCAGGGTAGACTGCATAACACTAAATACTGAGGAAAGTAGAGTAAGTCATGAAAAGTATCACCATCGGTCTAGGAGTATATTATATTGGTGGGTACAGGAGTAAGGGAGAGAAGAAAATGCAATACTAGAGTGACAAGGAGCGAATACATAGGTGACAGGTCACAGGATATACTGAAAATTTGAGAATTTTATAACTGAAAAGACAATCTGAGAATTCTGTCTGTATTAGTAAACAACTAAACATACATGATAAGCAGAGCTAGTGAGCTATACTACCCACATTAACATGTTGAGCAATCACCGGAGAGCTCAAGAGGAACGTCAAGGGAGTCACTAGTCAAGGAAGGCACTAACATAACAGAGTGAAGAAACAACAGCGGTAAATTTCAAAGCTTTTATGCTAAAAGGACACAACTCCATGAACTCCAGCACGTCCACGCTTCTAGCAGGCAGTGAAGGTAGCTTGCCAAGAGCCTCCGTATTTCTGCACCAAAGTTACTTCCTTCTCTGCAAAATTTACATGGCAACATACAGTAATGTGAAGTCATTACATGATTAAGAAGAAATTTAAACTAATATGAAATGTAGCATATTTTTAAGAAAGATTACACGGCTAAGATGCTAGTTCAATAACCAGCCAATACTGTCAAGTCCCCGTAGATTGCACAAAACTATGCTGTTCATTGTGGTCGGTTGCCCACTACCCCTTCCAACACTATGTGATACTGGCACCCCAATGTGCTGAGTCTAGAAATACTGAGGCATATCCTCATTGAACATTCATGTTTTATTTCCTTGAAAAATAGGATACCAAGATTGTGTAAGACCTGTTCCATCACTATATGGTATTGTTAGTGCGCTAATACGCCTTGGGCTAACAAATAGGGGTGTATTGCCATTGGTAATTGGACATGAATCAGCATGGCTAAAGGGCAAAAATAGCTCCGAGCATCAGTTTCAAGAATAAGATTTTATTTTCTTTGTGATTCTCCCTTCCTTGCTCTTTTAAAGAACTGGAACAGAATTTCACTATTTCAGCATTTAAGCCATCCATGACACTGGTTATTGATTCTCCAAACAGCATCTGAAAGATTTTACACGCTATACACGCTTGGAAGAAGTGACTACCATTTCAGCCAGATGTATTGCTGTCAATTAATGGAATACTTTGATTTGAGCAATGGAGCAGTAAATCGATTGCTACGATTTAAATCCTAAACGTACTACCCACTTGTTTGACTTGAGGAATGAAATGTGCTGGCATATCGCCGCTTCCTTCCTGACAATGACACAGCTAGTATGAAGCGAGGACTTGTATCGTCCATGGAAATAATGGGATGCCCTCGGTCACAAACTGACCATTTCAAGGATGAGTTCATTCTATTCTGTTGGATCTGTCGGTCCTGCTTTCGTAATTTTAACAAATTTATGATTCATGACCAAAAGTTCAATCCCCTACCGGAACACACACTTCTACAAACGTGCTGTCGATGATATGAGACCCGGGTATACTCAAGATACAACAAGGCCGAGTGATCCAGTAATGGGGAATCAGTTTGGCCCAAGAAGGACCGGGTGGCCCGACGGACCTAAAGTCAGTCGGCCCACTCGGTCAGGAGATAAACATCAATCAACTTGTACTACAAGGCTGTTTACCATGTAACCGACTAGGTTTAGATCCATGTAACCCTGTACCCCGACTATATAAGGCGAGCAGGAGACCTACAGAAAACTCTCTCGCAATACATCATACCAGCACAGGACGTAGGGTATTACGCCTTTGGCGGCCTGAACCTGTATAAACCCTCGTCTCCTGTGTTACCATCGTGTTCTGGATTCTCGTACACCCGTAAAATAACTATCGAGGCCCTAAAACCTCGACACGTGCTCTGTGCAGATTCATGGGAGCAAAGAGGCGACAAGGCAGGCATCCATGGGAGACTAAACCCACGACCACACCACCCGGGAATTTGCACCCAATCAATAAAGGCCGAAATGAAATTACAACGTACAGGGGGAATTAAAGGCTACCGTACCAGGAGGAGCGGAAGGAGGCGCAGCTGCCGGGGGCGCCGACTGCTGTGCCGGAGGAGGGGGAGGGTCTGACACCAGCGGCGCGTACATGTAGGAGTCGAACGCGAGGTAGTCAGCAATCGCCTTGGCGAGCCGCCCAGCGCGGCCGCGGCCGCCGCCGGCCTTCGTGCGCGCTACCACCCTGCGACGCCGCTTCGCCGCCGGTGGCGCCGTCTTCTTGCGGACGCCGAGCAGATCCTTCTTCTCCATTGGGTCGCTCCGCCTTGGGGGAAAACTGATCGCTGTACGGCTTTGGGGATTCCTTCGCCACGACACGAGGCTTTGGAGTATTCGGTGCTTCGGATGATCGGAGCCAAAGCGGCAGAGCGTCTAGAAGGGGAAGGGGTGGAGGAGGTGGAGCACAACGTGGCGCATTCCGGATGCTTCCGGCGGCGGCAGAACGACGCGTGGCGGCCGGTGCCG
The DNA here is from genome assembly GCA_012490785.1 of Eragrostis nindensis. Taxonomy (NCBI): domain Eukaryota; kingdom Viridiplantae; phylum Streptophyta; class Magnoliopsida; order Poales; family Poaceae; genus Eragrostis; species Eragrostis nindensis. The sequence continues at coordinate 2,859,358 of JAAXCT010000020.1, forward strand.
TTGGGGAAGGTTGGTCCTTCTGCGGGATCAGCAACGGTCAGAGACTCAGAGTCAGAGGGTTTGGAGTTGGGCTTGGTCAGGCCTTGTTTGCATCGTTGGGCCAGATCTTGACCTTCTCCAGTTTGGGCTTTGGTTTATAGGACCGAAACAAACAGTTTTTTTGCGAGTGAAAACAGGGCCCAAATTATCATCTGCTCCAGGCTCGAATCTTATTGATGCGTGTAATACATACGGATAGTAGTTCAAAATGGTCAGAATTTACACCACTCATGAAGTGGAGGAGTACTCAACTAGTGTGGATTTAATTTTTCGGTAGTCCATTTCCTAGGACTATATAAACCAAATATACTACAGTTGATCAATAATAATCAATGAATAACCCAATTACACCTTTCTCACCGATGGTTGTATGGCGCGAGTACAAACACTCGTTCTAGTCAAGAAGCGTATCTCATTCACTCATTCTAAAAGGCGGGTACCAGAGGAAACCGAGGAAATAGTAACAAATCGGGCGTTGCAACGATATATACTACACTAGCTAGTAAAGTTTGAAGCATCATATCCGAAGCTACAAACCATTTTATTATTACATCCGTATATGTTGTTGTTATTTTCGCAAATGTTTGCTGATTAAATCGGAGCGCGCGATCATCCATCAGGCGGGGCTGAGGCCGTGTCGCAGCGCGGCCTCCCAGACGACGTCGATGCGGTCGACGTCGATGGCGCCGACCTCGTGGTGCTCGTACCCTTCCAGGAAGTGCACCACGCCGCCCGCGTGGCACGCGTGCACCACGCCGCGCTCCAGCGTGTACTGCGCGAAAGAGAGAAACAAAACAGAAGTCATTCGCGTGAACCGGCGAGCGGCGACGTGCATGCATGACAGACGGCGATCGATCGATTACACGATCGAGGGAGCGTTCAGCAATTAGTTAGAGTACCTCGCATGTGCCGAGGCCCTGCACGTGGTCGGACAGGCGCATGGCGGCGAGCTTGCCGTAGGTGCAGTCCCGGCGGAAGCGGAGGATGGGCGGCACCACGAACTGGTGGAAGTGCGTGCCCGCCGGCGCCCACAGCTGCTCCCGCGGCGACAGCCACTTGCCCACGATCCACGTCTTGCAGTGCTGCGCGGACTGGTACTTCGTGACCCGGACCAGGCGCTGCTGGGCCTCCACGGGCGCCTCCTCCTGGACCTTCTTGAACCTCTCCTCCGACGTCGTCAGCATCTGCGCCAAATACACTCATCGTCAGCTTCGTCGATCGATCGGTCAGGTCAGTCGCGGCAAGTAGAAGCGACCAGAAAACGCTTCTGTACCATGACGCGGACTCCCTTGCGGCAGAGGTAGAGCGCGATGGCGCGGCCGAGCTTGGAGGTGGCGCCGGTGAGGAACACCTCCGCCGTGCCCTCGGGGATCTCGCGCAGGATCACCGCCGCCGTCAGCGTGTTGCCGTGGACCACGCGCACCCGCAGGCCCGGGTGCCGCTTCACGAACAGCGCGCCGCCGCCGTTCAGCGCCTCGTTCTTGTTCAGCGCCGCGAGGCTGATCACCTTCACGCCTATCTTGTTGGCCCTCAGGATGGCCAGCTCGATCTGGCTGTTGATGCCGTCTTGCGCGAACGGCAGGAAGTACTGTACACAACGGAACATAGCATGGAACTGTCAGAACGTACCCAGCAAGAACACACATTGACAGCAAGCTCAGAAACAAAACAAGAAGTGGCACGATCGACGTACTTGGAAGCCGTATCTGGGGACGACCCAGGACTGGAACAGCCGCCCCTGAAGCCTGTAGGAGGAGTAGACGAAGGTCTTGGACCACGCCCAGAGCACCGGCACAAACGCCGACGCGATGGGCCAGAGCAGCACGGTGGCCGGCGTGGCGGAGTAGGGCCGCGAGGCGTAGCTCCGGCTCAGCATCTGGGAGTGCATGGACGACATCACGTCGACCACGTGGGCCAGGAACACGAAGCCGGGGACGTCATTGGCCCCTGACGTACGTGGCGCGAACGAAATCAGAATCAGCCAAAAAAAAAAAACGTGTCCAGGTCTGATGTGGTGCATATAATACAGTTGTAGATCATGAACCCAGTTCAATTTTGCTTTCTTTAGGAGAAAAAAAACGTGGTCACAGTGATATGGTTGTTTGTGAGATCCGAGCCAAAGCTCCTTGACCCGACTGGCCAGAGCGTGAGGCTCCCGGATCATTTGCTCCTGTCGGTCGCGGGTTCGAGCGGCGGCACCAGCGCGGTACTGTAGCACGCTACAGTGCCACGCGTGCACTGTAGCGAAATATCTGCAGTGCGTACAAAAAAAATCCCCTCGCCTTCCCTGGGTCAAAACACATGGTAAAGACTCGCGTCGGAGCTCACAACGGCCAGCTGAGTCCCTGTGTAGGATCAGGAAGGGGTTCGGGGGTTTTCTCGGCCTGCGTGAGAGGCTCTTCTCCTTAAGCAAATGCCGTCGGGGGCGGTCTTACCCCCAGCAGGTCGAGTTTTTTTTTTTTTATGAGATCCGAAAGAGATGTGTACAGATCAGATGTGATGCGATATGGTTGCAAATGAACACAGTTGTATGGTTCATCAATCATAATTCAGGGAAAGAATTTATTTTTATGGTCACACTGATGTGATGTGGTTGGCCATGAGATCCATGTGCTCCAGAATCAGATTGACAACTGGTCTGTTAACTCCCGTGGTCAATTATCCCTACCTTATGTTCTAAGGAACTTGCATGGTTGAACAATCGATCCTAAACAATAGAGATGCATTGGAGTCAACTGCTCCTTTCCTCTGAACAATTTCACTGAAGTTTCGGTGAACGGAAGACGGCGCCAGCGGCCAAACTTACATGGTCGTAGCAACACAATATTGTATCTGAACAAGACTTGCATAGCAGCGTTACGCAAGGTGGCGGTGACTAATGGATAATTAATAAGCAAATGACAGTTCTTGTGACGGAAGTAACGACTGTTCGTTGTGTTACTGCGGGATATATATATGGTCAACTTTAGTGGGTACTAAATGATCGTGCTCAAAAGATGACGACAGTTTATCACCGTATGGTATTTCAGCTGACCAGAACCAGAGAGATTTGAGAACCAAATGATTCGCTACTTAGAAAAGTAAGAAGTATAGGTATATATTTTTAGGCCGAAATTTCCTCATCAAATATTTTTTTTAAAAAAACGAATATTCGTGATTGGAATGAAGTTCAGTATTTTATATTGCATCAGCCTTCAACGTCATGCTTATCTATTGTATGCATTGCTGCCTACCTACTTCCAGAGCCCATTTTTAATTTGCAATCAGTTGTTCTGTGAGGAATGGTTTGCTTATCTACCTGAAGGGTTGTTTTTACGTGCATAATTAATACAAACGCGCCGTTGCTTTCTCAGGAAATTTCTACCCAGAAGAATGAACTGGTTAGATCGGTCAAGGAATGGATTTTCGCCGAAAAGTCTGAAACAATTGCTCGAGTACTTCAGTCAGAAGGTAGACACAAAACTGGTCATGTCGATATCCCCTTGACCTTGATCATCATAATAAACAAAGTTATGGACTCAAAGCGCATTTCAGTTTCCAAAATTAATGTTTGCCCCTGAGACCCCAACTAGCAAAATTCTCACTATATAAGATAGAACAAGGTGCAAAGGTACGTGAGCTAAACGAAGATCCAATAGCTAGTTTTATGGCCAATGCCTGGTTGGCAAGTCGATTTCTCATCTGTCAAGGATCTCTGACTCAAATAATGGACTGTTCTCTCCCTAGACATCTTTTATCATTCAGCATTTTTTTTATGAATAAGGCATGGCTAAATGCGGTTCATCTATGGTGGGTACTAGATATGGTTTCAACTACTCGAGTTTCAAATAATTCTGCATGGTAGGATGACAAGTAATGAGATATCCGATAAAATAAAGTATCAATAAAAAATTCAATACTAGATCCCATTATTTCTAAGGAAGCTTTCTTCTTTGCAATTGTATATGCAACAACAGAACTTAGAACGATTCCTTGTTAATTTTTATTCAATAAAATATGCTAGATAGCACTATAAATGAAATTCTTGTGGAAGTGTTCTAGTTTATGGAGCAACTTGCTGTGTGCCTCGAATCAGGTCGCTGAACTACTCAGTTTGTTGATGGACTATTTGTAATAATTTGGTCGAACAGTTAGTTAATGAACATTTTTTTGCACTATGACCATTACTAAAACATCTAGTTTTCAGAGGTGGTTGCATACAACTGTGCCATTGGATATTCAGAATCTGCCCGTTAGCATATAACGATGGGTATTCGGACACGATTGAACTAATATACTTCAAAAACATACGATAGCGATTTGAAGGTATTGATTCAATGACCATCGTTGTGCCGACAAACCTGCTATCTTGAAACCCCTAGCACCTCCACTGGATCGCACCATTTGTAAATTAACATGATATAGATAGAGATTCTTGAAAATAGTAAATGAAACAATGCAATTTTCGTAGTATGTGATCGTTTCGCGAGCTGAAATGGTGACGAAGTACCTTCGCTATTGTTCTTCTGCAGCTCCCAGGACCTGTCGTTCAGTGTCCCTCCAAGCGCATCAAACAGTGGCATGAAGAGGCAGAAGTTACTATCCTTCTCCATGTGGTGAATACTGTGATACCTGGTAAAACAAGGTAAATGAAGGGAGCAAGTCAGTAGTGAATGAGCAGGAATTATAGCCTTAATTAGCGTGTATATCCTGGTTAAAAATTATTTAATCCATAATAAACAGGTTAATAATTTAGTACATGTGCATCTGAAACATGTGTACAGAAGCAATTTGGCACGAAGCTAAGCAACACCGTACCATATGTCCATCTCTGGTTAGATGGACGGACGAGTAGCCAGGAGCAATTTGGCACGAAGCTAAGCACTGAAACTCTCGGAAAGGCTCGTTTAACTACTAACCAATCTAGTCGTGACCGTGATCACTGCTGGTTACGTTCCAGAGATCGATACTTGAGCTAAGCAGTTCCAATATAATCCGCAACATACATTTCAATCCATGGCATTAATCAGACATGAGTGCACAAGAGAATTCCAAAACAATTGGAGTACCGAACTGCCATATATGGACACGCGCGCACCATTCTTGCGTGATGTCAGTTTTCCCCTTTTCTTTCGCGCTCTGGAAAGCGACTAGCTAGTACTATGGTTGAGGAGAAGGAGAATGGTCAGAGTTCTGACGGTTTCTGGGGAGCGCTTACGTCGGGGTGCCGATGAGGAATCTGGCGGCGGGGACGGCCCGGAACAGCCTGCCGGGGAACACCTCGACGTTGCAGTGCGTCATGGCCCTGAGGAAGTCGAAGGCCAGCGTGTAGCCGAACAGCAGCGCCGCCGAGCCGAGCCCCGCGGTGCAGGCGGCCGCGACGGGCAACGAGATGAGCCCGCCCGTCGCCAGGTGCTCCAGCGGCGTCGCAAAACCGGCTGCCGATTGTGATTGTCACGAGATACGCAATGGTCAGTTGGTTGATCACCAAGAGAGAATTGCGATCGAGCAGTGAAAAGGTCAGGCCGGCCGGCCGGATGAGCAGAGCAGGGATCATCAGTGTTCACCTGTTGGAGGCTGGAGCACTTTGACGGAGTGGTGGAGGGAGTGGTAGTTGGAAAAGAGGTGCCCTCTGTGGAAGGCCCTGTGCAGGAGGTAGAAGAGGGGCTCCGTGGCGGCCACGTGGACCAGGATCGCCACGGCCGCGCCCCTCGCGTCCCAGAGCGGGAGGTGTCGCAGGGAAGGGAAGGCGTACAGGGCCATGGCCGACATCCAGAACTGCAGGATGAGGAAATTGTCCCTGCATATTATGTATGCACCCATGAGAATCGTCGATCGAAGGATTGCATGAGGGCGTTCGTGTTCGTTTGGTCACTGTGCAGCTCGTTCTACATACCAGTGCCACTCCTTGTCAATCTGGTCGAAGTCGGCGCCGTCCCGGACGATCAGGCGCCGCCGGATGAGGAAGAACATGTTGCTGAACATGGCCCAGAAGTGGTACGTCGCCGCCCGGAGCGCGAACAGGAGGAGGAGGTGGAAGCACCAGTGGTCCGGGCTCCCGCTCTCCCACGCCCTGGACGCCACGGCCTTGGCGAGCAGAGGCCCGTACAGCAGGTACTGCAACAAGAAGCCAGCCAGCAACCAACAAATTAGACACATCGTCAGTCAGAAATTAAACCCAAAAGGATAATGAGGAACGCCGGATCGATCGTTCCGTGGACGGACGGATAGTGATCCCGTGCCTTGTAGGAGCCGAGGTTCTCCCATGGCCAGGAGGCCAGCGGAGCCGACGACGATCCCATGCGTCTCGACTCGATCCTTGGTTGGTCAGCTCAGACGCTGCGCTGCTGGCTATGGCGTCTGCGGTTACGACGCGGGCTTCTCCTCCCCTGCCTGCTGCCTCTATGTTTGCTTGCAGGTGGTATATGTAGGATACCAGAGCTCGGCTGGTGCTCGATCACGCGGGGGAGATCGGAAGTCGACGGAGACGCATGCCGTGCACTGAATTAACAACAAACATTGCGATTTCATCAACGGCCTCCAACCAAAGGCGCATCTCATAATCTAATAAGCCTCCAACCAACTCGATGCCGCGAATAATCAACCGATGCAATTTCGCCACGGCAGGGCAGATTACGTGTTGAGTGGGAGGAGGATCGCGTTCGGCTGCGCGCGCACATGTCTCCAGGAGGACGGAAGCGAGCAAGCGCGGAATTTTCTTCTTGCCAGTAGTAGTAGCAGCAGCAGTCAAGCGTGCGGCCGATTGGAAACTTGGGAAGCCGTGTCATTTGATCAGGGTATACGGTTACAAGGCACGAGTTGCCAGGTGATTTCGTGTTCGTCCTGGCCGTCGATGCGGTGCGACGAGATCCTCTCCTGATCGATTAAACATGTGCTGCGATCTTTATCTTTAAAAAAAAAATGTGTTGCGATCTTTATCTATAAAAAACATGTGCTGCTATTGCGTTGGTGGGGGTACGCGCGTGATGCAGATGCAGCTATTGGACGGCCAAGTCAAAGCTTCTTTTGTTTATGTTTCACTAAAATAGTTTATTTTACTCCTCCAAACAATTCACTTCTTGACCTGGGATTTGCGCCAGGCCTCAGAAATGTGGGGGGACATCTGAAGAGTTCTTCAAGCTCCCGCTCCGCATGGCCAGGAAGAACACGACACTAAAAAAGGTCCCGATCGATCCAGCCACGATGTTGTTAACTAGAGCACTCACATTCGACGGCAGAGGCAACGAAGGTGGTGTCGTGCTCGCTGCGGATCATGGCCGGACCTGGGCGTTCACCTCAACTGCACATGGCACTATGGCAGGCCAGGCAAAACCATCACAGAACCCACGGTTTGTTCAATAATAATAACTAGTAAGAGGGCCCGCGCACATTGCGCGGCTAGAGTCGTTATAACATAATGATCGGCGGTTAACATGAGTTCTAATATGTTGAAACGATAACCTATGAGCTGCATGGCAACATCCTAAAACAAATATGATATTTTTCCAATATGCCATAATGATCTAAGTTGAAAATTACAATAGTTAAGTTATGTTGTAAATCAAAAGGCGTAAAATAGAATATGAATGTTTAGCTAAGGATTGTTTTCATCAAAATATAAAGACATAACACAAATTTCATTATAGAAGGAAATGTCAAAGTGAAAAAAATAGACTTTCATAGAGCATTAACTGATTAGATACAAAAGGAAAAAAAGCATTTGTCATATAAAAAACACATATATCAGCCAAATATGGTAATCAATGTGAAATAGTAACCTTTAGGATCAACATTTTTAGAACACATAGAAACTTGACAAAATCCGAAGGCCATAAATTGTCATGGTAAGTTTGTGTTTGCTATCGCGGTATGGTTGAAACCACACAACTTATTTTCTCATTAGGAACTTTGAGTACCGGCAAATGGATCAATTAATTAACACTCAGATGAACCTACACAAAATTGTTTGAAAAAATTGACTATAAGTGGATATAGATAATGAAAGTTTAATGTCTCAGAGGTTTGAAGCAGGTAAGCTTAATTAGTATATTTTGTGTGCAGGAAATATGCACGTCATTCATTTTGATCTAAGGTATTTTAATTGGGTGACTTCCCATCTTTTTCTTAACTCCCTCATTGAGCCACGACATAAGTAAATTCAGCATCATGGAGAGCCAATTGTATTATTTGTGTGCTACGATCTCCGTTCCTTTGCTGTCAGTGACCAATGTTTTCAATTTTCTTTTTAGGGGAAACCGATATTTTCAATTGCTCATCAAGCTTGAGACATGAACTGGCTGATCATTTGAATAGCTGCATGTATGCTTTGCTTGCTTCCCTCCCGTTCTTAATTACTGTTGATTGCTCTGCTTCCTGCTTTGTCCGATTGAATCAGATGCATGCCCTTGCGCTCCATTGCCGGCCCTTGTCACTTTGCCTCGCCCTGTCGCCCATGCCCAAGAACCCGCTGCTGGCCTGCCTGTGCCACCCGCAAACCCGACCTTGCAGCCTGAAAACACACGATGCTCCCCCACTTCCCGTCAATGCCGTCAACACCAAATTTTCCTCTTTTGCCACTGGTGTGCAAGAATTCTCTTCTTTTTTTCTAAATAATTTTAGATCCAGACTATGGTGGAGCGGCATGCGTGCCTCGTCTACGGAGTCAGAGACTCGGGGTAGAGATGCATGTATGCATTCAGAGAAAGCTTGATGATGTATGCCACAACACACAACGCTCTCGTAGGTTGGACACACTTGTTGCCATGATGTTGTTTTTCTCAGCCCATCGCCGACATACTCTGTATACCCAAGGCTTGAATATGCGGAAGATCCATCCAATTTTCTTTATAGATTTTTTTGTTCAAAGAAAAGACGCCTAAAAATCATTCAGGGAACCTACTCTTGGTATCCTTTACCACATTCACTTTCCATATTCCCTTGCATGTTGTTTTTCTCAGCCCATCGCCGACATACTCTGTATACCCAAGGCTTGAATATGCGGCTTGCGTGTCCATCATCAAATTGTTAGGTCGATGCATGCCCCTTAAAATAAAGTACTGATCATCCCAATTTATATTGGATATATATGGTTACTTCGCCTTGTCCACGCTCAATCTGCCATCCACTACGAATTTGATCAGTCTGAATTTGGGCGACGTTGTGCCTACAGATTTAGAATCGCACACCCGTCGTGCATGCGTGCCGTGCCCTGGCTGCATTAGTTTCTCCTAGATTCGCCACCATAGAGGAAACCCAAAGCTTGACTTGTTGATCTGATGAATCAATGCTAGGACCGCCACTAATTCCCCTACAATCTGTCTCTGGATTTACCGAGGATGCATCAAGCTGTGGCGTCGTGGGCAGACGATGCCCTTTTCTGGTGCCGTGCAATCACGTTTGAAAATCTTAAAGGCTGCATACTATACTACACACTTATACGTGGAAAACAACAAATATAACATTAGAGGGTTTAATTGGATTCGGACTCTAGATAGTTCGGGGTAGTAAATCAGACCAAAAAATTAGTTTAGAGGGTTAAGTCAACTACATGGATACTTGATGGTAGTAAAATGGACTTCTTTATAATAAAAAAATAGGTGGTCCAACAACCAAGCACACCGCCTGCTCTAATTTTAATTTTGATGAAATGTATGTCTAACAGGTGGGTTCAGATCCAGAAGTCGTAGTTTTCTGTTATAAATGGTCCAAATAGTCGTAGTTTTTTTTTTATTTGATCACAAAAGTCGTGCTTTTCTGTTATAAATGGTGCAAATAGTTATAGGTTTATGAAATTTACTCTAGCGAGAAACAAACAAATAAATTGCTGTAACATGAAACCATACATATTGCATTATGTAAAAGTTATTTATCATACCTTAAATGTTAGTTATTTATCATACCTTAAACAAAAACAACACATAAAAAGCTCCTTGCCTCATATGGTATTAACTGAAATCTTGATAGTTGGTTGCTCGTTCATGCTAAAGCCCACTTCAACATGTCGAGTAGTTGGCATCACGCTCTCCTGTTTCCCTAGTGGCCAGTACTTTAGATGCCCAATTCCCTCGATCCTGCCTATTCAAGCCTACGCTAATGCTAGTGCTAAGCTGCATTGCTGCCAAGCCACTTCCGTGTGCAATTTATCCATCGCTCCACGTGCGGGATCCTTTAGTCCATCTTCCGCTCATATTGATCAAGTCGCTGCTATAGGGCCTCTTTGGTAGGGCTGTGGCTCTGCCAGATTCGGTTGTGGCTGTGGCTTTTTTAAAAAAGGTTGCGCTGGTTGTGTCTGCGGCTGTGTTTAAAATATTTGGCAGAACGGCTTTTTCTGTAGCTTTTTCATATTTTCAGGGACAAATATGGAAAGATGAGGGCGCCGTAAGGAAAAGAAGCCGGTGAAGCTATCATTTTGTGGCCTCATGCTTAACCTTATTTTTGGATACGGTTTCCTCTTTTTTTAGGTAGAAGCACCTGAGAAAGCACTCCTTTTGGTTGAAAAACATGTGAAGCTGCGGAAGAAACCAAAGGGGCCTGTACTCTCCTTTGCTGATCACCGATTAGGTGCAAACCAAGATTGTGTTTTCCGGCCGAAGCTCAATTGTCGGAGGAGGGTTCCTCTGTTGTTGCCTGCATCTTCTCACATCAAGCATCAATCTAGGTCACATGGTGTAATCTTGAGTTCCTGGCGCAGAACTATCTCTGGTCTCCTATTTATCAGCTCCTTCTTGATCTAAGCTGTCCCACCATGGTGAAAAGAAAGATGCTGCACGTTTTTCCTGTCCAGAGAGGCCCTGCCTCAATCTTCTGTCCCAATGGGTACCCCTAACGATCCTTCTGTCCTCAATCTCCAATGACGGTATCCCGGCGGGCGACGGACACCATCCACAACGATGATGTCGTGCGAGGACAACAAAAACGCCTAATCTGATTGCAACAATTGAGGTGGTACCCAGCATGGTTTGCTATGATCTATTGACCTATTATCTAAAACATGATCTATTGACCCAGTTCAACAATTGAGGGGACGGATACGTCTTGCGGCAACGTCAGCCTTGATTCGCGGCGACATCGGCAATGATGTCGGTTGACGAAGGCCGCGGCGTGATCTGCTCTTTCCCTCCTTCTGTCCATGGCCGGCCTCATCCACCAACTTATGTTGCACACAGTCGACCTGATGTCTCGCTTAGCGTCGATGCGGGTTCGCCACGGGCGTCATGGACATCAGCCAGACCTTCCCGTTGATTTTGCTCCCTGACGCGGTGCACGCCGGACCTGTCCGCCGGGGAGTGCTTGGTGTGCCTCTGTCGTCTCCGTGGATTGGACCTTCTTCTTGGTTTGGCTCAATACGCGGCAGGGATAATAATTAACACGTACGTAAGGCATAAGGCATGCGTAGATGGGGTCTTCAATATATAATTGGTGATAGATAGACACTTCAATGCACACATGAACTCTTCTGTTTTGTTCCGGATTGATTATATATATGTGTGCGTGTGTTTAGTATGGACTCCTCCTTCCTTTCCTAAACCCCCATCACCATGACGTGATTTTATTCTTTTTTATTCCGAAATTATGGTACATACGATTGTAACATGAACCCTTTTATATATTTAATCTTGACCGTTCATCATTCATAAAATCCAATGGCTCATAGCTTTTCTTTTTTCCGATTAACGTGGTAATTTCGTGATCTTGAGAGCGAACGTGATGGCTTCTTTTTCTCTTCAAATACTAAGATAATAGATAATAATATAAAAAAACACAGAACCCGCTGTTTCAACCACCACTGAATCGCCCCCATCATCCCACACCTCAGATGCCATGCTGTCAGACACGAGAGCATGGTCAAGATCGAGGAGGGGGGAAGACACGAGAGCATGGACAAAATTATTATATGGTAAGAACAGTAACAGAATTTGTGTGCAAGCTAGCTAGGAAGTGAGCCACAAGAACCAGAAAGCTGAAAAATGGTAGTAATAACGGAGCTTCAAGTGTAGGACATGATGATTGCACCGACGTTTCTCACTGATGGACGTAACCTTGTCTCGCTGACAGTTTGTAGCCTCGCGTAGTTCTGGTGCCACAAGAGGAATATCAAGCTGGTATTCGCTTTGGTGGAGTTGAAGCTCATAACTCAAGTTTAACATACTGGTACAATACAATTAGGGGGGCAGCTGCGGTTTCAACTGAACAACAGTACAGATCTACATAGAGGCAGCCGGCAGCTGCAGCAACACTGAACCGGAACAGCCGAGTAGCATCACGCCTGGCCCATCTGCATGCACATCCAGAGTCAGAATCGGAAGGAGCAGCAAACCTATTGTTTTTCTTATTAGTTAGATCGACAATCCAGTCAGAACAGAAGGCATGCACTTGTACTCTGATATAAAAAGAAATAGCTTTCAAGAATGTTGATTCTATTTTTAATAAAGGGAATGTTACTGTCATGTTATTGGGGTGGGAGTCATATCTGGGTCAGCTAATATCCTTTTTGTTTTTTATAGGAATAACTGTCTTATATGGCTCCCATGATTAAATTTTGTTGGAACTTCAAATTGAGAAGTTCAAAACTATCTAAGAAAATGATCCTCTGAAAGGGTTTGCTTTCTCCAAAGAGTCTGATGAGTAGGATACCTTTGTCCTCAAAATATAAACATGGTGCGGCAAGCTGCACATGTGAACTATGACATACATAGAAGATATAAGTAAAATAGCAAAGATGGAAATAAATTTCCAGTTAGGTTTCTTTTGCAAATGATTGGGACTGAAAATAAATGGTGTATCAAAGCAAAGTTCCTTTGACAATGTCAGAAACTGTTGCTATTCCTTATGTACCCTGCAAATCCAGGGAAAAACAACAAAACAGTTACCGAACGGAGTAGTGCAACTAATATCTCACACCTAAAACCAAGCAAGCTGCAGTTATGAACTACTTCAAAATGTGTGTTGATCATATTTAACTCAAAGGATTCCAAAATAGGGTGATGACATCATAACTCCGATGGGAACAAAAAGGCACATGAGCATGCAACAGTAAGTTTGTAAGTTTGTAACTACCATTTTTAATATACATGTGATAAAATTTAAAGGCAAAACAAAAATGCAAGAGTGTGGCTCTATTGGGATGGAAGGGGAACATAGACACGTATCTGGAAGGGGAACCAGATACGGATACGTATCATAAATTTATACAAAAATATTTCATCTCTAATTAAAGTTCTATTGCATGAGAATAACATATACGAGCATCAATTTTAGAAAATGATGAAACGATAATTCATAAAAGTATACTGAAAATAGCTGCTGACCCATGACTACCGAGGCAGTGAGGCATCGGCGAGCCAGCGTCTGTTGGGCTGGTGTCATCAGGAGGGCATTGAGTAGGCATCGACGGGAGCAAGGAATCGACGCACGGGTGTCCTCAGGCCATCAGCCATCTCAGGCGACAGCGTCGGGCGGGTGTGCTCAAGCAGCGACAGCGGGCGTCCCGCAAAGTAGTCAGGCAGCGTTGTCAAGCTTTGTCGCCTGGGCAACTCCGCGAACGACGATTCGCCGCCGCCGTATCAGTTATTTGCCCCTTGGAAGGCGGCGGGCGTACAGCGTCGAATTGAACGATGAAGTGAAACGGTAAACCGGCTCTAAGTCACGTACTGACATGCAGCGGGTGGAGGCTAAATGGGCCAGCTAAGCTAATGTAGTGTCATTGAAAAGTTGCTGGTTTCAGGAATTTTTAGTGACAACTGACCAGTAACCAATAAGCTGCAGATGGGACTATGAAGCCTTTTCCACATGTGAAAGGAAAAGAGGGCAGTAAGGATTCAAAGACTAAAGCTATTACCATTTTTTCAGCATTTCTGTTCTTTAATGTCAAAAGTGCTGCTTCAGCAAATGCCTGTGCAGCTTGGGCATCTGCTTCTGCAGCCTCCGCTTCTCTCGCAGCTGCTTCAGCTTCAGCAATTATAGCCTCTGCCTCTGCAACTGCACGAGCGGCAGCCACTGCAGCTTCCTCAGCAGTCATGTTTGCCATACGAGCCAATTCCGCATCAACTTGAGTCCTTGTGAGGGTTTTACTATCATCACTCCCTAATTTGAAGGACTCTCTTTGTATGTCTTCTAGCAGCAGAATTTTGGGGCGTCGGCCCTCTGAGTAAGGTGAACTAGGTGCTATCCTGTACTTCCGATTCACCTGCAATCATCCATCAGAACACTTTTGTTAGTGCTCAAGAGCTCAAGATTCTTTACATGGGTAATTGTATTCTAGTGCCAAGATAACAAATATCTCATTTTCATGGTTTAAAATGATTCGCTTGCCCACAAAATTTGAGAACTATGCATATCCTGATTGGCTTATAATACAAATATTCAGCATTAAAAGATAAGTCCTGAACACCAAAGAGCCCACAGTAAAGTAATTGAAAAAAGTGTGTTCCTTTTGCAACAAATGTTGAGAAACCTTGGTATATCCTATTGTCAGATATATCATTTTGGCAATGTCAACTGTTCCAGTCAAATGCAAATTAGGTTGTTTAATCAATTGAATTTACCCACGAGTTATCGTCCAAGACTAGTATTTTTCACCTTTGAATTACGTCGTTTCTCACAAAGCATAAAAACAAAGCAGGGGGTTAAAAAGGACAATACCTTTATCAGTTTCCCACTCGTGGTCAATTCCTTCAGTTTTGTAGACAATAAGTGATCAAAATCACTAGGTGGCCAATATTGCTCCTATATTAAACCAGCGTAAGAAACTGACTGTGCATGTAGCAAATAAGAGGCAGAATGGCTCAGTTCACAAAATCTTTTATTAGAAAACAAGCAAGTTGGAACATGGTGATAGTTTCAAAATGACATCACAAATCTGCAGAACACACAGTGGAACAGCTTGCTTTTCGCTAAACTAGAAGATGATGAACATAAATTAGGTTGCAGATGCAGTTCTTGCACAACAAGGAGGAAATCTTATGTATAAGCTGACCAGACTTACTTATTATGGGATTCAATAGATGTTTGGTAGCTCTTTTTGACACGACATGATCAGGTTAGGCATGGTGCAGCTTAAGTGTTCGCACATAACAAGCCTTCAGACAGCCTGAGGATTTGGGCAAGATCGCAACACCTAGGTGGTGCCACCTAGTCTGAAGTTGTATATGCTGTATCAATATGTGACAAGCTGTCTGCTACCTAAATTTTTTGACAGACCAGAAACAGAAAAAACAAGTAATTTTTGGCATTATTCAATAACAGACAACAACCGAAAAGTTCACTTGTAAACAGAGACCGAACATATAGCTGTAGTACTAAGAAGAAACAAAAAAAAATGAGAGATTTAAACCTCTATGTAATTAGCAATAGCAGTTCTGTGTGAACCCGTCGGCTCATTCAAGTTCTTTACAGCCTCCAATATAATATTGTCCAGCCTGCAGGAAATCCATTGAACTAAAGTGAAGCACCCAAAATATTAGTTTCCTATTGCTAACACAAGGTCAGATTTATGCATTAGACTTTGTAGATATATAATTACCTTGATTGAGATTTCTTTGGAATTAAAGTACACGCTTCACTAGAAACTGATGCGATAGGCTTTACATCAACAATCTCATCTTCAACATCTGAGGTAACTGTGGTGATTGCTGTGGAGTGATCATTATTCTTAGGAGCAGCTTTGGTTTTCTTCACAGTAGTCTTCACCTTTTCGCGAGAACCCGATGCAGTGATAATTACATTCATATTGCGCCACTTATCCTATGTAGTTAGTAGAAAAGAGGGGATGAACATCAAGAGTGAGATGAAATAAGAAACTTAACACCAAATAACACATGATTCAAGAAATATCAAAATTAGAATTCCCTTCACTAAAAATCAAGCTGAGGCAAGTCGAATAAAGTGAATAATTTCTAACCTTTATGTCAACATTTGAACGATAGCGCAAAGTGGAACTAAATTCTGGATCTTTCAATATTGTGCGCCAATTTCCAACTCCATGCCTTGCTACCCCAGCTCTAAGAGCAGCCTCTTCCTCGGGTGTCCACCTTTGTTTTGGAACCCCCATACTTAGGCCAAATCTTCTCGGCCGAATACAATACAAGCACAAATGTGCAGTTCCTAACCTGAATTCAATCCATTATATGATTGTAAGTTCTGTGAGGGGAAAAAAAACTACAGGACCATATAAAAAGTGTTGACTACATGAGGTTAACACCCACTGCAAGAATTTGAATAACCAGAATCTCATCTATAAGGATATGTTGACCAATAAAATCCAACATGTGCAGGCACAATTAACAGAACCAAATTATTCTTTTAATATGTGCAACATCCACAAAAGTTGTTTGCCAAAGCATCAAACAAGATCTACACAAGAACTTGAATATACCAAATAATAGGGGGCTAAGGGTTAGGTATTATGTAACCTGTACAAACCAAAAAATTACTTAAAAATGCATTTGCTGTCGCATCGCATGAGCTTCAACATCATTCATGGTAAATACAGATCACCGTATCTTCTGTAGAGCATACAAGTGACAAGTCAATGGTACTAACTAAAAAATAGCATATTTGATGCGAGCAAGCAAAGCTACAAATTTCGGCTTGCAAGTCAAGCACCTGTTTCATTGTTTGTCACAAAAAGTTTGAACTATGACATGAAAAGGTGGCAACTGGTGCAGTGCAAAGCTAGCGATCCAGTGCCACTTTAGCATACACATGACAATTTCGTGCACACGTTTGGTGTTAGGTAGTGCACATAGGGTAAAAAAACTGATCCTAAGCATTGAAATTTTCTATGCACCTTGGTGCTGAGGCACTCGGCTAACCCTATGTAGCATCGCCCCTGAACTGGTGGGTACAGCCATCCCCCAATCAGCTAGTACATTTCTAGTATTTGATAGGAGTACATAAGAAATTTCATCGTATATCAACAAGTCTAATCTAAGATACGAAACCAATCCAATAGAATATTGGTGCAAAACATTAGAAATTTCCATCCTGGTGCCTATAAAAATGCCAAGTGGACAGGAAATATAAGTACAGCATAAATAATAGCGAAATAACAGAGGAGCACTGTCAGAAGTTAGAAATTTTACCGTGCCTCTTTTTACCTCAAAAGCATCATGATGAAATTCTCAAATAAACTCTAATATATTTTAAATACACATGAAAATATATTGTTTTCTTGAAGCTTACATTTGTTTTGTCTGCTGTAAGAAATTCATTAATCATCACCACAATTGAACCTATTTGACTCATTAATCATCAACACAATCAAATCTATTTGGCTCTTTAATCATCAGAACATGATTACTCTTCTCTTGTGTATCTCTAATGACTGTCTGACAGTCGAGTATGATTTCTTACACGATGGCCTAAGTGCCAACAATATTGATCCTTCCATCCAGAGTAGTGTGACCATACCATCTGTAATCCACCTCCCTGATTCTGTCCGACATTACATCAAACAAATTTGAAAGCGAACGCTGAAATAGAATGAGATATGGACGACGATGGAACTTGGTACCTAAAGACGTTCAGTAATTTTTTTTTTTCTATTCCGACTTCAAAAACAGTGGAATATGGCTTCAGACTACAAAACTTCTAAACTGATTTTAGCACTTATATACTGCACCAAAAAACAAAGGCAGCGGAAAAATCAACACAATAATGAAAAAACCTATACATATCCAGAGACTAAAATCAGTGGTAACGATCTAGCGCTGGGAAGGGTGTCCAGTTGAACGCTCAATCCTTCTTCCCTTAGACAAACTTGGATTTGATAGCAGATAAGAGATCCCTCCCGCAAAAGAAATTGCATCCAAGCAAGTCAGGGATCCTTACCAATGGAAGAGAACCACCCAATCGAATCGACGTGTCCGCAGGGGACGAGCAGCTGGCTGGCTGCCGTTCTCCGGCGGAACCACCGGAATATGGCGGCTGCCGTTCTTCTGTGGAAGGAGGAGGTTCGCAACGCCTCTCTTTTACCCAGGTCCCAGAGTCGAGTGGCAGAGTGGGAGTTTTTCTTCTTATTTTTTTTCTCGCTTTCCGAGTCACCCAAGTAATTTTGGACCGATCAGAGCCCAACGTGATGAGGGCCATGAGGCAGGAAGCCCAAGATAACAACAATAAACACATTTTCAATCATTGTTCCCGAAAATAAAAATATACGAATAAAACTGTTTATTTCAACTAACTCAAATCAATACTACCTCTGTTCGGAAATAGATGTCATTCTAGCTCTGGGCCTGAGAATTAATGATAGGTGAAAAAAGTGAGTGCACAGAGAATAAGGAAGAGAGAGATCGAGATAGAAGTGTAATAGGATGAGAGGAAGGTGTATTGGAAGAGAGAAAATGTGCATTAGGAAGTGAGAATGACGTGTAATTTAAGAAAACTGAAAAAATTAGAATGACATGTAATTGTGAATGGAAGGAATAACCTTGGTGCGTAGCTAAAATCACCTTATGTGGTGTGTTTAAACGAAGCAACCATTTGCCCTACACAAAAGTTCAACTTTTTTTTTTTGGCTGTGAACGTGCCTCATTCATGGGTGTCAGCATTTACTACATCCGGATTGTACTTCGACATGTTTCAAAATGGAGTCCAAAATATATCATCCACTACGTCGTACAAAAATGTTGGGACTTAGGCACCTGGGGAAATGATTATTTGGCTAATGAAAAGCAGATTCTACGAAGGGAAATTATTATTTGGCTAAAAGTGATTTGCTTGTATAATCTTAGATTAGAATTAGGATAGAGAACAATGTTGTGTTGCCAGTCTTTCGAAGACCTTCGTAGGGGTTGGGATTGCATCCACGTGTTCACAGGGGTGAATACTCCTGTGTGTTTATGAGTGTCTACGACTGTACTGTGTACTAGAAAACCTTGTTAAAAAAATCAGGAGATGCTAATCTTTTCAGGTAATCTTTGGTTAAAAAAACATTTCAAATAATCACTTAACAGAAAAAAGACTAGATTCACAACTTCACTGATTCTACCTGAGAATCAGCTATGAACCAAACAAACCCTCATGCAATTTGTGACCCAAGTTAGCTGTGCAGTCATAGCACCTAGAATTATCCTACTAGTTTTAACCCACATTTTAACGGTATAATGCAATGTAACGTTATCAAACTTATTTCTCATGCAAATCAATTATTCTACAATGTCTCTTGAAATAACTTATCAATTTTCTGAAAATAGTTCTTAACATTCAAAAGTGTGAAGAATTCTTTACTTGAAAGTGATGTAAGATTAATTTGGAGAATCAGTGTATTACAAGGGCACTGCGAGCATATAGCCAGATCTAGTTGGGGTCATATGTATACAAATGTCGCCTGATATATTTGCAAATTTGGAGTGTCATTGGGGCACTGCGAGCAATGGCCAATGGCTCTACTTTCTAGGTGTTATAATAGATCGTCGCTTGCAGATGTTATAATAAGAGCAAGGCCAACGGCTTGTCTGGTCGACCAACACGTCAGCACGAAACCGATGTGGAGGAGAGAGAATCAGGCTCTGACACACAACTAGTCGCCACTGCCCGCGACCGTCGGCTGCCTGCTCTGCCCACAGTCTGTTGGGCCCACGGTCATTTCTGCCCACACATGCAGAGTAGCTGGTGGAATCCATGCGAATAAAAAATTCTTTCCATGCAGACGTCGCTCGGCGCACGCGTTGGACGGACATGGCGCATGCATCGGCGCCAGAATGAGGTGGCTCGGCGCATCGACAAGCTCGTTGGCCTTGCTCTAAGCGTTGAGCGCAAGGACAATTTGCATTTCACAGCACTATCTAGTCATGTTTGAATTGATTGTGTAGAAGATTCCAAAAGGAAAAGAAAAAATGAGCTCACATTAACTCGCAGTTGTGAATAGGGAAGATATAACATTTACGAAAGGAAAAAAAAAATGAAATCCCGTGGGTCTGTTATCAGTAAGTTTAAACTGCAGTTGGCATTGTAGAGAAAAATGAATAACAACATGCCACAGGTAGTTAAGTTTTCAGATTATATTCAACTGCTGCAAACAAGCATGACCACAGGGACCCTAAGATGGTGGTACTAATCAATATCTCAAATATGCTTGCATCCAAAAGCAGCAGACTGTTTTCGAAGTGATGAACCAACTTCATTCAACTTTCCTGGGTTCTGCTCGGGGCTTCCAGAGACCGAGACGATATTTGTGCGCAAAACTCAGAATCAACTTTCTCTGCATAGTAGGTAAAAATTTCAAACACAATGAATTAATTAGTCAGTTAAGCAAGCTTATTGATTCTCAATGTTAAGATACAACAAAAAAGTACTAAACAACCGAACATATTATGGGTTAGGATGTTTGAGGTCAAGACCCTAAACATCCTAACCCATAATATGAGAAAGTAAAAAGAGCAATCGTCAATTAAAGATAAGTCAACCACATTTCGCATCGGTCTCAGATGTTTATGTAAAACTATATGTTGCTAAACTTACTCCACATACTGAAAGCATGATTTCCCTGAATTCGAACAACGTGCTTCAACTGAAGACTGCAAATTTGCAGTTTAAAATTTGTTTAGAGATATTGAAAGTATGAACTACCTGGTATTCAAATAAGTATTGAATAACTCAAATGGTACTAGTTTAGGCAAACATTATTTCTCTAAACATTATCCCCATCAAATTGCAATTTAAAATTTGCAATGCTAGAATGTACCCAGAAATATGTTTTCCTAAACCAATGAAAGACTTGTGGCTAAAATAAGGGCTTAAATAGGTTAGCAACCTCAATATATGCAGTAACTCGATAACATTCAGTAGTTGCATAGACCGTTGTCGATGCTCATCCAAAACAGCACTCACAGTATTCCTTACTTCGGAACTGAAAACATCTAGTGTGTGAAATGAAAAGGATGTGCTAAATGTATTGAAAAAAGTTTAAGGTAGTTTATTTCCTGGGCAGCATCCTGATCATTCAACTGAACATTCCAATAATGCGATAGATTTGAATGCTTTGCAGTAAACCCACTCACAAAAAAAAATGACTCGCAATGGTTTAGAACTTAATTTTCGAGTCCTATCGCTGATGCCCTGATTCAGCTTGAAAATTTGACCTCAAATAAAACTGAATGGAACCCCAAACGTTATTGACCTTCACTGATTTCACAAGCATATATTAGAATGGACGCCCACATTAAACTAGATATTTACTTATTTCAAAGAGGGAGTTGGTGATGATGGTGTTCCTGCCGCTGTGCAACTAAATATTTTCGATCTTGATCCATAAGTTGAAATGAGGCAGGCGTCATGAGCTATTACTATGTTATGCCCATAAAAATTTATATGATATTCACCCACAATGCCACTGGCTAACAGCCCACCTCTCTCCCAACTGCTCATTCATCTTCGCCCCCATCTACGAAACCACCGAATACCATCCCCACTAGCCCTGTGCATGGGTGGGTTTAGACGGATTAAGCTGGGTTTATAACCCACCCGTCAAAAGATCAATTACATGGTTTGGATTGGGTGGGTTCTATGGGTTTGATGGGTTACGCCGGCGTCAAAGATCGAGTTCAGGAGAGGCATCCCGGCTGCGAGCGCTACTCCATGGTGCTTCATCTGTCTTGAGGACTCGACAAAGCGCTCCTCAAGGAAGCAGGAGCAGAGGGCGTCGTAATAATCAGGGGAGTTCGTAAGAATTGTAACAGAAGCAAGGGATATAGATTGAGGCACAGAGATGGATCCAGAAGAATAAGTGAGCAAAATCAAATCAAATACTCCATACATGACCCTGCGACTCTGCTAGTAAATTTGGAGAGGTTGCAGAACTAAAAAGGGAGAATTTGTTTCACAAATCAGGAAGGCAAGTACTAAATCTTGAGCAACAGTAGACGATTCGATGATGAGAGGTGAAGGCACTGTCGACGATGAAGAACGGGAAGAGATCGATTGGAGAAGAGTGGCAGCTGTTCGTCGCCGTACCTTTGGCGAAGCGGTGACTCATCTTCTATCTGTTGCTTCGTCTTCATGGCAGCGGGCGACGGCAGGAACCTCACCCGGCCATGCAGCGGCGACTGCACCCACGGCAAGCACCCGCCGCCGACCACGGCAGCGGCGACTCCACTCTGCCGGGCACCGACGGCATGCCCAGCCGCACCGTCTCGCGCGCTGGGGAGCGCCCTCCCGCAGCCGGAGGCGTGTGTATGGGTTTGGTGGGTTCTACCCGTGTCGACCCAGCCCGTGTATGAGCCACTCTGGCGGGTTGGGTTGGGCTTGGGTGGGTGGGTCGGGCGGGTTGTAGAACCCATGCTCAGGGCTAATCCCCACGGCATCACGCGACGGCCTCGACGCCTGCTTAATGCCACCACACCTCTGCTCTGCCTATTCTGCGCCCTTCTCCAGAATCCGACGCAGTTCGCACCCGCACCTAGGCTGCCTCGATTCCAGCCACTCAACAGATCTGTGATACCTCCTGCTCCCGGATCCCCTTGCAATCCAATCGGCTCCGATTCCTTGGACGGGTTGCGCTTTACCATCTGCAGCGACAAGGCACATGGCGACAACAAGGACTGGGACACGAGTCTAAAGTCAAGGCATTGGTGCCGCGACCTATGACATGTTCGACACCGAGGGCCAACCTTTGTCCGTGTATCGATGATCCGCGCCGTACTCAGATCAAATCAAAACGCAGCCGTCGCTGGGTTCAGAGGAACTTCGGAGCTGCTTAAGTAGGCACTTCTTCATTGACTAGCAAAATATATGTTTTCTGCTGCTTCCTGCTAGTCGAGTGAAAGCAATTTCACTTTTCATCTTCAATACTGCGTTCAGGTTCAGATCGAAAATAAGTTTTTCTGACAGACTTGTGTCTCAGATTATTAATTTTGCTAAGGAATTGGTCAATGAGATAGAAAATGCGGTCAAAGATGCAATGACAAACAATGTTGCATGCTTTCGGAGTAAAACTGGAACAAGCCAATGTTGTGTATGGAATGTAACTATTTGATATTGTAACCAGTTGTCCAGTTAATTACTATTGAATTTGTAATTCCTTGCCAATGCCAGCTTTACATTGTTAACATTTTATTACTAGGTCTGTATATAGCTGTATACTAGTCTCCAACTGATTACTAAAATGAAACGAGCAACAATATATTTATAGCTTTTGAATGATCTTAATTCCGACCGGCAAATTTAATATTGTCCATGAAGTGAAATGTAGTCTACCGTAATATGACCTTCTTACAATTCTTAGCTAATGAATTGTGATGGATAAACATTTTTCATTCCATAGCAACGCACGGGCATCAAACTAGTACACCTCAAAGTGACAACGTAACAACAAAACATATTCTTGATGTTCATGTTCCTTGCAACAGTCCTACAAGGAAAATTTGGGTCCTTGTGCACTCAAGATATCTTGGCATTCAGAAATATTAGTAATAGAAATCTTAACAGGAGAGCTTCATCAAACAAAATAGCCTGACCATAGTGCAAAGGAAACATACAATCTTGTCACATTTTCCATTTACTATTCTAGACAACGTTACAAGGCATTGATCTTGTATTCTGTCTGCTCATCAAATTTCAAAGTTGCATCCAAAGCTTTGCCAAATTATATAGCTTCTACTACTTGAAGCCAGGAATTTCACCTAAGGAAAATATTCAGCTTAGCTTGTTTTTTCCGAGAGGCGAAGCAACATTAGAGTTTTCATTTCTCACGGCCCCTCGATATAGAAATGTACACAGTACACCTAGGGAGACACTTCTAACATAATAGGCCGCTAAATGTAACTCAGACCAATCTATCCTACAAAGTACAAACATGTCAAATTGACCTCTTAATGCCAAATCACCTCACATGTTAGCCAACCAAGCTATATGGATACATGTGCTTCGAATATCAAGCAGAAAACACTGCAGGAACTCACAGTATATGAAACAATCCAATGATTCTACTTAAGCATCAACAAAACCTGACAAATAGCAACATTTCCATGACGAAATGCTAAAAGATCCAGCCATGAATACGAAAAGTAACCGCATCAGCCGAAGCCACTCCAACCACAAGAAGATTGGTGACGTACATGCTTGCAGGGGATGCCGAGCTTCTTGAGCCTCAGCGTGCGGGTCTCGAGGAGCCTCTGCAGGTCGCCGCCGACAGCCTCATCCAGCTTCGCGGCGTGCGTCTCGACGCCCTTCCCCACGCCGTTCAGGAACTCCACGACCCCTACCTTGGCTGCGCCGCAGGAATCAACTCCGATCATCAGCGCACCGCGAGATGGGTTTTATGAGGCGAGGAGGATAGAGTTTGTTTACCTTGGTAGGGCTGGGCGTGGAAGGATCTCGCCGATGCTCCGGCGCCGGCGAGGAAGAGGCGGCGCGCTTGCGATGCCCACGCGAGAGCCATGGGATCGGGGAGAGCCTTGAGAGCGAAATGTTTCCGGCCTAGGAGGGCCACGGCTGGGCGGACGAGGCCAGGCGGAGGGCGGCGGATGTGTTCGGCCGGCGAGGACGCGACGGTGCCGGGCTGTGGGGACTCGCCGGCTGTCCGGGTTGGAGAATTAGGGTTTAGTGGTGGGCTTGCCTGATCGGCAAAGTAGTGGGCTGAATGTTTCCTGACGATTAAAGCGGGAAGGTACCGTCTACCAAGCCCATTTACAACGTGGGGCTTTCCTCCAGCCGATCTGATCAAACTCGGTCCAGAACTGAACGGCCCATCGACCTGAGAAGCCGTAGGGCCCAGCCCAGGCCTGCCTCCACGGCCGAACCGTCGTTACCTCGTACCGCGAGTTCCCCATCCCAACCCGAGTGGCGGCGACTGCGCAACTACCCCGATCTCCTCCGGCTCCCGCAGTCCCGCTCCCCCTGCGCCGCCTCCACCGAGCCGCTGCGGCTCACCTCCCTTCACCAGACCGTAGCGAGACAACGCCGAGCTGTCTAGGCCAAGCGGCCCTCCCTCCCGCAGCACCAGGTTGGCTCTGACATCAAATTTTTTTTTCCATCAGATCTAGTGGTTAAGGCCAGAGTGGTTCGAATCCCGATTTATTGCTGTGATGGTTGCTCCTATCATACCAGTCAGTTTGTTGCGGATTCGTGTTCTTCGTGCTTGGTGTGGGTGATAGCAGTTCACTTTCCAAATTTTTGGGGGTTCATCTGAACCCTCACGAACCATGTTGAGCTTGAGGTCCTCCCTGTCTGTCATAGTGTCACGGATTGGCCCTGAATAACGTATTTCCCCCCTCCCCTTTGGCTTGTAGGTGGTGTTCTGATCCTAGAGTTTCGAGCTCTCTCGTCGAGCTGACGGACTAAAGCAATCGGCCACTATGCAGGTTGGTACTCGCTGACATGTCTCTTGATTGATTACTTTGTTGCCTTGTCTGCGCTAAACCCCTGTTTGCGGGAGTTTTATTTCTGCTGCTGGTACCCCTTGGCACATCCTTTTTCGACATAGTATTTACATAAAACGTGGGAGCCTGTACATTGATGGTTTCCTGACCTGTTTAAAAATTATGGAACCTTTAGTGTACTGATGGAAACATGGACGATTTGCCTAGCCATACAGATAGAGGGTGTTAAGGTAGTAGAGTCAACCCTTGGGTCCTGATGAATAGGTCGTGGATCATGTTTGGAGATCCCCTTATAGAACCAAATTCCCTTGCTTGGTCCAAGTCGTTACTAGTTTTCTACACAAAATAGAAATACAAGTCTACCACGACATGTTCATCAT
This sequence comes from Eragrostis nindensis, assembly GCA_012490785.1. Classification (NCBI taxonomy): domain Eukaryota; kingdom Viridiplantae; phylum Streptophyta; class Magnoliopsida; order Poales; family Poaceae; genus Eragrostis; species Eragrostis nindensis. The sequence goes on from JAAXCT010000020.1 coordinate 2,885,072, forward strand.
TCTGCTTGTCATTTTCCTGGCCATGCTGTAACGGTCGTGTCATCCCTGATTATGTGTTAAATGTGCTCTTATTATATTGCCTGCACCGATTTCCCCTGGGTTCGTGTGAAATAGGACTATGGAAAGTATATGTTATTCCGTATAATCTAGGGTGGTCAAGCATCTTGATAGCCACCTGAAGAACACATAGTTGCGTTATACCTCAGGAACCTGATTCTGTAGCTGCTTAGATTCTTTTTAAGCTTATTGATTGTTTGCTGAAGTTGACTTGCTGTTACATATCTAGAATTTTATATATCATTTTTTTAATTTCTCTGCTTGGCTGATTGACGAAACTGCACTGACTATTGCCTGGTCGTCTAAGGCGTCTAGAGATTCTATTTAATGTTTTACTTTAATATCTCTCCGATTTGACTGGATTGTAGTATATCATTTTTCTATAGATAGGTTGTTCTATGACTTATTTGACCGCAATATTTGTAACATAATGCCCTATTTTATAGGCTAGCGACAGGTTCAACATCAACTCTCAGCTTGAGCATCTTCAAGCCAAATATGTTGGTACAGGGCATGCTGATTACCAGATTGTAAGTATCTTGTCTTTCATTACGGAAGTTGTCTAACGAGTCACTAACTCATAAGAAGAAACACCTAATATCTTCTTTATTTGCAGTGAATGGGCTGTAAATATACAGAGGGACAGCTATGCCTCATATATTGGGCACTATCCAATGTTGGCATATTTTGCCATCGCTGAAAATGAATCAATTGGAAGGGAACGTTACAACTTTATGCAGGTATGTTAGGCAGCTTGTCCAACTCTTCTACCAGGTTATACAGTTGACAATTATGTAAACAAACCTGGGGCATGGGTAGCGGTGTAGACTATAATTATATCTCTTATTTGGGGCATTGCCTTGGTTGGTTGGTTGTTCTTGTTTTGTTTTCTTCTCTCTTCAGTAGTTTAAGAGTTTATATACTGGTAGTATGTATGTACGTGCAATTAGTGTGTATCACCGCATTGAGTTCCTTAATTTGAGCTGCTTTATGCTACACCAGCAATTTCCAGCTGGTTAAGGATACTGAAACCCAACACAACTCGTCAGAAACTAGCTGCTGTAGCACATGAAGGTTTGTTTCATGATGCTATCAAATCAGCCATCAGCTGTCTGTCCCTGTAGTATAATTGTTAGATGATTTAGTAGAGTAGTTAGAGATATACTCCATTGTTGTTTTTCTATCCTCATTGTTAGAGACAAGGCACACGTGTATTCACTTTCTAGACTCAGTACAAACTGCCGGCTACATATTTTGGTAAGAGTTTATTACAAGTAATACTTAGCGTATTGCTGTAAGTAGCAACAACCAGATACTCCCTCTGGTTCAAAATAATTGCAATTTTGAATTTAGTCAAAGCCATACATTCGTTTTTTTTTTACCAACAGTTTTAATAAGCTCATGTAAACCAACGATTCCTATGTTTTTAAAATCACCATGAGAAATATTTTCGTAATATATAATTTGCATGCTGTTGAACTATACAAATGTGTAGAAATCAACAAATTATTAGTCAAAGAGATATAATTAGAACTGCAATTATTTTGAACAGAGGGAGTACTAGATCTTAACTGAGTCAACTGCTGAAGAAAATACCACTGGGGATTGTGTTCATGAACCATTACATATTTGTAGTGTTGTTGAAGTGTCTAACAATGTGTACAATTGGTAGTTGAGGTGGTTTGCCAGTGTGGTATTAAGTGCAAATCCTCGAAAAAAATTCATGATCCACCCCCAAGCCATTTAGGCTTCAGTTTGGCCAGCTTAGTGTGGAAATCAACTCTTTCACTTAAATTGAACCTGAAAAACAGACTTAGTAATACAAAATTTTCTAATCAGCCCCTATAGTAGGTGCCAATAGTCTTCCATTTGTTGGATTGTTGTTTGATTAGCTTTAAGTGTAGCCTGGCACCATGAGTTTGACTTTAACTTTCACCAGGATCATAGGACAGCCACTTTTTAGCGGAAGTTTGTTTCAATATTTAGCCATCGCCTGTAGGACAGGGGCTATTTCTGAAATTTTTTAACATGCAAATGCATCAATTGGGTGCTGAAATATGTAAATTTATTGATGCGCTGTTTCTTCGTTGCAGAAAATGCTGCTTCCTTGTGGTCTCCCTCCTGAGAGAGACGAAGACTGAGGACGTGTAACATGACTTAACCACCAGAGATACTTATGTTCGGCTCTAGTAGTTTGCTATTGAAGCTTTGTAATATGTGCGACTCTGTTTGATTGCCCTCAGCCCCAGAACCTGTTAAGGGCAGCTCCTTGATCCGTAGATGTTCAGTACTCATATTCAGTGCGAAGAAGATGTAGTTTTTTATCTTGTGCGTTCATGGTATGCTTTATAGATGTCCGATATGTACGTAAGTATGGTGCGTTCTTTTGTGATATGCCGTACTAGGGTCCATGTCTTTGAGCACAGCGCACACGTTACAACACAGTTGGTTGCACATTCAGTTCTCGTGGTGTGATGTATTTAGTAGAGTAGCAGGGAGCAGAACTATTGTCCACTTCGTTCAGCCGCATATTTGGAGTGCCACTACTACAAGAAGATTGTCGGTACCAATTTGGCTGTTCGGAGTAGACACATTAACTACATTTATGATCTTCGAAGGAATATTAGTGCTGTAATGAAGGAAATATCGAAGGATTATATACATACACGACAGAGTGTATCATGTCGGCGAAGAACAGAACAATACAGAGCCTACCCCTGATCATACAGGACAACCTAGTAATCGCACGCACTGGTGGTCTCATTTACAAACTGACAATAAGAGACTCGCAGCAGCAGCTGCTAGTGGTGGTGATTCTCCACCTGGTTAGTATCTGAATCAAGCGTACCCGCCCTGCTTCCATCTGCCGCTGTGGTAAGCATAGTTGTCCCGGCGGCTGTTCCTGAACGCGCAGCACCCGACGGAGTAGACTACGATGATGAAGACGAGGAAGACGATGTTGACGACGGCGGCGCGCTTCCAATCCCGCTTGAGCGTGTCCACCACGCCGGCCTTGCACGACGCGCAGCCGTAGCAGAGCTTGTCCTCGTCGTTGCTCCACGCGCCGCAGTCCGGGTCCTCCGCCGCCGCCGAGTCCGCCGCCTCGGGCTTGGTCCACTCCGTGCCGCCGGCGTAGATGAAGTTGCAGCTGGTGGGCGGCTTGCAGCAGCCGGACTCGACGGGGGACATGTCGCCGCGCAGGAACTGCGCCAGCGTCGCGTTCCCGTCCTGCCCCCGCAGGCGCGCGCACACGCCGGCGTCGGCGAGGCAACCGCGGATCCTGTCCCAGTTCCTGGCGCTCTCGACGTGGCGCTGCAGCCAGGTGGAGTAGTCGCCGAGGCGGTACTGTTTGAACCCGGCCCCCGACACGGCCTCCCCGGCGCCGCGGTTGGTGACGGCGAGGGCGAAGGCGGTGAAGCAGAGGAGCGCGACGATGAGGGCGAACATGGCGAGGAGGTAGAGCCAGAGCAGCCAGGTGACGCGGCAGCAGGCGCCGACGAGGCCGGCGAGGGAGACGGCCATGAGCACGGCCCCGAGCGCGATGGCCGGGGAGGAGAGGGCGTGGTCGCACGCGGTGCCGTCGCCGCGGGTGCGCAGCCAGATGCCCGCGCCCAGGACCGGGATGGAGAGCAGGAACGTCACCAGGTTCAGGAAGCCGATCACGTTGTTGCTCAGCCGGAACGCCATGGCCGGCCGCCGCCGGTGAGGTAGCAGCTAGCTCGCTCGCTCGCGCGGTGCGATGGGGAACTGAACCGTTTCGGTCGGTGAGGTCGGTGCGTGAGCTCGTGATTTGTCTCTGTGACGACGTGGTGGTGGTGGTGTGCGGCCGATGAGTTTCTGCGGTTGTTTGGGGTGCGTATTTGTAGGGGTAGTGGAGTTGCGAACCGTTGGAGATTGGGGAAAACGTGTGGGCGCTGCGAACCTGCGAGCGGAAGCAACCGGCTCGACCACGTCGGCTCGACCACGTCGCGGGGCCACGGACCCGTGCGCTCTCCACGCGCAATGGTGATGCTCGGCGGCATCGGTTGCTCGGCATCCCTCGGCTGCCGTGTACGGGGTCTCACGACTTTGACTTATCGTGAGGTGGGCCCGGGAGCATGGCGGCTTAGCCGGGTCGGAATGGAGAACGATTCGTGTGTTGACTGACTTGACTCTTGACTGTCCGCGTCACGCGTGGCGGGGCCAGCTGGTCGAGGATACCGAACAATCGAACATACCGGGCCGAGATGGTTGTAGGCCAGGATGCCTCTATTCTTTGTGGAAAGGGCCCAGCTTCTGTGAACTGGACCGACGGAAGCCACATGTGTAGTGTTTCAAAACCCTGAGTATCTATGAGGGAAAAGTCCGTTTGACCTCCCTCAACTATTATAGGAGTTGCAACTTTTCCCCCGAACTACAAAACCGAGTAACCAGACTCCCTCAACTCCTTCTCTCGCTTCAATTTATCTTCCTCGGCGGTTTTCAGAGTGGTATTGTCCGACGTGGCACAGTGGGTCTCACATGTCATGTGCCACGTCATTTTCTTTTTTTTCTCTTTTTTTTCTTTCTTCTCCTCTTTCTCCCCGACGACAAGCAGCCTTGCTTCCTCGCGCGGCGCCGCCTCCCGCCCAGCCCATGGCACAAGGCTCCGTCCCCTCCGCCGCCGCGGCTGCCGGCGGCTGCTGCCTCTCCGCGCCCGCCGTGGCGACGACTCCCCCGGGCACGCCCGGCGCGTTCGCCGCGGCGTCGATGCCCGCGCCGCCCTCCTCGGGCTACTACGCGGTGGAGCTCTACTTCGACCCGGCGCTGGAGAACCAGGTGCTCAAGGCGTGGAATGCGCTGGTGCGGCGGCAGCTCAGCAGCCGCCTCATCGACACCGCCTCCCGCCCGCACCTCCCGCTGCTCCACCCCCCCGCCGCCGCGCTGCCCGCCGGCGGGGACCCGCTCCACGGCCTCACGCCCTCGCTCCGCGCGCTCGCATCCCGCCTCGACCCGCTCCCGCTCGCGCACTCCTCGCTCGCGGCGCTTCCGGCGTCCTCCCCGTCATCCTCCTCGTCCGCCCCGCACGACCCCGGCGTGCTCTTCCTCGCGCCCACGCCCTCCGCCGCGCTGCTGGGCCTCCACGCGCAGCTTTGCGAGCTGCTTCGGAAGGACGCGGGCGGTCCCCGACGCGTTCCGGCCCGATCACTGGGTCCCGCGCTGCGCCGTCGCCGTCGACGTGCCCCGCGGCCGCATGGCCGAGGCCTTCTGCGTGCTTCGGGAGCTCAAGCTGCTCCCCGTCTCCGGGTACGGGATGGACATCGCGCTGGCCTCTGGAGAAGAAAAGAAAAAAAAAAGAGAAAAGAAAATAAAAATGATGTGGCACCTGACATGTGGGTTCCGTTGTGCCACGTCGGACAATACCGCTCTGAAAACCGCCGAGGGAGGTAAATTGAAGCGAGAGAAGGAGTTGAGGGAGTCTGGTTACCCGGTTTTGTAGTTCGGGGGAAAAGTTGCAACTCATATAATAGTTGAGGGAGGTCAAACGAACTTTTCCCTATCTCTGAACCAACCGATCTAGAACAAGTTAGATCGCTCGTATCAAGAGCTCAGTAATTACGTCATGGCTTTTTGTTGAACCAAAACGCGCGCCTCCTGCGTGCACAAACAAAAGACATCATTTGGTACGCTGCTGGATGTTGCCTCCAATTTTGAGAAAGAAGATCAGACCTGTTCCTATCAAATTCCTGAGTTCCAAAGTCCAAACAGAACCCCAAACAAACAGTGTACACAAACAATAAGCCAGAGAGACTCGACTTGATATTCCTTTTCTTGTTTATTTCCGAGGGATCCGTTTGCAAAGGTTTAACATCAAAGTACTGTAACACGCAAACACCATGCATGCATCAGCTCACACACCCTGGCAGTCAGGCAGCACACGTAGCACGACAAAAGCCCCCTAGCTATTTTATAACAAACAGAGCACACCATGCATGACTGCCTATTACTTGAACTCTCTCGTGACTCATGCGTAAAAAAACATGCAGTTGAAAACACATACTACTAAATTCCATATGGCCAAAGCTCCTCTGCGTTCTTAGTACGGCAGGCCACCTTCATACACGGGCACGGCCTTGGATGGAGCAAGTAAGGAGAGGGATCAGGTCGGGCCGGGTTGGAGATGATGATAAGCTCCAGTACACCATGGTCACGGTGAGGAAGTAGGTGACGGACATGAAGAGGAGGAAGGCCACAGTTGCGGAACGGGCAAGGGTGTCATCTCCGTCAGGGATTGTGGCTGCCTTGTAGCAGAGCTTGTGGCTGTGGCCGGCAAGTTCGGCAGCCCAGAGAGATGCAACGAACGCAAAGGTGAGAACGGCGGCGATTAGAGCACGAGACGCCATTGGAGGAGGGGAAGATGAGGCTGCTGCTTAATCACTAATGTAAGGGGCATAGCGTATTTATACCGAAAGTATATGCATGGCTACACAAAAAGAACTTAATGCAACGACATAAATCATTGCATATGATATGTGCACAGTGTAGTAGTAGCTTCTTTCAACCAGGAGGTGGCGATCTTCCGCGTCGCCTCCGACGTGTCATGGCTTGTCCTTTTACCATCTACTGTGTTTTTTTTTATTATCTTTTTCAGGCCGTAATAAATATTAAATGGGTTCATGGACGGTATTGTCAAGAAATGCATGCAACATAGTCACGTACTACCAATCCGCAATCCGACACCAGCTTGATTATAATCTTGCAAAAAGAAGTGTCAAGGAAATTAACCAAACGCGTGTTGTACAAGTAGACTTGAATCTTACAACGTACTCTTCTTCATGGGGATGAATTGCAGATTTGTTTCAAGATCGTGGGTTGCACGTTTCGTATTATGAAGGTAAATTGCTGTAGAATAAATTTGTTTCACTGTTTTTGTCGTCCTTGGGGATGCAGGAACTGTTTAACGGTGCTTCATTAGGGGCAACGTACGTTGGCTCTGTCGTACCGGCTGCGGGTCCAATTAATATCTGTAGGTTGTAGTAGTGTAGTAGGCCAACGGAATCAGAAACAATGATCTCTTCTCTTCAGGCCAAACCGAATCAGAAACAATGATCTCTTTCTCTTCAGGTCGAACGCCATGGCAGCCGAGTGGATCTGTGGTTGCGGCCTGAAGACGAGCGAGACGACGCCCTACTACAATGTACTGTGCATAAGTTGCCTGGTCACGAGAACCAGAGTCTCTTTCGCCCCAGAAGAGAAAATGTTCTTAATTGTATATGGAATATCTAGACAACTTACTAAGCAAGTAATGACGCGAAGTTGAGCTGGAGAGAAAGCTACTGCTCCGTAACGCGAAACACCTGTCCAGTTGCCGGACGACGGGAGACTATACACACTAGTATAAAGTGTGATCTGACGGTAACCGGTAGTATTTCTTAAACTATTTCTATAATTCTATTCAGTATTCATACACGCAGAGTGTATAGCTGGTGGGGAGCTGAGCTGTTAATCCTTGTCTCATGCGGAGTCCCTACTGTACATTTCTGTTTTACCTGACAGCTTAACTTCACGCTGCAAACTTATTTTTTTCTTTTTTGTGCTTTACCTGCTGCAACAAGCCACGCACGCATAATGCATATTTTCTTACGTCTAAAAAGATGCCTCGCATGATGTAACGACGTAACGAGGCCGGCCGGCTGTTTGGATACACTGTTGGCCTATTTGTGAAAGTCTTTTCTTCAAATTATTCACTATTAATGAAACACTCTTAATCACCAGAAAGATTTTTCGAGGTGCTCTTCTTGTCTTGTTTGTTGGCAAGATTTTTTTGGTGATGGATAATCACTCGCTAAAATTAATCGGTTCGATTCGTTTGAGAAATGAAATGGGTTCATCAGCTAGATACCACTCCTGTCTCGAAAAAAAAAAAGAAAGCTAGATACCACTCCATTCTCATAAGCGTGGGTTTTGGCCAATGAGCAACAAGGAGTTGTGTGATTAGTTATAAAATGATTGCACAACAAACAGATTCATATAGGGGTGCTTCCTCCTGCCTTCTCGCGACGTTGATCTTGTCGTGCATCCAAAAAATAAGGTCCGCACTCTGATACTGATTTTTTTCGAATATTGAGTTGCCTGCTTCAGTGAAATTCTTTGATCAACTTCTAACAAACCATGTAGAATTATGTAAAGAAACAAATCACTTAGTTTTCATTTTCCTCGTTATATAATTTCCACAGGAATGTTCAAAGATCTAGTGTCATTGTAACATATGATGAGACAGGTTCATCGCAAAAAAATAAAATAAAATGAGACAGCATCTGCACAAGACAACTCAATATACTGAAGAGAACATTACAGCACACCATGCACGGACTCAATACGACGGCGGCGGATACATAATAACATACTAAAAAGGCGCATCAGTGATCGTCTCTTTTTTTTTAATTAAATTTTGTCATGATGGATAGGACACCAGATAGCTGCTAACAGATGTTAGCACATCCGGCCACCTTGTCACCTTGATACACCGCAGCGGACAGAGCAAGTAAGTACGCGACGGCGGCAACACTGGCGGTGGCCGTGGCAAGCATCCGCAGTGCGATGAGGTCAGGGTCGGAGATGACAATAAGCTCCAGGTATACCGTGGTCACGGTGAGGAAGAAGGTGACGGACACGAGGAGCAGGGGCATGGTGTCGGTGCTTGGGAGTGTACTAGTCCCTTGGCCGGCGAGCTTGTGACTCTGGGCGACGAGATCGGCCGGCCAGAGAGCTGCGCTAAAGGCGAAGCCGAGGAGAAGGGTCGCTGTTACGGCACGGAAAGCCATTTTAGGAGAGGAGCTGGTAAATTTTACCGCTTCAGTTTTAGCTGGAGGTTAACCACTAGTGTAGGGTATAGTGTATTTATACACGGACAGGAGATGCGTTTTGTACTATCGTTTCTAGAAAATTAAGATACTCTCAAACTACAGACACGGTACACAGTGTATGTAATTTTATAGGCGAATTTTACAATGCTTGCGGAGGTATTGGGAGGTATTTGATGTGTCTATGATATGTGGGCCCAGGTATTTGGAGGTATCAATAGGGAGGTATTAAGAGGTATCGGGTGTGTCTATGGTCAGTGGGCCATATGTGTCATAACGCCCTATTGATACCTCCCCAAAAAAGAGAATTAAAAATTATTAGGAATTCCTTTTTTGTAGTTATATTTTTTGATCAAGGGTAAAAGGGTACATTCATAATTAAACAAATAATGTATGGGAGAGTAATGTTACAGATGTATATGAATATTTGTTGGAGAGAAAAAAAATAAAATTCATCTTCGTATGTTAGGGTTCGTGGGCTCCCGGCGGCGACGGCTCCGGCGATCTCGCTTCGTGGGCGCCCGGCGGCGACTGCTCCGGGGACCTCCGGCCGCGGAGCTCGGCCGGAAACCCTAGGACCTTGGCCGACGCCGCCGAAGAGGCCTCATGTCAATCACCGGGGGATCATCAATCACCGCCGTCACAGGCAGACTCTTAGCGCAGGCGGCGGCTGCCCAGGTGTGGAGGAAGTGCGTGAGCTCCGGCCGTCGCAGGCAGTGTGGTGTATGGTCAAACCGAGCGCGATTCCCCGCCGCCGCGACAGCAGCGTGGCCTGCACGGTGAGCACGGCGCGGCCCCCGGGTGTTATAATCGATGACCGAAACGACGATGAAGAATGAGAAATCAAACCACAGGGGACACAAGAGTTTAACGTGGAAAACCCTCCCAATGCGGAAGGGAAAAACCATGGGCGCCAGCCAGCAACAATGCACTATCAAGAGTTGGGGTTACAACGCCGAACGGCGGCTTACAAGAGGATAATCTCATGGTAGAACCCTAAACGAGTATATGTACGCTACGGCCCAAGCCTCCGGCGACGGGCCTCCGCTTCGCTCCGTCAGAAGTCGGCCTCCAAAGTACATGAATTTGGATCATAAACTCAACAAACTCCACCTTGAGACAAATTCTTCTTGTAGCATAAATCAAAAACATTCATCCTGAATAGAACAATGAAAAAGAAAAGCTTCTGGCGCCAAACAGCCTCTTGGGCTAATTCATAATACCAACTAAGCTTGAGCATAGCTCAAACTTAGCAACAGGAACATGCTTTGTCAACATATCAGCAGGGTTATCATGAGTGCTGATTTTGCATACCTTTAGCTTACCCTTTTCAATCTGATCACGAATGAAATGATACTTGATCTCAATGTGCTTTGTCCTCTCATGAAACATCTGATCTTTGGTGAGATATATAGCACTTTGACTATCAGAGAATAGCTTAATACAAGAATCAACTCCACATAACTCTGCAAACAACCCTTTCAGCCAAATCAACTCCTTACCCGCTTCAGCAATAGCAACGTACTCAGCTTCGGTGATGGATTGAGCAACAACAGACTGCAAAGTAGCCTTCCAACTCACAGCACAACTACCAATTGTGAACACATAACCTGTGAGTGACCTACGCTTATCCAAATCACCAGCATAATCAGAATCAACATAGCCAATAAGTCCCTTATCAGTTCTGCCAAACTTCAAACAGTAATCAGTTGTCCCTCGGAGATACCTGAGAATCCACTGAACTGCTTTCCAATGTTCTTTACCAGGATTAGACATGTATCTACTAACCAAACTCATAGCATATGATAAATCCGGGCGAGAGCAAACCATAGCATACATTAAAGAACCAACAGCAATAGAATATGGAACTTTTGACATGTATTCTAATTCATCACGAGTACTAGCACCTCATTGCGCTTCTCCTCGTGAAGTATGCCCAAGCCTCCGGCGACGGGCCTCCGCTTCGCTCCGTCAGAAGTCGGCCTCCAAAGTACATGAATTTGGATCATAAACTCAACACCGGGCAGCGGCGGCTCGAGCGGGGCGACGGCGTCGACACGGACGTCGTCGGCGGCGAGGTCGTCGACGTCGGCGTCGTACTCGGCCGTGGTGAAGGGGACGCCGTCGCCGGGCTGGTAGAAGAGCTCGTGCCGGACACCGCTGTCGGTCTTCCCCACCGGGGCGAGGCGGACGCGGCCGGCCAGCGGGTAGAAGGCCCAGAGAGCGTGGGAGAGCGAAGACTTGAGGTTGGAGATGATGGCGGCGGCGTCGGCGTCGTCCGGGAGGCGGTATAGCAGCACGCGCTCCACCGGTGGGAGGTGCAGCCACTTGACGTCGAAGAAAGTCAAGGGGACGGCGCAAGCAGCAGCGGGCGCGCCGTCTCCGTCAGGTGTAGTAGTGATAAGGACATTTTCGGTGTCCAGGACTCGGAACTCCGGCTGCGGCGCCATTATCTGTCGTATTGATGCTTTGCTTCTCTGCTTGCTGCGGGTCGTCTCCTAGCTTCCATGCATTATATAGATAGCATAGCCATTGTTGTTGGTTCTGCTTGCTTGCGGCCGGCCCGAGAGTTAGTTGGACTGGCAGCACGAACGGCAGAGGCAGCTAACCGCACGTGATTTCGAGTCCTTGAATGTCGCCAGTTGTCAAACATGCACCGTCGTCATATGTGTGTGAGCTTGTTGATATTCCTGGCTGCAAACGTGTACACGTCATCACTCACTCAGCCCAAAAAAGAAGAGAGAGGATCGGAGGAGGCGAGCTAACCGCACGTTGTTTACGCAGAGATGGAGCCAACATATGCGTGATGTTGACAGCAGGACGCTTCCTGGTGATCGAGTCCTTCTACTACCTAGTCCTAGCTCTGCTGCTCTCGTTCGGATTAGTAGATTATGTATTTAGACCTGTGATGTGAATATGTGAAATGAATCTTTCAACTGTGAACTATGTCATGATCTGTGAAAGTGTACTTGGAAGTTGGATTAAGGGTGTAAGCCAGAATGGCACAATTGCTGAACCTGTATCCCTTGCTTTGTGTATCGAACTGGGTTGATATATCATCATGCCATCAATACAAGAGACAAGTTTGTTTTCGTACTGTGAACAGTTCATTATATACTCCAGGCCAATGATGTTATATGTTGGCTGTTGTGCTCTCCAGCACATGCGGAGAAAATGTAGAACAGGTAGTAATGTCACATACAACTGCTTGATGATGCATGAAGAGCCATGAAATGCTTCTCTTTAGAAACTATTCATATATACATGCAGTGACATTCAAACTCAACTGAAATGCACAGTGCCTTTTAGCATATCAAAGTAACAGAATAACTTCACTCATTTCTGGTGCATTTTGCTGTCCTCTGGTTGGTTTTCATTTCCTGGCAGCAAACTAATAAAAGAAAGTGTCCTGATGGTCAGAAGATTAAGGAGAGCCACACCGCTTGAGACTCCCCAGTGTAATACTAGTATATTATTCAAGAAATCAACTACTAACAGGTAATATCCCCCAGCAAGGATTTTATTTACCGTGCAGATAATCATTGCGTGAGTACGGAAGTGCTTGTGTCCTGAGAAAGTGGGAGAATGCCTCACAAAACTAATCAGTCTGCCTGCAGTTCACAAAATAGAAAGCTTACAAATAGACAGCACATTCTAAGAAGGTTTATAAGGGCTGATTACATGTTTGCCTGGAAACTTCTTCCGTTTAAGTTGTTGAGCGTTAGATTCGCTACTCAATTCTCCTGATGCTATATTTTCTTTAACTGGCTCCTTTCGCGGTCGTCCTCTTTTCTTCTTTGTAGGTGCTGTTACTTCTACAGATCCTCCTGATGCTGTATTTCCTTCAAGTGGCTTCATTCGCGGTCGTCCTGGTCCTCTTTTCTTAGCTTCTGTTCGCGATGCAGTATTTGCTTCCTCTCCTTTCCGTCCATTGTTTTCTTTCATGGTGGGCGTAGAGGATGGCGATAGCATCTGTACAAACATTTGCTCGTAAAAATGTAGAGGCTAGTTTCGGAAGAAACTGTGAACTATATATGGAGCTGCTGCCATCACACTCTTTTTCATCCTTGGTGCCAGGTGCAGTCGGAGTATGCGGCTGGCCTCCATCTTGTGCTGTATCAACCATTGCCAGGCTGCCCTCTATCACCCCTGCCAATGTACAATGCAGTCCGTGATTTAATGGGAGATTATATTAGAAAAGAGACATTAACAAAAGGAATTATTTGATTTAATTTTCTGTGCATGTTCCAGGTACACATTTAGCATGATAGGTCATTTGTTTGCTCATTTGGCTAAACTGAACTGAGCATGCTTATGTGATGGCTGGCGGCCGCATATCTATGTTCGATTCTGCATGAGAATTGGACTAACCGGCGCGTGGTGTCGTCGTCCGGCCGTGGAAGGCAAAGTCCGGCGTCCGGCAGGGGATGGGCAGCGGCGGATGCCGGCGAAGGAGGTCGGCGGAGTCGGCGGCGGCGTTCAAGATCTTATCGACATGGTTGCCGTCCTCCTCGACGTCGACCGTGTTCTGCTTCTTCTCGTCGCCGTCGTCGGCGTCGGAGGCGACGTTCACGATCTTCTCTACGTGGTCGGTGTCGTCGTCGGTTGCATCGGCGGCGGCGTTGGAGATCTTCTCGACGTGCTCGCCGCCCTCCTCGGCGTCGGCGTCGGCGTCGGCGTCGGCCGCGTTCCTGCTTCTTCTCGAGGTGGACGCGTGCGGGGCAGAGCGTGGCGTCGTCCGGCGATGGTAGAGGAGCCGAGTTTTCGTTAGATGGAAAACGGGAGTAATCAGCGGAAGTTCCTGTTGGAACCGGCAGGCTACGAATGAGGTGCCGTGGAAGGCGCGTGGTGTGGTGCAGGCTACGATCTCCTTCCTCGGGTTTTTTTTTTTTGGGCGAAACATCTCCTTCCTCAGGTGGGCGCCGGGTGCGGATCTGCGCAGGGGCGCGGCCCAGGCAGGGTAGAGGCAGGCCGGATGCGCTGGGAAAAACGAGAGGGCCGGGCCAAGAAAGGAGGAATGGAAATGAAGGAAAAAAGAGAAGAAAAGGGCAAAGCCCAAACAAAGATTTATCCAAATAATTTTGAAAATGATATTTTAAACACGCCATGGCATCTTTTGAATTAATTGTGTTCCTACCACTCGTAGCACGATAGAATACTCAACCTACACTTTCGTGATGATCACTCTATGGAGTCTCTTTGTATCTGCCAATACTAATATGTAATAAAAAGCCGGACCTTCAAATAAAGAAACTCGGATTCACACTTAAAAAAACAAGTGCTTATAGTGATCGGTTCAACCCATTAGTGCACTCGGACGACAGATGAGAGTGATCGTTTCACTTCCTTTCACGTTACGTTAACGGTGTTCTGGTCCACGGATTAGACGAGCCCCGAGAGTGTAGCTTGACTACCTGTTGCGCTATGAGTACTAGTATAGCTACTTATACGAGACATGAGAGTGATGGGTTCACTTTGTTATCGTGTTATTAGCATGTTAGTGCACTCGGAGTCTTCACAGAGTGATCATCACATCGAAGTTTATCGAACCCCTAACATTGTTGGATCATAATTTTATGGAAGCCATGTCTATTGGACTGATCTGACATATATAGAGGTACCCATATAGTTTCTTAAGGCCGGAGATAGAGTCGCAACTCGCAAGGATCACAACTATCTGTATGGACAATGTTTGTAACACTCAAAGTTTTAAAGTTTCATATTAAGTAAAATCTCTTCAGAATATTTTGTTTGACGCCCCTAACTTTCTCGAAATTAACCCGCGCTCCATAACTTCTCTCAGTCGATTTCCCTAGAAGAACCTCTTTATTTCCTCAATTATACATTGCATATTAAATATTTCAGGTAGCATCATTTGAACCTACAATATTTTTTGAATCTTACTTGATTTTGATTGAATTCAAAGTTATTTTATTTGAATTCAGAATTCTACATAAGATGAAAATAAAATGAAAGATCATCTCCCCTCCTTCTCTCTTGGGCCGTCGGCCCAGCCATCCGGGCACCTCTCCCTTCCACCTTTGGGCTGCCGGCCTATAATCCGGCCCGGCCTGTTTCCGTACCGGCCCCACCCCCTCCTCCCCTTCCCTTCCCTCTTTGGCGCTGGCCGCTGGGGCTGGCCGCCGCCCGGCTCTCGCTCGACCACCGCTGCCGCCCCCCTGTGGCTGGGCCCGCACGCCGAGAGGTGCCGCGCGCGGACCCTTAGGTCAATCCGCCGCCCTATTTAAGGGAGCTCGCTCCCGCCGCCGCAACCCTAGCTCGCCCCCGCGCCTGCATCGGTAAGGCGCCGCCGCCACCTCTGTTCCTTGGCCGCCGACGCCGTGCGACATGCCTAACCGCCTCTATCCGCAGGAGATCTCCGAGGACCTTCGCGAGGAGCCCCCGAAGCCGCCCCCGACCCCCTGCCGTGCGTCGCCGAGAGCCCGCGACGCAGCCGAAGTCTCGCCGCCCGCCTTCGCCACTGACCGGCCCGTTCCGGTCGCTTCCGCGCAAGGTGAGACCACCCTTCAGTTTTCCGCGTCGCCCTAATTCTCCTGTACGGTAGTTGCAGAAGAAGAGAGAAAGAGAATACAATTCTACTAGCAAAAGTGCCCGTGCATTGCCACGGGCTGTCAAAAAAAAATGTACACATAAATTTAATGAATCTTAGCTTTTAGACAAAATAAAATTGAAATTTAACTGTTCAAGTAAAATTTCAAAGAGGCCCATGAAAAGCCGGCTTTTTGATTCCAAGAAGAAAAAACACCCTAGAAAATTCATTCCCATAATCTGCAACCTTATGTCCCCTATTCAGGTAGCATTGATTCGCTTGTTCTAGAATCCAAGAACTGGAACCAAATCAATTTTTCATTCTACTATAGGTAGCAGTGTTCTGACATAAATCATCATTTTTGAAATGTTGGTATGAGAAGTATTGGGTGGTAGAAACATATATATAGCTTATTTTTTTTAAAAAAAAGGGAAGAATGACAAGTATCTTGCTATACTTAGATTAAGATATCTGCTTAGTTTTAGACACAAACCCATGGAATCAGTAAGACCGAGCTTCTACCTGCTCTTTTTTTCAATATACATGTAGCTAAAACACTACAATTCTGCAACACTATGTACTATTAGATTTAATCTAAAACATTTTAACTTATTTTCCAAGTATACCACAGATCAATCAGATACAAAGATGAAATATTAGAATTCCAAGAATACTTAAAATGAAGAAATAAGCTACTGGAATATAATGATACAAACAAGCCAATTATGATCTTTCTAGCTACTGGTGGTCCAGAGTCTGGACGGACATTCTATTGCCAAATCAACAGCTAGGTACATACCGAGCTGGGGATGATACATAGTGCAGTAAAGTTAACCTAGTATCTCAGTAGAATAAAAAATTGGTGACACATGTATACATGGCTACTATGTAGTTAGACCACACATGTCCATGTTTGTTGCCAGTGTATATCTCTTCATTTCCTCATCGTAGATGTCCTTCAGAGCTTCTGGAGTGGTGCTTCAGACCGATTGGTGCAATCAGTTCTGAGAAGGGCGACACTGACGGCAGGATCATCAACAATTTTGGTGATGCACTTGCCGGTCATAATCTCGCTCAGTTTGACTGATCCAATTGTAGTCACTGGAGATGAGCCGATGGATCCAATTATCTGCAATAGATCTACAAAACCAAAGGAGATAGTCCGAAGTATGCTGCACAATTATGGTTAATACTGTATACATATTATGTTCTGAGCTAGTGCAATATAGCAAAGCCTGTACCAGATTTACTGTTCTATCATATTTCAGAGCATGATCCTAGACTGAAAAACAAATTTGAAAAGTCAACACCTGGCTTGATAAAACCTTGGTAGCTAAAACACACGAAGTATATTCTTTCTTTATGTTATTTGTAATTTCATTTGAAGATAAAAGATAGGTACGAAGTACATGCTATAAGAAACAAAACACTATGATCCTTCTCTCTCTCTGGTCTCTGCCTCAAGTTTACAATCTGCGTGCATACAAGGAAAAAATAAAGAATTTTTTCTGCAGAATATGTTACTAAATAACATAACAATTGTATCACTGAATAGACCACACTGGAGTGAGCCTGAATAGAATAGTCAACATATTATATGATCACAAGTGCAATATAGTAAGAAATTCATTGCAATGACATGAACATAGAGCACTTTTGGAAATATGCGAACACTGTAGCGGCTGCTGAAGAAATAACTGGAACACTATAGCTGCTGCAAAAAAGCTGGCTGCAAAATGAGTGGCCGAACAGGCTGATAGTAAGAAACTCTGCATTGTACTACATAAAAGAAGCATGCTGCGTGCATACATATTGTTTCATTTTACAAACATAACGAACTCACTATTAAGTTGCAAAAACAGACATGAATTGAGCACAGGTTCACCTTATTGCTTTCAGGTCCAACACCTCCGACATACATGGACGTGTTGGTCACCCAATTCACTTCAAATTTTGCAGGATCATGGCAAAATCGTGATCTCACAAGGACCAAATAAACAAACAAGCTCCAGTAGGGAGTTGAACCAGGCAGCGAGCCAATAATGGCTACTCGCCATCAACCACACCTCGTCGTAGTGCTGTAGCCCTCGGTGACTGCGGGATTTAAACCAATAATGGGAGGAAGGTCGATTAATGGGAAGGAGGCCATCAATTTTACCTGTAAATCGCGTTGGACCTGATGGACGACGGACTGAAGACGGTGGCTTCGCGACCTCATCCTTGTCCATGGCCGGAGCAGCTTGGCGACCTCCGTTGCCGCCGCAACGGCCTGCTTCGCCCGGGGGGGGGGGGGGGGGGGGGGTGTTGCTGGATTTGTGCCCAACGCTGCCGCCGCATGATGAGTTCATTTTCGTAATTAGTATTACAAGTAATTGACATTTTCTTTGTCTCAGATTAACGAAGCTTTGTACAGCTAAATTTCTCTTTCATCGTTATTATTAATTAATAAAAACAAAATAGCATGGCAAGACAGACTAATATCAATCCAAGAAAGCAATCATTAGACTCGGAGAAAACTTAAGTGCACCACACCTTCTATGCACCTTAACCACTATTAAACTATTATATGAAAAAGATCTTAAGATTAACCGAGAATAATAGATAAACAATACACACCAGAAGATGATTATTTGTGAAGGCTTCCTTTTTTTGACTGGTTTTGTATAAGTCTAGTAGAAGCTCCCAGCAACACAATGCAAAAAGTGAAAAGAAAAAGTAATGATGCACTGAACTCTTGATGTGATTACAAATAATAGCAGACTAAGACCTCTTCATGAGGTACAACTAAAAGAAAATCAAGTAAAAGAATTTTTGACAACCAATATGATAAATTTAACTAAATTTTTTTGATAATCTACAAGATTACAGATGAAAAATCTCCGTTCGCACTACAGAACAAGAGATAAATTCTTTGTATACGACAGATGTCTAAGGAGAGTTCATTTTTCGAAGGGATAAATTCCAGCATTGTACATGTCCAAAATGTAAACCTACTAATTGTTCAGTTAACTCTGAGTGCAAACTGAACTGAACTTGTACTCCCTGCAAAGAACGGAGACCTACATGTGGATCATCCCACGTCAACAACAATCTGTGTGGATCAGCACATCAACATACGTCTAGCTATGTCAGTGTTCTGGAACCTATTAGCATGTCTGGCTATTGAGTAGCTAGCAGTTCCCCACCTGCAACTTATCACAAAGGTTTCTGGAATCTGATTGACTCAAAAGAAAGTGGCATTCATTCAGCAGAAATTCAGAGCCATATATTACCATTACAAGAATGTATTCAGGTTTGAATTGGTGAAGCACATTATAAATTTGTCTCTTGTCATATTCTTGGCACGGTAATTCAAGAATACCATGTGAAAAGATATTAAGAGATGGAAATCCGTAATTTTCATAAAAACAAATTGAGAAAAATACCATGTGCGCCGTTATCAAGTTAAATATGGAACGTCGATTCTTGTTTTCTTTCCCATAAATATGTGCAGGGAGAATATGCATAGGGAAAAAATTAGTAGCTGCAAGTTGCTACTTGCTAACATTGTCATAAGAAAGATCATAGCATGCATGCTTTGAGATGCTTAAAACTCCCAGAAGCCCCGGGGTAACAAAATGGAAGTGGTACAGAAGTGTAGTTTCAGGCAAACAGAATCAACTATTTAATGAGCCTGATAAAAGCAGTTCAACATTCTAGGGAAAAAAGAAGGATTCATATGACGAATGGTACGACCACACCCAGATGTACTGCTTTCTTACACTTCAATTTTTAATTGGACAGATCTTCAATTTTTTTTTTAATTGGACAGATGGTGCTTTAGTCTATAGCAACAAGTCTGTGAGTTACCTTGAAATATTTAGGCGGACAAAAGCAAACTGGATGCAGAGAGAAATGTCATCATACGCACAACATCCTCCCCATTCCTCTACTGAACAATGGTGGAACCCTCCACCAACATTAATGGCCCAGTCTCTCTCAAGTGCAAGTTTGGCCGATAAAATTCACTTCACGAACTACTATGCAATTCATGCACTGCAAACAGGTCCATCATGCCTTCACCAACATACTGATTACAAAGACTGAGCAAACAAACCTCAAGCTGAATTTTTTTTCTACCACATCTATCGATTCTATCCACAAAATTTTAGCCTACGTTTTCCTCTTCATTCTCGATGCAAAAGTTGCGTGGTGCCAATTAATCAGGATTACATGCCTAGTAAGCACCAAATCATCAATGATGATGGCACAATTTGGCCCCTAAATTGTCAGAGACTGCAAAATCTCCCACATAGAGCTACTACAAGAAACAAATAACAAATGCAGGCAACCCCGAGTCGTGTAGTTCAGGCGAATTCCTCTCACTGACCTTGAGCAAGAAGTCGGCGTCACCCCGGAGCGTCGCCTTCTGGCCGAGGAAGCACGGGTACCCTTCCTTCGCCTGCCGGGGAGCGCGGCCCTTGTGGTTTCGGAGCAACAGATCGACGACCTTCCGGTCGACGGGGGAGTCGTCAACCACCAGCAACCTCGCCGCGGCCGCGCGCTAAAGGGCGGGGAGGGGGACGGGAAGGGGAGCGCAGCGCGGGCTCGAGGGCGGCGAGGAGCTGTCAGGCCGGATCGAGGAGATCGAACTGCAGCGGCGATCGTGGTCACCTCGGCCGCGAGCGCCGACCGCGAGCGCCGGGTCCAGCCTCCATCGAGCTCGCGAGGAGGGACGGCAGGCGCGGACGGCGGGGGAGGGGGCGCAACGGGGGCGGGCGGCCTCGACGGCGACCTGATGCGGGGGAGGGGAGGGGAGTCGAGCGTGGGATTTGGGAGCGAGATTGGGGGATTGGGAACGACGGGCGTCGGGCAGGGCCCACCTGTCGGCGCCGAATTTCGGGAGGAGGCGCGCGACGCACGCAGAGTCAGAAGGAAAATAAAGAAGAGTAAAGAAATAGATCAGAGGGGGATGGAAATATTGCAAGGGATAATGCCATTCTAATTTGATGCTGTCGTGTCATTGATAAAAGTCCTCTCTTTATTATATTGTGCCCATAAGGCTCTAAATCGATCAACAGTAAGACTATGATGATACTCAGGCTTCTTTTCACACTTGAAAGAAGCAATTGGTTGTGTATTTTTCTTGTTTATTATGCTACTTTAATTTATGTGGTAAAAATGTGGCAATCGTTGGATGTGAGAACAAGATATCTAATGCCCTAGTCATATTTGGTGTCATTTTGCCTGAGCTATCCAACATTATGTGCTCTTGTGGCTAGTTCCTGTTGATTATGCTATTATTTGTGAGCATTTTTATCTGGTGATACTTCTCTTCAGCGGTTGCATATAACAAACACAAGGGACCAAAAACTCATTCAGGCTTCTCCTGCAAGCTATAAAATGATTTCAGAAGATTTTGTTACATTAAAGCCCTTCATATTCAGTTAACAATTCATATCAGAAAGGAAATGGCACAAGCCTTGTAGTATAAAACCTGAAAAGACATACCCAATATTGTAGCACAGTGAATATGGTGCAGTGTCAACAGCACGTCATGCTGTAGCAAGAATCATGTTGCTTCCTGTTGATTAAACATCTCGGCATTGTACTTTTGTTAGCTTCCTGCTGATTTGCGCTCTTTTACCTGCATACTGGATTCAGTGCTGCTAGGCAACTAACATAATATTTACCTGCATACTGCATTCAGTGGTGCTAATTAACTAGTAATCAATCCCTGCAATAGTTCATACTTGTCTGCATACTTTTACAATCTTTGTTAATCTTATAATCTTGAATAATTATTATTAATACAGCACTGTACATGACTTCATACATTTAACTTAGCATATTATTGTCGTTTCGTAATCCCCAGGTGTCATGGATCTTAGCAACGACATCGAACAAGCTCGGAGGTCCCTGGAAGAGGGGGAACAGATGGTTAGGAAACAGAAGATAGATCGGCACGAATTGGATTTACAAATGCAGCACGAACGTCTAGAAGCTGACATCAGGAGGGTAGAGCAACGAAGTGAAGTTGACAACTACATCTCTCTTCAGCGTGCCCAGTTTGACAAGGCCGCACAAACTAAGCAGTCGGAGTTCGCCAAAAGATTGCGGACAGAACAAGCTGCCCTGCTCAACACAGCCTTAAATGATCAGCGTGCCACCTATGAGAAGACGATAGAGCAAGAGCGTTTGTTGTCAGATTCAGTCTTACTCAAGGTCCGTCAAGAGCATGTCTCGAACCTCAAGAGCGAGCGACAAAAATTTGATTCCGCACTTGAACAGTCAAGGGCACAATTACTTGAGTTGGAGAAGGAGCGCTCAAAGTTGGAGACCGTCATTGAGTCCTTGATCCAATTACGCAACGTCCCTCCAAAAACGAATGTAGAGGTAACTACATTACTACTATAATATGTTATATTATATAGTTAACCATCTGAGCTGACTCGAATGTTTTGACTTTTAGGAAGAAGGAGACATGATCCATATACCACGAAATTTAATGTCTTCAATAGTTTGTGACGAATGTGCCCCGGTATGTGCAATTATCTTGTACTTTTGGTTGCCTGTTTAGGGTGACATGATTCTTATTCGTGTAATGTATACATGTAGAATGTGGTAATGTGGTTCAAGCTTCACGGAGTTAAAGAACTGTACCCAGATCTACAGGAGTACTACGACAAGCGTGAAGAATTGGCCGAATTTCGAATTACAGAGCCAGACACAGTTCAGTATTACTTTTTGTCACAATACTTGATGAAATATCATGGATACAGAGGAGGCGCCCAGTTGTACTACCGCGATCCAAATCCGCTCAGCCAGAGACCATACCAATTTGTACATCTTGACGGACAAGAAGATGTAGACAAAATGGTGGATGCGCATGCTCGAAAGTAAAAAGATTTGTCATTTGTACATAGTGAATGGAGCTGGATTTTATGATAGCGAAGGTTATGCATGGTGCTCTGATGACGATGTCCCCTCATGGCGGTCTGATGATGACACATCTCCTGACAAATCTTTTTAAATGAGTTATTTTATCTAGATTTTCAGTTTGCTAGTTGTGAGATGTGGTTGATACTTCTGGTAGTATTATCAGATGAGACTTGTCTCGGATTTGGAGGTGGTTCCTCCGCCTTTATTATGTTTTTTTTAATTAGCTAAGTTGTCACTGAGCTTGTTGGTCATCAAGGCCACATATCTCTGTTTGGGTGCAACCAAAGCAAGTAGCGTTTTAAGTTTGTGTTCCTGGCTCAATGTTGGCTCAATGTGCAACCTGAAACTTAATCGTGAGTTTATCAGTACTCGTACAACACGTGGATAGTTATCATCCACGTCTATATTCAGTGTAAGTAACGCTGATCTATCAGCGTCCTGGTTTGCTGATCTTTTTTTTTTAGCAATACTGATCTATTCAGTGTAAGTACTTGATACAGCAAATTGTGTGAAACACTCCACAAACGTGTACCATCCTGGGATTCTGAAGCACCCGATGTCATCATTATTCGTCCTATTTCAAGTCTGAAGTCAACCAGTCTTACTTTCTGGCTATCTAAAGTTCTGGCCGCTGACTAAACCCAACAGCTGAAACAATTGACTCTCTTTCCCCGATGTAATGAAGGAGGCCAGCGCAAGCAATCAACGGATCTAGTCACTGGCAGTTGCATGTCTGAAATGCAAATGAGAAACTGTGAAAACAAAAAACAAAAACTCACGCATCGTCTCCGCAGAAACGAGCCCATCAATAGCGAAGGTCCCGAATTGTTTAATTCAGTCACCATGAGGTTATCGTTATCCTCTGTACCAAACCAGAAACAGCCCAATTCAGGTTTGTACTCCTCTACCTGGATGCTGTGGCCTTCCTGACTATTAGACGGCCCTTGCATATGCATGACCGTTCTGAACGGCCTTATGGAGTTCGTCCAACAACGGAAACAACTGGCACTATTTGAAACGCGAGAAAAATTTGGCGCCACAAGTATACTCTATAACACATTGGAAATTTGGAATGAAAAATATACAGTAAAGTTACCCTTTCTATTTGATTGCCAGGTTCAATTCTTAAAAGGTCATAAAGCTTGTATAAAGCAGGCAACCAGAGAAGGACCATATATATTATTTCATCCGCTTACTAAAAGTAAAACAAAGAAGGGGTCCAGCTACTGCATATGTGCTATCCAGACAGTATCTGAAAACCATAGCATCTGAAAAAATCACATCATCTCCATCCGTTCCACCGTCACAGATCCTTGTTCCACCGTCACAGATCCTTGGCAAATCATAAATCCGGAACATCTTCAGGGAGCATTTTTTCCTACAAAAGAAGGGTTACATTAGCCATATCTAGACAAACCTCACAGGCAAGCAGTATTTAGCCAAGATGAACACTACTCTTAACTACCTCTTTTCTCATGGAGCATGTTCGCCGATTGTGACCCTCACCCTTACACAGGGTACATTTCACCGTAGATTTATTCTTATTCGACTTCAACTTTTTCTTTGGGGCCCCTCTGCCAGGAACATACATGGGATCCAAGACATCTCTGGACTCTGCAGACTCAGCATCTAGGGCTTGCTGCAGCACCGGACCGTACCTCTTGCCTCCGATCTCCCCTCCATTTGGCAGGATTCTAGCTGCTTCCTCTTCCAGAACGCGTTTGAGCCGCTCATATGCTTGAGGTGAACGAGATGCTACGAAGGATGCAGTGTGACTGAGATTGCATAGCTCCCGGTACTTCTGTAGGCTATCGGTATAGTCATACATGCTGCTCTTCCTTATAGGAGGAAATGCACTCTTGGCCCCCTTGTCCACCTTTTCAAAACACAGCAGTCCGGAAGCCGTCGTTCCTTCAGATCGCCCAATACAAAGAAGATGTGTGAGCAGGGAGTTCCAAGGGACTGCAACTTAAGACAAGAACACCGAATTCCCTTCACATTGCCTTCATCAACACATATCTCACATTCCACATGGTACTCTGTGTCTCCTTTATCCTTCCTGCCAACAATATACTTCATCGTATCGTAGCCGTCATCTTCAATCTCTCTCACAATACACTTTGTGGCTGCTTTTATGCTGAACTGCACCGTGGAAAAAATACTTGGTGTGAACGATTTCGCAGCCTCTTTCTCAAAAATTGAAGCATCTGGTTCTAAGCATGGTACGGAACTCGATGCTACCAAGTCTAGAACCGCTTCATTAACGCGCAGCCGCGAAAGGCAGTGGTCAAAGTGCTCTACCAACTCAAAGAGTGTCATTTTACGATCCAGGTTCACCTGAAGCCTAGAGTTTAGGCTCTCACTCCGCTGGTTGCTTCTCAGTCCTAGATAGCACTTACCAACATGATACGCAGCACACCAGACTTGCCTCCTCTCATACATCTCATACAGCCACGACTCCGTATCCGTAACGTTATGCTTATCCAAGAATTTCTGCCATTTTTCCTCAATCTCGTCTACGAAGCAACAATCATATAGGAAATTCCTCAAGTCATCCTTGACAGCATCATTGTTAATATTGCGCACGATGCACTGCTCAATATGCCATATGCATAGCCTATGCGATGAATCTGGCCACACCAGCCCGATTGCTCTCTGCATAGCCAGGTCTCCATCAGTAATCACAGACACCGGATGCTTCTGAGCCATGGCTTTAGAGAATGTGCGAAGCATCCACACATACGACTCAGTTGTCTCCTGGGAAGTAACTCCGCATGCAAAAATAACCGTGCTGCCATGCTGATTCACCCCGACAAAAGGAACAAGGGGCATGTTGTACCGGTTCGTTTTGTAAGTGCTATCAAACACTACGACATCACCAAATGCTCCGTAATCAAGCCGACTTTGAGTATCACACCATAGCAGTCCCGTGAGGTGCCCTTTCTCATCGGTCTTGTGGTCAAAGAAGAAATCGGGATCCCTACGTGAGCATTCTGTCAGGTAACTGATGACCGTTTGAGCATCACCAGCAGCAACTGTCTCCTCCTTATTGCGATGGCAGAAATTATACAAGTCCCTTTTTGTAAATCCAACCTTATCATACCCACCATACAGCATTTCCATAATATCCATAATCTGGTGTTTGCGGATCCCGGAAATCTGCATCGCCACAATATCAGCTTTCTGCTCCTCTCGGATTCTTCTATGCGAACGCAAAAGACAAGCAAGATCTTCTTCCACCATCGGATGGTTGTGCTCGCAGATGAAATCCCTCACATGCCACTGCCCTGTGTTCTGATCCCGTGCAATCACAAGTTTCGCAGGGCATCCAAAACGAGTAAGATTCCGCGGCCTCCGCTTCTTATTCTCCCTCATCAGCTCCTTCTCTTCGCGGAAACCTTCACAGCTGCAAACGAATCGCCGGAGAGTCCTCTCATTGTGGCCTTTGTCCCACTCACAATAGTCTTTCCTGACACTAAATCCTTTCCCCTTAGCATAGTTGTTATAAAACTTGTATCCTTGATCTTCATCATCAAACACCTTCCTAACAATTTCATTGTACTCGAGACCCGCCATTCCCTCCTGCATAAGTAACCAAAAAACTTTGAAGAATCCTCATAGGGCAAGCAGGTTTCAATCATACGAATAAAATTTGACTGCTAGTGGAAGAAAACAAACAAAAAGTTGGATACAAGTAGGAAAATAAACCTGTTGATACTAGCATCCAAAGAACAGCTTATCCTAAATCTGTTTTCAGATACAAACTTTTTCCTTAAACTTTTTCTCTGCCCATTCCTGGGACTGTAACTTGACACCTTTCTCTCTACTCCTACTTCAATAAATTGGCAGAGCACCTGCCCTGATTCAGATAGTGGTCAAATATTCAATATGTCTTGAGGCTAGGAAAAAAAAATCCTCCAACTCCAAGAAGGCTTTACACTGTCAATTTTTCAAGTTTGATGTGTATGTTATGGAAGTACTGTCACATTTTCACAAAAGACTGGTTATGTTTTTTTTTAATTTGTGCACATAGCTTAATATATGATTGATATAAAACTAAAGAACCTCTCATCAGCCTCTCACAACAAACGGATCAGGATGAGCTTGAACTGATACATGAATGAAGTCTGGAAACTTGCTATACTGCACTATGCCTTGAAGCTATGAGTATATGGAGCACAAATTCATGTGCAGCTATGAACATAGATAGGTCATTCATAAACATATATACTGCAACAATATTAATTCCTGTTGTAGCAAGTTTGCAAGTCAATAGTTGTCATGCATCTCGTATAGATTAAATCAAGTCACTGTATCGTACATTTATGCTAACAAACAAAAAAAAATCATGTCACTGAATGATTGTCTAGTGCTCGGGTAGTGAATGAAAACAAGGCAGCGGTGCTCCTATTACAATACTAGAGCTGGTACTGCTTCAAACAAAAAACTAACATTACATTTTCAGCCTACATTTCTGGTAACGCCAAACTAACATTCATTGAAGATTACTAATCAAATCACTCTGCCGTAATAGAATCAAGTCAAACAAGTAGTATGCGTGTTCCACACATCTGTTAAAGGCAGAAGAAAAAGGAATAGGGAGTCTTGGATGACACAACTTGGCAGAAAGGAAAAGGCAAGAATTGGTCCCTGTCACAGCTCCAACAGCATGTGCTGCAAGACTACCTGTTCCTTTCTTTAGCACAACTTGGCCCAAACGTGAGTAATCCACTCTACTAATCATCGACACCAAATCCGACCACGGAATGGCAGGATCCCAGAAGGACGGAAAAACACAAGGATCACCCTACACAAATGAAATCTGCGAGCCCAGAAATTATCACTAGCTATGCCTGAAGTACTCACGCCGACAAAAAAAAAAATTCTCGGACGAATGCCGAGAAATATTACTACTACAGAGAGTGCCCAAATTCGGGCTTCAACAAGAAGCGCAAACACAAGAGCCCCTAGTAAAGATTGCAGCTCTATGCCCTATTCCTCATTTCCGATTACTCAATTACCTAAACAACCAGCCAAGCCGAGGAATCCGCCACCAATTCTCCTGAAAAAAAATCCCGCCTTGCGTTCGTCCTGGAGGCAACCGGTGGGAGCGACGGAGGCGGCTCTGCGGAGTCGTGGCTACTCCGTGCGCGCGGGTGGGGGAGGGGAGGCGCGCGGCGGCGCGGCGCGGGTGGGGGACGGAAGGCGCGCGGCGGCGCGGCGCGTGTGGGGGACGGGAGGCGCGTGGCGGCGCGGCGCGGCGCGGGTGGGGGACGGAAGGCGCGTGGCGGCGCGGCACGTGTGGGGGACGGGAGGCACGCGGCGGCGTGGCTAGGAGCGGGGAGAGTGGCGTGGCTAGGGCGGGAGGCGCATGGCGGCGGCGCTGCGGCGTGTGAGGAAGAGGGCGACGCAGGCGGCGGCGTGCGTCGGGCTGGGGGCGGGGGGGGGGGGCGGGTGACCGGGGGGGGTGGGGGGTGGGGAGGGGGGTTTGACATCATGATTACCATACTACCCTTGGTAAATTAAATTAACCTAAAACCATTATTTTGAGTAGGTATTAGGAGGTAATAGGAGGTATTGGGAGGATATTCCAAGCATTGTAAAAGTGCTCAATTTTATAATACTGGCAAGTCACACAAGCAAAGGAGGTGATCACAAAGTTATTCAATATACTTGGTAACTAGTATGGTGATGCGCGGTTAGTATTGTATTATATTAAATATCTTATTAATTATTGCCATCTTATCATCGTTGTTTTTTTATCACTATTAATTTTAGTTGATTGTTTCATAACGTCAATCGTATGCAATTTATAAACATGTAGTAAATTTGTATATGCTATCTCCCAAAGTCGCAGGCCTCACCTGCTCATCACGACACTCAGCTGGTTGTCACTTTAGTTTGTTTGCCCGGCTCATTTGTTCGTCACATTGCTTGGCTGGTCATTAATTGTGCCAGCTCATTATCTGTCCCTCCTACTTTCGCCCGCAAAGGCTACAACCTTCACGCATCACTTCATCGCCTAGCTTGTTGTTCAGATTGCTTGCTTGTCGTCCCCATCATCCAAGGCTCTCCGCGCCCTTCTTTCTTGCTTGGTTCCAATTTGTTTTCTGGTGGATCTACTCGCCCCTATTCGCGGCTATGGGCCGTCGCTTGCGCGCGCTAGCACCCTCGCCCAATCGCCTGCTTGTCTCACCGTCATCATCCTACCTTGTTTTACAGCTTTGCCTGCTCATCACGCCACTCGGCTACACTACCCGCTTGCTTGCATGATTCCTATTACGAACTCTACATACATGTAGAATATGTGGAAAAAGATAAGATAACAGGTAGAGACTCATATTTAGGATGTGTTGCTAATAAGCGTAATGGTGGGAATAGAAACATAATATAAAGGTGTTTTGGTCTAACTTTTACGTAATAGCAATGGTGGCTGATTATTAGACTTGCGGAGGGTATTTTGTACTAGTCTTTTCATAATAACAGTGGCGGGTAATTTTTTTTTCTTTTTTCTTCGATTAATGAGGAAAGTTTGTAACCTTTGCTCTTTTTTGTGACCAAATAATAAGTTAACATAATAGAACATGTGAGGGTGTTTTGGACTATTTTTTCATAATAGCAGTGGTGGGTAATTTGTCTTTCTTTTTCTTCGATTAATGTGGGAAATTTTAGCCCTTGAGACTTGAGAGAGAATGTGGTGGCTCCTTTACGTGGCTAAATAATAAGTTAACAGATTATTACATTTCAAAGGGTTGTTTACATTGCATCAGTGTGAACAAATATTATATAGTTATGTCAATATGTGCATGTGCTTCAGTGCTTGGGACCGTGGCTTTAGTGCTGCAAAGGAAAGCAACTACTAAGCGTTCCTTGTTAAATGTCTCATTGGGTGGAGACCTATTTGTTTGTTATGTTGTTACTATGTTACCGTCAGTTAATCGATCAGGGCTGACGTTGGCATGAGATTTGGCGAGTTGTGCAGGCGACAATACCTTGTTCCTGCCGATGTGTTCTTCTTTTTTCGAAACGTGGTTACGCAACCCCATCTAGAGTTTACATTTATTCAGCAAGAGATCGTGAAAAAGCAAGGAGAAAAGCTTAACCACCCCCAAATCAGTACTAGGCCTCTAGGAATACTCTGATTGGGGACCGTTGGGTTCTTCTGAAAAGATGACTTCCTCCTACCTAGCGCCGCCAAGCCAATGGTGAAGACAAAAACAGAATGTATGTACTATATGTATGTTGGTGCTTGCGTAGCTTGTACTATACTCACCATGAAATTGACAAATTTGGGTTAAGAAAAATAACTTGTATTGTTGTTCACATGTTTTTATTGACGAAACTGTTGTTTACTCTCTCTCTCTTTTTTTTTGTGAACAACTGTTGTTTACTTTTTTTTTGTTGTAAACTGTTGTTTACTTGTTAACACTGCTACTAGATCATTCACACTATATCTCTAATATTTTTCAAGTGATACTTGCAAGTGTTCAATGGTTTTGCTATCATTTTAGTTGTTCGAATGGCCAAAAATCTGAGAGAGAGAGAGAGAGAGAGAGAGAGAGAGAGAGAGAGATGACTAACATATATTAATCTAAACTGTATAATGCCGACTGATGAGACGTCGACTCGATAATTGGCCGGTTTCGGAGAGAAACGGTTCAGAAGGTTCCAAAACGTACTTTCAACTTGAATCAGTGCCCCTTTCGGGGGGCATTCCGATTTCGCCAGTACATAGTCGTGTAAAAAATTAATATATTTTCTTGCGTGTACACGTTGCGTACGTGTCTGGGATAATTGTCGCTCATGTCGCAACAAACTTGTATTAGAAGATATACGTACGTGCATGCGTACGTGCTGCGAGCGGCTTAGGTTGGTCGATGTAACGGTATCTGTAGGACGACGATCCCTACGTAGATCCACAGATTCAGACTTGGAAGATACTAGTACTTACTTGTGCGCAGGTATCTTTTCTTTTTGGCGAGGAAAGTGTGCAGGTATCTTATATATGCAGCTAATTTATAGCTTAAGGAGTATTCATCGTATGTCGCGTAACAAATATGCTGGGGCGCTAGCTGCTGAACATGTATACAGGCTGCAGGAATTAACGTCGGATGCGGCATATTCTATTGAGATTTGCCATGTCGTATAAGCCCATTCTATTTGAGCGGTTTATCGAGGATCTCGCTTGCACGAGTCCCTGGTGGAAATCTTCGTTCTTACCAATTACTCGGAAGTTTCAAAGCATTTGGGTCTGCCTTTGGTCTTCAAATTGGCCGCAAGGGAGAGCAAGACAACGTATCAAAGCAACCGAACGTGGCACTGATAACGACAATGACAGGCGTAAAAGGTCTCGTCAACCATTCTTGAGGCAAGACGTACAAACGTGAGCGCCAAACAAACCATCTTCGAGGAGTGCCGCTCCAGCCTCCAAAATTGTCTTGCTCCCCCACAACAGCTGTTCTCGCCCACCTCGTCGAGGAACGAACGAGGTCCACAAAGTGAACTAGCTAGTCCGATTCGAATTGGACTAGCAGTGCCTGTATATTGGTAGCACGCCTGGCTTTTCCGAGGCCCTGCAGGGTGCCTCTTGATCCCGTCACGAATCATGGGAGTCGACATTGCCGGGGAACCCAAGAGGCGCAAGCCAGCGGCCAGTCTCCCTCACGAGCTCGTCAACGAGATACTGCTCCTGCTCCCGGCCAGATCAGTCCTCCGCTTCCGCGCGGTCTGCCGCCAATGGGCCGCGCACCTCTCCTCGCCTGGTTTCACGGCCGCCTACGCCGCCAAGGCCGAAGCCCGCCGGACGAGCAAGCTCGTCGTCTTCGCCGCGTCCCCCGGCCACCGCTCCACTACCGTCTACTCCTGCAGCAGTCAAGGAGACGCCGCCACCGACCCACTCTTCACCGTGGACGGCCTGCGCGCCGACTTCCTGTCCCTGTCGAGCAGGCCGTCGCGAGGCCTCATGCTGTTCCGGGACACCCGCGCCGCCTGCGGCGACTACTGGGTGTGCAACCCCAGCACCGGCGAGTGCAGGGCTCTGCCGCGGCAGCGGCCCATGGGCGTGATCGAACTTTCTAGCGCCGGCCTGGTCGCCGATGACCGAACGAAAGAGTGCAAGGTTGTCCACCTCTTCGTCGAGAATTACATGGATTTGGTTTGCGAGGTTTACGCGCTCGGCGACTCCGGCGGCCGGTGGAGGCCCCCCGCCACCGCGGACCTCGCGTCGCTTGGCGTACGCAAGAGAAACATGATGGTGAGTGCGTTGGAAACCGAGGACACGGTGACCAAGACGCCTCCGGTGTCCGCGGATGGATGCTTGCATTGGCTGATTTACCCCAGCCACAACGCCTGGTCGCCGAGCGAAAGCCGCGACGGTATCCTCCGCTTCTCTGCAACCGACGAGAGGTTCGACTTCGTCGCCGTGCCTCCTGTGAGCACGGGAGAGGTTGGCGTATGGTGGGAGGAGCACTCTCCTGCTGTCCCTTTTCACCTCGCTGAGATCAAAGGCTCGTTGTGCATGGTCCATGACCTCCGTCGTCAGCAGGGCCCGGGCCATGGTGGAATTGGCTCGCTGGACGTCTGGGTGATGAGTCACTCTATTGACGATACCGGTCGCCAGTGGTCGCTTGATTATCGCATCGCTGTCGGATCCCTCTTGGCACGAGACGTACACATCCCTCGGTTCATCACCGTTCTTGGATGCTACGGTGGTGGCGGCGCACGCGAGAAAGACGAAAAGTTACTGGTTGCTACCTCAGAGCACAAGGTCTATGCTTACACGCCGGATACCGGGCACGTCAAAACAGTTTTCTCTGCCGGAGACACTGCCATTGGCTTGCAGAAGGCGGCGGCTGCAGGGCTTTGGCTTGGCGTATATGAGGATAGTCTGGTCAGAATTGAGGGTGCACGTCGCCGCCGGGAGAGGGAAGTGTCGTCGGCGGTGACACAGATCCTGCTGCGGCTCCCGCTGAAATCGATCGCGCAATCCATGTTGGTTTGCAGGGAGTGGTGTACACTGATCGAGAGCGAGAGCTTTGTTGCGACACACATGTCCACGAAAAGGTCCGAGAGCATCTTGATGGTCGCTGATGGGCGTGATCGGATCGCTTTCTTTGACTTCGCGTCTCTGGAGAATTGGCTTGATCAAGCTAGTGGTCCTGCTCTCGCTGGTAGTCTTATCAATGGCAAGATCATTTGCTCCAAGCCTTACAACGGACTCAACCTGATCAGCACCAGCAGCGATGATTACCTATGCAATCCGTACACCGGCGCCGTCCAGTGCCTAGGCATTCGTGGCAGGTCGCTCTTCAAGCCACGGCTCGGTAATCGCCAGCAGCTCGGTGGCCACGCGTTCACAGTCGGCAGAAACATTGGGTTCGGCTTCGATCACTCCACGGGCGAGCATGTCGCGGTTGAGATCGGCTACCTGCACGGCGCTCTGGCGTGCATGGTCAAGACAAGCGAATCAGATGCCTGGACTTGCGTGGGAACACCCCCAATGCCGGTGACTGATATGCCGCCCGCGCATGTCGACGGGACACTTTACTGGGTGGGCGAGCATATGCAGCCGCGCGTCGTCATTGTTGCGTTCGACATCGCTAGGAGGGCGTTCAGTGTCCTCCCATTCCAACAACCGGTACTGTTGCTGAACAAAGACCATGGTGTGTTCCTCGTGGAGCTTAACGGTAAGCTGTCCCTAGTATTGGCGGACCACAAGGAGGAAGAAATGAAGATATGGACAATGCAGCAGTGCGACACATGGATTCAATCTCACACTCTACGCCTGAGAGGACAGCCGGACTTCTCACCCAGGAGGACGGTGGTGGTGCCACTCGAGGTCAGTAGTAAAGACGGCAGGATCCTGCTCAACACAGGGCGTGCTCTGGGCTACTACGACGCGAAGACCGGCGCGCTCGACACCATATACTCACTCAACCATATGCAGCTTCCTCTACACAATCTGGCCTTCCCCATGATGTGCCAGGAGAGCTTGGTCCGCGTACAAGATGATCTTAACCACCGCGTTGCTCCTTCACCGATCACCAGCGGCCACATCAGTCGACGCCGGAGCTGCGAGCACCCCGAACATGCCGGTGCTGTCCACGATGAAGCTGCAACAGCCAGACCCGTATTTCAGAGGTGCCAGAAGCCCGGATGCCTGTCAGGTTACGCAGATTACTACTCTAATTGCTGCAAGAGAGTGATGTGCCGCGAGTGTATCCCCCGGTGCCTCGAGCACTACCAGGGAACACATGTCCGCCTCAGTAATTCCAGGTGTGAAGACGCGCTGAAGACAATCCAGAGGCACGGCATACCATTGGTGCACCCGTTCGTGCCGGACCCTGACTACTACTGCTACCACTACTCGGCCATACGTGGCGATGTGGTGCGCCATGTCTTTGTTGCCATCAGGGACGTTGCGCGAGGAAAGCAGCCGCGCCATCTTACCGAGTGCGCGTACAGGATGGATGGTCACGGCGCCGTTAGGGAGACATGGGTCCGCAGGTGCCTCAAGATAGACTTTGGTTATGGACTCAGGTAGTCACCAATACTGTAACTCTGAGTAAAATGTTTGTTAGATCGATGATGATTATGACCTTTGCGGAGAATACTGTAACTCTGAGTAAAATGTTTGTTAGATGATGATTATGACCTTTGCGGAGAAAGGTGCGACTATTGTAATTAACAATTTTTCTGCTTAGTAACGTTTCTAAGAGAATTAATGGTGGTACAAAATTCAGACTTTGGGCAGAGACTAGTAAACAGCAAGGGCGCGGCGCCAGGGCTTGCAGACAGCGCGCTCGCGCGCAGGGTGGTCCGGCGCGGAGCCCGACTTCTTCCTCGCAGGACCATGGCCCATGAACTTTACCATGGCGCTTTGCAGTTTTGCTCGATCCATTTAATAATCTGGTAAGAAAGCGACCAGCATTAGCACGAGCCAGCATGCTGTAAGCAATCCGCTAATGATCACCTATACTGCATCCAGCTATTGCGGATATGCTAGCAGAGATGAACCGAGTCAAACCGCCTTTCTCGATTGAACGTTCCAATATCCACAAGATGTCTCGTGCCACTTGACCGATCCCAGCTGGAAGCCGCCAACGAAACTGTAGTACAGCTGTAGTATAGCTATAGCTGCCATGAGTGCATAACCACCCACTATGCATGTGTGCATCCGCACGATTCGATCAGCGACCACGACGTAGTGTCCAACCCGTTCGAGTGGCGAGCGCGGCATGAGAAATCGGGGCTCCGGCGTACGGTACGTGTCAGGCGACCCGCGGAATGCCATCGCCGATTGCTCCACTACCGCAGCAGCGTCAGCCGGCCAGCGCCACGAGCTCGCGCCACCGATCCAAACGCACTGACCTTCACCGCGTCGTCGTGTCGCGCGCCGGCCGCAGCCGCCATCCCTATAAATACCGGCCCCGCAAGTCGCAACCCCTGCCATATCAGCATCCATCGATCGCCAAGAGTTGCGAGCAGAGGAGACTTCACATATATCGACCTGAGCAGTGAGCACTGAGTTTAATTTGTGCGGTCGATCACGTGCGAGATGGCTTGCACGAAGGCTATCGTCCTCGGCGTCGCAGTGGTGGCCGCGTTTGTCATCGCGGCTGAGAGCCGCGTCATCGCTCGGAAGGACCTGGGCGTCAGCCTAGGCGGCGGGGGTGGCCTCGGCGCCGGCACGGGCGGCGGGCTGGGGGTCGGCACGGGCGGCGGGCTTGGGGTTGGCACGGGTGGCGGCCTCGGCGCCGGCACGGGCGGCGGGGTCGGGGTTGGCACGGGCGGCGACGTCGGTGTCGGCTCGGGGATCGGCATCGGCGTCGTCGGCGGCGGCGGTGGCTCCGGCTCTGGTTCTGCGTCCGGTTCAGGATCTGGGTCTTCCTCCGGCGGATCAGGATCGGGGTCCGGTTCAGGGTCCTGGTCCGGGTCGCGCTCCGGCTCGAGCTCAAAGTCCGGCGGCGCGGGATCATCTGCCGGCTCGTACGCCGAGTCCGGTGCCGGTTCGAACGCGGGGCCAGGCGGCGCAGAATCGTACGCCGGCTCCAGAGCAGGCTCGTACGCTGGCTCCAACGCGGGAGACGGGAGGTCCGGCGCCGGTGCTGGCTCGTACGCGGGTTCCAGGGCCGGCTCCTACGCTGGTAGCGGGCACGGCAAGTGAGCGAGCTTGCCGCGACGCGTGCCTCGTAAACTCACATGTGTGTGTGTGTCAGTGTCATCATGCATTCGTTCCTTACGCTAGCTCCCACAATAAGATGCTTATATATGCATACTACCGATGTATAATATTTATATGAACGAATAATTCATTGTGTATGATTAATCATTGTTTGTATACTTTTCGAATGACATACATATATCGAACCCTCTCTCCCCTATCCCTTTCTACAGTAAAGTCCGGCGATTATTAGTCGCCCTCGCTCCGGCGCCCGATTCCTCGCTTCCCCCTCCTCTCCGGTGGCCTCGTCGGCGCTGGAGAGGGAGGGGAAGCGGGATATCGCCGTTGGTGGCGTCCCTTTAGTTGTAGATTAGGTGTAGGTAGTTAGGGTTTGGTTCCGACGTCGTCCATGTCGACGACGGTCGGTTTTGTTGCTCCCCGTGGCGATTCTGGTGGCGGTGATGTCGATGACGGCGTCGAGTTTGCCGGAGTTGCTGCGTGGTGGGCTGGTTTTCCGGCTGACGGCGGCGAGGCGGTGGCGTCGACGTCGGAGTGGATTTCCTTCTCCCGAGCTCATCCTCGCCTCGTCTGTGCTTTGCTCCGGTGCAGACGGCGAGCTTGTGGAGTTTTGTGGCTCAGGAGCTTCGTGATGGTGGTCTTCGTCGGTCGGCGTTGCTGGACGGCGGCAAGCCCCTCTCCCTTTTGCTCGCAAGCGGCCCTTGCTCGTTCAGCTCTTGCTCATGCGGTTCAAGGTAGGTTGAGCTGCTGTCTCCTTTGGCCTCTCTTTCAAGTGCTCGCGAGGTTGTTGGAGGGAGGGGTCCGGCGGTCGTCGGCGTTCGGCGGCGGCGGCGGATCTGATCTCCATCCCAGTGTGGTTAGGGTTAGGGATCTGGTTGTGTTTTGTAAGTTTTCCAGGGTCTTTTCTGTAAATTTCCTTGGATAATCAATATATCCCTTTCCTTCGCAAAAAAAAAAGAATGACATACATATATGGCTCAATTGAATGAAGTTATTTCGTACTGTCACCGATGTGTAATTGACAGGTGAAGCCCATTTGTGTTAATGACACTAGCAAATGCGGAGATTCATGATATTTACAATGGCATGAATACATTTTTTATCCCTAAAAGAGATATGCCTAACCTTTCACAATGAAAGATAGTCCCAAACATTTACAATAACAATAAAAACCGTCGGTCCTTTATGCGATTATGGTAGAAACACAATAAGTTGAGAGGGAGAGCGACTTATTAAATTATGATAATCTGACATTTGGATATATTGTAATAATCTTACTATAATCACAGACCTGTTTGTTTTAGCTTACATATTATAAGATGGATTATATAATAGAGGTGGAAAACAAACAAGCCCTAAGCTACATATACCAATTACCAGTTTAAATGCATAGTCAAAAGATGCAACACATTGATACCACTTCACCAACAACCAACATGAGTTATCATTGTCTAAAAGACACATCAACATAGGTCTTGTTTTCAAGATACAAAAATATAAACACACTAAAGAATATTCATAAACTAATAGAATTAAAGAAAAGTAACACTCAATCAAAATGATAGAGAGATTCCACTATGTCCACTAAATAACTTCATGATTTCACAATATGGCACTAATGTGGAGCAACATTATACAATATACTCTAAATAACTTCATGATTTCACAATATGCTACTAGTATGGAGGAAAATTATAGTGTAAACATTTCTTTGAGCATATAGGGCACCTGCCCCAAGGTGACATGGACAGTGTGACAATCATCCGATCATAATCAGATGGCTCGTTTCAACAAGCGATTTGAGCCAAGGTACTTAAATCTCTTTGTACTTCAAATTGTCATCTAATGTACTGATTAGACACATCGACTAATTTGACATTTTCAATAATTTAATAGTTGATTTGACTCATGGATATCAAACCCTAATTAAAGGTCAAACTAGAGTGGGCTTATGCCCCTACGCTTAAAAAAAAACTCTTTTGTTATACAATATAGATAGAGTTTAAATACGATAGAGACGCAAAATAAAAAAAACTCGACCTGCCGTGGGAAGACCGCCCCCGACAGCATTTGCTAAGGAGAAGAGCCTCTCACGCAGGCCGAGAATACCCCCGAACCCCCTCCCCGATCCTACACAGGGACTCAGCTGGCCGTTGTGAGCTCCGGCGCGAGTCTTTACCATGTGCTTTGACTCGGGGAAGGCGAGGGGATTTTTTTTTACACTGTAGGTATTTCACTACAGTGCATGCGCGGCACTGTAGCGAGAGCCCGGGCCGACGGGAGCAAAGCTCCCGGAGCCTGGAGGCTCTGGCCACTCGGGTCAACGAGCGTTGGCGATAGAGACGCAAAATAACAATACACGTTTATAAGCATGGGCTAAATAGGCTCAAAGGAAGTCGACCACTAACTAACTTGCTGGAGTCAATATACTGTCCACAGTCTCCAGACTTGATCTCGGTCCAGCCACATGAAGAACTCGCAGGGAGATGATGCCTTGACGTGCCATACTTTAAATTGAAAAAGAAGAAGCATGTGCCTAGGAATTCTGAACTGAAAAATCAAATAAAAGTTTTTTTTAATCACAAAGAAAAGTTACTGTTGATTGGCAGTAAAGGCATATAGAGCCCAGCCCGATCAATTTTTTATTGGGCCCATACACGAAACGACGACACAAGGCGTGCTTTAACTCAGGTGGAGAAATGAAAGATTCTCAAAAAAAAAAAAAGTTGGAGAAATGAAATTGACTAGCACTAGGCAATTCCTGTTAGGAGTGATTCGCAGTGGCCAATCAATCAAAGCATCAGACCGTGCACCCAGCTATTGGGGATAAACTGGCACGAGCTGGATTGACTTTCTCGAATGTTCCACTCTACAAAAAGCCGAAACACTAGTACTCCACACACCAAACACCATGCGTCACTGAACAAACGAATCCATCAGACGTTGCCGCCAGAGGAGCCGGCTTACTTGGACAAACCGGCCGCCATGCATCCCGCATGCACCAGCTGGACGCGACGACCTCGGAGCCCGAACGTGTCGAGCTGCGCGAGGACGATCGGCCAATCTGCGCGGCCGCACTGCTCCACTACAGCAGCGGCCACGGCCGGCCAGCGCCACAAGCTCGCGCCACCAATCCAAACCCACTACCGCGCGGCGTTGTCGTGTCGCGCCCTCCACGCCCTATAAATACCACCTCGTAATCCCGTCTTCTCCGCATCGATCAGCAAGAGAGTTGCATCAGCAGGTAGCTAGATCGAGGTGAACGGAGGTCGACACCGCGGAGAAACGTACGCCTCGGAGTCGCGAGTCCGCCGTCTTGGTTCACACACCACATAGCATCTGTCGTGGTTCAGTCTCGTCGCGCTGTGCGCGCACGATCGATAAGATGGCATGCACGAAAGCCGTCGTCGTCCTAGGCGTCGCTGTGGTAGCCGCGTCTGTCATCCTCTCGACTGAGAGCCGGCCCATCGCTCGGAAGGACCTGGGCGTCAGCCTCGGTGGCGGCGGCGGGCTCGGGATCGGAGGTGGCCTCGGTGGTGGCCTTGGAATCGGCTCAGGGATTGGCATTGGCATTGGTGGCGGCGGCTCTGGTTCTGCATCGGGTTCAGGATCGGGGGCGTACTCCGGCTCCGGCTCAGGGTCCGGTTCGGGCTCCGGTTCAGGATCCTGGTCCGGGTCGAGCTCGGGCTCGAACGCGGGTTCCGGCGGCGCAGGCTCGAACGCGGGCTCCC
This sequence comes from Eragrostis nindensis, assembly GCA_012490785.1. Lineage (NCBI taxonomy): Eukaryota > Viridiplantae > Streptophyta > Magnoliopsida > Poales > Poaceae > Eragrostis > Eragrostis nindensis. The sequence continues at coordinate 2,924,333 of JAAXCT010000020.1, forward strand.
ACGCCGGCTCCTACGCAGGCTCTAACGGCGGAGACGGAGAGTCAGGCGCCGGCTCCTACGCTGGCTCCCACGCCGGGTCGTACGCAGGCTCTAACGGCGGAGGCGCGGGCTCGTACGCGGGCTCAGACGCCGGCTCATACGCAGGGTCCGGCTCCGGTCCGCACTGGGGCTCTGGTGCCGGCTCGTACGCGGGCTCTGAAGCTGGCTCCTACGCTGGCAGCGGGCACGGGAAGCCGTGAGCGAGCTTGCATGCGGCTTACAGCTTACAAAAATTATGTTATATTGTTGTGTACTGATTTGTATTAACTTCATCGATGTATTTCAGCCAGTATCATTCGTGTGTACCCATAAATAAGCCCGGAGACGGCAAACTAGGAATAAGGTGCTAGCATATGCATCTCCATGTAAACATTTTATATGGATGTGTAATTCAGCGTATACGATTGGTTATGTCCATTTCGCTTGAGAAGTGTGCAAGTTAAATGAATTGTTTGCTCAAAGGTTTAAGAGTTTGAAAAATAAGGTGGGCAATCATTGATGCTTAAACGAACGTAACTAATGATGTTCTTCGATTTTCGAAAGATGAGCAGGAGCACTGCTTTTTCATTTAAGAATGGAAATAGAAGTACAAAGTGCAATTACATGTTTATTTGATACATAGGCAAAATAGAAAACTCTCGGTGACTTCTAGTCCAACACACCATTACTCGACAATAATCTCCTGGCGCCTCCGTCACTTGCGCACCAAAGGTCACTTCTCTCAGCTTCATTTCCTCCTGATCAGGCTCATCACATGTAATGGCCTCGACACGGTTTGTTGAAAAACTCACCTGTTTTGTTCTTTCCAGATGTTACATACCGTGTTCTTCGAATATTTGATAGTCAATCTGTGCTAACATTGCTGTTACCTGAACATTGCTTCCCCATGCCAGAATACGTAGATCAGAACAACGCAGCCAGTACTGCATGTGTTCCAGGCAGACGTTCTGGCTCAATCCTACATAAATCGAGATCTACTTCTGAGCAGAATCTCTATGAATTTGGTACTGCGTGAGACCGTCAAAAAGAAAATGGTACTGCGTGCAGCGAACAAGGTAGAATAGTGTTAACTTGCAGAGATGACCTGACGTCACGAATAAGAGCACGGAAAAACCCTGTTCACATAGATGCAGCAACAAAAGTAGTAAATTCAGTTAGATGGTACCGTAGACTCTATGACAACACGAATTTAGTTTACAATAACTTATCTACCATCAAACTATAAAGTACTTCGAACGTTTCCTACTGTCCTTTCCAATACTGTAGACAAGAGACCAGAGGGCTATGAAAAATGAAACAATAAGCCACACCAGAACAGTCGTTCAGCCAATCCTCAGCCAAGGCAGCCGACAAGCTTGACCAACGCGGCGCCGATTCCTTCTCAAAAGCTGCAGAGGGTGGGAGTGATAGTGGGGCCCACGAGCAGATGGAAAACTGAGGCCGCGACCGTCGACGCTGCGAGCGACAAGCAAGTGTTTCTCTCTCTTCTGCACCTGCTTTTTCTGACAGATTCGGTCGATTCGACAAGCCGTTGGACCTGCTCTAAGCAGTACACCTGTGGCATGATCCAATGGCCTTGTATATTCTGGTAATTACATTGCACCGCCATTCAACAAAGGGCCATAGAGAAGAACAAAGCAAATCCAGTAAAAACGACAGATGCATATTATTTCTTCCATGGATTAGAATTGCAATCCACAAGGAAACAAACATACAGAGAAAACTAAACGATAATTATGATTTTGTCTCGGGGGAACTTCAGGCGGATGATTTGGCACCAGCGCCAGCCTGGTGTGTCTTGGTATCCAGTTCACTAGAAGATGTTGCAGATGGTGGAACATACATCTTAGCCCTCCGAAGAATTTCAGCAACAACCCAATGCTTATGTCTGCTCAAGGGCCTCGAAGGATCCAGCCTGACCTGTAATGAATAACCCAAGACATTATTGAAAAACAGTTTCGGTAAAACCACTGTACTATAAGTCGACTGTTAGGCAGAATCAAAGAATAGAGGAACAAGAATAGAGGAACATTCGTTCCAGTATAAGCAACCGGATAAACAGAATATATCACAGTAAGTCTGGCACACTTAATAGTTAAGCTCATTGATGTATATGAAACAAGAAAAGGAGGATCAATCAAACTATTTCTTCCTAAAACCTACCAGCACAAAGACAAAATAATTGGACATCAGATGTTAATACTGTCACAATGCCCCGAGCATCAAATTCACATTCATGTTAGTTTGAGCGTCAAAATACAGATAAATCCAAGAAAACTCGGATGCTGAAAAGAAGACATTACTCGAGAACCCACCATCAATGCACACTTTCTCCTGTGGTAAATTTCTTAGGGTAAAGTATACTAGTAGGTGGTTTGCTTCTCCAACAAGCATCATAAGCGTAACCAGTTTCATCTTATCTGGAGTTCCTAATTTAAGGAATGTTTAGTTTATCGAGCATGCTTCTCTTTGACTTCAGCTGATAATATCATAGGTTCAACTGCTTTATCTTGTTTTCAGAAAAGCCTCAGATAACAAGCAAGACATTTTTGTTTCCTTTTGAAGGGTATGCACTTTTCCAAACTAGGTAAGCAAGCTTACACAAGACAAACTTAATCACAATAAATAAGAAAAGGTGTACGATGATTTATCTCCACAAAAATAGAACCAACTGTGTAGTAGTTTCAACATCATACACAGGTGACAGTAGCATTTTGTATTGTGAAAAATAGCATCACATGTATATCGAAGGGGTAGTGCCAATAAGGCAATAACAGCCTAAATCTCGAACTGTCACAGCTCCAGACATCTTGAGAAATAAATCATTCGAATTGAAACGTGTTGACAAAAACTTATTAGGCAGCGAGACATTCCCGGCAGCAGTACTTGACATGTCATGTTAGACCTCAATCAAATAACAACAGCTACCAGAACAGATACTCTTATTCACCCATGTGCAATAACAATCACGTCAAAATGTCCCTAATTTACATCTTTGTACACAGATTGACGGATACATAATCAACCTGCGCTAACTCATGAGATCCAGCCGACAATTTCTTAGAAAAGTTAAAAGCAGCAGACCCAATTAACTACTACCGCTAACTAGCTGTCCCAAATGGTGAAATTGTCTGAATTTATAACAGTACGGCAAACAGGAATGCCCCTTTGGGCACAACAACCACGGATTAAGTCACTAGGCGTGGTCTTTATACAAGTAGAAAATAACCCAAATGCCCAATCCGACTATGGAGACACCGCCACGGGTCTAAATAACAGGATCGAGACTGAATCGAAACAAGGAACGCAATGCACAGAAATACAGTACTGGAACGGAATGAAGGGGAGTCGGGTGGGATCGATGCCGCGAGGGCTACTGACCCGGTCGCCGATGTTGCACTCGTCGGCCTCGTCGTGCGCCATGAACTTGGAGGTGCGCTTGACGTAGCGGTTGTACATCTTGTGGTGGAAGAGGCGGTCCACGGCCACCACCACCGACTTCTGCATCTTGTTCGACACCACGATCCCCACCACCGGCTTCATCTCCGCCGGCGCAGCCGATTACCCCGAAACGAAGGAACGGATCCTTCGCGGCGCGCCTTCTCGGAGTGGGGGCAACTAGAGGAGGAGGAGGGCGGCGGCGGCAACCGGGCGGCGAGGCGGACAAACCCTAGCGGCGGCGGGGGAAGTCGAGTGACGCGGGGCTGAGGGGTTTAACTCTGGTTTGCGAAATGGGAACGAGAGCCGTCAGATTGGAATTGGCCGGACAAGATACACCTTAGCATACCGCATGATTTTTTGCACAAAGCCCCTGCTCGGCTGTTCCCGTGATTGTATATTCAGGCACTCAGCTTTGTCATTTCTGCTGCACATTTTTTTTTTTTTTTGAACCTCTCAAAACTGCATTAAAGTGTAGTATCTGTTCATGCGCATACAAGCATTAAGACACTCAACGCCCATACACACACGACGAAACCTACACCTAAACACAGCAAAGGACCGCGTCCTTCGAGAAATCATCGAAGAGATCCGATGCGTGACGAGGGACGTCACACTCCCTTTGTGTCTCCACGCGTTGAGAGGTACCAGAAGATTGCGAGCAACCACCTCCAGAAACTTCACGAGCTTGTCATCAGCGTCGGAGTTGTGCCGTCGCTGGATTGTGCTGGCGATGGATGGTTTCGCTGGGGCAGGTCGTCTGCTCCATGCTTTTGGTTCCCCTGCTTCGCTTTCGTGGTGGCTGCGGCGTTGGCGGTGTCGTCGACGTTGTTCTACGGTCGACCTCGGCGGTGAAGCTGGTGGATTTCCTTGTTTCCGGTCGGCGGCGTTGAGGCGGTGGTCACGTCGCCCCTTTGGAATTCTGCTGCACATTTTATATTTTCTTTCTCCCCAAGCTAGCTTTAATCGTTCTTTCATGCAGTGTGGCAAACTCAAACGAGCCTGCATGCTGCCATGCTCCGGTTACCTGCTCAGATTTGCAGAACCACAAGTTATATGATCCTCATCATCACACATAGAATGAGCCACTTTGCTATATGAAAGTTCGATTGCACTTAGTAGAGACCCAAAACCGCATCGAATACACCAGCAAAAAAAAAAATGCAGAATAGACCAAACCATCGCCGACCTGACCGCGGCACATTTCGCTCAATGCTACGCCGGACTCGAACTCGAACCAAACAGAACGCCTGCCGCCAGGAACTCGTGCACACGGGCACACTCACGCAGGAACACAGCACGACAATTATAGCAGTCTAGTATATACGAAACGAGTAGGCAACGCTAGTCAGAGCCGGCAACTAGGCCGGCGATCAAAGAAGCGTGCGCGCAGCGCAACTGCGCAGGCGCGCGCGGGTCGGCCGTGCGGCGCCGGCGCCCGACCCGACACGATAAGAGTGCACCCTGCATGACCCATCCTCGCAATCCATGCAACACGCGCGCGTCGGGATCATGGCGACTCGGCCCGCGCGCGCCCACCGGCCGGCCTACGTCGAACACGCCATGATGATTCCCAGCGTCCCCGAGACATGATGCAGTTTTCCCCGGCGGAGCCCGGCAGCGCCCGCGCCGCGGCGGCGCGCCCGGCACAGGCTTGCCCGAAAAAGAGGTGGCCGGCAATGAGTGCGGGAATGAGTGGCGACTGGCGAGGCGACCGACCGGGCGGGGAGGGAGGGAGACGCCAGCCACGGCGAGCGCCACTGAGCCGCGGCAGAGAGCGGTTGCCTTGCCTGCGCTCGGCTGCCCGCTTCTTTTCGCCACATCACGGTTCAGTCGCCAGTGTCCTCGCTTGCCTCTTTCCGATCTTTTCTTTATCATATTTAGTCTCGCTTCGTGTCTTTTTTCCTTTCAACGCTCTTTCTCTCTCTCTCTCTCCCCTTCGTTTCTCGCTTTCCTTTTCTTGTCATCTCTCGTCGCCTTTGTCGCAGAGACCACGGACGGTGGAGACCGTAGCGTCGCGTACGTACGCCATGTGCGGAAACTGAGGTGAAGTTGCGGCACAAGCATTTCCGGTTTCGGGGCCTGGGGTCAAATCAAATGCGTTTTCCACGGTGCCAAACCCCAAAATGCGTTCGTGAGCGATACGCACTGCGAGTTCATCAGTTTTACCAGGCAGTACTATGCAGCTGCTCAGCTCAGAGGCAGAGGCAGAGGCAGACAACGACTACCAGTACAACGCCAGGCTTACCAGGCCTCTCCTGTCCTTTGACCCGTTACCTTCACACACCTCCATCGCTTCCAACTGGGCTGAGATATCATCCAGGGCCACATGTCAGTGGTTGCCAAGTTTTCCAGTTTTTCTTCTGCGGCGAGATACCCTTGGGCCCGGCTCTGCTCGAGGGACCTGTTATCTGACACGCGAATCAACACCACACTGATTTCCAATTCCGTTGTCCCCTCATCGATGAGGAGGCCAGTTGATCTCTACCAGAGCCAATAAATCGATGCGTACTTGCGGTCTTCGTGTGTGTTTTTGATTGGACGGAAACCTTAACGCCTCAATGCCAACCTCTGGGTATCACTTCAACTTTGGATCGACGCAATTGCCCCATAGTAGTAAATTCTTTTGGTTCAAGCCTCGTTACCGCGTAGTCTTCGCTCCTGATCATCCTGAGGTTCGCTTCAACTTGTTTAGTGCCCGAGTAACTTGAATTCTACCGAGAAATTCTCTGCGCTGCGCCCTTGGACCTGTCAGTGAGATATAAAACCGGCGACGGCATCAGCCTTTTGATTTGTGAGATTAAAAATTACTAAGAATCAACTCAACTGGATGGATATACCTTTGGACAGACAGTGATCAACTAGGGCCTAAATGACATGATCAACCCCACCACTCTCTTCAGACATTGGGCTCCTCCCAACTTCCAGGTACTCCATGCAACCCCCAAGAAGAGGAACCAACCTTTTCTCCGAACACCCAACACCCACTGCACGGCGGGCCCCGTAGACCCATCCCCATGCCCCACCGGTCAGCTTCCATCGATCGGAGGCCTGAGGCCATGCCATGCATGATCATTTCGCTGTCACCGCAAAGATGCCATGGGCATGGCAAATTGGAAACGGGCCTGAATGGCATGCAGACGGCCTCCTCCCCCACATCACATCGCCAGCAGCCTTGTTCCGTGACACGAGAAAAAGCAGAGGCCACTCCACTCTTAGGCCATGCTCTGTGCCCTGCCCCCCTCCAACTAGCTCTCGCTTTATCTTTCTTTCGCCTTCTCCTCTTCCCCTCCTCTCCTCGGGCGCCTCTCGCGGCCATCATTCCGCGCACTGTTCCGATGTCCTCCTCCACCTTCGTCCCCGTCTTCGTCCTCCTCCTGCTTCTGTCGTCGGCGCCGTTCCTCGCCTTCTCCTCCGAGCCGCTCAACCCGGAAGGTAAAGCACGCCGCGCGCAACCGCAAAATAGCCGCGCCTCCGTTTCGCTGCGCTTTGTTGTCGCTTGTTGTGCGTGATGATGAGAGGGCGGCGCGTTTTGGTTGCAGTGGAGGCGCTGATCGCCATCAGGCAGGGGCTGGTCGACCCGCACGGCGTGCTGAGCAACTGGGACCAGGACTCCGTCGACCCCTGCAGCTGGGCCATGATCACCTGCTCCGCCCAGAACCTCGTCATCGGCCTGTAAGCACCTCTCCTCGCCTGTCGCCGCGTCTCGTTAATTTCTTGCCGTCGGAAGCAAGAAACCGGCGTGGCCAGCGAGCTACGTGAACTGACACCGCGCGTTGTTGGTTTCGCGTTTCAGGGGAGCGCCGAGCCAGGGCTTGTCGGGGACTCTGTCCGGGAGGATCGCCAACCTCACCCATCTTGAGCAAGTGTGAGCACCTTCTCGTTTGCCAGTCTAGAGATTCGATTAACCTGTCTATCCATCTATCTTGTGTTCTTGGGAGAACGAAGCGAGAATCAGCGGTGATGATGTCTTTTGCCATTTCTGTGCTCCAGGCTGCTGCAGAACAACAACATCACGGGCCGGCTGCCGCCGGAGCTGGGCGTGCTGCCGCGTCTCCAGACGCTGGACCTGTCCAACAACCGCTTCTCCGGCCGCGTGCCCGACACGCTGGGCCGCCTCGCCGCGCTCCGGTACCTGTGCGTGAGCCTCCCTCCCGAAACATCCCGTCGTCCATTTCTCTGGTTTTTCCATTCTCGTGCACCGCCTCGGTTACTGACGCGCTCCTCGTCCTGCCCTGCCTTGCCGTAGGCGGCTAAACAACAACAGCTTGTCCGGTGCGTTCCCCGCGTCGCTGGCCAAGATCCCGCAGCTCGCCTTCCTGTAAGTACCCGCGCCGCCGTCTTGTCAAAGCCAAAGCCATCATCGCCTTCCTCCCTTCCTCACTTGTCGATTCTGTGCTACTACTGTTTGCTTTAGTAGTTCCTTTTGCGCTTTACTTTAACTCGAATTGAATCCGTGACTCGATGCGGTTGGTCGGTGGCTGAGTGGCTGCTCTGTTCGTTTCCAGGGATCTGTCCTACAACAACCTCACTGGCCCTGTTCCTGTCTTCCCCACAAGAACCTTCAAGTGAGTATGGGCTCCGATTAATCCCTTGTCTTATTCTGTTCCGCGCCACTAGCTACCTGCTTGATCGTGACTTTGTTTTCTACTATACCACTAGTAGCATCGAATCTAATGCCAACTGAGTTTGTTTAATATTCGCGTGCGTGCAGCATCGTGGGCAACCCGATGATTTGCGGGAGGAGCAATGGCAGCGCGGGGGAGTGCGCCGCCGCACTCGCGCCGGTCACCGTACCGTTCCCGCTGGAATCCACTCCGGGCAGCAGCAGCAGTGAGCACTCTTTCATCACTCCTATTCCTGTCTCTGTCTGGTCGTGTTCCGCTCTCTGCTTTTGTTGTTGCTTTATCTCGGTGCGCGCGGCACGCATGCGCCGCTCGCTGCTCGTCCCTCGCCGTGTCTGTCGTGGTCGAGTGAGACACGACGGTGTTGCCGAAACAGGGCGCCGCCCGTCTCTTGCGGCGTGCGCGCGGCGAGCAGAGCAGCACTAGTAGTTAATGGCGTGGCGTGGCGTGGGGGCATCCTGGTGATCGTGCCGCCACGGCGCGCGCGGCCTGGGGTCTGGGGATCGGCGGGTGATTGATCTGTTGGCTCGTGTGTGCGTGCAGGGACAGGCGGAGCGGCAGCAGCATCGTCGGCGAGGTCAAAGGCTGGCGCGCGGCTGCCGATCGGCGTGGGGACAAGCCTTGGCGCCTCCTCCCTTGTGCTCTTCGCCGTGTCGTGCTTCCTCTGGCGGCGAAAGCGCCGGCACTCGGGCCCCTCCGTTCTCGGCATCCTCGGTACGTTTGCAGTGCCGCGTCCCCGTCACTGCTTAACCCCTTAACATTCGTGAAAGCGACAAGTCTCTGTAGTAGGAATGCTAGTAGTAACTGCTAATGCCTGTGCATGTCTGTCGTTGGGATTGCAGAGCGTGGCGGGCGCGACCTGGACGACGGCGGCGGCGGGGTGGTGGTAGCGCGGCTGGGCAACCTGCGCCAGTTCGGGCTGCGGGAGCTGCAGTCCGCCACGGACGGGTTCAACCCGAAGAACATCCTGGGCAAGGGCGGGTTCGGGAACGTGTACCGCGGCAAGCTCCCCGACGGCACGACGGTGGCCGTGAAGCGGCTCAAGGACCCCAGCGCATCGGGCGAGGCGCAGTTCCGCACGGAGGTGGAGATGATCAGCCTCGCCGTGCACCGCCACCTGCTCCGCCTCGTCGGCTTCTGCGCGGCCTCCGGCGAGCGCCTCCTCGTCTACCCCTACATGCCCAACGGCAGCGTCGCGGCGCGCCTGCGAGGTACGCGCACGCACCCTTTGCTCGACTGGTACACGTACAAGCACAAACGTTCGTGTCGTGCCGCTAGCTCGGGGCCCCGCGCGCCCGCGAGGTGGGGAGAGTGCATGCAAGAGTCGTGGGGAGAGAAGAGAGCCCTGGAGTGGTGGCCTCCGCCGCGTCAGGAAGCGATCAGGCGTGGTCGCGCACCCCCTGTACTTGCCGCAGAGGCGCGCGGGGACCGCGTCAGGGAGGGGGCCGAGCGAGAGAGCAGCGGAGAGAGACTAGCGACCAGCGCACCCACGTTTTGTCCGCATCCCGGCGGGCGGGGTGCATGCCGCCCCTGCGATGCCACGGCACGTACGCCCCCACCGCGACACGAAGCACTAGCCAGCACGGACTGCCACTGTTAGTAACAGTACTGTGCTCCTACTAGTACTAGCGAGTACCCACGAGCCGGCCAGGGCCAGCCAGCCCGGCCAGCATCGGCGGCAGCGTGTATTTATCTTCGTATCGTGGCGTACTACATCTGCGACGGATGACGCACGTAATGGCCCTCGTCGTCGCGTTATCGGCGTAGCGCGCCGCACGGGCCAGGCCAGCGGCTGCCAAGTGCCGCCTCGTGCTCCGCGGCTCAATCGTGCGGTCAGCGCACAGCGCCCCGCCGGGCACTGTAACTTGGCCGCCGTCCGGCGCCACCGGCACGTGGCCAGACGCGCGCGGTGGCGGTCGCTTCAATTTGCTCCGTGGCATCGTCCGCGTCTCCAAGGCTTCAACGCGTAGCTGTTCCGCACGGCGGTGGATTGGCACCGGCAAGGACAAGGAGCACGGCGGTGCAAGTGAGCAACGAACGACCAGGGCTGCCTCTGCCGACTGCCGCTACATGTTGGCGTATCTGCGCGTGCGTTGAAGGAAGTTTCAGCAAGAGATTTGCTGGTACTAGCATGCACGCATGTCCGGCTTAAACCGGTGCCTGCTGCAGCTGGAGTGTTTAATGATGGCTAAGCTAGGTCGATCAGGCCAGGTTTCTACTATAGTAGGAGGCTTGATGCCGCCGCTGAGGGTGGTGGTCCATACTATGTGGCGTCGCCGCTGGAACAGCGCTGGGCGCAGGGCATGTCGGTTTCTTCTTTTGTTCCGGCAGGGGCCAGGGCAGGAAGAACGGGACCTAGCTAGGAGCGAGCTCTATCGATCGCTATCCGTAGCGCAAACTACGAGCTCGTGTGGCCGTCTGTCCGTCTGGTCACTGTTGCAGATCGCAACTTGCGTGTGCCAACAAATTAGCCGCACTTGCCATTATTCAGGTAGCAGCTGGTTAATTGCCGGTGCCCCGCCGGACGGACGTCTCAGCGCCCCGTCAGTGGGGGACCGTACGTCGGACCGAGCACGCTGATGAGAGGTTTCAGAGCATAACTAACTCATTATTAACTATTAAGGTTTTTTTTTCCTTCCCAAACGCAACGAACCATTTGTGTACGCTCGTAGCAGCTGGGCGCATTCATGTAAAAAACTTCCGTTCCTGCCACGCTGTAGACTGTGGTACGTGCCGTGTGTCTACTGTACACGCAGCGGCCGGGCCAGAGCACCAGGCAGTCGATCCGAGGCAGATACGCACGTCTTGTCCGCTTGATCACGGAATTGATGAAGACCTGCGTGCGTTGGTTCGGTCGCGTCGACGCGACACGAATCTTTGCGCTACTGTACGGCACACCGAATGTGCGCGTACGTACTCCGTTGATCGATTGCTTATGTACTCACGACATCAAATTAATTGCAGGGAAGCCGGCGCTGGACTGGTCGACGCGGAAGCGGATCGCGGTGGGCGCCGCGCGCGGGCTGCTGTACCTGCACGAGCAGTGCGACCCCAAGATCATCCACCGCGACGTCAAGGCCGCCAACGTGCTGCTGGACGAGCACCACGAGGCCGTCGTCGGCGACTTCGGGCTCGCCAAGCTGCTGGACCACGGCGACTCGCACGTCACCACGGCGGTGCGCGGCACCGTGGGACACATCGCGCCCGAGTACCTCTCCACGGGCCAGTCGTCGGAGAAAACGGACGTCTTCGGGTTCGGGATCCTGCTGCTCGAGCTCGTCACGGGGCAGCGCGCGCTCGAGGTCGGCAAGGGCTCAGGGGTCATGCACAGCCAGAAGGGCGTCATGCTGGACTGGGTACGTATATAGGAGTACATATATGCCTTTTGATTTTCCTCTTCAAATGTTGAATATGCATGCGTCATGCAACAAGTTCATACGTATTACTTCACTGCTAAGCGCTGTTGAATAATGCATGTCGTCTTTGGGAAAGCTTGCTACTGCTAATCTGCTTAGGACAATGCATTCATTACTAGCAAGTCTAGCCGTAGTAAAAGACTTCACGGGTAAGTGCTACTGAATGCATGTCGTCTTCGGGAAACCTTGTTGCTAATCTGTTTTAGGAAAGATTCATTCAGGACATGCATTCATTAGCAAGTACTAGTAGTACGTGATGCAGGAGCACATGCTTCAGGTCGACCTGAGGCGCAATAAGACTCCGGTCCCTCTATCCAAGTACACTTTGCTCTACTGTTACTGTAGGTAGCAACGGGAAGTACTGATTAACATAAATGCTTTATTTGAGCATTTGAAGTTGCGAGGTAGTATAGGCTTTCATGTAGTACAGAGAACATAGCATCCAAATGCTGCATTTCCAGTGATGTTCGTTTAACACTGCGAATCAGTACTGCAACCCCGTCCTTGTTCATGTGTAAAACAGCTTTATTAGACTGATAGACGCACGCTTGCGAGTTACGAGTAAAGTGATTAATTTTCCATTTTTTTTCTACCAAAAGGTGAGGAAGGTGCACCAGGAGAAGATGCTTGACCTGCTGGTGGACCAGGACCTGGGCCCTCACTACGACAGGATCGAGGTGGCCGAGATGGTGCAGGTCGCGCTCCTCTGCACCCAGTTCCAGCCGTCGCACCGGCCCAAGATGTCCGAGGTCGTCAGGATGCTGGAGGGCGACGGCCTCGCCGAGAAATGGGAGGCCACGAACCGGCCGGCGGCAGCAGCGGCGTCGGTCCACGACGCGCTCGGCTACGACCACCGAAACGACTCCAACGGCTCGGTGTTCTTCAATGACTTCTACCACGAGAACGACAGCAGCCTGAGCAGCGACGAGGCGCGGTCCATCGACATGGTGGAGGAGATGGAGCTGTCGGGGCCAAGGTAGCAGATGGAACTGTCTGAAACAAGTTCATAGTATGACAAATTCAGAGGACCAGTCTGCTGAAAAAATTACAGGTAGGAAGAGAGGATTGGATTTGTTGCTAGCTATTAGATTGAAATTAAAGTTACTAAGAGATGCTTTAGGGTTCAGACCACAATGTGTAGTTTCTGACTGGAGCCCCTAGAAAGATGTAAAGAAAAAGATGGCTTCTCTTTAGCTTCTTTTCACAGGCTCTTTTTCTTTTTTCTGCTGCTGCTCTTTTTCCTGTACAACTGGGGACACAGGCACATGCAGCATTCAGTCCTTTGGTGTGCCGGTCCTGATATAGAGCAACCTTTTGCAGTGACCGGTAGCTCTCCGCTGTATGTAAGGGAATGTGTTGCGAGTTGCGAGGCATGTGGTCATTTTGACTGCTTTCCTACCTGTAAAGATCATAGCTGCTTCACTTCTTTTTTCTGTTTTGGATGGGCACATTTTGGAAAATAACAAGCAGCGGTATCAGTATTCAAGACTTTGGGTTGCTAATGACACAATCAAGGATCAATTCCAAGAACCAGGTAGGGTTCTTCTGCAATGGTAATGAGAAAGTACCATTCGACAGAAAGCAGAGTCGACCGAAACCGAGTTTCGTGTAATGTCAGGGAGGCAGGGAATAGATTGAGTGAAAGTGTGAACGTACAGGAACTGGAACAGATGATGAGATGCACATACATTTAAATGAGTGATACATTCATTTTTTTCGAAAAGATTAGCAATTAGGCGGTTAGCATATTCCTCATCATGAGGAATTTATTCTGTATTTACAGAGAAATGCCTGTACACCTGGAAGAAAAGTACTAGCTAGCACTGACTAAATCCTAAATCTAAAGAAATGAGTGCAGCAATCGCAAACGTTCTTTGTCAATCTTTACCCTTCTGTATTATACCTCTTTGGCAGTGTACATGTTCTTCAATATGTACCTATCACAGTTTCCCTCGGCACTTTTCAGCCCCACACATGCAGTCTTTCTTTGGGCCGTAAGAAGAACTGAATCTGCAAAACGAAGTGGAAAATATTATTTTTCAGGAAAACTTATTTTCTATCGATTTTAAACAGGACGTTTACAGGTGAAGGACAAATACTCTATGGGCAATTCTAATGTACCTGTAGTCGTAAGTCAAGGGCATCCCAGCCTCTATAGCTTCTGAAGCAAATACACCTAATCTTGTCTTGCCGTTAACTTGCCTGGTAAAACAACAAATAATTGACTGCCTATATATCACTAACGAATTAACTAGCAAAAGAACACAGAATTACAGAAGTAGTATGACATGACAGTCAAGCATATAAAAAGACTGGTGATAATATCCATTCTTACCATTTCTCCAACCGACAGTTAGGCTGGCAGCTGTGATTCAAAAAGCGACAAGCATTCCCCCTGAATGTTGCATCGATTACAAAGTCCTTCCTGACTCTACACATGTAGAAATTCTGATCTCGACGTTGTTTCATGTCCACAAGCCTTTCTTCGCACATTACATCATCTATAACTGGATCAATATATTAAGGGCAAAATATGAAAAACCATTCATGATACACCTAAACCATGTCTTGAATAGAACTAAATTTTAAAATGATAAAGGTGCTGAAATGATGCTGCTTCAGTTATAAATTTGGAGGAAAAAAAATAACATTGGTTTTAGCAGAATGGAAGGCACATAATTTAACTGAGATTTGTTTCCAAAAATCATAGCGTGTTATACATATATATAGTTAAGAAATTTCAGAAGTCCGCAAGAGTATGCAAGGAACAGTCTATAAAGTAATGGATGAAAATCAGATGGTTAAGGAAACAGTGAAGAGCCCCAATACCTTCTCCAACAAACTCTATCACAAAATCATCTTTCTCAATGGATTCCAGTGTAATAACGCCCCATCCGCAATACAGTGTCTATAGAATTCCAGCAGACAGTCGTGAGCTATTCCAAAATATCTTAGAATATGTAGACCTATTCTATCCGAGATTTGCTAAGCAAACAAGAAAACATCCTACATTATTTGCTTATATATGGTCAGGCATAAAGTTTCTAATGTGAATGGAAGTTGTTTTCAGCAACTAAAGTACCAATAATTTTTCCTAAAAAAAGAGTATCAAGAACAGTTACTAAATAAAACAACATACTAGTATTATAAATGGAACGGCGTAAATCCTCTACGAATATTACCAGGACAATTAATACTTTTTTCTTTCGAAATGGACAATTATGAATTCCTTGTTGAAAAAATCAAGACATGGAGTCTTACCTTAACGATCTTGATCTTCTTCTCTCTGCGAAATGGTTTATTGGAGCACTTAACTGAGCACTGACAAGCTTGAGAGCAGCTAATCAATGAAGACCTGCAACAGTAGCCTCAAAATTTCATTGAACAGTTTCAGAAATTCATTAAAAGCGTTGTACAAGGTGTAATAACAGTTTCTAGAATGCACAGATTCTAGTATAGAAATCTGTCCAGTCTCTAGTGATATGTCTTTGATGATACGGAATTAGTCAAAGGACATGGCGGTATATGAAAAATCTCTGACGAGCTTGGGGACAAGAAATGGAGGGGTGGCTTGAACCTGCAGGAACAACTTTCACAGGTTGAGTCATGATCACAATTGACACATCCATCTTCAATTTCATCACCACAACCTTTGCTCTTGACAATATAAGCATCTGAGTTTGCTAAGGAAACTAAAACTGCAGAAGTATTCATATAAATATGAGCTCTTCTTACAATAGATAGAATTGTGAGTATTGAAGATACTACAATTCAGAAAGGATACTGCACTTCAGATGTACATAGGGAGGTGGTTCTGTCTCATTTTCCAAATCCTTTTTATTGGTAGGATCAATACTGAACTCTTGGTCAGTGTATGGGAGAGGTAAACGCCGGAAGGCTTCCTATGAATGGATCAGTTCACACTAAGAATGTGCGTCAAATACAACTTTACGAACAAGTTAATGAGCCATGGCAAAATTAGGGAAGTCCCACATAGGTTCAAATACAGGTAACCGAAGGAAAAGAAAATACGAGTCACCTCTATGCCTTTTGCTGGACCTGCATCCTGCAATAAGCACTCATAGAATCAACAAAATAGCCACAAAAAGACGAAATAATTTCATTTTAATGCAAGAAAAAAAATAACAAAAATATTCAACCTTAATACAATACAGCGCATTCAAAATACTTTTTTTTTGCGACAAGAAAGTATTTAATATTTTAAGGTGCTTGTCTGGTTCAGAACACTTGTACATGTATGTATACACAACTAAGCCTCACAGTGCCCCAAGATTTGTTCAAATAAAACGGGATTGGAAGATGGGATCAATAGAATAGTTGTTTGGAAGCTTCAATCAATTCCAGTGTATATATGGTGGTGCCATGGTGGTGATAGTACATGTACCCACATGTATATCTTTAAACCAGTATTGATTTTTTAAAGGAAAAATTCATGAAATAGGCAATTACTGATGAAGAACTCTGTAACTATGATATACTATCACTTACGAAATTGGAAAAAAAATAAAATAAAAAAGAAACAATCTATCCAATATCCAGACGTCGTATGAAAATATACATATAATACTTTTAGGTTTATAGTTGATGAATCTTATAATCCAGGAGCAAACTATAGTTTCCAATTGCAGCTATCTATGAATACGGTTAGCTGCACTGCATTGGATTAAGCCAATCTGTGAATAACAGACTACCAAGCTCCAATTAGGTGGATAAAGCATAGAATTAACCTCACTTGTTGATGGCCAGAGTCTCCAACAGATCATTGCTCTTGATGGATCTTCAGAGTCAATCATCCTGTTCTGCTTTAGTGAACATTCAGTACATGCAGGCATTGTGCGTTTCACAGGGCGCTTGGAGATCCTCCTTTTGCAATAAAAGCATATCTGTGCAGTTAAGAGTAAATAGGATACACACCATTTTAGTTATTCACTTTCAACTTTACATAAGAGAATAAATAAATAAGAATTTTACTGATCAGATGCACAATATTTTGGGAAAAAGTAATAGGATACTCAGATGTACAAGCATCCCAGGTACATCCTTCTCTTTTTGGACAAGACCACTTAATTTAAGAACGGAAAAGCAAAGGCAACACATAACTATGGAAGCATAAACTCAACATGGTTCAGTTACAAATCCTGAAAACACTCAATAAAATGAATTTGAAAAATGCAAATGTTAGACCTGTAGCATGGTTTCAGAGAGCTTACATGACGAAGGCAGCATCCGTCATGTTTTACAGAACAAGCCTTGTGCAAGGTTACTTCACAGTGATTGGCTGAACATTCAATCCTTTCATCAGGTTGAATACTCTCCGAGCAAATCAGGCACTCAACCTAAATCCAAATTATTGGAAGATCTCCCTTTTCAGTAAATTAGTATATCATCACAACACCATTTCTACTTCAAGTAAGACGAGACCAATTACGTACGGAGAAGGGAGACAAGTTTCGTGCAGAAGCAGTTCAAGTAGACCAGAATGCTGCACAATAGGCTCTTGACATCATTTCTTTATTTATTACCAACCTCGCTTCTATTATTTCTTCGTATTGACCAAAGTATATCCATTCCCTGATTTCCTTTTTTTTTATTGACTACTGTTATATTATATGACAATATTTATGTAATAGTCTATCTTTATTTATCAGCCCAGACCTACAACCATGACTTCGAGATAATTCCACAGTTGTATATTCGGACTCTAAACATTGCTACCTCCTTATGTCAGTTGTCACACATGAACTATCACACACTCAGCAATCGCTTATGATTTTCAAATCAGTGTTGTACATTTCAAAATGGAGTTCCACTCCCGATTCTTGGTGTTCCTATAGAGATTCTCATGATGGTTTAACCCCTGTCGGACTGCAAACATCTAGTAGTGTATCTAAATTCTTGGATCTGCCATGTCGTTAACTGTACATATCACAACTCAACTGTACACAATGGTGCTAACAGCAATTCCAACAATTTTATATAGGTTGGTCTGTCGAGCAAAGAACATTGCATCAAAAACATAATTCATGGAACATGAAATTGAATCAGCATAATGTGCAGTAATGCTATAAATGCTAGGAATCTGTTACTCTGCACTAGGTTCCTGAATCCTGATTCCAGAGACATTAAGAAACTTAGCGTTACTGAGAATATACATAGTTGCAATGCGCAGCCAGCACATTAGCCCTATGGTACAAGGATCTTGGGAGGACTTGATCAAGAAGAATCACAGGACATTCTAGTTCATTATATGCCACCAAGTTATTTACAGGAAAAGGGAAGTAGAGATTCTCTGAATTCAAAGTGATCACAGATCAGAAGTAAAATAAAGGTAGATCAGATTAATAGATACTAAAAAAAGAAGACACGGGAGCCTCTCGACCGTTGGAGCGCACGCTGCTGGCGAACACGAGGGTGACCGCGCCGCCGCCGGGCTTGCCTCCGGCGGCCGGCCTCCTCCAGCCCTCCTCCACCCCCTCCTCCTCCTCCTTCAACCCAGACCACACCCAAATCGCCCTTCCTCGCAGCGCAACATCACATCGAAGGTCCTCCTCCTTCCCAATCCGGCGGGCAGATCCGGCGAAGCTCCGGCGGAGGCAAGTTTGCTGAGGTCGCTGTGGCGCCAATCTCAGCTCAGCAGTCCCTCGGCGAGGCACAAGATGGGAGCAGAGAAGGGTCCAACCCGGCGTCGCCGTTCCCTGTCTAAAAGAGAGGAAGCGTGCCCGGCTCCGCCATGTCGACCCGGCCGTCATGGTCCGGGAGGCGGCTTCGTGGCGTGCAGGGTATGCAGTCCTACAAAGAGGTCCTCCTGTGGCAGAGCTGCCCCGGCCATCAGGGAGGGCGGCGGGCGGACCACTGAAGACGGCTTCTTCACTGAGGTACGAAAACTGGACTCCTGTCACGTTCTAAAAAAAAAAAAGGACTCCTGTCACGAGCTAGAGAACAACGTTGAGGGCTGGCAAGTTGTGAAGACGCATGACGTCTCAACCGGATGGCTCGCCCCCGCAGCAAGACGAGCTGCGTTCGCTCTTCTTTAGAAAGATGAAGGGGTAATGTGTAACTGCATTGCTTGAGAATCGAGATCACAAAGTCGTGTCATGTCGCGACCCAACAAGGTGTTGGTGATGTCGTCGATTTGGTCACATCTCCTCAAAGTGCTCATCTAGCAGTGGCGGCAGGAAGGTCGCTGCCCGAGGGGCGATCCGTCCCAGAACACAAGCGATGTTAATGCTGTTGTTGATGATAGTCTGATTTTCCTCGAGCTTGACGTGCCGCTGGCAGCTTGCCAAAAGTCTATAGACCCAATGGTGCTTCAGGCCCACTTCATGAACCAGATACATGAAGTTGGGGCGTTTCAACAATGCAACTACAGGCTGTGACGCCCTCTTCTATTGTCAACATTTCTATGGAATATTGGATGAAGCAGGGCCAGCTTAATGTGACTCCATCGATGATCAGAAGCAAAGTGGACCAACAGATTGAGCATGAATTGATCAAATCCTTGAGCAACTTCAATTAGAAGGCGGCTCCCCACCAATCGCCCCCCATTCTACCATAGGCCTCATCTGAAAAGAAAGCCTCTGTTGTGAGTCAGGAGGGAAATCAATGTGGTGGACAAAAGCCGGTGATTAAGATCAAACCTCGAAAGACAGCCGTCAAGGTGGTTCGAGATATGCTGACAAAGAAATAAATCTTTATTAAGGAGCACATGCAACTGGGTTCGTGACCCTTACGGCGAGTCCTACACTTTCAAGAAGCTCTCGAGGGGGCGAGCAGTATTGATGCTATCAGATTGGCTATGCTCATGTAAGGAATCAGAAAGCTAGCACAAGCACCCGAGTTGAGAAAGAAGAAAAAGAAGGTAATCAGCCACAAGCACGCTTCTGCAATAACAAGAATATGAAGGAGGCTCTCTAGCTAGGAGCAATTGATAGTTGTAGAACATTTATCCACGAGGTATCCAGAGAGTACTCTTGAAGACCATGAAATGCTACACTCAGTTGGGGTGTCAAGCAGAACAACCTTCTGGTTGTAGGTGCCTTCTTGGTTGTTAAAGCATCAAGCATTTCTGAATTCTTCAGCTACCATCAACTATGTCCAGTTTATTTTCTTTTGTTCTCTTTTCTCGGGCTGGGTGATGATGGCCTGACTCTAATGTCGGGTTAGTCTATATGTACTCTTAGGATGTATCCGTTATCACTTGTATCTTAATGAATGGCAGCGCTCCTGCCTTATTTTCAAAAAGATTGATAGATACTACGATCAAGTGAATTATATTCTTATGCTTAGCAACTGCCCCTTCGGTTCTGAAATGTTGACGTTAGGGCAGGGACTTGAGTTCAATTTTGAATTAATTCCTTTGTCTGAACGACCACAATTTTCAACCGGAGGGCAGGAGTATACTACAGGATGTGTAAGATCTGAAAAGCAAACCAGACAATTGAGCTCATGAACACGAGGACATTAGTGCATTATTTCACTAGACGAAAGGAAAGACAGTATGTCGCTGAAGAACCCACAAATGAGGTGTCCCGAGGAACTCCCTCTCTTAGCATGATCACATCAATCGAGACTAAATTCACGCCAAACGTGGTGCCTATGGGACAACTGGACAACAAGAAGGGAAAGTGTAACCAACAGCGGTCGGATGCTAAATTGGACAAGCAATTTGGTAATAACTGCTAAAAGGTGTCAACACCGACCACCGATCCTCTGGTTCTAACACCCCAACAACGCGCACAGGATTTGTGAGCAAATTGACGCATCAAAGCCGCAACGAATCGATTTTGACACTACAACACCGCAATACGGGGCCAATTCAACATAAAAACACCACAAGAGGCCTGAATTCATCTCGCATACGAACCCTAGAAAACAGACGAAAGTGCTATGAAATCGTTAGCATCGTCCAGCCACACGTACCTTCCTGGGGGCACCCTTGCGGAGGAAGGGCAGGTCGCACTCCTCCTTCGTGGCACCGGAAGCCGCCTTCGCTCTCCCCCATTCCTCCGCCCACGCTTCTATCCTCTTGCGCGGCGCCACTACGGCTTCCGTCGAGGCCTTGCGCCGTTGCCGGCGCGCGGAGGGCGGCGTCACCGAGGGGAGGCCGCGGATGCGGAGGCGGTGGTTCCGGCCCGATCGGCGGAGAGTCACGACGAAGGCTGGAGGGGTCGATTCCTTGGGCTCCGGAGGCGGGGACGCGGGCGCGGGCGACGGAGGGTGCTGGGGCTGGGCCTGATCGCTCCGCCGTTGGGGCCCGATCAGGCGGGCGGAGCGGCGACGGACCCCGCGGGGCGCGGAGGTGGTGGAGGGGGCGGCGGTGGCCGGGGACCCCATGGCCGCGGCGGCAGCGAGGCGGGGTGGTTAGCGCTGGGGGTTTCGCAGAGCGTGGAGTTGTGTGGGGTTCGACGACCGCTCGAGCGGTTGCTGAGGGGAGGAGCGGAGTGGAGAGCGATTAGCGAGGGGCGGGAAGAAGAAGAGGGAAATGTAGCGGTTGCTTGCGGAGTCAGTTGGTTCGCTTCGTTTATGGGCTTTGTATGGGCCATTTCATGAGAGAAGATGGGGTGAACCGCGGTCCGTCAGCCCATCAAATAAGTTGCGGTTTACTTTGGTCTTCTGGGCCCAGGCCGCACAGCCGTGTGTTGATCTCTGATCAGCCCATAGAGTATTTGAGAGTCCGGTCTGCAGAATTATCACGAGAACTCATTTTCTCTTTGGGAAAAAGAATTTGATTTCAATTTCTGTACACTTTCTGTGAATAAAAATACTATTTCAAAATCATTAACAACGGAATAATATCCCTGAACAAGTCAGAGGGAACAGGACTTCAGGATCAGTGTGCAGCACCACCGCAAAAAGTAATTAGCAATGAGCAAATGATAAAAACACATTAGCTTAGGAAGCATATGTAGAAGAGATTACCATCATTTTATTTTTTTATACCATATGTGAATATTTCTCACATTTCTCACGGGGATGGGAAACAGATAATAAACCAATATACTCAGATGACGTAGCACCATTTTCTAGCTACTGGAATCAAAATCATGAGCAAACTAACTAAATCCTCTGCTCTGTCTTTTCGCAAAAATAAACCCTCTGCTGCTCTGCTACTTTAACATTGTGACTTGTACGCCGTTTTCTGCTGCTTGAAGCACCCTATGTACCTCTTCGACACGTCTGATTAAGATCAGACGTCCAGGTCGCACTGGAACATGGGCGCGGCGTACTCGCCCAAATCGCCGAAAAGGAACGTGTCAACCTCCGCGAACGCGAATCTCATTCCATCGTCACACTCGAAGTACGTCTGCACGTCGTCCGGGAAGATGCACCGTGCCGGCGACGCGCCGCCGCTTAATTCCGGCTGCCGCTCCTCCGGTGACGGCTGCAACAATGATGGCGAACACGATGACGTACAAGGTGACGTTGAGCTGGCGTTGCTCTCGGCCGCCACCGCCGCCGCCGAAACCTGCTCCATCATCTCCTTGAACTTGGGCGACTGCAGCAGCAGGTCGAGCGCCTTGCGGACTGGCGTCCTCACCTGATTTTCAGGAAGCTGCTCGATGTAGGAATCAACATCGTGGTGCTCGCCATCGTGGAATGCGGCGGCGACCACGGTTTCGTCGAGACCGATGGTGACGGGAGCATTCTCTGTAGTGTCATTTGGAAGCTGGATTGGACCCATCTCGGTGGCGTCGAGGCCGTCGTCCTCGCCGAGGAGGCGGCGGCGCCGGTGCCAGTTGACGTAGTGGCTGATGTCGAAGTTGGTGACGGCGTTGAGGCCTCGGTGCTCGATGGCGGCGATGTCGTACGCCACCGCTGCCTCCTCCTGCGTTGCTGTCATGCGGAATCGTGTAGATGGAGTTAGCAGAAATCAAATAATTTAGTACTACTACTAGCACTAAACTTTTGATTATTCTTAAATCTCAGTGCTGAGTTGGGACTACACAGATGGAGCATAAATCAAATAATTTAGTACTACTACTAGCACTAAACTTTTGATTATTCATAAATCTCAGTGCTGAGTTGGGACTACACAGCTGGAGCATCACTAGAAGTTGACAAGCGTCACTACCAGCAGTTAAATGATGGTGACAAGACGATTCCTGCTTTTCGCTCTTTACTAGTTTACGCTAGCCTATTTCTGCACTACGCGTGTGAATAAAGATCGCCTAGCCTTTTGACCTCAAGGACACCCTATGTTTTTCAAGTTATTCGCCTAAACCGAACACATCAGCAAAGTTCTAGAACGATTGGAAGGGAGCATCTTTTCCCCACTTGCAAAGTTCTAGAACGATTTCTTTGTTTCTTTTATGGTTCAAAGGACGGACGAAAGAAAGCCACCTGGAGTATGTACTAACGACACCAGGTAGCTGCCTTTTCGGATAACTCAATGCAGTCCCTGCTGACTCGGACGATAAGAAATATTCTCGTCGCAGAGGGGAAAACTGTGTCTGTTCGTTCATAAGAAACTTATTACCGTAAGTGCCCAGGTAGAGGTACTTGTTGCCCAGCACGCGCCCGATCCGTGCCTCCCATCTCCCGTTGTGATGATGCCTGCAGAAGAAGCGTCGGTTCTGATCGAATTAGCTCAAGATTGTTGTTATTCGTCAGGTGGTAATCAAATGTTCAGAGCAAACTTGCAGGCTGTCATGGACTGAATAAGTAATTAACCGAACCTTGCAACGCCTCTGTACTTGGACACCCCTCTCGAGAACCCGCTGCTCTTCCTCCTCACCGATCCAATGTACTCCTCCCTGGTCTGCCCTTCCATTTCCTTGAGCTCTTCATCGTAGCTGCACAACTGCAAGCGATTCCGGGCGGCAAAAAGACCAAATCTTTTCTCACAATCCGATTTAACTAAAGCTGTTCTCGAAATCGAAAATGGAATGAAAGGTACCGGGAAGTTGAGCACGGTGCCGGGTCCCCAGTACTTGAGCGCCGCCAGGTCGTGCGCGCGCGCCGCCGCTTCCTCCTCGTCGTACGCCCCTGCAACGCCGATAAACGTTTATTAGCGGAAACAGCACGGCAGATGGACTATAACTAACCAGCTCATGCCAACACTCCACACGAGCCGTTGCATTGCCCATACGCCGAAGAAGTATGGCAGGAGGTTAATCAGTGGAGGCAAGAAATGATATATAACACAGTGCCACCTGACATGAGTTTCAGAGATTGGTGGAATGACAACATGTCAGTATACACGGCGAGGGAGAAGAAAGATAAGGCGGCGATTATATTATACACAGTATGAAACATCTGGAAAGAACGAAACAGGAGAGTTTTTCAGCAAACCGTGTCAAGGCCATTACATGTGCTGAGCTTGATCAAGAGAAAATGAAGCTGAGAGAAGTGGCCTTTGGTGGGCGAGCGACGGAGGCACCAAGAAATTATCATTACGAGTAATGGTGTGTTGGACTAGAAGTCACAGAGTGTTTTTCATTTTGCCTATGTAACAAATAAATATGTAAATGCATTTTGTACTTCTATTTCCATTCTTAAATGAAAGAGCAGTGCTCCTGCTCCTCTTTCGAGAAAAAAACTCCACACGAGCCGTGTCTGTTTCGTGTTAGGATCGGAGGAGCTTTGCTTACCGAGGTAAACTGCACGCGCGCGCGTGGTGCCAATCCGAATGCAGGGAGAAGCAAGAGCCGCCGGCACAGGGAAGAAGAAAGAGAGAGAGAGAATCAGTCAAGTCGCGTATCGGAATTCACCACGAAAATAACGGTGATCAGCAGCAGCCGAGGGACCAAGACCAACCTTGCTTGCCCTTCTTCTTCTTGGTCCGCGCGTCGTGGTTCCAGGCGTCCTTGTCCCACAGGTGCGCCTCGAACCGCCCCGTCCACCGGTGCCGCGTGACGCCGCGGTACGCGGAGGTGCGCTGCTGCTGCTGCTGGGAGGACGAGGAGGAGGAGGAGGGGCTCTCCCGCGCGGCGCACTTCCGCGCCCGCTTCGGCTTCGGCTCCGCGCCGGCGCTGGGGGCGCGGGAATCGTCGTTGGTTGGGGTGGCGTTCTTGCGCGGCCTGGTCATCGTTGCGAGCGAGAGGAGTCGGGCTGGGTGGCCGCTGCGGTGGCGACCGAGTAGGCAGTGCCAGGTGGCTTTAAAGGCGCGCACGCAGTCCAGAGGAGTCCAGACTCCAGAGGAGTGAGGGATGTGGTGAGTGGTGACTGATGACTGATGTGGCCGGCACAATTAGTAGGGCTCCGGACTCCGGAGGAGAGGTAGGTTAACGCGACGCCAGCGTGCCAAATGACTCTCTCTGCCGGCTAATTTCTCTGTCGAGGCATGGCATCGCCCCCGAATCTCCTCCCAAATTTGGCGCCATCCCAATGGTCTTTCCGAGAGCCTACGCGTGCAGACGAAACAATCCGTCAGGGGGTTTGACTTCGGGTGCGAAAAACAATGTCGCAATCTCGTGCTTGCACACGCCTGAAATGCTGATCAAATCACTGATAAACTAAACCGTACTAACACGAAAGATTCTGCGGATTTGAGATGTTCATAGTCTCAACGACGCCAAAGAGTATGATGCATACGGCGTGCAGAATACGAACTGCTGTCACTGAACGTTGACTGCTGAAGTCAAATCGTGCATGCCACACTGCCGGTTTACCAGGTCCGAAATGGAAGGCCAGGCCTCGCTAAAGCAACACCCGAAAAGTTCTGCTGCTACCTCCTTCAGGTAATCAGGTATAAAAAATCTTGGGACAACTCTTTTTCAATCAATAACAATAATGCGAGACCGATAAATGGCTGCTTAGAGTCAACCAAATTGCAGCGTGCTGGCTTCATTTTTTTCCCCCCCGCATACACCAGCGATGCTAGCAGTTCTTTTCTGACCGTGGCCATGAATTCTTGGGCTCTCGTTTCGTTTGTCACTTCCAGTGCTGTCTGAAAGTAGCTAATTTCTCAATTTGATGCTAGTGCCATTGATTAATACAACACATCCTTAAAAGACTTCTTTTCCGGCGATGCAGGAGGGGTGACAACAAGAAAATTGGGAAAAAAATGAATGAAGGGTGCACCGAGGTTGGCAATCTTTGCGTGAGATCTTGGCAAACTGTTTCCTTTAGTGCTGTTCAACAGGAGTTGACCAAGTGCTCCCGCGATCGAAAGATAGTGAAATCACTAACCTATAGCAGGCCTCAGTGGACCCTGGAGCGGGTTGACCATCCAACTTCTCCACCATTCATTCTTAGTTTATTCAGTCAGTTCATACTTTAGCCACTTAATTGTGAAACAAGGAAAATAAGATTTTGTTTTATAAAATCAACTAAATATTCTGAAGAAACAAAATGGTAAATATGCAGCTATAATTTCCTGGCGGCAGCATGGACACGGCTTCATGACCGATTTCATCAACTGCCAACAGATTTTGGCCGTCAGAAGTTATATTAAGTTGTACTCCTACCAGCAAAATTGATTATGTATGCAGCAACTACTAGCCATGATCGTAACTGTATGACTGGAGTAATTTGGCGTAGCAGACCGATTTGGACATGAAAACAGACATCCTGGACCAGTTCCTGTTTCAGGTACCAGATAGCACGGCGTCCTTGTTCAATTCATGTTTCCTAACACAAAACAAAGAAGATCTATATATTTTGATTTTTAAGCAACCACTGAGAATAAAAGACATCGCTGGTTAAATGTGTATTTTACTACTCAATGCATGGTTAGTTTATCGGGAGTTCGTATAGTCGGACCTTAAACTTTGTCTTGTTGTGTCACTTGGATCCATGTACTTTCGAAAGTACAGGGCTCAAGTGACATAGCGAGACAAGGTTAGAAATCGGTCATGCATTTTACTCATTCATCGGAAAGTAGGATGAATAGCAAGCAGTTAAGTGATACTAGTTTTATCCCATCAGCAGGAGTATCATGGCATGGCGTCCCATCACCCGAGCCATTGTACTCGCAGAGAAGGAAGTCCCTACATTCTTCAGCCATGATGTTGGTTGATTTGGTTCTACGAATATTGCTAATCGCCTAACCCAAAGACACCGGACATACAGCATGTCATGACCAGTTGAGCCGGAAAGTCCTCTCAGTTCGCAGTTGGCAGAATGGCAGTTGCCCGTGTCACCGGCCAACCGCCCATTGCGTGACCGTTGTATGTAACCCTCCTGTCCGTGCCCATCACACAAATTTGCTGTGGAATTCCTCGTAGGCGAACGGTGCAAAATTGACTATAGCCAACTAACTGATTTGATGGAACTTTTCAGGCAGTTTTTAGGCGACTAACTGGTTCAGTTAACCCATGCAAGAAACATCCATGCCTATGATCTTCAAGCTCGAGACCCGCCTGGGAGGCGGGTGGCCTATCTACTGTAGATCAAGGGTGGCCCACATCCCCATGTCAAAAAAATTGATCTGATTATCTACTGTAGCTCAATGCAAATTATCATATGGCTAATCAAGTCCAATCAATCATATCAATTTATGCATCTACCTTTTTCCTTTAAGACATATCTTCTTTCTATTACTCCTTTTTTTTTTTGGAAGGAAACAGATTTCTTGGAATATATCGGTAGAATACAACGACCAGCTGGATATTCTAGGGAAAGCCAGCACAGTATGCTTCAAAATATTGTTTGGATTGGATTGCATTCATCATGCCTTTCAGACAGAATAGGACATGCGTGGTTCCTCTAAAAGAATTGGAATAAACATGATTCCAGCATTTCTAAGGCACGTTTAAGAAGGTTCAAGCATTACCCTTAGGAAATGCCATGTTGTTGACATTGTAGGATGATATCTAGGCAAATGTTTCGGGAGTATCTCCAGATGCTCTGAGCCTCTGATTCTCCAAGAAAGCTCTCTAGTTGTCATAAAAAAAAACTTGCCTACAGGAGTGAGGAGAGCCACTACGCCAATGAATCATCAACGCAGCAAATGCTATTTGTAAAATAGCTGCTTCTGCCCTTTGTCCGAGTGGCCTTTGTCTTCTTGGTTTCATGTATGTAATGTATAGTATACATAATAAGTACAACTAATGAAATGAACAGGCCAATAGGCCCCGTCTGCACCAACAGCCTCACCTAGAGTGGAAGAGAACAGCTGCGTTGATGGACACCTTTCAGATACTGAGGGATTATAAACCATGCGAACCACACCAATTTCCCCGGTTTTCACTGCATTGTGTTTACTCAGGAGACATCTAAAAGGGGAAAAGGCTTGTATCTGTTTCACACTGCATTGCAGTATGGAACCTTTCGCTTCCATTTCCAACACTCAAATTTCTGAAGGCCTCAGGCATGCTTCAGATGGCGCAAGCCTGGCCATGCTAAAGGGAGAAGGACAGAGCCGCCTGTCGAGAAAAGTTTAACATTATCAGAAACAGTAAACTCAATATGAAAAATATAACATTTCCCAGTGCGTATGGAGAATAAACATATACTCCATCCTTCCTACATGGGCAAACAGATGAAAAAGCAACGCTAAACATGTACTTATTTATTAGCCAAGAACATACTGTAGAATCATTTGGATGTCTATGGTGCGGTGCATATGGCATAAAATTAGTGGTTCCAACTGAAAGTATACACTTTGCAGAAAGTAGTGCAAAGCAATGGAGGTTCACTGCAGATAATTTATGAGCGTACTGCCAAAATAATGACAGCAATGTTTATACTGGTATTCAAGAAACAAAGAACCACTTAGCATGTAGTAAATCAAGACTGAAATTGCGATGCTGCAATTTAGTAATGTAATGTTTTTGCCAAAAGTTCAACAAATAAGACCACAGTAGACCTTACAAAAACAAGTACCTCCATAACAGAATCTAGAGATGCATCATTTCGGGGGCTCTCCTGAGAACCAGAAGGTCTCATGTGTGATTCTATCATGTTGAGCTGCTGGTATACTTCATTAAGCATTATGATTTGTTCTTTGCTTGCCCTAGGGTCTTTTAGCTCAATCATCTTTTCACTTTGCACCCGCTTCAGCCTTGATTTGCTTCTCTGAACAACAGCTCGCGGTGTGCAGTTTCCAGTGCTTATACGAACATGTCTATCAACATTATTCATGGATCCAACTTTTCTTGTTGCAGCAAACCTGGATAGACCATGGGACCCTCGCTCTTTAGGAGTAACAGTGATAGATAATTCTGATTCCTCGGTCATTATGTCATTTTCAGTGCATGAGGGGCCTGTTTGTGTCTTGCTTCTATCTGGAATTTGGGGTGCACAATCATCACTTGTAGGATGAACTGCTGTTTCATCCATTTCAGATCCCAAACAAAAATCTTTTTGTTGATCACTATGTACTTTATCCACCACATCTTCAGTGGTCTGTGGTACTCTTTCGCTGCATTTATCTGTCTGACGACTCACCACAGAGAACGAGGAAGAGCACAAAGACTCATCCAATGGCTGATTGTGCTGTACAGTACCACTGCTTGGAAAATTCAATTCTTCCCTGTTCTTTTCACAATAGTTCATATCTTTTGAGAAAATTTTCATGGCCTCTAAAGCCTTATGATCACTTGGAACTTGCTCCCAGTTATTATCAATCACATTGTGCGTGTAACCATCTAACCTGCTCCTTGCTGATTGCACCCCTCCGTCATTTTTGTTGATGCCCTTATCAGCAAATAGTTTGTTCAACTGCAAAGATGGCAGAGAGAAATTCCTTTTGATGCTATGACATGGATTCTCCACCTTGTTGCTTTCAGACAAGGTTATGTTACTAGCGATTGTCTCATCTGCAATATCACAAACATTAATACCAGCATCCAGTAGCTTGTGTTTATACATTTGCAACTGGTTCCTCAGATAAGAGATCTCCGATTCCTTCTGCTCCACCACCTCCTTTAGAACCTCCAGAGCTCCGTCAGTGTGGTTCATCTTTTCTTCAGCTATTCTCTTGTACTGCCATGCTTCCATTCTCTCTGCATCCTTCTCTTTCTGAAGCTTACGAATCAGTGACAAGGCTGCGCTTGCAGCGGTTGCTGAAGCCTCTCTTTCCTCCTCGAGCTCCATAAATAACTTCTTCATCATAATATACTGGGCAAATATTGCTTTATGCAACTGAACAGTATCATTTTCTGCCATCTTGGCGATAGGCCCTGTTGGGTATTCAATGTTAAATATTCTCCTTAAAATGAAAATCAGAATTCATTTGTTCAACCGCTGCTGTTTTACGAAGTGTCACTTAGTGCTCTGAAACATGTACAACAAGCCAATTAGTAAAATAATAATAATATATAACTTGACTAATCCTACGATCGAGGAATAACTCATTCATATCTTACAAGTTCATTAACTTGGTGTCCCCAAAACCAGGCACTAGTGTATGTCATAATTAGCTCAGTGAATTCTGACAGCACGTTCCAGTGTTTCACCAACTAAAACTTCGACAAGATTTGCAACATTAGTCCTACAGGAAGTTATGTCTTTTGAGTAACTAGTCCTCGAGAAAATATGTCCACCCTTTGCCAAAGCATGACCAGTGATTCTAACTTCA
Source organism: Eragrostis nindensis (assembly GCA_012490785.1). NCBI lineage: Eukaryota > Viridiplantae > Streptophyta > Magnoliopsida > Poales > Poaceae > Eragrostis > Eragrostis nindensis. The sequence continues at coordinate 2,954,335 of JAAXCT010000020.1, forward strand.
GTAGAGGGGCACATCATCTCTTTTTAACTGGTTTAGTTACCATATAACGAATACAAGTTAATGCAACTACAAACAACATCAACAATAACAACAACAAAGCCATTTTATCCCAAGCAAATTGGGGTAGGCTAGAGATGAAACCTGCAGCAACCAACAAAGAGAGACAAACCAAAAAGAAAGAACAAGAAAAACAGGGTAAAAAGAGACAGAAAAGAGAAAGAAGGGGGTGAAAAGGTAAAAGACCAAAGGGTTAAGGTTAAAAAAAGGGGAAAATCAAGGTTCCAGACAAATTTGGACCACTGGGCATTGGATCATACTGTAATCACTTTAAGCGCTACACATGGCCTTTCTGCATACAAACTCTTTATGCTGATTCAAAATAAATGTAGGTCCTTCATCTTCATTACTTGTAAAAAGGTTTATAAGATAAATTTGGTTTACACAATATTGTGCTGATTTGAAACCAGTGTAAATTTCCCTTTTCCTAAATTTTATCCTTCCATGACAGGCAGCTAAAGGTAAGATTTCTACTGCGTGTCAAATTCAGATGCAATTCTCATGCAGTATATTAAACATTTGCATCAAAATTTGTAAAAGCAGTTAGGTTGAACTACAATTAGAGAAGGCACGACGTCTTACCACAAGGACTAGAATCTCACCGCCATGTTTTCTTCTCTCAAAGAATCATCTATCCTTTTGGCCTGGAGACCAAAGCACAAATGTAATGTGACATCTAAAACTGACTCTGAAACTGGTAAAATATGAAGGGGAAACATCTTAAGCCTTGAAACCATTTGCTGTTGCATGAAATTGACAGCAATAATTTGAAGTGCCAAATCTGGATCCATTATCGAAGCAAATTAAGAGGAAAAAGAAATGAAGCGATGCTGCTACCAAGAACTAAGAACCAGGTCCTTGAGAGAAAAGAAATTTAAAAACAAACACAACAGATGAAAAGATTACAAACTGAGTAATATATTTCAAGAATGATTATAGTATTAGAGCAAAATAAGAATTTCATAAACAAGAGATAGTTTAATTATAATATAACATATTGGAACAAAATCCCTTAAATTGATTAACTTGTAAGGGACATAACAATTTGCCAATGAAGGAATACATGTTAACTGAAACTTGTAATGTAGATGGGATGCCAATATCTGGTTGTTATACAGGAGAATGCATCCCCATTTCCAAGTTTTCAACAGATATTAAAAGATCATCCTAAGACAATTAAGCCTATACAAACATTTCTAATGATCACATGTAACTTGGAAAAAGTATGCGAAAATTGAGATTACTCATAGCAAACTCACCAAGATTGACACCAATGAGAGCTAAAGATGCTTCGGTAGCTAAACTCCAATGGCTCTGCCATCCTCTCCTGCATGGGAGTAAGAAGCTGCAGGTAAACAGGACAATGCCTATTAATAGGAGAAAGCATTGAATGCCTCCTCTTAAGAGAGAGAAAAAACAGGAAGGAGTGATTTATTTTTGGGATGTGAAACTAGAGGCTATCTGAAGGACAATAACTACCTGGAGTCTGGCTTCTTTTTCCCTCCTTGGAACATCTACGATTCTACGATTCATGAGGCTATCGTCAGATTCACTGTCACAGCTACAGAAGCAACTCAATGACGTTGCAGATCCTTGTCCAATTAATCTTTCCGACAATGAATCGAGTTCCACTTTATTTTTCGTTGTCCTCTGGCAATAGACTTCGTTGCCATATAAGCATCACAAGTGTGGTAGACTGAAGATGAAATTGAACATTGGCGGACCTAACCTATAATTTTAGGTAGGGCGATTAAGTTTACATGTATCGTTTATTCTAATATATATTATTTTTATTTTATGACACTCTACATACCTATATTTGATAATACATGACAATTTTGATTTCTAATGTTTACATTTTGAACAACAAATTTCATAAATGTAATATGACTTTAAACTTATGACATTTTGAATGATGAAAAAACTACGCGGATTGCTTGTTTGTTCGCGAGCCGTCCGATCTGTGCAAGCCTTAGCCATTGAATATTGATTTGTTAATCAATTTAACTAGTTGGACGGCTAGGTTCCAGTCGTATGTATAGTAGTTATTATGAACAAGTAATTATCGGAAAAGACAAATAATAAAATGATGAATAGTGTTGTAGATTTAGTTTGAGACCATATAAAAAGTTAGACAAGGAGTAATTTATGACAAGTTATATATATACTACCCTAAAAGATATAAGAACTTTTTATATAAATATCTTGTCTATAAATATCCATAGTATTGTGAAAAAATTATAAATCACTCTGAACTGTCAACGCTCCAGAATATTTTTCATTTGTGGTAACGTGCTTTGGTGGTAAATTTATATATTGGGTAAGTTTATAAATTATTCACATGTAAAAAATGAAGAACCTGGCAGGTCGTATGGAGCAAAGAAAAGTCAACTCCAATATATAATTTTATAAACACGCGATGGTCTTAAAGCATCGCGCACGGTATATTAAAGACGTGTTTAGTTAAGGTTTGGAAGATAGGTGAGTTCATCTCAGTTTTTTTTTTTTGTGATACCAATGTCACAACTTCAATTTCTTAAAAGCTCGTAGCTTTATGTTATTTTCCTCTCATAAACACATCTTACATCCAAATTGTAAGTAGAATTGAACATATGTAGGCAAACAACTAATTTTCTCGCTTTAAAGTAATCCTGTGCCAGAACCATGTCTACTATTTTGCTCCATATTTATTGCGCGTCAGAGAATCGCTTTGTCCTGCTTTATTTCATGACTGCTCAATTATGTGGCGCGATGTTTGCAGCCTGCTCGTGGATTAACAACACATTCAAAGCGTGTTTACAAAATAAGCCTGTTCTAAAATTTCTGAAATGTTATCTATCTTATTTCTTTCATCAAAGTAAAATTTCTCTCGAGATGTTTTTGTCTATGTAATATTTCATCAAACTAAAAAATTCTCGTGATGCCATCCTCTAACAAAACTGGTTCCACTCGGTGCCCAGAGCAAACACACAACCAGGCCGAGACCGAGACCTCCTTATCCCTTGTCCTTCTTCCATCGACAACACAGCTGCCCTCGAAAAAAAAAAGACAACAGAGGCAGCTGGTGTAAAAAAAGAAAGAAAAAAAAGTAAACAACAGAGTGAGCTCGTTCTTTCTCCCTGCTCGAGGGGTCGAGCGAGACCAGCACGCCGGCGGCTTCCACCCCCAAGGTGAGAAACGAGATCTCCCTCGCCATCCTCTAGAAAATCCTCCCCCTTCCTTTTGTAGTTGACATTTAGGCTGGTCGTAGTGGTGATGGATCGATCCTGAAGATTTCATACCAATCAGGGATGATATGGGGATTGGGAGGGGAATTTTCATCCCTCGGAGGAGAGGGGTTTCTCTGCTCTGCTGGCGTTAGGTAGGGCGGCGGCCCTATCTCGCCCTATCGCTCGGTCCGCCTCTGGAATTGAATATGCCTGCAATATCTATCTGAAATAGACCCTCTGTTTACTATTTCTCCTCTAACACAATGTGATCAACATATACATACAAGATCAATCCTAAAAACATATAATACAGCTCTTGGTCAAGAGACTCAAGATATCAACACATCAAATACTATGGAACCTAAACTCAATGATGCCCTGGATATATGTGAAAAACGTTCAATATATTTGGCAGTGAACCTTACTGTGATAATGATACCTGCATCTAATAGAGCATAGGACTGTATATGGCATAGACAAGAAGAAACGAGCATTGGTAGGAGTCATATTATAACCTCCAAAAAGAAAATACATATGTTTCTTTGATTATAACATCCAAAAAGAAAATACATATGATTTGAAGTACAAGGATCTAGACAACCCATCTGCTCAAGCTAATATAAATGGACAGACACTCTGGCCATGATGATGCAAGTATTTACTAGTCAACAGGAACTTCAACCTCCATCTTGAGATCAGAATTTCCAAGAATCTGAAAACGACAATCAAATTCGTCAAGCAAGAGAAGGCGCATCCTTCAGACCAAACACATGTAATACACTCATACGAATGTGCAGTAGCAATATTGATGAGATATAAATAACTTTAAGTGGGAACTAGAGAACCTCCAAGGCGGTTGACAAAACAAGTCTTGATTTTATTATGCAAATTGTGATAGTTAGCTACTACCTATACGCATCCTAGTATCCTACGAGGGCACCAGGACAGGCAAACTGAGGTGGACGGCTATGGAAGTGGGCTCAGGTACTGATGGTGAAATGTAGTCTGGTTGTGGCAAAGCTCAAGAAATGTAAGAGAGTCAACAGGTGAAAGAGAGGAGGAAGAAGATAAGAGAGAAGAAGATGACCAGTGGGTTCACCGAAATTTATGTTTAGGCAATGTCATGTCAGCACACAAGTGGCAATCATAGCTGATACTGGATACTTATTGGGGTGCCATGTAGGCAAAGCACAAGGCTTTAATGTTTTAAGGATTAAGGATGTTGGTTGCTTGCTTTTGGCCTTGCTTAATAATATAAACAGAAGTTTAGTGCAGATATTGAACTCCGGTAAAAAATGAGGAGCAAAAAGGGATTCCTTCCAGCACAATTTAATTCAGAACTACCATTAATATGCTCATGGATAAATCAGTCGAACTGTACTATTTACTGGGTCTGTTATCTTTTGATATGCAGGAGGTCTTATGATATAGTACTAAGTAGGATGTAACTAGCGAGTACTTTTGCGACGGGGAAAAATTCTCTGCTCAGTAAGCACCTTCATAAAATCTGGCACAGTGAAATGTGAATCCTTTGTATAGCCAGCTTCTTCCAGCACATGCGTCAATACTCTCTGTGATGCACAAAAAGTGTTGTATGTGAGTAGAAACAGAAACAGTGCAAACTCACTGCAGAAGCAAACACCTGGAATGACTACCACATAAGTTGGAAGAATCAATTTTTTTCAACAACTATCAGACATGATGGAAACTTGAATCCAGGGACACTACATAACACATCACAAATGATGGTAAATGATGACAGGACAAAACAGCAACGCCATAACATTTTGGTAACTTTAGTTACAAGATGGGTTTATGTAGCAATTCATACAGCTGCGGGCATCCAACATGCCTAAAAAATTGATAAAGACGGAAAGAAGGCTATTTCAAATAAGAATCTACCGTCCAAATAAAAGAGCACATCAACGGATATGACAACTTAACCACAAATCATAGCAACGTGTGAGGTTCCCATTTGAGATATCAAAGTTATTTTCTTTTTAACCCCCTTCATTGGAGGCTGTGAGACCCGGGGTTTGATTACGGGTGGAATCCATGTGGCAGAGCTCCCAACTGGAGCATCTGACCAACCGAGCTCCATGCTCGGCCCTCATACCAAAGTTATTCAATCAACAGATGGAATCAGTGACATGTTCATTTGCTAAAATGGTCAAGACCTTTTTGGTATTAAGTGTCATGACAGAAGAGGGCACCAGAAATCCTAAGCACAAACCTGTCTCTGTTGCTCAGTCATAAAAGAACCGGTCATGTCTCGCAAGATGCTCAAGATGTCATCAAAAGCAATCTTCCCATTGCAGTCGGTGTCATAAACCTTGAAAATAACTACAGCGAGAAACGAGCATAATCAGACAGAAAATGGATTTCAGAAAAACGTCCATACTACATAAGAACTGGAAGCTAATGGGTAAATTCAAGAAGAATCTAGTACCGACATTCTATCTTCTGCTGCAGGCTTGTGTGGGGGCTAAACGCTGACAAAAATGCCACAAACTCCTTGAAGTTCAGGCCATCGAGCATCCGCAGGAGCCTCTGTAGAAACACAGCATTATTCAGTTGGAGCTTGTCATCCCTTGATCACACGATTCACTTATTTTACCAGCAGAAACCCACAATGTAACATGGTCTACTTATAGCCACGACCTTACTCGGCCAAGCTAGAATACAGCTGAAATGTATGGGAATAGTAAGTAAAGTGAGGCGCGCTCATGAATTCTGGTGGGCGCACCTGGGAGAGGGGGTTGACGGCGAACTCGGGGACGCTCATGAACTCGTCGGCGGAGACGAATCCCCCACCGTTGCGGTCGAGCTGGCAGAAGCGGTGGTACAGGGACACGATCTCCTGCTGCGAGACTAGCACCCATCGCCGCGAAACATAGGACGAGATCAGATCAGAGCAAACAACATCAAGCGAATGGGGGTCAATCGTCAGTTAGGTAGCGACTCACAGGCATGGTTGCAGTGGTCCTGGACCTCCTCGATGTCGTACTGCGTGAGCATGGAGGAGGTGCTCCCCATCTCGGACCGGATCGCGGTGCGGCCGCGGCGGCGGCCGGGGAGGAGGAGATCGCCGGAGCCGGACGCGACGGGCCGACGAGGATTCCGGTCAGGGTGGGCGGAGGCGTGACGGGGATTCCGTCCGATCTGGTCGGAAGAAGGCACCGAACGAAGTGGCGTACTGTCGTTTCTGGTCTTGGGCCAGATTCCGTGATGCACGAGTTTCCAGGCCCGTAGTTCTTCAAGGCCTGTTTCCCTGAGGCCCATTTGCTCCAAAGAGTCCACACTCACGTACGATCGGTAACACGTTCACTCGAAAACAAAATCAAAAAAATCTATGCCGGTAACGAGCTCCCCCCAGCCGAGCCGGCGGCGGGAAAGAAGCTTGGCCGTGTACTCTCGCTGGGCACCAGACACCGAAAGCCCACCGGTCACCGGCCTCGCCTCCCGCAAAGCAACGGAAACAAGCAGCTGTGTTTGGGTCGCAAGCGCTCGCGCAAGTGGTCCGGGCCACGAACACGGCCGAGGGTGCTCGTGCACCGAGGCCGACCTGCTTCGATGCCGACGAGTCGCCGCTACGCGCGTGGCCGTCCACCCTCGCCGGCCGGTGCGGCACGCGGGCACGTAACGGTTGGCCAGCCGCGCGCGCGCGGCCACCTCTCTTGGGGGCTGGGACGTCGCCGGATCAGTCTCCTTCGCTCGTGGACCAGCGGACCCGCGCGGTCCTATATATCACATGCATGCATGCATGCGTGCGTGCATGAGGATGGCCGCGTGCCTGGTCCACGGCTCCAGGCCACGCCACGCCACGCCAGTATCCAACCAAACCGCCGCCCTGAGTTAGCTCGATGTTGGTGTCGTCGTACTCGGGCTTGAGATGGTTCTAACTTCTAATAAGGCAGGCCTTAGTTTAGCAGAGGAAGCAGTACATCTTCGCTCATCGGTACAAATCGGCGTTTACATTGTTTTGTATGCTCCAAAATTTCAAGAATTCTGAGGAGAAATGTGGTTGGGATGATTTCTACAGAGCCTTAGAGGGAAGATCACATGAAATTAACGTTGCCATGTCAAACGCAGCTGGCGAAAAAGTTCTGTACCCATGCGCAATGGTTGCCAAACTTGCAGGCAGCTGCACGTAGCTAGGTGACAGGACAAGGTGGCCTGCAAAACCTTGCCTTGTAGCTCAATTTTTCCGTGCATCCATTCAAAGAATCGACCAACCGTCCAGCCCTGCACCACCGGGCACCGCAATCAGCAACACGCGAACCAGGTGCGGTGCGTGAGATCTGTCAGGACTCGGGAGCAGAGCACCAGCTTGCCCGAGCAGCGAGCAGAGTGGTGCCACGTGCGGCGAAACCACCGCACCACGTCGTTCCTTCTGCTTCTGTGCGGTGACCGTTGCTCGCTGCTCGCCTGCCACGCGCAGCGCCACAAGACTCCTCCGAAGCAAAGCAGAGCCCCAAACCAAAGAGACCCAACATCTGCACGAGTTCGCCGGCCGGCGTGGCTGGGGATCCCGGCCCGCACTGGCCGCCGGCCGATCCCTCGCCGCGACGCGAGAGGACGACGATGACGACGCGGCGGCGAGCCGGCGATTGGGCGGGCTCGTGCATGCGCCGGGCACCGAGCAGAGCAGGAGGCTTCCGAGGTAATCCTAACCTGCGCTTACATCTATTCATGGTTCTTACGCCACTGACTCGTTGATGTTGTCCTTGGGAATTAGAGGTACTTTGGGGGACCGATTATTAGAGCTGGCCCGCTAGCTAGCTAGCTAGCTTGGCGCCATGGCCTGCATGCGTCCTCTCCTCGAGCTGTTGTTAGTAACCGAACCGTACGGCGCCATTACGGTGAATCCTAGCTTTGCGCGGAAGTCAAGCGTCCCTTTCCGTGCGATCCGGCGTTGATTCGCTGTGTACGCGCTGGACAATTTGATTGCCGGAGCCGCTCGCTTTCATCATATCCAAAAATGCGCGCGCGCGTTGTGTCGCGGCGCCGTGCCAGTCTCGGACTCCGGTGAACTTCCCTCCCTTCATTGCCTCGCTGATCCAAAAGCCAAATTTGGAAATTAACTTCATCGGGAGATGCGTTTCACGGTTTTGTATCGGCTTCAGTTTTGCTCTGGTACAGTTTTATCTGCCATTTTTCAGCTGCTTTTGTACTTTCTGCTTGTTCCTTCTTCGTTTTGGGGATTTGGGTTTAGTCTTCATTTCTGCATCGAACTGAATGAACAACTTCCTCGTCATGAAGTAGTAAGTTTTGAAGAACTGTCTCTGTTCCCCGTGCTGCTTGGAAGCCACATGCATGTGTTCATGTCGATCCCTGCCTGAAAGTGCCAGTTCTAGCTAGGAAGTCGAGTTTACTGTTTCACACTTCATGTTGTGTCCACCATCTTTCCATGGCTCCGAGCCCCACGTCGTGTTTGAGCGCTCTCCCGGTCTCCCCCACCCCAGGGGACCGTTCCCGACCTGCCCACGGCATGACGGCAACGGCATCCCCGTGACGAACAAACCGGACGAGTGGAATTCCCCCCGTAGCTATAGCCGAGCGCGCGCACGGCCCCACGCGCTCTGCTGTCGCCATCGCCCGGTGTTGGCTTCCCTGCGTGCGAACGCCGGGGTTCCTCTCGATCGCCGTCCCCGTTCGCGCGCGACGACGTTTTTTGTTCGTTTCGGGGGCCGGGGTCCAAGCACAAGGTTTATTGGATGGATGCTTCCATCTCTGCTTCTTTTCTTACTTATATCCCGGTGGTTGGTGTCGTCTTGTGGTAGATCCGCGCGGCTTTGGTGGCCTTGCCGTGGAGAAGGCACGCGTAGCTTCATGAGAGCCACATCGACGACGCGGGTGGCGCCTCTCCGGGTGCGCGGCTGCTCTTCTTCTTCTTCTTCTTCTTCATGGACGACGTCAAGCTGGGTGAGGGGAGGAAGGCGGCTGCGGGCACCGGCGCGCGGCCACGGCGGCCGCTGGTGCCGTCCGAGAAGGGCAATGCGGTAGCCGCTCCGGGCGGCCGGAGAAGGGAGGCCGCCTCCAGGTTCAAGCACGTCGCGGCGCCGGCGCCGGCGTCGGCTGCCGCTGCGGCGCAGCGGTGCACGTCCCCGAGCCCCGGCCGGGCGTCGGCAGCCGACGGCGCGGCGTCGTGCAACAGGGCGCGGTCGGCTGACAGAGCAAGGCCTGCCGTTTCTTCTCCGCTGAAGCCTTCCCCTTCCGTCGCGGCGACAAGGTCCGCGTCGCCGGCCCGTGACGCGGCCGCGGAGGCGCGCGGCGCAACTCCTCCCCGCGCGACGAGCGCATCGGCGCGGAGCTCGTCCCCCTCGCGACGGTCAGAGTCCATGCCGGGCCCTGCCAAGAAGATCGACAGGCTGGTCCGCGGCTCGCCACCATCAGAGGTGACCAGGGTCAAGGTGCAGCTGGCAGACTCCGAGAGAAAAAGAAGTCCAGTTCGACGGAACAGCAGCATCGGCAGCCAATGCGAGAACGCGCGGCCTACGGAGTCGCCCGCCAGGCGGGTCATGGAACAGCACCGGTGGCCGGCGATGATGAGCGGCGCCGGCCTCGCTTCTCCGGCAAGCATTGCTCCTGCTCCTGCTGCTGGAAACACTGGCAGGTCAGTCTCCTCGTCAACCCTTTCAACCGGACAATCTCCAGTGCGGACGCGCCCGTCTGAAGCCACCGGCAAGTGCCTGAACCCGTCGAGCGAAATGGCGAAGCGGGCGGCGATTCGCCGGAGCAGAAGAGAGGAGAAGGCGGACCACGACAGCGACGCCTCTTCGCAGACGTCGGAAGGCTCCAAGCCCGCTTGCCGTCCGACTAGGGCCGTTTCTGCCCCGGTTCTGCAGCGATCGTCGTCGCCGAGCAAGGTCGCGTCGGCTGCACCATCCTCTGCTTCCAAGGCCTGTCAGAGTCCGTCGCGGATAAGGCCTTCGGCGACCTGCCGATCGAAATGTGCTTCTTCAGTGGCTCAGCCCGGTGCCGCGCAACAACCTGTGTTTAACTATATGGTTGATGCGAAGAAAGGGAAGAAGAATGCAAGCCAGATTGAGAACGTCCACCAGCTACGTCTGCTGGATAACAGATACCTGCAGTGGCGCTTCGTTAATGCGCTCTCAGAAGCCAAACTATCATGCCGGAGAAATAGCGCCGAGGTAGAACTCTCATCTTGTGTTGATTTTTATATTACTTTTAGATTGCCCAAACTGTCTTAAATTTATTTTCTGTGGTTATCGCGTGGCCTGCATGCACTGCAATTTATTTCTGCATGATGATGGAGAGAACAACAGTGATGAGACAAGTTCATCTTTTGTGCTTGTATAAGGATTGCTGGACAGACATTTTACTTTCATGAAAATTCGTATGCAAGTATATTCGTCCAACATTTGTGTTGCACTTACTTTCTGTTTATGGTGCAGCTGTGCTCTTAAATTTGTAATCACTCAGAAAATTTTCTCCTGCCATGTAAACAGAGCAACATTTTTGGTGTTTGGAAAAGTATCTTAACGCTGCGGGATGCTTTAACCACAACAAGAATTGATGCGCGACTCCTGCAGCAAGATATGAAGCTGTATAAGATTCTAACAGAGCAGGTGCGAGTTTGCAAATCAATTAATTATTTTATCCAATAGATATAGATATAGGCATGCTAATTCTTTGAAATAGGGTACCCTGGAAACCAATTTTCTGTTTATTTGTGACCAGTGAACCATGTTGTCGTGATACAGATAACATATCTTGAGCAATGGCCGGAATTAGAAGAAGCGAACAGTAGTACATTAGCGGAGGCGACCGAGGCTCTTAAAGCAAGCACTCTACGTCTTCCAGTTACATCTGGAGCACAGGTGTGTGCTGAACAGAGAGTTGCTTGTGCTCGTGGAAACAAAAACACATGCTTGATTTCAAATGGCCTTGCTTTAAACTTTAAGTTTCCTTAAGTTGTCTAGGATATTCACATTACAACTGTATGGACAGGCAGAGACAGTTGCATTGAAGAATGCTATAAGCTCAGCTGTTGATGTTATGCAAGCTTTGAGTTCCTCGGTTTGCTACTTGCAATCAAAGGTTAGACAGAAATGCATCCATACATAGAAGGCTTCGATTTAGGTTTCAGTTTTTCCCCTTCTATAATCTGGAACCTTAAAATCATTAAAATCTGTTGAATCCAGAATCACGGTAAACTGCTCTTATTGACGCTACATGTTTACCAGGTCGAAGATAGGACATCTCTTGTTTCTGAACTTTCAGTTACGGCAAGGCAAGAAAAGGCTTCTCTTGATGAATGCAGAGAGCTCTTAGCTACTGCCGCAAAATTGCAGGTAAATTTGGATTACTGTCTGGTCAACTTTTGACTCCTAGTTGAAAAGTTGCCTTAGATTAGTTATCCCAGTTCCATATTTCACATTTGATGCCTAGTTGGCTCTCTACAGAGTTCAATTTTTTCATAAAATGAAGTCCAGGAAACAATAACACCGGATCCTCGTTTTGGTCACTTTGGTAGTTTTCCTACAACAATCCAATCATTTTGAGTTTGATGAAATATCAGAAACAGTCAGGGGATTATTGTATTCCATAGATTTCTGCACAAAGTCCTGTAGAGTTGCTGCATGACTTGTATGCCGTGTCATGTTTTGGAATTGCTTACTCCTTGTGGGCATGTTGTGGCTGGACCATGGAACCTGACAAATTCCGGTAGGGATCTGTCCAGATTTCTGGCCCATTTGCCATTCTATGATTGAATTTTGGGATAACTCCATTTCATTCCCTTGTGTTATGGCCACAGTTTACTTAACCTCTATGCTATTTTTTGTCTGCTTGACCCCCACGATTTGGAAAACCGATTCACTTTACCCTTTTGGGTTATACAAAAACCGGTTTTGCTGACCTAGACTGGTTTTGAGGTGATTTTGCTGACTCAGCGTGACATGTGTACATACTAATACATAAACAAGCTACATCGTAGGCGCCACTAACTTAGAAGTAGTATTCCCCTTTTGAAAATGCCATAACGCAGAAACCGCCTCCACCTTCTTCCTCCTCCGGCAAACGCACATGGTGGCAGCACATCACCATGGATGGAGCGGCTCAGCATTAGCCCTAAGGTCACGCCGGAGAACTCGGCGACGAGATGTGAAGGACCTGACACATGTCCTCTAATGTCACGCGCTCCTAACCCCGGCTGGGATGTGTTTGAGCTGCGGCGGTTTTCCAAAAGATGAAGGTTAAGTAAACAAAAAAAATAGCATAGAGGTTTAAGTAAACTATGGCCATAGCAAAAGAGTGTAAAATGGACTTCTTCTTTGAATTTATTTACTTCTAAATGGACCCAATGCAAATGGACTTCTTCTTTGAATTTATTTACTTCTAAAGATAATATCTTCTAAATGTACCTAACAGAACCACTAGTCCAGATATCTAGAGTCTCGGTTAGTAAATGATATTATCTTTTGTCAGGTACAGGAGTCCAGCCTTCGCACAAATCTGATGCAACTGTGAGACGATTCCGGTTGACTTGACAAGCTGAAGAAATTAACCGTTTAATATCTTTTAAAACAACATCTGATTACTCGAGACAAGCAAATGAAACAGGAATTTGTAAAGGCGAAGTAACAGATCATATATATTGCCTATACAACACCACACACATTCCCTGACTTATGGGAATCATAGCGCCACACGCTCCGCCGCTAACAACAGCAGTAAATGGTTATAGGAGAAGCCTCGTCTTATGGAGAGAAATCTGTATATTGTTTTCACTGTACAGTAAGTGATTCATCTGTTTTGGCCTCTCTTTCTTTTATACTACCTCCGCTCTAAAATGTAAGCATTTGTTGACTGGATCTCACATTTGACCGTTCGCTTATTCAAAAAATTTATGAAAATATCATTTATTTTGTTACTATTTGTTTTATCATTATATATATTTCAAGCATGACATATTTGTTTTTATATTTTCACAAAAAAAATGAATAAGACGAGCGGTCAAACATGATGTTCAAAAGTCAACAAATTCTTAAATTTTGGAACGGAGGGAGTATTAATTTCCTTTCCTAGGTGCTGATAGTTTTTCTCTCCAACGGCTAGTTGTGTTCCCCTCCAACTCCCTTTTTCATTTTACAAATCATGTGGAAAGAAATTCCAGAGAGAATATGGAACCATTTTCCTTCCCTTTTGTTTGGATGAGCGAGAATGCGAGATGCTTTGCAAATTTTTTTGGAACAATAAAAATCTAGTCCATTCCCCATTGTGAAAGACGCTAGGTCACAAGGACAATCGCTCATGGCGGACTGAGCTGCGCATGCCACCTTTTTTTTTTTTGCAAGGGAAGCCACTAATCCATATAATTTGATAAACTATACTGCTTGATGAAATAGAGCACTCCTTCATATAAAAAAGGGACAATAGTGTTTGATCACAATTTTGGACTCCAATTGTGAATTAACCATCGATTTTCAGATTTTGCAAGATGACCACTGATTTTCTTCAGACTTGCAAGATCACTACAATTTTTTTAAAAAGGTATGCGGTAAAATCATAAAATATTTTGCAAGATCACCATAGATGGTTTTGAAAACCATGATGAAATCGTAAAATCTAAAATTCAATGGCTGTTTAACAATTGGACTTCAAAAGTGTGGTAGATATGCCAAAAAAAATATATTGCATTTTTTTAGGAACAAAAAGAAAATATATATTGCAGAGATATGGCTAGTTAATTAAGGGACCTCCTATACATAGGGCGTCCTACAGTATTCAACTTGTAGGTCAGCCCAATAGCCCACTAAATTCGGCCCACAGGCAACTTAGCCTATCAAGTAACTATCAACATTTTCAAAACACCAGTTTCAACATTTTTGTAAGCCAAAGTAAACATTTTCAAACAACTAAGTCAACATTTTCGCTAAAAATGTTGACATAGCACATCTAAAATGTTGACGCAATGCAAGAAAATGTTGACACAGTACATTCAAAATGTTAACGAAAATTTAAAAATTTAAAAATTTAAAAAATATTCAAATTGGATCTCATTGGTAGAATTAATTGTAACACACACATAGGTTCAAACGGATTCGAAAACGGACTTATGGTTTAAGAGAAAAATGCGTTTAAAGTTTGCAAATCGTTTCTTTTTCTCCCTCCTCTCACCCGCTTCAATCAGAATGCGTCACGTGTCGCCTATCTGTGCTCTCCCTCTCAACCAGCAGCGTGCGTAAGCAGTTCGATGTCCGTTCGCACGAATCTCAAAGCGTTCTATCAAAAGAATTTTGTAGGACGGGCTGCGTATAGAATTGGCGGTTAATTAAAACCGAACTGGGTCTGGCCCAAGGGAAAGAAGGAAAGGGAGGTTGAGCCCTGGATTTACAATACAGGCCCAGTTCATTTGCCCGAAATAGCAGCCCATGTACGAATAGCTACGAATTGGGCCAGTCCTGGACGGTGGCCTGCTCTAGCTAGGTTAGCGAGCTTCAGTGGGCCGTGAAGCACCATGGCCTAGGAACTATATTTATTCCCTCGGGCAAAAACATGTAACAGGGGTTAAAAAAAATGTAACAGGGGAACCAAATTAAATTATCCGTAGTCAACCCGTCACCCGAGCAATCGGTGGTGAACTGATAACGGCCCCCCGGCAAAGCACTTCCGCTTGGCGTTGGCGGTGCATGAGTGCGGTGCATCCGATGACGTCGAGGTCGTTGGTTGGTTGCAGCGAGCCCACTAGTGAATCTGGGTATGCACAGTGCACAAACAGTACGCAAAACAATGTATAAATATAGTACCAAACAGTGTATGAACAGTGCTCCAATTGAGCTAAATCGCTGGTTTTTGGGTATGCCGAGGACTACGCGGACCACCACGGCCTTTGAATTGCGATTTGATGACCATCGACGTCAAGAGGTTTTCAAGCCTCACAGGCTCAAGAGGGAGCACGGCCACATGCTGCCTGTTTCTATGCACGAACTGCATTGTCTACCGAGAAAGGAAAGGAATAATTGAGCGGTGCGTCCGTGCGTGGCCGTCGGCATGGCCACGCCTCCCTGACATTCAACTCGGTGGGGCTGGGATTAGCTAGCAGCAGCCACGGTCCCGCTGATATCCCAGAGGCGCGATAAGCGCGATAGGCGCCACCGCCATGAAGATCAACATAATACGGTCTTTTTCTAAAATATTTTAGCTTCGCTACTGAGGGCAACATGCCAATATCTATCCTCTCTAATGCCTGCAAGTCGACGTGATTAGCTGAATTGAACCGGTTGGTAGTTTTACGATATTCAATTTCCGCATACTTGTCACCTAGAGGAGCTCACGGTTGGCTGCCAATGGACAGAGCTAATTGTTGTGAGCTGTCCATTCTTACAGTTCCACGGTGCCGCAAAAGTCCTTCAAGTTTCAGAGAAGAAATTTCACAGGACAGTGGCGACGTTACGTACTGACGACCGGTCATCGCTAGTCGATCGACGCCCACATTCCACATGGACAAAAAAGACGACCTCGTCTAGAAAACAAACAGTCGGGAAAGAAATTCCATTCCATGTCAAAGCATGTTTCAATGGTGGCTCCAGCGATCCAGTCTATCCCAATCAACATGGTACGGGGACGCGGATGTGTGGTTCCGGATGAAACAGGAGGACGCGGCCCTTGCCGCGCGCTTCCGTTAATTTCCATTTTTCGGCATGCATAAACTCGCGGTTCTACGTCGGCCAGCACGCCGCCGAGAGCGCGAGCGGTACTGGTGTCGGTCACGATCGAGTCCACTGCCTATCTCCCTGATTTGATACGGAGATTATTATTACCTGTATTGGCAGCAACCGATTGAACGATTTGAGAAACTGCTATAGCTAGAGGCTCTCGTGCATGCAGCGACGTCCTCTTGCTCTTGCATGAGGTGACCAGCTAGCTGCCTGTTTGCCTGTCTCGATCGACAGCTTAAAAACATGCAAGTAGCTAGGACCACGCCAGCTTAACTTTCTTGAGAATCAACGTGAGCTACCTTTTCCCGCGGGGGAGAGTTTGCTACTTGTCATGCCACATTAACTGGCTTAGCCATAGTTACACATCTTGAGACAAGAAACCAATCGTCTATATTCTCTCTCAATTCTTGGTAAGTGAGGTCCTGGGCTCGACTCCCTGTGAGAGCGAATTTTCTAGAATTTAACGGCGTTGTGCGTTCAGTAGGAGGCGACGTGGCCGACGACAGTGAGGCGCCAGTAGTGACTTCGTCAATCTCGAGGATTTGGCGGCTCAGTCTTCGAAGATGCTCACAGGGGTAGGATTTGCGTATGTGCGTTCATAGGGTGAGTGTGCGTCCGTTGTGAGTGTCTGAGTTGTACTATGTAATCGCAAAAAAAAAAAAAAACTCTTGGTAACTGCTATAATGTAATCTCCGATGTTCACTGAACCCAGGCCCCTAATTTTGAATGAAGTCAAAACTCATTTTCTCATCAAAACATATTTAAACAATGTCTGGTTTCTACATGGTTTGCTGAATCTTTTAGCTGCCTGCATCCTAGAACCGGTGATGTAGCGGCAGTATGTGTGGAGAGGATAGTGACTTGTGCAAGAGAAGCGTAGGACACCCTGGAGCACTGTAGCCTTTGCTAACTAGAAAGAAAATTCTTCTATGGAAGAAGATTGATCAATTTATAAGCACCCATCATTAAGTTATCTTTTGCGATGCGAGCAAAAGCTGGGTTATAATTTGTCAAAGAAGAGCTAAGATAGGTATAACCAACATGAGTTCTTTCATTAGCTCCTAGATACAAACGCAGACACTCACAAACACGCACGAGCCCTCACCCTTGTGAACACAAGCACGCAACTCTACCTGCGCCTCCGATATTATTTGGTTGATGGTGTAGTGTGCATCTAGCTGATAACTTGATATACTGCATGCTCCCTTTCCAAACAAAAATTGTGTGACAAAATAACATATCAAAACACGCATTCACAATTAAATCAGTTATGAGCCAAAATCATCAAAAGCTACTACTCCCTTTGCAAATGTTATACGTGACAAAAATTACATTGATACACATACCTCCCATCTAATGTACACACACTCAAACAATTAATCAATGCATACAATTTTGTATCGTTACATTAGGGGGGGGGGGGGGGGGGGGGGGGGGGGCACACGCTCCTGTGTATTGCACACAAAAGTGGGAAGGTCTGGTGTGGCCTCTCTACCTCAGAGAACTATTGAATACACGACCATGGGTTTGTCCATGGCATCCGTCCACGCACATTGCGTCGAGGCGTTTTGAAGGTCAAGTTGCTGTCGCACGCTATGCCAGCATAAAAGTTTTATCTACCAGGCTCAAACAATTTATTTTAAAATTTTCAAACCAAATTAATTCAAATAATCATATTAATCGAATGAACATGCTTTTCTCGATCGTCAGGATATGCAACAACAGCAATATTGCTAAGCACAACCATTCTCTTGCCTTTTATCTAAAGTTTTATATTGTTTTAACAAAATCTTGTTTTGTCTAAAAGCTTAGAAACTTTCATACATTGAATTGGTTCCATATGATGGGATGCATACAATTTGGTGTTTATATGCTTATTAATCCATGGCCTATTGATCCACTCTACCTCTGATTTAATTCTTTTGTGATAGGTCGTGGGTCCACTACTCCTTCTGTGATGGTGTGATGAGTCCATGGCTCATCAAATTAATTCTACTAGAAACTCTGAAAATACTTGCAATGATTCAACTATTGAAGATGGTAATTCTCTCTATCAAAATGTTCTTCAGTTTGGTACCATTTCTTTTGTTGAAAAATATATTACAAAGGAGAAAATATTTACTACTGCTGGCACGACATCAAAGATAATTATTAGAGGTGCAACATTGCTTGAGAAAGAAGAGAAGAAGAAGCCAAGAAAATATGTTTATGTTGGCCTCATGCAGGTTGAGATAATTGAGGAGGCACCAAGTTGATATACGGGAAAGCAATATTAATCAGGTTGTCTTAAGTGCTAGCATTAGGCAAGGTGCCGTATTTTATATTATTTCCTATTTTGAGTCCCTTCGTGAGTTGTGTTTGAGTCCAAGTTGTTTACGATTGTGAGTGCCTACGTGCAACAGATAGATGGTTGAGTCGAACATTGTCAAGTCAGGTCGGTCTAGTTTGAGTCGGAGTCGAGGGGCCTGCGTGCCTAGCTATATCCTGGGGGCCTCGCTCCTTGTACGGGCAGGTTTTGTTTTATCGTGAGTTTCCCCTGTCGAGCGCCACTCCAGCGAAGGCGATGGTGATTCCATCTGCTATGGGAAATTGAAGATCGATCCAATCCTTGGATTGCGTGGAGTACGTGATCGAGCTGCTGCAGCTTGGGTGCGTCTCTGATTCCTCTGCCGGGATCTCTTTCTTCTGATCGTGATCTTTGACCACGGGTGGAAGGATTAATTTATCTAGGTTTTGGTGTGCTGCCGATCAGGTTTGTCGTCGCTCGAATAATCGAGAGAACGGCAAATATTTGGTTCGGGGAACAACGATCAATCGAGGTATCGATCTAGGGCACACAGAGAGTTTTTATACTGGTTCGGGCCTTCCGAAGGATAATAACCCTATGTCCAGTGTATGTCGTGTTGAATATGGTGGTGTGTATGATCTACAATGCAATGTCCTCTCATCGGAGGGTTACATGTATATTTATAGTCCTGTTACCGCCTCTAGGAATCCTTGCCTTGTTCTACAAGACTTCCAATTTGTAGTAACAGATTCGGAGTCTATCTGCAAGTTTCCTTTCGTGCGATACAAGTCTTCGGAAAATACCAAACTAAGTCTTCGGGAATATCTGAAAATATGGGTTACGACATAAGCCCCCGAACATGTCACTTGGCTGATTCGTCTTTGATACGAAGAGGTTTTTCATCTTCATGCGAACTTCGGACAAGGGATATGTTCTTCACTGAGCACACATACTTCAGATATTCTTATTTTCAATCTTTGAGTCATCGGAACGGTTCACCGAGCATAGTCTTCGGAACAACCGTACGCACAGGTCTTCGGAACAACTGGCTGAACTGAGCCTTCGGAATAGCTGTCTGAACCAGGTCTTCGGAATAACTGTCTGAACCAGGTCTTCGGAATAACTAGGCCGAGCGATCGGAATACCTTCCTCCAAGTAGCCTTGTCAACACCAGGTATTTAAGAGAACCGTCAATCCAGAGAGCCTAAAAGAAATATTAATCAATTCCCATCCTTATCTCTTTCTCTTGGTCCAGCCATGGCATTGACTCTGCTTCAGAGTTGAAAAGACTTTGACACGACCCTTCAATTCTTGTCCTTATTCTCCAAACCAGGCCCACCAGGGTATCCTCTGGATCCACCGCGTCGCCACACGGTTCCCCAGAAAGAAACATAAAAAATCCACTTTGCACTTGACCTTTCAGTTTCCAAAGGGCCACCTTTTGGCTATAAATGATTAGGACGGCGGAGCCCCAAGTATCACTTTCGCATCCATCATCCACCATGAGCAAGAAAAGAACCACCACCTCACAGTTCATGAAGTGGTTCGACGACGAACTCGCCGGCGGGTCGGGATCTTCCTCCACGCATCCCGCTGGCGCTCCACCGCCGGTAGCTGCCGCTCCTCCTCCGCTCTCCGCGGAAGATTACGGGCTCCCTCCTCCAAGTCCTCCTCCAGATCCATCTCAGGTCGTAGACCTAGAGGCGGACACGGCGGGAGATGAAGAGTTCGCGCGCCGCCTCCACGTCGCCCTGAACAAGGGGCCACGCGGGATTCCGGCGGACGCCAAACCCATCTGCCTCGACGACTCCGACGACGATGACGACAACGACAACAGCGACGACGACGAACCAAGCAAGAAGGAGGCCATGGTCCTGTACAATCCTGGTTGGGCTCCCTGGACGAGCGCTCAAGCCGGATCCAGTCAGGCGGGTGGCTCCATTCCCGTCGCCGCAGAAGATCCTCTCCTTCCTACCGGGGTCATCCACCCGGTCATGGCATTGAACGAGGGTTCTACCCTCTCCACCACCGAGTCGCCCCTCCCGCTTATCACTCTGAGTGAGGGCGGCGTAGGTGCAGGCTCTGCTGCCGCTGCTGCCGAAGCCTCCTCTCCCCTCATCACATATGAGGAGGACGAGGTTGATGATGACGCTGCTGTTGCAGCCCCTGGGGACGCCGATAATCGGCGGAACTAAGGATAAGGAGATGGCTATCATACCACTCTCCTTATAGTAGCCTAGGTTTTCTTGTTTTTTCTTCTTCTCCTGTTTTATTCTTCTGTCAAGCAGGTCGGAGAGTAGAACCTAGATTATTTTCTGTACGTCTTGCTTGTAATATCTTTTGACTACCTCCCGGTAGGCCTTCTTGAGGTCGTCCTGGGACGCGTCCTTGGACACATCAAGAGCTGCCTTCAATCCAAGATTATAATTTCTGAATGATATTGTATCTGTGATGTTGGCTCTCCTTCTTTTCTCTTGACAATGTGTTTTCACATGAGTCTTCGAGATATCTGAGCTTAGCTTCTCCGATGCGTCTTGATGAAATAAGGCTTCGTAACAACTAACAGATCACTTGGTCGAGAACTCTTCGGGAGTAGTACTCAACACGTTTTTCACGCACCGAAGGCTCTTTCCGATCCGGATCGTTAATCGAACATTGTTAATTATTCGGGGCAATTGATCCCAAAAAATATTCCAACTTCTTACCTCACAACCAGGTAGTTATCTTCCAAAAACCGAGCGCAAATCCAAACGCATTATTTTAATAACAGAAAAGAGCATCACCTCGGTATATTCCGCACGTAACCCAAGGGAGAGAAATCCCGCATTTATGGGGAGGTGAACCGTCACGCCGGGTTTTACTTAAGCCCGTCACGCCGTATTCTTTCCCTCATCCTTTAGTCTGCACTCTTTTCCATTTCCTCAAACCCTAAACATTTCACATGGCCGCCGCATCCTCGTCCGCCACAATCTCCGGCAATCCCAACGAGAATCAATCCTCCGACTCCCACGACTCCAACATTTCGCTTACCCAGGCGCAGCAGAAGATGAAGAAGGGAGAGATCCCGAATCTCCAGGAGTACTGGAAGAAATCCTCTCTTTCCCTGGAATATTTGGATGAACTGGAGAGAAAGGGGGATGATCTCGCCTTTCCTGACTCGACGAAACACCGGCGCAGAGGAGTACCATCATTGCAACACCACAGAACTCCCGGTATTTGAGGCTCATCTCATGTGTGGTTTCAATCTTCCGTCCTCCAAATTTCTTGAGCAGATCTGCAGATTTTACCATATCGAGCTTGTTCAACTCAAACCCAATGCTGTGATGATGCTTAGCATGTTTGCCATCTTGTGTGAATGTTGGTTGGGCGTAGCCCCCTGTCTGAATCTGTGGCGCCATTATCACCAGCCCCGGTACTATAAGGGTCAGATGATGGTGTTTTCAGTAGGCTTCGTACTTAGGAACAAAGCTGAGTTCATCCCGTATCAGTACAAGTCTTCCTGGAGCGGATATGACACCAAATATCTGATCTTGGACATGGGGAAAAAGAACACCGTGATCAAGCTGGACGGCTTAATGCCAAACCATGAGAAATGGGACAAGGGTCTTCCGACCTATGTTCCTCGATTGAATAAGAGGATAGCCAGGGTCAACGAGTTGATCAAGTTGGGCCTGAGAGGAGAACATGTTGTGGAAGAATTCATCCGAAGACGCATCTTCCCTCTTCAGAAGCGTGATCCACTGGCTATGCATTATACAAGTCCTGGCGAACCTAATTGGTTACCAGCTGGAGGTAGATGTCCATCACTCATCAACATACCAGTATATACTTGATATCTGATTTCTGTTTGATAAGTATGTCATCTTTTTCTCTCCTTTGCAGCTGTCGAACTCTCCGAAGACGATGTCTTCAAGAGGGTGTATGATATCATGGGTACTGGACCGAAGGTTAAGCCTTCGACAGTACCTCTTCCTTATAGTGCAGAAAATCCACCTCCTGAGGTATGTTGATTGTAAATCTCCTCGATTTTCTTGAAGACATATTTTCTGCCATACTGATCTTGTGTTCTGTAGAACCTTTACGAACCTGGCCCCGACGATGTCCAACCTGATGTTGATATAGTCATCGGGGACAGTGATGAAGAAGACAACGGTGATCGGGAGAAGGATACTGCCGTTGCCGATGACGCCACCAGCTCTCTTGAGCGAAAGGTGGCTGCTGTTGCTGCTGTCGAGCAGTCTGAGGCACCAGGAGATACCGAGAGGCCTGGACCTGCTACCGATCCCACGTCCGGTAACACTCCGGTGGGTGTCGAAGCCACTAGTCCTCCTCCACCTGCCGTCGAGTCTTCGAAGCCCCCAGCTGGGACGAAGACAAAGACAACGACTCGCAAGCGCTTCCGAACGGCAACTCCTGCAACTCCAGCAGCTCCATCAGCTTCAGCAATTGTCGCTCCCGATGTCCCTGAACTGCCTCCGACTCGCGTCGCCAATCCTCGTACCGGCGATCAGGTACCCATCGAAATAGTTTTCGGCAGTCTCTTTAAAGGATTTTCTAGCCCTGCTTCGGCAATCTCTCAAGTCTTGTCTTCCCAGGCGACATCTGCTTCTAGCCCTGCTTCCAAGAGAAGACGCTTCCGCACGAAGAGGTATACTTCGTGGGTGTTCTTACCAAATTCCCTTGTTGCTTGAAATATTTTTATCCGATCTTATGATGTGTGACCATGCTGTAGTGTTCCATCTTCTTCTGCTGAACCTGCCCCTGCTGTCAACCCTCCGGCCCCGAACGTACAATCAGCGCCCGAACAGGCCCTAACTGTTTCTGCTTCCGCATCCGGAATAGTTGGGGAGAGCTTAGTGTTTGACAAGCTGAGCCAGGAGGTCGTTGCTGCCAGGCAGTGGCATTTGCGAACTTGCAAGCGCCTTACTGACAGAATCAAACAGAAGGATGGAGAACTTGTCGCTCTTCAGAAGAAACTTTCTGATGTGGAGGCTGCCTATGCTTCATCTGGGAAAGATGATAGAATTCGAGAACTCGAGGCGGCTCTCATTGCTTTGAACAAGACCCATGACGAAGCAAAGGAAGCTCATGCCAGGGAGATCACAGATCTAAAAGCTGAACATAAGGAGTACCTCAAGGATCTGCATGAGGAAAGAGATGCTTTATCGAAAACAGCGGAGGGTAATTCTTCCTGTCATATGCTGTTTACTTTTTGCCTTCTGCATATCCCTGAAGTAATCTAATATCTTCTGTTGTAGATTTGAGCTCCAAAAATGAAGCCCTGAGCACTGAGAACATAGCCAAGACCCAAGTGATCCAAACTCTGCAGGCGGAGGTGAAAAAGCTAAAGGAAGCCAACAAGATCCTGTCCGCAGAGAAGGCCAAACTTGCTGACAAGGTTGCTGATAGTTTAGTCAATGGCTGTGCCTTTGCTTTTGCTGCTTTGAAGAACCGTCATCCTGAATTGGATGTGAAGGTTGTCGAGCAAGGCTTTACTTGTAGTGTAGCTGATCGTGATGCGCTTGTTGACGATCTGATGGAGTCAGCCGACAAGTTCATCATGGATTTGAACTTAGAAGTACCTCCTTCTGATGAGAAGAGGCCTTGAATTGCTTGTAAAGCCCTGTAATCAGACAATATTTTGATGCAAGATTGGAGCTCAAGCTCCTGTTAATTTGATTTAGAGATGCATAGTAGCCCAGCCCCCTGCTTTTTTGGATACAGTTTTGACTGTATGCAGGAAAGCATTATCACTAATATGCAATATCTAAATAACATAGAAGGATGCACATTAATTCATTGACGCGTAGCTTTGCCTTTGACAAGCGACGTTTGAACTAATGCTCTGAAGTTGCTCCATATCTGGAACTCATAATAGCTATATAACATTTGACTTTGCACATGGCAAGTTATGTTTCAAGCTAATTTGTGGGGGTGTTGATCTTGCAACGTGGTCTGAAGTTGGCACTTATAACTCGATGGCTAAGGCTCTTACTTCAGACACTCGGGGAGACTTACGAAACTTATGAACCATTGACCAAGCTATCATGTAGCACCATATGGCATAAGACTTGCAGTCTGTTGGGTGGTTGATCGTGCAACCGGCCTAGGGAGAGCCACTTATTAACCTCATGGGCTAAGGGTAGGGGCGAAAACGGACGGGAACGGTCGGAAAAACCTCCTAACCGTTTTCATTTTCACATTTCTAAAGCCGGACGGGAACGGAAACGAGAAAGCCGGAAACGAAAACGGTCGGGACATAAACGGTTTGTCGGAAACGGCATAATCCGGACGGGAATGTACCGATAACGGTCGGAAAGCGGTTCTACAAGTCGGAAACAATAAAATATAACACAATACCATAATATTGATTTATAATACGATTACGACACAATATTTTGAACAATGCAGCGTATGAATGTGCCATATGATTTTTCTATTGAAAACAACATGGTATATAATTTGTATGAATACTTGAAAAAAAAAGAAATGTAAAGCTACAGAAACTATGGAAAAGGGAAAGGAAACGCACAACAAGTGTAATACTCGGAGGATCATTAATTTAGCAATGGTGGAGGAAGTGACCTTTATCTTCCTCTGATGCTCTTCGATCGTTTTCATCATTCCTTGTCGTTTTTGCTCCCATCAGTGTGCAGAGCGCAGGCAGCAGTGACTCCGATTCAAGGTGAAGGCTGGGAGCAGACAGAGCGGTGAAGGTGCACGAAGGACGACTACGACTCGGCGAGCAGCCCTGGTGCGCGACTGCGGCGGATGGAGAATTGTGGGCTGGAGTGTTGGAGTTGGAGTTGGAGTTGGGCTTTCCCGTATGCGTTAAAACGGGATAGGAAACAGGAAAATCCCGAGTCAATACGGTATACCGGCAAAACGGTCGGGATGAGAGCGGCGCCGTTTTCGATCCTGTTCGGCAGCGCGTCCTCCCGCATCCCGTCCTGTTTCCGTTTTTTCCCGTGAATACGAAAACGGTCGGTGCAATACGGGAAACGGTGCCGGGACGGGACGGGACTTTCCCGTACCGCTTTCACCCCTAGCTAAGGGTCCCTCGCTAGAACATCATGGGGGTCAATTAACTTATGAACCACAGTGTGGCTAAGCCTTATGACCAATCTTGCCTGAAGAGGCTGTTCGTACCGATGCCTTGTAACCCTCATGTGGCTAAGACACCAGCCAAACTAGTAGACCGCCCTTTGGTCAGCCTTTGGAACCTTGCACAGTAGTTGGAGAAACCGAACACACTTTATTCATCAAACAATGGATTACACATAAAACTTTCTAAGCGGATCAGTGTTCCATGTTCCGGGCAATATATCACCATCAATATGGGCTAAGATATAAGCCCCCATGCCAGCACCCTCAACTACTATGTATGGTCCTTCCCATGGAGAAGATAACTTGTGCTTATCCTTGGTTTTGATGTCCTTCTTGATCACCAGATCTCCCACATCTAAATGTCGACCGACCACTTTGCGACTGTACTGCTTCTTCAGAACCTCCTGATAATGTTCCACATTATGGAGTGCTGTGTTGCGTTCTTCTTCGAGGAGCAGTAGATCAACCTCTCGAGAGATTTGCTGGTCGTCTTCATAGAAATTGGTGACCCGATGAGCCCCCAAGTGAATCTCGGGTGGCAGTATTGCATCAGCGCCGTAGACTAGGAAGAACGGAGTTTCCTTTGTAGCCCGACTTGTAGATGTTCGTGCTGACCACAGAACGGTCGGTAGCTCTTCGATCCAATTCTTGCCTTTAGCAGCTAGCTTCTCGTAGACTCGTGCACGCATCCCCTTCATAAGGATCCCGTTGGCTCGCTCAACAGCACCATTGGTTTGAGCATGGGCCACCGAACATGTCGGGTGAAGTATACCATGATCGGCACAAAATTTCTCAAACCGGCGACCGATGAACTGTCGACCATTGTCTGATATCAGCTTTCTGGGAACTCCAAACCTTGTGACTATACTCCTCATGAACTTGACAGAAGCAACCTCAGTGATGTTCACAACCGCCTATGTCTCGATCCACTTGGTGAAAGTATCGATGGCGACATATAAGAATTTGTACCCTCCTTTGGCTTTAGGAAACGGTCCCAATATGTCTACCCCCCAGATAGCAAAAGGCCATGTAATTGGAATTGTATGCAACTCTTGAGCATGCCTTGTACTTTGCCTACTGAAGAATTGACAGGACTTACACGTCTGCACGAGGTGAATAGCGTCTTGCTTTGCCGTGGGCCAGTAGAATCCGTGCCTAAAGGCTTTGCCGATGAGAGTGCGAGAAGCTGCATGTGCACCGCAGATCCCACCGTGTATATCATGCAGTAGTCGAATACCATCTTCCGTAGAGACACACCTCAGCAGAATCCCATTAAGACCTCTTTTGTAGAGTACGTCGTTAATCAATACGTAATGCTTGGACTTGCGGGCCAGCCGCTCCGTGGCCGCATCATCATCTGGGATAGGACTGTTTTCAAGAAACAGTCGAATCGGTATGCGCCAGTCTTCGACAGAGCCTTCTCCCGAATCGATAACCATCATTTCCACTGCATCATGCGTGCTTGCCGCCGATGGCTTGTGGAGCTTTTCTAAGAACACATCATCTGGGACTGGAGATCGTGATGAAGCAATGCAGGCTAAATGATCAGCGTCACGATTGTCCAGCCGTGGTACGTACCGCACTTCGAGACCATCGAACCCTTTCTCCAGCTTCCGAAATTCGTCAAGATAATCGGCCATCTTCGGATCAGAGCATTGATACTCTTTCTGTACCTGCCGGGCGACTAACTGTGAATCCCCTTTCACGAGCAGTCGGCTGATACCGAGAGATTTGGCAATGCGGAGACCTGTCACGAGGCCCTCATATTCTGCAATATTGTTCGTAGCTTGGAAGAGCAACTGGATGGCGTACTTCAATACTTTTCTGCCGGAGATATGAAGACAACTCCGGAACCGGCACCTTTCAACGTGAAGGAACCATCAAAATACATGACCCAGTGATCTGGATCTTTCTTGTCATCATCACCATCATCGGTCCACTCTGCTATAAAATCCGCCAGAGCTTGTCCTTTGATGGCTGTTCGAGGGACATATTCAATCTGGTATTGACCAAGCTCTACAGACCATTGAGCAATTCTGCCGATGGCATCTTTGCAATGCAGAACAGTCTGGAGCGGTCTATCCGAGACCACCTTGATTGGATGAGCTAAGAAGTATGCTTCAGCTTTCTGGATGTCGTCAATACTGCGTACAAGAGCTTCTGCACCATCAGGTAACGTGTCTGGGCATCTTTCAATATCTCACTGACGAAATAAACAGCAAACTGTTTGGGCCCAGTGTCTGTTTCCCGTTCAACTGTCAGCGCAGCGCTAACAACTGAATCTGTGGCAGCAACATATAAGAGCAGTTCTTCATTGGGCTGTGGGGGTTTCAGGGTGGGCATATTTTTGAGCTCCTTGAACGCCTCTTCTGCCTGGTCATCCCACTGAGAGCCATCTTGATTGCGTAATAACTTGTAGAATGGCATACCTCGTTCTCCCGATCTCGAGATGAACCGTTTAGGGCCGCCATCATGCCTGCTAGCTTCTGGACTTCTCGCCTGGTCTTCGGAGGCTTCAACTTTTCTAGAGCCGCAACTTTTACTGGGTTGGCATCAATCCCTCGCTCGGAAATCATGTACCCCAGTAGTTTTCCAGACTTCACCCCGAAGACACACTTGGCAGGGTTGAGTTTCATCTTGTACTTTCTCAGATTGTCGAAGGTTTGCTTCAGGTCTGCCAGGAGATCATCGGACTTCTTGGTCTTGACAACAATGTCGTCAATGTAGGCTTCGACGTTCTTCCCGATCTGATCCTCGAAGACTATGTTGACACACTTTTGATAAGTACACCCCGCATTCTTCAGCCCGAAGGGCATCGTGATGTAACAGAATATTCCGAACGGCGTGATAAAGGCCGTCCTTTCTTGATCGTCGACATTGAGGCTAATTTGGTGATATCCAGAATAAGCATCAAGAAAACTTAATAACTCACTAGTGGACGTAGAGTCTACAATCTGATCTATCCTCGGAAGAGGGTACTCATCTTTAGGACAAGCTTTATTCAAACTAGTGTAATCAACGCACATGCGCCAGGACTTGTCTGGCTTAGGAACTAGTACAGGATTTGCTAGCCATTCAGGATAGTCCACCGTTCTGATGAACCCAGCTTTGATAAGCCTAGTGACCTCCTCATGTATGGCGTCGCGTTTGTCCGGCGTGTACCTTCGCTGCTTTTGCTTGATCGGCTTGAAAGCCGGGTCGATCCCCAATTTGTGCTCGATCACCTCCCTGGGGATCCCGGGCATATCAGATGGCTGCCATGCAAACACATCGATATTCTCCCGGAGGAAGGCTACGAGCGCGTCTTCCTATTTAGGGTCGAGATTGTCCCCGACATTGGTCTTTTTGCCGGGGTCGATGAAGCTGAGGCCAATCGGCTTGCTGCCCTTTTTAGCAGGCTCATCTCCTTTCGCGCTTGGCCCGTCGACAGTCTTTGCTGGCGCTTGGCGACCGCTGTCGACGGAGATGCCGCATCTGAAGCCTTCGTGTCGGCAACTGCTGCTATCTGCCTTTGATCTTCTCGAGAAGTTTTTGGCTGGCGCTGCGAGTCAAGATCTTTCGAGTCAAAGTGGCCAGCAATGATCAGCGCATTGACGTCGCATCTCACGGCCTGGTCTTGATCGGCGCACAGCGTGATAACACCCGCAGGTCCTGGGATCTTGAGCATGGCGTAGGCGAAGTGCGCAGCCGCCATGAACCTGAACAGGAACGGTCTTCCCAGGATGCAGTTGTAGGCAGATTCGAAGTCAGCCACCTCGAACGTCAGGACTTCGGTTCTTCTATTTTCTCTCGGGCCCACTGTCACTGCTAACTCTATCTTCCCAAGAGGACGCGCAGACACCCCAGGCAAGATGCCATGGAATGATTCCTCAACTGGTCGGAGAGCGGTGATCGGCAGGCCCATCTGATCGTACGTCTTCTTCATCAACAGGTTGAGACCGCTTCCGTTGTCAATCAACGTCTTCGCGACCTTGTTCCTGTGGATAATGATTTTGGCGACGAAGGGCAACTCTGGGTTGCTCAGCAGAGTCTTCGGGTGGTCATCGGCATTGAACGCGATCGGGGTATCCGACCACTCTAGTCTTCTAGAACAGGGTTCTGCCATAGCCACCTCTCTCTGCAGCTTCTTGTATTGGCTCTTGGACGACAGAGCGGAGCTTCCTCCGAAGATCATGTTGATCTCTGGGTACCTCTCCTCCTCGTCATCGTCATGATCTCTGCGACTTCTGTAGCGTGGACGTTCATCCCGGTCATCGCGCTCCCTGAGCTCCCGATCTCGGTACTCTCGATCACGGCGCCCACGATCCTGATTCTCCCGATCTCGGTGCTCCCGATCTCGGTGTTCTCGATCTTGGCTTTCGCGGCCCGATCCTCTTCTCTGGTCGTCCGTGAGGTCTTGCCCTCTTCTAGACGCTTCTTTTCGAGCTTGAGGTAATCGAAGCACTCTTCTAGTTCGTGGTTTGGGGAGCGATGAATCGGACACCACTTAGCCACGCCTTCGGGACGACCTCGCTTCTTACGGAAGTGATTACGATCCGATCCCGACCGATCGACCGCATTCACCTCCCTGTCTTCTGACTTCTTCTTCGAAGCCTTGCCCCGGCCATCGGAGAGGCAAGCACGAGCATCAGCAGCCTTGGCACAGATTTCTGCCAATCGGAACAGCTCTGCAGTAGTCTTTGGCTCGTTCTCCGCTATGGTCTCCACCATCTTCACATCCAAACACCCTTCTTGGAAGGCGAGGACTACTTCTATATCGGAGATGTCTGCGATTGTGTTCTTCATTAGGCAGAAGCGCTTGATGTAGTCTCGAAGATTCTCATCAGCCTTCTGTTTAACACCTCAGAGCTGCTCTGGTGTTGCGTTGCGGTTGTACGATCCAAGGAAATTTCCCTTGAAGACCTCGCACAGTTCTGCCCAGGAGTCGAAGTGATATGCCGGGAGGTTCAGCAACCACGACCGCGCTGCTCCGGTCAGGGCGGTGGGTAGATAGGCGCACTTGATTCTTTCATCTCCTCCTGCGGCATCTATCGTCGTGGAGTATATCGACAAGAACTCTTCTGGGTTGATAGTGCCGTCGTACTTGTCGATAGACCCCACTTTGAACTTGGCTGGCCACTCAACAGTTCGGAGATAACTACCCAGAGCCCTATACGGGGGGTGGCTTAGGAGCCGTCTCTGGGCGCGTCCCTCTACGAGCTGGAGCGCCTGGAGTTTGTTGGTCTGGTTCCCCCCTTGGGGGATTGCCAGTTTGGTTCCTCCGCTGGTTTATCTGGTGTCTTGCATCCGAAGGCTCCAGATTACGCCGATGTCGCCTGGGGTGATCGGAGGATGATCCATGTGAAGATGAATCGGCCCTCTGATCGTTGGTAGCCCCCAGGCGTCTGTGTACTGGAGTCCTAGCCGGTGCAGCAACCTCCTGATCTTGTAGTGGGATCACGCGGCCAGCAAGTTCCACGACTTGTTGTACCATCGGAGCCAGTGGTGTTCCGTCAGGGGCCATACGCGCGAGGGAATCCAACGCGGTTTGGAACCGGACGGCGTCGAAGTCGGGGTTGAGATTTCTTGGCGTCACATTGGATGGCGCAACCGATCGAGATCTAATCGAGTCGATGGTGCGCAAATCGCTGGATGCTTCGTCGTCACGTCCTGCCATGAAGACTTCTCTGGCCGGGTTGTGACCCTGGTTTGGATCTCCGATCTCAGGGCAGTCATCGTCGCTGAAGTCGGACTCGTAATTAGGATAACCGAGCCCGAACCCAGGAAAATACCGCCCCTCGGTGATGTCGAGAGCGATCTTTTGCATTCTCGCTTCTAGGGCAGAGCTAGGTGGCGGATCCAAGGTGGATCCGTCTTCTAGGCGGGTTCCAAACGGAGAGCCCGATACCCGCGAAGCGATCTGGAACTCGGCTGCGGAATTTCGCAGTCCGAACGTAGTACATAGGGCCGCCGGCGACACACGTGGCGCCGCCGACGAGCTCTTTTCAGCAGATCCGTACGAGGACGGAGCTTTCATGGCCGCCGGGGACGCCTCCTGCGCCACCGACGACGTCTTTTCCTGGAGATTCCTTCCTTGTCCGCGACGAACGTGAAAGACCCGAACTTGAATTCGGCGCCCGCCGGGAACTTCATCTTGTTTGCCAATGCCATCTGAAGCTCTAGATGGATCCTCAGCGCTGCCCCCCTACCTGGCGCGCCTCTGTCGTCGCTCGAATAATCGAGAGAACGGCAATATTTGGTTCGGGGAACAACGATCAATCGAGGTATCGATCTAGGGCACACAGAGAGTTTTTATACTGGTTCGGGCCTCCCGAAGGATAATAACCCTACGTCCAGTGTATGTCGTGTTGAATATGGTGGTGTGTATGATCTACAATGCAATGTCCTCTCATCTGAGGGTTACATGTATATTTATAGTCCTGTTACCGCCTCTAGGAATCCTTGCCTTGTTCTACAAGACTTCCAATTTGTAGTAACAGATTCGGAGTCTATCTGCAAGTTTCCTTTCGTGCGATACAAGTCTTCGGAAAATACCAACTAAGTCTTCGGGAATATCTGAAAATATGGGTTACGACAAGGTTGTAAGCCAATCCTTTGCTGAGTTATACCAACAGTTTGTCTGCTTTTCTTTGTGGCGTGTGATCCCAACTTTGGTTACTAGTCCAGGCTATCCAACTACACTAGTAATACTGCTGTTTTGTGGCTGACTTTTATCCTTTCATAATACATATTGGTTTATTATTTCACTGGATGGTTGACGGCTCCAAGTCAGTTATTTAAGGATTGTTGTTGGTGCTTAAATCTTGACTATTGGAGTTGATTGGATCAAAGTCAGAGTAGACTGTTTTCTCAATTGTTAAGTACCGTGAAAGATTGGGACAAATTTACAGACACGTCGCCGTGTCCTTATCATGGTGTTTACATGCTTCTCCTTCTGGATGAAATTTGTTGTGTTTAGGACAGTCCATAGTTCAAAAAATAAACTTGTCGTGTCGTCTCTACTAGTGGCGGAACTGGGCGAGAAATCTGGGGGAGGGGAGGGTTGGGGGGGGGGAGGGGGGGGGGGAGTTGCAAAAAAGGTACCTATTTAATTTGCATCGTATTTCAATTTTTCATATAACCATATATAAATATATGAATAAATATTAAATTAACAGGATAGTCCTAAATTGGACCTCATAAACCAGGATCAGGTTCAACAATCAAAACACTACTATCTGAATTTTGGGTGCAGGTAGAGCTTCATCTTGTAATACAATTAGAACTGCTGCTGGAGTTGCATCTAATTGATAATTTTGATCAACCAAACCATCTTCCGTATCCCCTTCTACAGGCACCTTATTGCAGAAAGAAAAAAGTGTTTTTCTTTGCGATTACACAGTACAACTCAGACACTCGCAACGCACGCATACCCACCCCTATGAACACACACACACGCAAACCCTACCCCAATGAGTTTCTTCGAAGAATGAGCCGACAAATCCTCGAGATTGACGAAGTCACCACTGGTGCTCTCACGGGGAGTCGAACCCAGGACCTAAGGTGCTACTTAGGCTTTTTTGTGACCACTAGGCTACATGCCATTTCGTAAAGTTTTGTCTTCCTTTGATTTCTGAAAAGATTACTCCGTGATCAATTTCAACAAATAAAGGCTCTATATATCATATACCATCTTATACCGATCGACAAGTTCAATTTTTTTTCTAATAGAAACAAATTAATTTGGGGAGGATATAAGAGGGTGTAAATTCTTTTGTGTTCTCTCCAATGTGCTACTTCCCGCTGGTGCCACACGGATATTCCAAGTTTATTACTCCTATATGGCTAGGCAGAAATTCTAGAGGAAAAAAAAGGTTTGTCATTGTCGGTTGTGCTTGCTTTGCTCATTAGAGGTGAGCAATGCGGGATTGTTTTAAAAGAAAACTATAATACCAAATGCCGCACTGTTGCTTGTTTAGGAGTTGCAGAAAAGCTAAGAGGTGCGACACGTCTATTTGCAAGAGATTGATGGGCGGGGCCGATGATATCGCGCAGGATGCTGATATCGCGCAGGATGCCATGGTGGATCGGAAGGAAGGCGATTACGATCAGAATAGTGCAGCAATGGTTCGACGATAATGCAAGTTGTGCTGCGTCTGGACGCTGTCCAAGTTGTTTATTCATGTGTTTAGCACGCCTCCTACGTTGGAGGTTTTGTTTGATAGCTGGAATGTATTTGTTCCGCAGTTCTAAAACGGTTTGGTTTCGCCAATCGAAATGGATGCGGTTGGTTTCGCCGATCGAAATGGGGACCCATCGTCAGGTCTAAAACGCGGCAGCTCATGGCACGGACGTATGTATGGCTCTGGTTGTAACAGCAGGACGCAGCTGGACCACTCGTACGCGGCCCCGCAGGCGATGCGGGGCATCGCGTGTGCAGCCCATGCCGTGGCCTCGCCTTGTCACTTGCCTACATATACTCACGGCTCCGCACCACACACGCCACAGGCAGATCAGCTCGCAGACAAACACAAGCAGCAGCGGTGTGCTTGCGACTCTGTTGTAGAGAAGAGAAGCAGAGAGAGAGGCAAGGGGCGAATAGCAACGATGAAGGTTGACGTGGTGGAGACGACGCTGGTGGCGCCGAGCGAGGACACGCCGCGGCGGGAGCTGTGGCTGTCCAACCTCGACCTCGCCGTGCCCAAGACGCACACGCCGGTCGTCTACTACTACCCGGCGCCGCCGGCGTCGGGCGAGGAGGGAGAGGGCTTCTTCTCGCCGGAGCGGCTCAAGTCGGCGCTGGCCAAGGCGCTGGTGCCGTTCTACCCGCTGGCCGGGCGGCTCGGCGTGGGCGTTGGCGGGCGGCTGCAGATCGACTGCAACGGCGACGGCGCGCTCTTCGTCGTCGCCAGGGCGGACTTCACCGGCGAGGAGCTCTTCCAGGACTACGAGCCGTCGCCGGAGATCAGGCGGATGTTCGTGCCGTTCACGCCGTCCGGGGAGCCGCCCTGCGTCATGTCCATGTTTCAGGTGACACACATGATCGACTGCTCTGCGTTCTCAATTCTGTCCGTCTCGGTTGCACACTTTTAGATCGGTATCATGCGCAAACGGCGACGGGCTTGTTCGGTGATGAGATGACTAGTTGTATGTAGCGTTAAATGCCATCCGTCGTGTCATCCATATCTCTATCTAATCGGAACACGTGAAATTTAGCCTAATTTACACGAAGTTACTTGAGATTTAGGAAAGGGAAAACCAAATTGGTCGGGTCAATTGTAGCACACGCTAAAGAATAGTTGTCATTTTGTAAAAAGAAAAAAAAAACTCTTTGATCATAGGTTTTGACAACTTAGCACATGAAACAAAGTTCAAATTTGGGTGGTAGCCCGACCGTGTCATTTTCCAGAATGTGACCTGCGAAAACTATGCAAATGGTGAAACTTCTGCGGTGAACAAACGGCTCGCCTGACTAATGACGGACTTTTGCGGTATTATTAGTTATAGAACACAACTTGTCAGTTGTCACGAAGTAAATGCTACAGCTAAAAATGATCAAGTTTCCCTCTATGGAGCTTGAAAAAGGTTTGAGACATCGACATAAACACTCCGCATCGGTCCCCAATAGTTGGTCCATTCCAAACATAAGGGGTGAAAAACTATGGTACCGGTATGGCAGTATGTTGAACTTTGATGTTGAAATCAGAATCTGCCAACGCCCATCCGTCTTGCGATGATATGTCATACTACTCGTACGATGCATGCAATGTTCAGCTGGCCGCCGGAGGATCAGACAATACATTTACGTTGATACCCTTTTAATGTGATAATGGCAATGCGACAATGACTAGTCGTGAACGGGACATCATGGTTATCCCCGCCCCGGTAGGATCAGTGTGTGCTAATCGTGGGCAGAACACGGCAGCCGCCGCTGCAATCACACCCAGTTGGCAACTTGGATTAGCCATCAAATATTTGTTTTGACTTCCGAAGCGATAAGGCCCAGCGTAACAATCCTGAAGACGTTTCCACCGGTTAGTTCTGCAACTAGAGTAGTCTTCTGCAGTAGAGACTAATCAAATCCTCCATGTCATCACCATGCTCACATTATTGTCATCTTGGACTAGTACTAGTACCAGACTGCTGGTTTTGTGCATGTAGGACAGAGAATAGTACTGTATATACAGTTGAGATCGGACCTTTGAGAAAAGGACAATTAGTACAACAGCTTATCGGTTGTCGCTGTATCATGAGTGACGCATGAAAGATATGCTGACATTGACAACGAGACATTGAACTGAGTTTTTACTGCAAGTGTATTTACATGCAACAAGTTGCGTAAACTTGTGCAGTAATAATAACAATATGGACGTGTGCGTGCGCTCGTGCAGGTGACGTTCCTCAAGTGCGGCGGCGTGGTGCTGGGCACGGCATCCACCACGTGACCATGGACGGCATGGGCGCGTTCCACTTCATCCAGACCTGGACGGGGCCTGTCCCGCGGCCTCGACATCGCCGATGCGTGCGGCCCGCCGCCGTTCCACGAACGGACCCTCCTCCGCGCGCGCTCGCCGCCGACCCCGACCATGGACCACCCCGTCTACTCGCCGGCGCTGCTCAACGGGCGCCCGCGCCAGTTCGTGACCCGCGTCTACTCCATCTCGCCCAAGCTCCTCGCCGACCTCAAGTCGCGGTGCGCGCCGGGCGTGTCCACCTACTGCGCCGTGACGGCGCACCTGTGGCGCTGCGTGTGCGTGGCGCGCGCGCTGGCGCCGGGCGCCGACACGCGGCTCCGCGTGCCGGCGAACATCCGCCACCGCCTGCGCCCGCCGCTGCCGCGGAGCTACTTCGGGAACGCGATCGTGCGGGACCTGGTGACCGCGCGGGTGGAGGACGTGCTGGCGCGCCCCCTCGGGTTTGCGGCACAGGCGATCAAGGACGCCGTGGACCGCGTGGACGACGCGTACGTGCGCTCCGTGGTGGACTACCTGGAGGTGGAGTCGGAGAAGGGCAGCCAGGCGGCGCGCGGGCAGATGATGCCCGAGACCGACGTGTGGGTCGTCAGCTGGCTCGGGATGCCCATGTACGACGCAGACTTTGGGTGGGGCACGCCGCGGTTCGTCGCGCCCGCGCAGATGTTCGGCAGCGGCACGGCCTACGTCACGCAGCGGGCCAGCAAGGACGACGGCCTCGCCGTGCTCTTCGCGCTGGAGCCCGAGTTCCTGCAGTGCTTCGAGAAGGTCTTCTACGGGGAGTGAGCAATGTCGCGGTCGTTACATCAAAAAATAAAAATAAAAAAAATGTCGCGGTCGATCGAGTTGTGATGATGTACTGTGTACTTGGAGCTTGTACTACTGGGTGCTTGGTGTTCAGTTTGGGGTCCCTATTTGGGGATGTCAGTCAGTGTACATGCATGCGCAGCTAGATGGGAACAAAGCTGCTTAATTTTGTGCTTCCTTCTTACTCGTCTTGTGTTCAGTGTTCCAAATCTTTCCTTGCTCGAAGGAATTATAGAGTTGCAAAAGCCTGTGCGTTGTGCGTTGTTTTACAAATTCATTCGATGTGATGGCAGTAATACTCCATTTGAAGAGTTATGTCCCATGCAACGCAAGTACTACCTAAAGAACTTGTTAGACTATCAGTGTTCCTTACTTTGTCGTTCACTGTTCTGAGTCTTTCCATGCTCAGGCCTTGTTCGGCAGCATGGGAATGACTCCCGTGTAGGATCCGCACCACGCATGGATTGAGTGATTCCATGACTGTCACTTAATCCTACACCTCATGGGTTTGATTCCCACATCTTCTAATTCCATGACCCAAAGTATTATTCGGTTGACTAGGATCAAAACCATTGCAAAAGCTAAACTCCCAAAACATCCAGAAAACAACATGTCCTAATCACATTACCTCAAAAAATCGATATTGGCTTCTGCACCACCCGCACAAGCTAAGGAGCCCCATATCTTAGAATCAGGCACCCAGACCGAGTAGTAGCAAATTACTGATACAAACATGCAGAAAAAAAATGCTAGTTGGATGCTAACTTTGCAGACAAGCACAACTGCTCTGAAGTGCTAACTTAAGTGCTAAATCTGTTCAGACAAACACAGCTGTTCTGAACCGACAGAACAACTTCAGGGCATTATACAAGTCAAAACACAACATCCAACTCTCCATTTAATTAGTGCTTATTAGTAACACACTTGTAGGTAGCAAAAGAAAAAAGAAGAAGCATTTTTAAGACCAGGCGATATTCTCCTCGCAAGCCTCTTTACTTCAAGCATTTGACAGCCTCCCTGCATATGCAACACACATAGAAACAAAGAACTTTGTCAGAAATGTTGTTGGAAGAGAATGATAATTTTTACAAGAAAAAAAGGCATCATGCACATGAACACATATACACATGAGCACCTGCATGTGTCCAACTAACAAGAGTGATGTCAAAGTAAAGAAGGCCAACTGAACCAGCCATCTGCTCATGAAATGCTAATCAAGTCTATGAGCCTCTGTAACCAAAACTGTACCAAGGAAATATATTTGAATGTCAATATTTTTTGAATGAAATGCTAATCAAGTCTATGAGCCTCTGTAACCAAAGATGTACATTGGTAAACATTCATCAAGCAACACTGAAAATACAAGATGCTTCAAAGAGATATCAGTGCTCATTCGATGGATTGATATTTCAATAGAACCAGCACTTCTCATTCACTGTTCTTTGATACTTCAATAGAACCAGCAGGTGGGACACCAAAAAAAAATTGAATCTTAGCTACTGGACAAGCAAGTGAGTTATGTTTATGGCATAAAGCAGCAGATATCAGTGCCAGAACCAGCTAGGTTACTCAGAATGAGACATACTAGTGAAAGCTACGTACCTGCTATCACATCTGGCTCCTTAGCCACAGCAAAGCGGTCTCTTCATCCCCTTCGGCAGATGAGAGAAAGATCTCCCTATTCTCCACATTCTTGAAGACAGAAAAGGCTTTCACTTTCTCCTCTTTTGTCACTTCCATGGTGTTCAAAACTTTGATGCATCTTGTAATGGAGAAATCCGTGGCTTGAGTCGGTTGGTTCTCTCTTGCAAGCATTGCAGCTTCATTCTCTCTTGCAAGCAATGCAGCTTCATTCTCTCTTGCAAGCATTGCAGCTTCCTCCTCACCTTGCTTGGTCCGCATCTCTAGGTACCTCTCAAACATGCCTTCCACATTGCTTTTGGTTGACTTTTTAGGCTCTGTCTTTTCTGCTCTTGCACAAACCCTTCTTTGATGTATAGTTGAAGCTTGTTGGAGCTTCTTCCTCTCTTGACGAAGCCGGTTTCTTGGTGGAGCTTCTTCATCTCTTGATGGTGCATCCTCCTCTCTTGCTGGAACTTCAAGCTCATCCTCCTGCACTTGTTCATCCTCTAGATCATACACAAGCTGCACTTCTTCATCGTCAATGTCATCTTCTGCCTCGGGAATTGGCATAAGTGGCTCCTCCTCCTCTGGCTCCATTGAAGTAATGTTATAATTTCCTTCGGCAAGATGACCTACGAGGCAACAAGTATTAACATCAAGTACTAGTAGCAAGGCAGAAAGTATAAACAACAACTATGGATAACAATACTAACCATCATAGAGCTCCCCTAAATAATCAAACAGAGGAAAGCTAGCCTTGGGGTTTTGGAATTTCTTGATCTTGGAAAATGTCTACAAATACAAAACAACAAAGTGAGTAGGAGGAAAGGCTACAAACTTGTAGGTTTTGAGCAGCACATGAAAAATGCCAATTAAAGTTATGATAAGTTCTAGATTCTGAGAAAAGAACATACCACTTTAAGGTTTGCCCATAAGTGTGGCCCTCCCTCTATCATGCACCTGTCTTTATTCCAGGAACATCCACTTTGCTTCAGTGCTTCCTTCAACATTTTGTAGTCACGCTTCAGCTCCCTCTCCTTCTCCTGAAGTTGGCTTTTGGAGAACAATGCATACTTATTCCTTGCCCAAAAATCCTTAACCATCCGATTCCAAGACTCTGAGCTCCACCCATTATCACCTCGGTAGTCCTTGTTCTCATGAAGGATATCAGCAAGAGATCTCTCGAGTGATGCATTCCAGTAAGCACGTTGTTTCACTACATAAAGAATGAACAAAGCATTACTATTGAAATTGCAGATATAGTTTACAATGTGGTATGAACAAGAGCAATGAGAAAGACAAAAGTACTGAAAGTGGAATGTACAACTACAATTTACATATATGGGCAATTTCTCTACGAATCACTGAAAGTGGAATGTACAACTACTACACCCTGTCAGCTAATTAGAAGATGCTCCTAGCTAGCAGAAATATTTCTCTACGAATCAAACTACACTAGCATGCAACATTCAGTAGCAGCAAGAATCAAAATAACAAACAACATACCTTGAGAAGAACTTGCATGGCTGCATTTTGGTGAAACCTTCTTCTTTGTAGCACTTGCTACCAAAGCCGATTAGCTTTGGTGAACCCCTTGCAATCATTCTAATCTTTGGTGAACCCCTTGCTACCATTCTAATCTTTGGTGACGATCCCTTTCCAGTCATTGCTATGCCCAAAGAAGACCTGCATATCCTCATATGTGGCATTTTTACTTAGCATGTACAAGAAGAATGCCAACTTCTCCTCCACTGATATCCTTGTGTCACTAACAAGTTTTGTCCTTCTAAGGTAGGTAGCCACAGCTCTAAATATTTGAGGTTCCATCCTAAAGGTTACTTGGCAATTCTTTACATGTCCATTGAGCAGCCGCTGAACTTTGATCTCGCCAGTTTCTTCTGAAGTGTGACGTTTCTGTTTTTCGCCGCCTCTACTAGAACCCATAACATACAGGAACATCATCATGATATCATCCTCTTCGTCTCTCCTCTTTCTAATACGTTGTCTTAAAGCGGTACTCATTTCAGAGCTATAAATAATTAATGGTGACGAATTAAGAACGAGCATAACGGTTAAGAATTAAGAACGAGCAAAATGGTTAAGACATATTAGTAAAATCTGGAGTTAAAACCGGATCCCAAGACGGTGGTGGCTCGTCTTCTCCGATCCTAGAAGAAGCCGGTATAATCTAAAAGATGCAAACATAAGCACATATTAATAGATGCAAATCTGAAATGAAATGTTAATCATAAGATGGATGACAAAATGTAATAACATGATATTTTGATAACATGCTGGACAGAAATAACATGGATAAACCAACCCATGCTTGGTTACAGATAGGAATAATAGTGGGCCTGTCACTTGAATGAACCACGACATCAACTAGTTCAAAGTGTTACACTTTTCAAACCAACTGGTGTTTTGGTTAACTGAATGATATTTAACTGAACGATACAGAGAAGAATCATATACATAAACTGAAACAAGTGGATTTACTTGCGAGCTATGCTGAGCATCAGAATTCACCAACAGTAGCGGCTAGAAGAGATGCAAGGAAAAAGCCTATCATAATTAAGCGCGAGGTTGAACTGAACTGGAGCTAGCAGAACTAATACTTACAACCAACTAATAGACGAGGCTATCAAATGCAAACAAAACAGGTGATTGGGCAGGTGCTATAGAAGTATTTTGGCCAGGCTCACGGTCATGAGCTTCCCAACAGATGCACGATGAACTGCGCTCCAGAACAGAACAAGCAGAGTGGCGGCAAGAACATCCATCCATGGCAAACTAACTTACAGAAATTCACCGTGAGCATCCATCCATGGCAACCAATACGTAGCTCACGGTGAAGTCTAACAACAGGTCAGCAAAATCCAAACGCGTGAACTCCTGCACAGGACATGGCCCTACGATTGTACTGATGCTAAAACAAGAGAGATTAAAGCCAACGCTAAAAGTATACAGGCCATGGCACAGTGCGGCAAACGATCGAACTGGTAAAGGGAGAGTTGAACGGACAGCAATGTCAGGACTACCACGAGGAGAAAACCAGTGGCCAGCGCACAAGATTAGCTGCTACTAGAGAAAAAGAAAGAAAAAAGAGCTTTGGCTCTCTCTGCTGACACCAGAGATCGAGCAGCCCCGTGAGCCGAGCAGAACAGATCGAGCAGCTTTGATTGAAGGAGCTCGCTAGGTGTTGATGGCGTTGACGCGCGGACCAGACACACGACCAAGAGCGGCGCGCACCACCGCCGGCGTGCGCGCTGGCACGGGAGCAGATGGGATCGCCGCAGGCATCCAAGATCCAAGAACAAGATGCAAGAACCCCGAGCCGTCCAAGATCCAAGAACAAGACGAAGGGGAGAGAGAGAGACGTCGTACCGGCGAGAAAGACTGAGGAGGGGAAGGGCATCGGAAGGGCCGCGCCGTCGCCGTGGTGTCGCGCCGCGCCACGCCGCCGTCCCGACGCGCTGTGCTGCCCGTCGCCCTCGCCTCGCCTTGGTCGCGTGCGTCGGAGTCGTTCCACGGGGTCGGACACTTGGAGCGATTCCCAGTGTTTTGTTGGGCTTAGTGTCAGGATTGGGGTCGGTGGGAATCCAGCCCAAACATAACCGAACGACATTTCCAGCCCACCCCAGGATTCTCTCCAGTCCATCAAAACCCACTGGATTGTGGCCCAAATCCTAGGCATTCCATGCCAAACGAACAAGGCCTCAGCGGGAATAGGGTTGCAAAAACCTGTGCGTCCTATTGCGCTTAAAGCAGGCAGAGTGTGACAAGGTTACAGATTCATTTCAAGGATTAAGGCCGATTCACCACAAGTAACTGAGAACCAAACATACAGAAAAAGAAATAATATCATCAATGGGCAGATAAATTGGTTTTCTCTTCCCTTTGCGTCTGCTGCAATCGCGTCAAAATCTTATCCACCGATCTTTGGAGCACAGCTGATCGCGTAATAAAGCAAACTGCAGCCCAGGCAGAGTTCGCCCAAACGAGTGAGCACAGCTGCACGGGCCAGCAAGATTGTGGCCCATCTTTGGAGCTGCGTTAAAATGTGTATAATTTTGTACTGCTATCTGCTATCACTCAAACTCTAATACACGTTGCTAAAAAAAAAAAAACTCTAATACACAAAAGTAAGTTTTGTGCAAGACGTCTTAAAAAAAAAGAAATTAAGTGGCTCTTGGCAGCCGGATGAAAAGCAAAGCTGATATTTCCCTTTTCTGAATTTTTAGTTAGTTACGTGTAAATTTGTATGATTTCAAATGACCATCAATTTATTTATTATGAACTTTTCAAACACATGTTTGTGCGGAGGAGTATAGTTTTTGCCCGTCCGAAGCTCCCGTATTTCGTGCTCCTACTCCGAAGTTGGAATTCCGAATTCCACTCCTGGACAGTCCAAAAGTCGGGATCCCCCC
Organism: Eragrostis nindensis; assembly: GCA_012490785.1. NCBI lineage: Eukaryota > Viridiplantae > Streptophyta > Magnoliopsida > Poales > Poaceae > Eragrostis > Eragrostis nindensis. The sequence goes on from JAAXCT010000020.1 coordinate 2,996,992, forward strand.
AAATTAACCAGACCGCAGGGAAAAGGATCTTGATCCAGCAGTCGCCCCCCACACCACAGACCACACCAGCCCCAAAACCTTAACCCGCCATGAAATTCTTTGGCCGAGCCTCCGAGACGACCCGCGCCGACGGCGGCTACCGCCTCCCCGACCATTCTCCTCCTCATGGTGATGTCTTAGTTACTTTGTTGATCTTCTCTGGATAGTTGGGATTCCTCATCTTGCTTCGTTTAGGGTTTGGGGAACCGGCGGATTTCAGTGATTTCTTCAACAAACTGTGGCAAAATCGAGCTCCTTTTACCAATTTGCTGGAAGGATAATGCTTGGTTGGCTAGAGATTGGGTGATCATATCGCATTATCTGAGCAATACTCGGTGCGATGGAGAGACTAATGGTCGTGGCTTTGTGATTGCAGCTCAGATGACGGTGGACGCGCTCCGCCGGGAGCTCATGAAGGAGAGCATTCGCCAGGAGCTCATCGTGGCCGAACTGGCTGAGCAGCGCCCGCCTAAGGGCCTACGAGAGTCCAGATTGGAGAATGCTGGTCCCCTGGACGCCCGTGCCGACCTCCAACTGACCACCTTGCCTCACCACGGCACTAACACTCCCCTGTCGCCAGAACTTTGCTTAAACAAGGCCTTGAAGATGGGAGGAGCATTGATGCTCAAGCGGCGGCCTGCTAAGGAACGGATCGAAGAATGGTATCAGCCTCCTTGGCGCAGGTCTGGAGATGAGGACGACGCGACCTTGATTTGGGTGAGCTTATCTTCTTCTTGGATTTCCTCTGTTCTGGTTGTTGCATGTATGTGTTGGAAATCTGAAAATGTTGTCATGTGCCATGTTTGAAAGTTCTTTACATCCAGTATGCTGCAAATGATGTCCGTTTGCAAATCAAAATCTACTGTAGATTATCTGAAAATTGGGAAGCAAGTTGGCATTTCCCATGTCACAAAAACATTACCTTTGTTATAATCAGTTTAGGTTTGATTTTCAAGCATTCTTTTTCTGAATCCATTTTGAATCTCTTTGACATGTTTGGATTTGTCTTACTATGCAATTGAAAATTTTGATGCTCCTATAATATGACTAGACACTAAGCATGTTGGTGATTTGCAGTACGTACGCATTTACCATGTAAATTCATAAGATGGCCTTTATTCATGCATTTAACTATTAAAACAATGACCCATTTCATCTTTTGATCTAGCACTACAAGGGATTCTAGATTATTGAATTTTAATGGTTGATGCCATGCCATCATAGTCATGAAGTTTCGTTAATTCAGTGTGATATTTCCCTCAGAGACATTCTGCTGTACATTAGCCTGCTTACGAAAAAGAATTGGGGTGTGTGTTTTTTCTTTGTTTACTTTGGCCCTGAGACTAACAAAAATATCATGTCAGCTTAGCACGAGCATCATGGTAACTGGTAAGTGTCTAGTGTGGGCCTTCGTCTGACCAATACACAATATATTGTGTGATACTACTGCTACTACAGTTTTTATTTATTCACACGATGTGCTTGTTGATGCTTTGCTCCAAAGATCATAATTCCAGATACAGAATGAAGAATGACCCAAAGTCATTACCATTTTTGTTTTGAGATTCGATGTTTTATCTTGCATCAGGGAATTTCAGGTGGTATTATTCTTTAATGTTTAGCTTGAACAGTCCAAATAATTAACACGAGACTAGGCAGAGTCCATCTGATTATACTATGCAATATTCTATTCTGAATATGGAGATTCTGATCCAAATGAGGATAACTAAAAGTAGAAGCTGTGTGTGTCCTATATTACACTGAAATTATTATATTATATCTAGTGCCCAATAAAGGTGTTAAGATTTGTAGGTACAAAATTATTGTTGAAAATGGTAACAATCTTTTTCCCCATTTTCCGTTATCCTATGCTAACTGAACATTTTTATAACACCTATTACCGAAAATTTCTTGATTGTTAAGCAGACTAGGCAGTCTAAAAAGACATTCTCTGGGGTAAAGAGGAAAAGGACGACTGAAGCTTCAGCACCAAACAAAAAAAGATCATATGAGCGGTGGGCTTGTGCTCTTTGCCACGTGAATACATCCAGTGAACTCTGTTTCAAGGAGCACTGTGCTGGCCAACAGCACTTGTCAAATGTTGTAGACTTGGAATGGACAAAGGGAATGGCTGGGCTGAAGAAGATAGCAACAGCAGAGTCTCACCATGGCATGCAACACCATCCATGGAACTGCAGCATTTGCCAAGTCAACTGTTCAGGCGAGTTGGACCTGAAGAATCATCTGAATGGCAGGAGGCACCTAGAGAACATAGAAGCTTTATGCCGAGAAAGGAAGGAAATTGAAGGAAACAGTGGGTTCCAGGAAGCTAAGTTGTATGAAAGCAAAGTGCCACAGCTTGTTGACAAGAACCAGAGACTTGCATCAAGGTGGAATTGTAGCATCTGTAAGGCTAACTGTACATCTGAGTTTGACTTCGATAGCCACCTCCGAGGCAGAAGGCACCAGCAGAACGTAAAAGCTAATTCGTAGAAGACAACAACACTGCAATGGCCTTGTTGGTGGGAAGAAATAGCAAGCGGTTGCAGTACTCAGTGCATAAAACTGACTGATTGAGATGCAGTTATGACTTGCTAGAGTTGATGTTGCAGTTAGGAAGTTGAGGATGGAAGCAATTTTCATTTCGTGCGGCCTTTCTGATCTCCTGGCATTTTGTGACCTGACTGCGGGGATCCGATTCTGTTGTAGTACAGGCTTGATGTCGCTATAGTGACAACTGTTGGCAGTTCATGGGAAAGCAGCTTGAACTTGCCCTTTTGCAAAGTTGTCCTATGTGGGAAATGCAATGCATAATTACCCTTTTGTCTAATAGCATTCTGTTCATATACTTTTGGCAATATGAATGGGCTGTAGTTGCTGATGCAAACCTATGTTGGTTCAGATATAATAGGAACTACAACTTGCACAAACCATGAACTGTACGATACTGCAGACTTGCTGTATATTTCT